>CM077504.1:63280604-64480604 GCA_039654745.1 Houttuynia cordata | reverse complement strand
TAGGTTCGTTTCTCAATTGTTTCTTCTGGTGACTAGGATTTATAAATCAGGGCCATTTCAGATTTAGGATTTCAGATTAGATATCAAAATTTCAGATCAATGGCTTTTTAAGATTTTCAGATCGCTTTTCAGACTCAGGTTCAAGTGAAACAAACGGACCCTAAATCCCATTGGCCAGACAGGTTGTAGTTGGAAAACTCAAATTTGATATCAATGAGAATGGTGTGCAACCGAGGCTCAAAGGCCAGGACAGATGGCAATCCTTGAGTTGTCTTTTAGACTTAGCCTTCTCCTGATTAGTCAAAATCCTATCCATGGCCTCCCGACCCCCGGGGAAGTTGGAGAACCTTCTTGTGCCCCGCCAAATTCAAGCTTTTTATGAGATGGAATTGGGCTACCAGTGTCGCACGGTGCTCCTTGATTGCTGCGTCGTGGATAACCCTGCATGTTTCTTCATCATTTAGCGAGTCCCTACCAGATTTTCCAGAGGAAAAGGCCATTATTTGTTCAAGATCAGAGGGAGAAATGTGAACGTTAGTGTAAAGGAGCAATGCGAGGAAAGATAGCTTAATTAGAACAGATTCATTTAGTTATTTATAGTGTACGAATATGCATGGTAGAAGAAGTAGAAAGTGTGGGAAGTAATTTTGGTGCACTTCATGCTATTCAAGCGGCCAACACCTGCTTGAGTGTGATTGTACTAAGGTTGTTAGGGGTCATGAGGCCATGACATTTATAACCAAGACATGAAGTTCAAAACAAGACATGTATGAGTAAATCAGCTCCAAACTCCCGTAATCACTATAGCTCACAGGGTAGTAAGTAGGGACTTCATGTACTCCCTATGGACTGTTAGCGATGAATTCCACCTTAGCAAATGGAACTTTCCATATACTTTTTTAGGACCCTATGAACCATATTGGTCAGGGTGGTCGGGTCACGAGAACATTTGGCAAAGTAATAAGACTGTCTCACAGAGTATGGATGTTTCACATACTACGGATGTTAATTTAGATATAGCACTGTTGAAAGTGCAAAAGGCATGATAAAGAAAATGGTCACTGCATGCATTCATCACCATACAAGCCGTTTGGGAAAGAACTTGATTGGAATTTCAGTTTAATAAAAGTGGGATGCATTAGGTAATGAAGAAGCTGCACTGCTGCAGAAGCCATCTTCTCATCTTGAGATCCTGCCGGCTATTATGGAGACTCTGCCGCCTGGTTTCTACTTCTCGCCATCTGATGAGAATATAATTAGCGTTATTCTGGACGTAAAAAATGAACCAGATGGCGGCTTCCCCCCCATAATTGCTACCATCATCCATGAGGTGAACACCATCCAGGAGTTCCATCCCCTAACCCTTGCAAGTAGGTTATTACTTGTACTAATTAAATCAGTTCAGGATCCGGTAGGTTTCAGACATATATTTAGCTTGGAACCAATTAGCTACTTGATTGTTAAATTTGCAATTTTTGATACCCCTTAATCAATCTACAACGACGTAGACTCGATTACTCCATCTGTCTGGAATAATTATGAACATTTGTTTTTTTCTTTCAAAATGAACTAAAATCAGTTAATTTTGAAAAAGCAAATGTTAGTGATAATTCCGTATGAGGGAGTATATGGTAATGCGTAATCGTGACATTAATTGTACTACCCAAATGCTAATATTGCAGTTATCCACAATCTGATTACTTCATTTCTAGTGTTCTCCCTATATGTTTTGTACTAAGTATTTAACTGAACTGAGCAGATACCTTTTCCCAGATAATCTGATACTTATATTAAGTTAAATGACATTGTAGCTAACTATATTCTAGCTAAAAAGAACAGCTGGTTTTTCTTGTCAAACCGAAGTGATGAGCCTTCTGTGCGACTCCCCACAAGCAAGGGTTACTGGAAGCATTTGAAGTCTGTGGTTATCTATGGAAAAGAAAATGCTTCGCGTCCCTTGGGAATAAAGGATGTTTTGGTGTATTACGAAACCAAGAAGGAAGTCCAGAGGAGCTTCAATTGGATAAAGGCGGCTTCCAGAGGTGGACCAGGGTATAGAAAATACAAAAGCCATCTCACTAACAAGACGGTTTGGATAATGGAGGCTTTCACACGTCAAAAACAGGTTATGTATTAATTCTTCATATCACTTTTAATTGTTATAATTAGCAAAATATGTGTTCCAAAATTAGATGATACCGTTCCCTAATTATTCTTCGCTCTAAAGATGCCTTTTTCGCTCGGGCCCAAAAGTTCACAACCAGATCCCTACCTCTCCCTCCCGACGCTTCTGCACCCAAAGCCCTGCATTCTCTGCTTGGAAAGGCTACACTTATTTGTGGAAAGAGTATTCTTTGACATAGTCAATCTACTTCAATTTATTTCTTATTTTGTGTTTACTTTTCATCTTTGCAGCCTAATGATTGGGTATGCTATCGGCTCTATAATGAAGAAGAAGAAGAAGAAGAAGACAGTGACATTAATTGGTCAGACTATTGGACTAGTAATGGAAGTGACATGGAGAATGGAAGTGACATGGAGAATGAGTAATGGACTAGTAATTTTGGCAAATGCAGTACATAAATAAGTAGAAATCATTGTAAAACCTTACTTATTGCTGTAGCACTTTCTCCTTTATAATTAACATCAATGGCAGTAATGTTTTCCTCTTGTTGCACTCTTTTTTTCTTCGCTGTACTTGTTTGTGTTGAGTGATAAGTTTGAGTGGTTATTTCACGAATAAGACGGTCTGGACGGACTGAAGATTTCATCAAACCGGAACGTGTGTTACTAAGACAAGTGGGAGAGCTCATGAAGGGAAAGTGTTTTTTTCGGTTCACTTCCGCTGGTATGCACCAATAAGTTTTCAACAAAAAAGTCACATTTAGTGAGATAACGACACTAATTAGATCTATAGCTGATCAGTTGTACATATACTCCCACTACATGTTGAAGAAAAGACAGTCCTTGTTATATGCTCCATTTAGTTATTTTAAGTGGATTTTTGACCTCTTCTACCCCCCTGGTGTTTCCACTATCCAATATTCTACGTGTAGCATCTAAAACAGGACGGAGGAATTATAATTCTTTTGATACAAACATGGCAACAACAAAAAAGCTCCATTCACAACACAAATACCAAACTTCTAATCCTAGGACCAAAATAAGTTGGAGGGTGTGGGTCACCTTTTAAGGACTTAATATAAACTCTCAAGGATCAATCTCAAACACTTAATTCCTTTTTTGTTGCAAATAATTATTAGTGACATTTGAGGTGAGGAAGTTTTTGCGCGTTCAGTGGCACCATTTGGTTTTAGGGTGGCGACGTTGTTGGACACAACATAAAAGTAGAGCTATTTTATCTCAGACTAGTCTACACGTAGATCTTCTTAGACCGACAATATGGTTTCTTTTATAGGTTTATTAAGAGCATATATCATTATATTGGTAGATATGTTTATTGATTCTTCTATGTCTATTTCCATTACCTACTATATTCTTCATCAGGAAGAGTCCTAACTTAAAAGGGTCTATAATAGTGCGAGATGTGGGGGAGCTTTTAATTTGCAATATGCTAACAGATACTGAACGTACATATATAATGCAGACTCTCCCTTCTTCCACAAATAAGATGATACGGCAGCAGGTTTCTTCTCCTGCAACTTCTCCTTCTCCGAGAGCTCTGCCGCCATTGTGGGGCGACCTTTGTTTCAACAAGTTCATACCAACCGATGATGAGATCTTGGAGTATTTTTCTTTCTGTAAAGAATGCACCAGGTGGATTCCATCCCATGTTGGCCATGCACATCCACGACGTGGAAACTGTGCTCGACTTTCATCCGGCAGACTTAGCAGGTGATTAATTTAGTTTGTTATACATACAGGTAACGCTTAACATGAAGTCTCACCTTACATTTAACTCATTTGCAAGTGCAGACAATGAGGCATGGCTCATGTGCACCTGCTTGAGCCAGGCTACACCTATGTGCGCCTGCAGGCGTCAAATCACTCACCTTCCCCTAGCTCTAGTGACTCAGCACAAGTCAAGCTGTGTCTCATAAAAACTTTTTCCTAAAACGAAGTATAAATCATGCAGAAAATTGAAGTATCACTCTCATTTCACCCTCAATTATGTCAGCAATCAGGTGAAAAATAAACAGTCGAGCAGAAACGATCGAGCCAAAGTAGCCGACTGCCCTTCTTGGCCCTATAATGGTATCCCGCCTTGCAGCGGTGTGATATAAGCTGTGGAATTAATCGTTTGAACTTGTATCGACTAGACATTTGAAACATGTATAACTTTTCCTATCTCTTATTTGCAGGTTCTGTCAATACCACATCTAGACACTTATCTCTTTATATCTATGCTTTCAGGCTTTTTACTTAAGTTCGTCATAATTTGTGCATCTGTCATGAAGAATTCTCTCTCTGTGAGTATGAATTCGAATTTGATTTTCTTTCTTCTTTGAGTTCACATTTTAGAAATAAATGAAAGAGTGCTGATTTTTTTTTTGTGATTAGTACACCCCCACTCACACACGTAAGATGCCACTGGTTTGATTAAGAAAAAAGTGCTAATTATTCAATGATCTGTTTATATGAAAATTCAGAAACAAATAGAATATTCGTTGTATATTTTGTTGGTGTTTACTTTTTTCCTGGAGAATTTTCTATGACATGTAACATCAATTCATTCAGATTTCCATCATAGCGGGAACATTCATACTGCAAAACTATGCTGTGGTACTTATCTAGCCTCTACTGTGTTTACATTAGAGGCTATTAGCCACGGTTTTATTTCTGTCACTAAAAGAACCGTGGATAAAGATAATTTTTTTACGATAGAAAATAACCCATGGAGAAACGTATAGCATTTGCCACAGATTATTACGACAGTAAAAAAACTATCGATAATATTAGCTATTATCCACGGTTTATTTGTCGTGGTTAAAAAAACCGTAGTAAAAGAGGTATCATCAACGGCTGTTTTTGAGACAGATTATAATCCATCGTTAATCGAGACAGATAATAAACCATCGGATTAGAACCCTTACTTTAACCCGGTCAGCCTCCCCCCTCTCCTCGATCCTCTCATGCTGCAGTCTCCGCTTTTGCTCCCACCCTCGTATCCCAGCCACTGTGACCCTCTCACCTCCGACCATTCTATCCAACCACTGGCTGCACATCTTCCAATATCCATTTATCTCCCTCCCGACCCCTGATGGCCTCACCTCCCATTTCTGCCGCCGTCTGCGACACCCGACGAGATGAATGTCTCCGCCCCTCTAGACTCCTCATGGCCCAGATTAAAACCATAACCCTAAGTCCTCTCTCCCTCGCCAAAACATCTGCCCCCCCCCCCCCCTCGGTGGGAGTCGGCGAGGGCGGATGAGGAAGTGGCAGGGGAGGAGCGGAGGTCGCATGGTCGAAGGCTCGTTTAGGAAGAGCGCCAGCATGGGCAATCTTATGCACTACACTGGATCGGGCGACGGAACTGGCGGTAACACCCCGGGATCGCCGGCAGCGGACAAGCATGAGGGAGGCACCGATGAATACGCGTGGGAGGATTTCGTCCCGGGCTCGTCTTCCAGCTGCCGTGAGAGGAAGAAAGGTAGTGTCTTTTTTTCAGAAAACTACAAATTTATTTATTTTATTTATTTTTGTTGATTTTATGTTTTTTTTTGTGATTCTATGTTGTTCGGAGGCAATTTATAGATGTGATCTGGGAAAATTGAAGATTTTATCTGATTTGATGAATTCAAATGTGGGAATTATTTTGTAAGTAGTTGCTCATTTTGATATTGATATTTAGTAAAATTGTCTTTTCTGGCCAGATTGCTTCTCTGGGTCGCATCATGATGTTATCAGCATTTGTGAAACTTCTTTACAGTTTGGATCTTTGTTGACAAATGGTGGAATCAGTTTCCGTCGTTCGTTACAGTTATCCATATGCTTGCATGTCATTGGGAAAAATAGTGTGTTCATATGTTTTCATTTTCTTTGGGGTCATCTAACCTGTTTTAATTCATTACTCTGGGCTGTGAAGTCCTATACACAAAACCATTTCTCTTCTTTTTTTTTTATAGATTCTAGCTAATTCTGGTATTGTTTTATCTATGAATTTAACTGGAAAAATATTATGGCCCAAATGCTTTCTGATGTTTTTGTTATTGTTAGTGAACTTTGCGATAGAGTGGTGTTGATTTGGGATCATTGGGGTGCGATTATTCAGGGGTTCCATGGACTGAAGAAGAGCATAGGATGTTTCTATTGGGAATGCAGAAGTTGGGAAAGGGGGATTGGCAAGGGATAGTGCGTAATTTCGTGGTCTGCAGGACACCGACTCAGGTCGCCAGCCATTCCCAGAAATATTTCATACGGCAAGCCAACTGTACGAGGAGGAAGAGGTGTTCATGTTTGTTTGATATTGTAGCAGAAGAAGTAATTTTGCCCTCTCTCATACAACTACATTCACAAAACATTTCTTCTTTTACAGCTAATTCTTACTTTCCAGTGCTCGTAATTTACAGTCAGTCGACACACCCACACCCTCAGTAGTCTCACAAGAACTTTTCCCCCCATAAGCCATCAACAGCCTGAATCGCAAACCAGCAAGCCATTGATTCCTCCAGTGCTGGATGAAGAGTGCGAATCAATGGATTCCGCTCCGTCTAATGATGGGGAGAGCTCAGCATTGATGCCTGAAGACTTGCAATGCAGCGACCCAGTAATTCCAGCTTATTTCTCTCCCTTCTTCCCTTTCCCGATGCCATTCTAGGGGTGGATACCCAGCTGAGACAATGGAGAGGGAGACTCATGAGATTGTGAAGCCAACTGCAGTACATTCAAAGAGGCCAATCAATGTGGATGAAGTGGTTGGTATGTCTTTTATTCCAACTTATTTCTCTCCCTTCTTCCCTTTCTCTCTAGATAGGCCAACTGCCTCTCTAGAGGTGTTGTACCTGCTGCTTCTAGCTTTTCTTTTAGTGCACGATAAATATGGAAAGTAAGATCTTCGTGCCCCACAAGGTGAGGTTTCTACTTAGTATGTGTGGATTGACTGTTTTCAGGTGCTATGTGTCGATTTGTACAAGGCATTGAAAAGATCAAATCTGTTTTGAGTGGCCTGGATTTCTCATATTCCCTTATACAAACCATCTGATCAACATGTTTCCAGGACAACTGATGTGCAAATTATTTCACACAATCTACTTGAACATGTAGCATTTTCTCAGCAAGCCTTCAATTTAGGTTGTGATTATTTTATTGATGATCTTTAAATTTTGTTGATGGCTAAGAACTTATATTTATTTTTGTTCATGAATTTTGAAGTTGCTATGGTTTTGGGAATTGATAATGCGACCAGCTAGGTCTTTTTTACGGACATAAGGTATGTGGTTCCCTATAAAGATCTCCTTGCGCATCTCTATAACATATATGTTTAATGGGACAGGGCTTGATGTGGTGTTGATCAGAGAGCCGGAACACCCAGGGGAGCTCAATGTGATCACTGTGAATTGCCCGGATAAGACTGGCCTTGGCTATGATCCCTACCGTATCATTTTCTTCTCTAGCTAGGCTGAGCATTGTCAAGGGATGTAATAAGGTTGTCTTCTTTTTGTGTAATTTACGTGCATTATTTTGTCACAGGTTTTCCAAACATTTAAAAATTGTATTAGAGTTATTGATGTACATAGTATTTGACCTTGTAATTTTTTTTAATACATACAAAATTATTTATTATATAGTATTTTTCTTATATTGAAACAGCTTTTATTGGCTGCTAAACCATATACTGGCAGCATATGGCAGTTTTTTTTGCATTTTAAAATCTATTAACGACGGATAAAAATAGTCGTTACATATTATTCTTGGAAAAAAAACCCTTTTGTGACGGCAATATACGTCAAAAAAATATATTTTCAACAGAAATTCATCATCATCATATACCTTATCCCTTCTGTGTCGGCAATATACGTCGTAAAAACATATTTTCAATGGAAATTATCCATTGAAAATCTACTGGCAAAAAAAAATTTAGCGACAGTTTCAGGTCCATCGCTATATCTAAGCGGTTCATTGTTATCCGTCGTTCATCTGCAATTGTGGCGCAGCTAGGATTTAGGGGCCGTTTGGGGCGTGATTATTGTAAAATATCCGGACTGGATTTTGGATATCCACTGTAGCATCCATGTTTTTTTTTACATCCAGCTGGCGATGTGTTTCAGTTGGATATATAAAATACCTAGATGCTACAGTGTAGCAAAACATGCCATCCATATATAAAATATCTAGATGTTTTGTTTTTAATCACACCCGAAACGGCCCATAACGACAGAATGTGTCCGACGCAAAAGGCATTATAGCGATGGATTTTGCCGTCGCTAAAGGCCATTTTTTGTGTCTCATAACTGAATAATATTTTCAGAATTTCAATGATAGCCCCAGCACCAAAGAGGAGCTGCTAATGGCATATCCATGACTGCTCTGTCTCTTTTTAAAGCTGCAGGACCAGCAGGGGGAGGTGCCTTGTAAGTTCTTACTTTATTTTTGTTTGGTACATTTGTGGTTATTCTATATTTATTATTTGGAGGTTAGCCACATAATTTTAGATCTGTTAATCTAGAGTTGTCCTCCCATGAAGAAAATAAGTACCTTTTCACTAAGAATATCTAAGATTCTGGATCTTATATACTCACTATCAACGGTTGGTTCTTGTCCGTCATTTTTTAGCATTTGCGACGTGACTTTTTTTGACGGATTGAGCGACAAAAAATATCTGTCCTTAATTATCTTTTATCGACGGATTATGTGCATTTAGCGACAGATTATTCCGTCTCTAAAGCCCTTTTTTGTTGTAGTAGAAGTTCTAGAAGAAGTAAAGAATTATGTAATAAATAATCAAATGAAAATTTTTAAATCACTCCAACGGATGGATCTATTACACTACTGTCATTATTTTGCTGATAACAGGGCAAGGGAAATGAAGTATCAACTAAAGTTAATGTGATCAATAATGAGATGTTGTGTTACCTCGTTATTTGTTTTTCATGTACAGTATAACTGGACTTTATTATGCTAAACTGTAAAGCGTAAGATGATACCAGTTTTGCCTATTAGCAGTGAATTGCATAGTTATAAGATATTACCATCTTTGAATAAACAAATCATCAAAGGTAATGAAAGAAACACCTTTAAGAAGTGACAAAAATAACAGAAGAAAGCCAAAGCAGAAAAGTAGTCATCCTTCATCATTGTCGTCACACCATATTTTTCTTCCTTGATTAATATAGGATTTTGAATGCAGGTTTGCATGGGCACAAAAGCGGCAACATTCTTCTTTCTTCCCGGGTATAAATTTCAGTTAAATACAATCAATTTGATATAAATTATCTTATGTGCACCTTCAAGTCCCTATATTTTTCATCACTGGTTGAATTAATGAATCTTAACTAACTATACTTGTAGTCCCACAATATTAATGTTAGAGCAAGTATGTTCTTGTTAGAGTATATTTTTTTCTCATAGATTGCAAAGTCCAAATTAAAATTACGTAGATACATATGTATGCTAGCCTTCATCTTGCTGGCTATTTTCTTTTGGACTTCGACTTGTACATAAAAATGTATTTTTTAAACTGCAGGTGATCAGATGGTATCCTTCATCTTGAACATTGTAGATTTTGTTAGGATCCTACTGACTTTCAACCCCCCAAAAGTAGCTTATAAAGAGCACAATATGGGTTTTATCTAAGCTAGCTTAGATTAATAAGTAAACAACTACAAACCTGTATAAAAAGAGTTGAAATAATTTAGAGGATGCTACTAGTGTTGAAAAATATGTAATCGGTAGGGATTGTACTTTACCCGACTTTGTTGATGTATATTGCACTTGAACCTGAAATAGTAGATCAGTCGAAATCGTCCGAGGTATAATTTGCACTGCTGACTTCGAAACAGATATTTTTGCCCTCTTCGTGCAGAGGCTTCCTCCAGTAATCTGTCCTCAAGATATAACAAACCGCTGGTCGACGAGCGGTGTACTCCAACAAGTGTGACTTCAAACTCAAAGAAGAAGAAAACTGTTGCCTTTCAGGAAAAAAATCAGAGAAGAAAGGAGTCCGGTCAAAATCAAAGGCTCTGCGAATTTCAAAGTGCACCACTAAAGCGCTACAATGCGCCCATGCCACGCGTGCGTGTGTGCACCTTTGGTGCACCTACGAATGTGTACACCTTTGTTTGGAGAGAGTCTCCACACCAATAATATATAAAAAGAGAAAGAAATCTTCCTTATATATACCCTATTACACTCCTGTGTCTTTCTTATGTGGGACTAAAAAAATCTCATAACATAGAGATTTCTATTAGTGTGGTTTCATTTCCCTCCAAACTTTGCAAAAAATAAAAAATTTAATAAAAATTAAATTTCCTCCAATTCCTAGTTCTATCAAATAATCAATGTGGATCTAAGATGAAATTCTATTAGTGGGCTTTACACCATTATTAGAAATTTGGGCCCACTACCCAAACCCCAAAGCCTAACAACTAGGGGGTAACCCATCCTTACTACTGATCCAAGAATGAAGAGAATAATTAGTCCACCACTGTATGCTGGTATACTGCTATAAAATGTTATTGTTGAAACACAGGTTGAAGTTCATGTGAGTAGTGCTGGTAAGAGAGTCTCATTGTTGTAGTATTTGAACTATGGCGCCCAAAGAAGGACCACAAGTAGGTGACTTCTATTCTTATGTTGAGGTGATCTCGTTCAATGGTTGGTGCTGTACCATGCAAGTATAACTTGTAATTTACTAGTAATAAAAATTGTTTGTCTCTCAATAGGTTTTTCTTCTAGATAAATTTCATGGGCAATTGTTTAGAGGATCCTCATCTACCATTTATGCCAGAACAAATATCATGTGAAGTGAAGGCTCATGGGCATGTACTAATTTTAGTACTGCTGGTAGAGAAACCATTGGAAGATGTATTGTAAGTGATGCATATAACTCATTAGGGGTGACCGTGGAAAATTTCTTGCTGCTTCACTTGGCTATTGGATCAGATCCACCTCTTGTCATTGAAGCTGTTGCATGCTTAGCTAGCCCCACACACACAAAAACCGGAAAATGTCAACAATATTAGTCAGCTCAATCTGGCGGTATGATCCACTGTTATTTATTTGATGATAGGTTTCTACCGTCAAGATCCTCAGCAGTGGAGTCTTACCGACAAGATCATGAATGAGAATAATATGGTGTTACTCAGTAAATGTCAAAAAATCATTGTGTTTTACTGAGAAAAAAAATAGGGTGCTGAAAAGTCTCACCCTTAATATGGGACAGACAGTATTTAAATACTAGGCACTTTAGTAGTGTAAAATCCACACACCTTATTTAGGCAATTTATAGGGGGAAAAGATAAGACACAACTCTTTCTCCATACCCTACCAAAACTAAGAACAATGCGCACGCAATGACCAACAAAGATGCTAAAAGCAAACATTAGTAAGGAGAATTGATGAAAGCCAAGAACAAGCAAAAAGAAAACACACGCTCCTCTCTTATTGTCAGGATCCACCTTCTGGCTCATTTGGTTTGGCTGGTTGGTAGGGCGGCAAGGGCTCCCCTTCTCCGGCGTGCCCGTCTAGCCGGAATATGAAATTGAGATTGTAATCCTCATCCCCACAGGCTTACTACTGCATCGGGCCCCAGCTTTGACCTTTTTGTCACTAAATCCCATTGGCCAGACAGGTTGTAGTTGGAAAACTCAAATTTGATATCAATGAGAATGGTGTGCAACCGAGGCTCAAAGGCTAGGACGGATGACAATCCTTGAGTTGTCTTAGACTTAGCCTTCTCTTGATTAGTCAAAATCCTATCCATGGCCTCCCGACCCCCCGGGGGGAGTTGGAGAACCTTATTGTGCCCCGCCAAATCAAAGCTTTTTATGAGATGGAATTGGGCTACGAGTGTCGCACGGCGCTCCTCGATTGCTGCGTCATGGATAACCCTGCATGTTTCTTCATCATTTAGCAAGCCCTTTCCGGATTTTCCAGAGGAAAAGGCCATTATTTGTTCAAGATCGGAGGGAGAAATGTGAACGTTAACGTAACGTAAAGGAGCAATGCGAGGAAAGATAGCTTAATTAGAACAGATTCGTTTAGTTATTTATAGTGTATAAATATGCATGGTAGAAGAAGTAGAAAGTGTGGGAAGTAACTTTGGTGCACTTCATGCTATTCAAGCGGCCAACACCTGCGTGAGTGTGATTGTACTGAGGTTGTTAGGGGTCATGAGGCCATGACATTTATAACCAAGACATGAAGTTCACAAAACAAGACATGCATGAGTAAATAGGCACCAAACTCCCGTAATCACTATACCACACAGAGGGACTTCATGTATTCCCTATGTACTATGTTAGCAGATTAATTCCACCTTAGCACATGGAACTTTCTATGTACTCTTTTAGTACCCTATGCACCCTATTTGTCAGGGTTGTTGGTCAGCGGTCAGGTAACGAGAACATTTGGCAAAGTGATACTTCCTCCATCTAAAATTATTTGCCTGGATTACAAAATAAAAAATCAGCTCATTTTTGTTTTATAATCCAGACATGTAATTTTGGACGGAGGGTGCATGTGAACTTTTTTGAAAAAACAAAACAGTTTGTGACTTTAAAGGCTATTCATGGAGTTGCTACATGCTAGTTATACAAGACTTTCTCACATCGTATGGATGTTTCACATCGTATGGATGTTAATTTAGATATAGCAGTACTGCTGCAAGTACAAATGGCATAATAAAGAAAACGGTCACTGCATGCATTCCTCACCATACAAACCGTTTGGGAAAGAACTAGATTGAAATTTCAGCTGAATAAAAATGGGATGCATTAGGTAATGCAGAAGCTGCACTGCTGCAGAACCCATCTTCTCATCTTGAGATCTTGCCGGCAATTATGGAGCCTCTGCCGTTTGGCTTCCGCTTCATGCCATCTGATGAGGAGATAATGAGCAACGCTATTCTGGACGTAAAAAATGAGTCAGGTGGCGTCTTCCACCCCTTAACTACTAGCGTCATCCATGAGGTGAACACCCCTAACCCTTGCAAGTAGGTTATTACTTGTACTAATTAAATCATTTCAGGATCCGGTAGGTTTCAGACATATATTTAGCTAGGGCTTTTTACATATTACCTGGCGCCAAGTATGTTTTTATCATATTACCTGGTTTTTCTCGTGACTTCTCATATGACCTGGATTCGGCACCTAGAGTACCGAAAATGCCCTTCTTTTAAGGTTTTTATGCATTTTGTATCCGAAATGCTTCATTCTTCCCAAAATTAACGATTTACAGGATCATCAAGTTGGGGAAGAAGATATTCCGGCAAAGATCCATCCATAATCGCAGTTCAAACCATCGCCGGCGCCGTCCAACCCGAAAAAAAAATTTCATGCCAAAAAACTGTAAAAACAGCGGGAAAGATGAAAAAAAATCTATGATGAATGGATTTTGATGTAAGAGCAGTGGGAAAGCCCTCCCAACTACAAAAATTAAGATCTACATGTAAAGAAACACATATAAAGATCACCCATTGGTGTTCGACTGCTCCTGGACATGAAATAAAAGGATAAAAATGGGCAAAAACGTGAAATACTCGTCGGCGGGCGACAAGTTCCATTTATATATCTTTCTGTGATACTAATAAGGTGGAAGAGGATGAAAAATAAGAAAGAACGAAAAAAAAAAGGGCAAAAATGGATAAAAAATGAGTAAGTTATGACATTTTGAAGATTGTCATTTATCGTGTTGTCGACGACACGACTTGATTCAAGTCGTGTACTATGCAACACGACTTGAATCCAAGTCGTGTTATATACAACACGACTTAAATTCAAGTCGTGTTGCATATAACACGACTTGGATTCAAGTCGTGTTGCATAGTACACGACTTGAATCAAGTCGTGTCGTCGACAATCTTCAAAATGTCATAACTTGCTCATTTTTTATCCGTTTTTGCCCATTTTTTTTTTTGTTCTTCCTTATTTTTCCTCCTCTTCCACCTCATTAGTATCATAGAAAGATATAGGATAGAAAAAGAAGAAAAAATAATAAGAAAGAAGAAAGTGAAATGATAAAAATGGACAAAAACGTGAAATACTTGTCGGCGAGCGACAAGTTCCATTTATATATCTTTCTGTGATACTAATGAGGTGGAAGAGGAGGAAAAATAAGGAAGAACGAAAAAAAAATGGGCAAAAACGGATAAAAAATGAGCAAGTTATGACATTTTGAAGATTGACATTTTGAAGATTGTCGACGACACGACTTGATTCAAGTCGTGTACTATGCAACACGACTTGAATCCAAGTCGTGTTATATACAACACGACTTAAAGTCGTGTTGTATATAACACGACTTGGATTCAAGTCGTGTTGCATAGTACACGACTTGAATCAAGTCGTGTCGTCGACAATCTTCAAAATGTCAATCTTCAAAATGTCATAACTTGCTCATTTTTTATCCGTTTTTGCCCTTTTTTTTTTCTTCCTTATTTTTCCTCCTCTTCCACCTCATTAGTATCATAGAAAGATATAGGATAGAAAAAGAAGAAAAAATAATAAGAAAGAAGAAAGTGAAATGATAAAAATGGACAAAAACGTGAAATACTTGTCGGCGAGCGACAAGTTCCATTTATATATCTTTCTGTGATACTAATGAGGTGGAAGAGGAGGAAAAATAAGGAAGAACGAAAAAAAAATGGGCAAAAACGGATAAAAAATGAGCAAGTTATGACATTTTGAAGATTGTCATTTATCGTGTTGTCGACGACACGACTTGAATCAAGTCGTGTCGTCGACAATCTTCAAAATGTCAATCTTCAAAATGTCATAACTTGCTCATTTTTTATCCGTTTTTGCCTATTTTTTTTTCGTTCTTCCTTATTTTTCCTCCTCTTCCACCTCATTAGTATCACAGAAAGATATATAAATGGAACTTGTCGCCCGCCGACGAGTATTTCACGTTTTTGCCCATTTTTATCCTTTTATTTCATGTCCAGGAGCAGTCGAACACCAATGGGTGATCTTTATATGTGTTTCTTTACATGTAGATCTTAATTTTTGTAGTTGGGAGGGCTTTCCCACTGCTCTTACATCAAAATCCATTCATCGTAGATTTTTTTTCGTCTTTCCCGCTGTTTTTACAGTTTTTTGGCATGAAATTTTTTTTTTCGGGTTGGACGGCGCCGGCGATGGTTTGAACTGCGATTATGGATGGATCTTTGCCGGAATATCTTCTTCCCCAACTTGATGATCCTATAAATCGTTAATTTTGGGAAGAATGAAGCATTTCGGATACAAAATGCATAAAAACCTTAAAAGAAGGGCATTTTCGGTACTCTAGGTGCCGATTCCAGGTCATATGAGAAGTCACGAGAAAAACCAGGTAATATGATAAAACCATACTTGGCGCCAGGTAATATGTAAAAAGCCCATTTAGCTAGGAACCAATTAGCTACTTGATTGTTAAATTTGCAATTTATGATACCCCTTAATCGATCTACAACAACGTAGACTTGATTACTCCATCCGTTGGAGTAATTATGAACATTTGTTTTTTTCTTTCGAAATGAACTAAAATCAGTTAATTTTGAAAACACAAATGTTAGTGATAATTCCGTACGAGGGAGTATATGGTAATGTGTAATCATGACATTAATTATACTACCCAAATTCTAACATTGAAGTTATCCACCATCTGATTACTTCATTTCTGTTGTTCTCCCTATATGTTTTGTACTAATTTAAGTTTTTAACTGAACTGACCAGATACATTTTCCCAGATAATCTGATACTTATATTAAGTTAATTGAAATTGTAGCTAACTATACTCCAGCCAAAAAGAACATCTGGTTTTTCTTGTCAAATCGGAGTGATGAGCCTTCTGTGCGACTCCCCACAAGCAAGGGTTGCTGGAAGCATTTGAAGTCTGTGGTTATCTACGGAGATGAAAATGCTTCGCCTCCCTTGGGAATAAAGGATGTTTTGGTGTATTACGAAATCACGAAGGAAGTCGAGAGGAGCTTCAATTGGATAAAGGCAGCTTCTAGAGGTGCACCGGGGCTCACTAACCGGACTAGTTGGAGAAAGGAGGCTTTCACACGTCAAAAACAGGTTATGTATTAATTCCTCATATCAGTTTTAATAGTTATAGTAGCGAAATATGTGTTCCAAAATTAGATGATAGCGTTCGGTAATTATTCTTCACTCCAAAGATGCCTTCTCCACTCGGGCGCGGAGGCTCGCAACCTGATCCCTGCCTCCCTCTTGACGCTTTTGCACGTAGAGTCCTACCTTCTCCCTTCTCCGGTAGGAAAACCTACACTTGTAATGTGGACCCCATATCTTAATAAAATTGATAATTATGAGATGGTCTTAATTAAAATTAAAATTGATGGGAAGGAGTATTACCAATATATTCCGTCCGAAAAAGATAGGCGGAGTGTGAAAAATTGGGTTTATAAAGCAACAATAAACCCACAAGTCAGATAATGGGACATAAGCTCATACATGTGGGAAAAAAAGGGAACTGTACATATTTTGTGGAGGGAGTTTTCTTTTACATAGTCTACTTTAATTTATTTCATATTTTGTGTTTACTTTTCACCTTTGCAGCCCAATGATTGGGTATGCTATCGGCTCCATAATGAAGACGAAGACAGTGACAGTGACAATTGGTCAGAGGATGGAAGTGACATGGAGAACGAGTAATGGACTAGTAATTTTCGCAAATGGAGTACATAAATAAGTAGAAATCATTGTAAAACCTTACTTATTGCTGTAGCACTTTCTCCTTTATAATTAACATCAATGGCAGTAATGGTTTCCTCACGTTACTATCTATTTTTCTTGGCTGTACTTGTTTGTGTTGAGTGATAAAATTTTAGTAGTTATTTTGCGAATAAGGTGGTTTAGATGGACAGACGGTTTCATCAAACCAGAACTTGTGTTACTAAGACGAGTGGGAGAGCTCATGAATAGGGCTATTCGTAGACAGACCTCGGACAGAAGTCGTCCGTGTCCATGGCCATTAAAGATTGTCCGCCACAAGTTTGGCCATGTCGGTGTCCGTCAAGCCGACAGACGCGGACACGGACATCGATAAACCCCCTCCAGCCCTCCGGCCTTCCCTCTCCCCTCCTTTGCTTTCCACCTCTATACTCACCGCCCTTCGGCAACGTCGCTCACCGCCTCCACCCACCTCCTTCTCTTCCCTGAATCCGTCCTTCTCCTCCTCCACCCCCGCCGCCCCTCTTTCTTCCTCCTTCCTTTTTTGCAGGAAAGGCCGTGGCTATTTGCAGGGGCGGCCCCTCGGTTTTGCAAGAAAGGCCTTGGCTGACTCCTCCTGCCTCACCTCAGTGTTCACCTGCAAGCACCACCTCTCCCGCGACCGCCACGACCTCAATGCAGCTGCCACCGTTATCGGCCTAGAGAGATCCAACTCCTCCTCGTTCTACGTCGGCGACATGGCACCCCCCACTTCAACAGGTTTCCAGACTTCCGGTGGGCTGAACCTGATGTCCGGGCCGTCGTCGTCATCTTCTTTGTCCCGCCAAAGTAGCTCCCCCGCCAGGTTCCTTCCTCCTCTTCCAACCCCGCCGCCCCTCCTTCCTCTTACTCCAGCCATGGCCGCCGCCCTTCCTTCCTCCTCCATGCCCCGCCTCCCCTGCTCTCCCTGCAGCTCTCCTCGGTCCTCGAACAGACGGCTGTCCGAGGATCCTTCGCCATGGTGCTCGGATAGCTCATCCTCGGCTCAGACACCTCAGACACAGATGGCTTAGCAGACACGGCTATCCACGAACAGCCCTACTCATGAAGGGAAAGTGCTTTTTTTGGTTCACTTCCTCTGAAATGCACGAATAAGTTTCAAGAAAAAAGTCACATTTAGTGAGAGAACGACACTATTAGATCTTTAGCTGATCAGTTGTACATATACTCCCACTATAAAAAAAAGTTGTACATATACTCCCTCTGTTTTGTTTTAGATGCTCCATTTGTTAATTTAAGTGGATTTTGGACCTCTTCTACCCCCAGGGATTTCCACTATCCAATAAGAATTAACTTATTTCTACATGTAGCATCTAAAACAGGACGCATGGATTATAATTCTTTTTTATACAAACATGGAACAACAAATAAGCTCCATTCACAACGTAAAGACCAAACTTATGATCCTAAGATATAAAAAAAGTTGGAAGGTGTTGGTCACCCTGTAAGGACTTAATATAAACTCTCAAGGACCAATCCCAAACACCTAATTTCTTTTTTGTTGAAAATATTTATTAGTGACATTTGAGATGACGATGTTTTTGAGCGTTCAGTGGCTCCATTTGGTTTTAGGGTGGCTACGTTGTTGGACACACCATAAAAATAGAATTATTTTATCTCATAAAAAGAAGTGCAGCTATTTCGTACTAGAATTTAATTAGAGTACCAAAAGTAAAGTCACAAAAGTACAATTTTTAAGTTAATATACAACTCAAAAATTTTAAGATTGTTTATTTGAAAGAGTCACGGGACTCAATAGGCAAAAGGTACATTCCAACCGAGTGGAGAGACATTTTCTCCAACTGAGTGGGCGACAATGCCTAGATCGTGATCCAACCGCGGATTACTAACTTGGCTCTTCAAAGCAACTTAACCCATACCTCATTTGGTTACCCACTTTAGACGGCAATCTTCCTTCCCCTGCACAACTTCATCGTCGATCTCTCCCATGCTCTTCTTCCTCGCCCATAATGACCCTGTCCCTTTCTCATTGCGGCGGCATCTTCCTAAATCCGGGGGGCGCCGAAAGGAATTCCCTTGCAAGCTCACGAGGCCCCCAACCAGAAAATAAGAAATACAATTTTATCAACAAAAAAGAATACACATAAACAAACACGAATGACATGGTGATCCGCAAATTAAACATCTATGACTATAGACTTGAATTTCCTTGCTAAAGCCCACGCAATCAGGTATTTTCTTCCTTTTTTGCAATGCAGGCTCCATAATTCTTGTGTATCCTCTCAAGATTGACTCCATCTGCATCAACATTATCCTGTGTTACAAAGATAAATACTTCAGACGTCAAATCCAGTATTAGAGTTCCTGACATTTACAATGACCAGAAATACAGGCAACACCTGATGAGTGACCGGAAAAAATGGCCCAACCTCTTCTGCTAAGTTATCTTAGACTTCTCCCCAGCAGCTCTCTCCAAGAATAGAGTGAACTTTTAGCAAATGTCTCTTCTTAAAAGAAGTGACACTCCGCCTACATGTGGAGGAGCTCGCTTTCTTAGATACAAACAACTCCAACATAGAATGGGAGGGAAGATATGTCTGACATTCAAACAATTCAGTAGGCTCTCCGTGATAAAACCAATGGCACTTTGGCATCTTCTCTGGCAACTCTATCTTCTTCACTACGTACCCTAAGTTCATCATAAGCCTTCATGGAATCTGCACTGAACTTCTCCATGGCCCCAAAAAGATGCTTCAAACTTATTTGTAGACTTCCATCAATGTCATCATGCAGCTGGTGGACAATCTGACCCGGTAAAAGGACCCCACTCTCCTCTGAAACTATAACGAGCTTCTTGTTCACTGCATCTATTGTTTTCTGCAACCTTTGATCCTCCCCCTCTAACTATTTAACCCTCCTATCCATATCCTTATTGGCCATTAACCGCTGCCTCTGTTCCATGTGATGTCGGTTCCATATCTGAAGAACGGTAGCTGCAAAAATCGCATTGTTTCAAAAACTTCGTGTTCTGATATTCATTCTATCCTTTGGGCCCATTGATTACATATAACAAAGACAGGTGGTGCTCCCATTCTACCAGGAGAGCAATTCCATCTGGGGTTATTTCTGGTTCATGTTTAATGCATTTTAGGAGCCAATCATTCAAAGCTTTCATCCAATTTAATGCTCCCTCCGTTCCAAAATACTATGTACATTTTGCCAAATTACATGACTTCATTTTTCCAAAATTGGGGGAGACTTGGAAGGATTGGCTAAAATTTTGTTCATGAACGATCATACGAGTTGGATGGGATATAAGGGAGAAAAAGTAGTGTGAATTCCTTGTGGGCTTCATGGTCCAATAAAAATGTGAATTATCTCAAATGTACACAGTATTTTGGAATGGAGGGAGTATATCATATTCAAGTACACGATTAGCATCCATTCGAGATTCACCAATATTTTCTTCAGATGCCATGGTATCGAGATTTTTACCCTCAGAAATGATCTGACACTGGTTCCTATGGCATTCAAGCATAGCTTGCCACATGATAACCAACCTACATCAGTTACATGCTTCACATTAATATGATTCCTAACATATATATACACTCAATGACAACATGAAATATAATTACAAGAAACATATCCTCTATACCCAGGAAGCATTCAAAAAAGGCAATTAGAGAAAACTAATAGAAAATCACATACCCTTGAATTAACTCGCTAATCTCAAGCCATAACTCCTCATCCCTTAATTTACTTATCTTATTTGCTATGGTTTCCACAACCTGAATAGCTATTCTTATTTCTGCGGATAATTTTTGTATGTAAGTGCGAGTTGCATCTATTTTGCGAGCCTCAGCGCCTCTTTCATTTAAATATTTCAAACGGCGGCACTTCCTTTCAAGGATTACTCGCAACCTTTCTTCAGCCTGCCCAATTAGATGAAACATTCTGTTAGTTTTACATCCTCAAATAATATTCAAGTATAGGAGCACCTTAACATAAAGGAGATTGTTTAAAACCAACTTTTTGGACACCAATTAGCATCACTGTGTGCTAATCAGCAAGGACACAACAGACATAGTACTTATCCAGAAAATCTCCTTTTTTGTCAATTAGCCATCACCTTGAGGGGGGAGAAAAATGGAAATCATCCAAAGGGATAACAATGATTGATGAATCCAGCATATGAATTCCTTTCACAGCTAAAAAGAGTGCAGATGAATAGAAAATCTTGAAAAGTCATTGCAGATCAAGAAGTCATATAGGCAAAGTAATGTGCAGTTCACATTCTGTAGTTTTTTCTTATCTTACACATCATTTGTCTTTCCTCTATTTGTCAAATTCACATGATCAGAGCAGCAAAGTTCTCGGATAACAAAGATATCAATATGTAGACTTGGAGAGTGTGTTTGGTACAGAATGTGATCAATGAATCATGCTTGCCAAACTCATCGATATTTGCCAATGTTGTTATCAGTGGCAAATATTAGATCAATACTTGGCTTACCTTAACTTCAGCATAAAGCTTCTTCTCCCAAATGTAGAGTTTCTCCATAGTGGCCCAAAGATTTCCTGCCTTCATTGCTTTGTCTTCCATGAAGTTCAGAAAGAGAGAATTAACCTTCTCAGCCGCTGAAGAAGGCGAAGCCACCGGCAAAGTTGGTCTCATCACATTTATCATCTTCCAAGATGCTGTGACAAAAAAACAGAAAAGAAACCCATCATAATCAAAATTCCGACACAGCTCTTTTTGGGTGAAAAGGCAAATGATCCGAATTTTACCTAGACATAGTCCCAACTTTTTTTATTCGTATTTAGAAATCACAAAAAAGGATGATTTCAAAGGAACTAAATTCCATTTTTTATAACTTGTAATGTGTAATCCAAGAAACTAGATATTCAAAAATGCTCTTTCCAACCTCAGTGATTCAGAAGAGCAAATTTAGCATTTCTTAGTGAGTGAGAACTGAAAAGACGCTACCTTTATGGACAGCATTTCTCCGGTGGTATCGAAGCTTTCCTGCCTCCAACATCTTGGCAACCTCAGCACCCGACTCCGCCACCCACTCAAACTGAGCTATGATCTCTCTGAGAACTTCAGATTCACCCAGAGAACCGCGCACCCCCTTGAACGCTGCAGACACACTCCCACGGGGTTCCTCTGCCACAGGTGGTTCGACATTCCGCACCACATTCTTATCCACCATATGAACCTCGTACTTCATTCCCCCACCAGCCTCTCTGCTGATTCTCCTCTCATCATTGAACATTGAGGGCGGTGGCCCGCTTTCGTGTACCCTCCGACGCCACCTTCGTGGACAAAATTCTGCTCCACATTCACCTCCTTCACCACCTCCTCCTCATTCTCTAGGTTTGGGATCCCCTCCTCCTTCCTCACCTCCCTCGAGTCGCGACTCAGCGTGAACGGCACTGACGCAATGTAGATTTGGGTTCATGCTCTCGCAGGAGATATACCCCAGAGACGGTTCTGGCATGAGATGCATGGGGGTTAAGGAGTTTTGGCGCGAGGACTGAAATTGAGGCTAATAGCAACACTAATTTTGGGAGGTTGGCATTTGATATCGGACACCAGTTCCCCACTGTCAAACAGCTATTAAAGTTGTTCCCCAAAAAAGGTATTGTTAGAGTGTTAATCGTTAAGAGCCGACGGATTGTGATCAGATGTTAGATATGATTTTCCCACGTTTACTCTATCATGACTTTCCTAATCAGAGTTTCCAGTTTTCACCTTATCCCACTCAAACTCGGAAGCATGCATGTGCCTCTATATATACATGGCCCCTCCTCCTCTTCTCCCCACTATTTTTGCTCTTACCTCCGCAGTTCACTTCTACGTTCTTCATCTGCAATTCCAGCCATCTGCAAAAAGAAAGCTGAGAGGTATTTCTTATTTTCTTTGTATGTCTATAGTCATAGATGTTTAGTTTGCTGATCTCCATGTCGTTACGTGTTTGATGTGTATTTTTTTGTTGATAAAATTATATTTCTCTTCTAAAATATAACTCTTATTTTTGACATGAATAACTTTGTATGAATGCTAGATATCACAGTTTTATTGGCATGAAGAGTCCCAACTTAAAATGATCTATAAAACTGCGAGATGTGGGGGAGCTTTTAATTTGCAATATGCTAACATATACTGAACGTTCATATATAATGCAGACTCTCCGTTCTTCCACAAATAAGATGATACGGCAGCAGGTTTCTTCTCCTGCAACTTCTTTTTCTCCGGGAGCTCAGTCGCCATATAAGTTCATACCTACCGATGATGAGATCTTGGAGTATTTTCTTCCTGTAAAGAATGCACCAGGTGGAGTCCTCCATCCCATGTCGGCCATGCACATCCACGACGTGGAAACTGTGCTCGACTTTCATCCGGCAGACTTAGCAGGTGATTAATTTAGTTTGTTATACATACAGGTAACGCTTAACATGAAGACCAGGCTAAGTCTGAGCCGTCGGATTGAGATCCAAAGGCACGCAGTGATTCAAACTGCCTGCCCTTAATATTAAAGTGGGCCGCCTGATCGAAATTTGACGGCTCAGATAGTCTTGTCAAGGAACAAAATAAAGTCTGAATTATCGATAAAAAAGGTCTGAAATTATTGATTCATTAGAAATATTCAACTGATGTTGTAGCAAACTATGCGCCTGCCACAAGAGACAGCTGGTATTTCTTTTCAAAGAGGAGAGATCGACCAAGAACACCGAAGGGGAAGTGGAGGCTGGCCAATTCTGTGCCAATGTACGAAAAAAACCAATCTGAAAATGCGTTAGGCATAAAGGATAAACTCTTCTATCATGAAAGGGCTGCTTCACAAGAAACTAGAGATAGGAGGATCAGCTGGATCATGCATTCATTCGTACTTAAAAACCAGGTTTTGTGTTAATGAAAAAGAAGATCCCTTTTTTACAGTCATTTTAGATATCTTATTCTCTTTTCTTTTACCATCTTGGCAGCCGAACGAATGGGTCCTATATCGGCTTAAAAGCAGAAATATGGGGGAATGAAGAAAGAAGAATATATGGATTGATGTCGACACTGCCTATGAGTTGCACCAAAGGAAAAAGACCACTGCCTAGGAGACCTTCTTGGATCAAATGCTTAATTAGTTTTATTGATACAAAGTGCTTAATTTGTTGCTTTTATTATGAAGGACAAGTTTAATTTTGTAATGAAATTAAGTAGGTGACCATGTTTCCTTGGGTGTCATGCTTTCGCTGTAATGGAAGATTACGGTACTAATATTGAAATTGACTAAAATACTCGTGAACTTTGACAAAAACACAATTTGTACCAATGTTCATCAATGTACCTAAAATACTCATACCCATCTCCATTCAGTACTATAGGTAAACCATTTATCTTGATGAACAGTGGTATGGAAGTTAGATGGGACTTCACTGTAAACCTTAAACTATTTATTTTAGGTAAACTGCATTCCTAGTGTACGTACAGTTGAAGTTGGTACATTGAACTCCCATCTCAATCCAATACCAATTAATACTCCCTCCGTCCAATAGTACCTGTCTGCATTAGAAAACCAAAGTGAACTAAAATTAAGTTAATGCAGTCAGGTACTATTGGACGGAGGAAGTAGTTTGTGAACAGAAAGATATTGCTACTAGACATTTGTGTTGGAATAGGCCTTCTCGATTACCTTGTCATGAATGACCCTGCATGTATATGATAAGATCGTCAGATTTTCCAGAGGCAAAGGTCATTTTTGTTCAAATTTTTTTTGGGTAAAAGAATTATTTGTTCGAAACCACAGAGAAGAAATGTACTCTCTGGTCCGGAATTGTTATATCCAAAAGATAATGCGAGGAGAGGTAATTTAATTAGGACCAATATGCTTAATTATTTATAGAACAGAATGGTAGAAGCATAAACTGTGAGGGATAACTTTGGTGCACTTCATGCTATTCAAGCGGCCAACACGAGAGTGATTGTACAATTAAATGTGGAACAAGACATGCTAGAGGATAGGAGGCAGGAGCTACCTTGTGAGTTGTGTCATCTCAGAAGTATATAAATAACTTCTTAGGGTATTTTAAATTTTTCAGAGACAATGAGTAATAAATCATCTTCATGGTAACCTGAACTCCCCCACCCCCAAAACAAAAGTTACGGTTTGCTCATTTCCAAAAAAGATAGGTACAGGATCTTTTTTCCGCACTGAGGGAGTACTCTGTTTTTTCCTGGCATGTTCCTTTGCTGTAACATGTGGAAAGGAGGGACCTTGCAGTTATGTTTAGCTGAAAAATAAAAGGAATATAAGGATTGTGCTATATTCGTGTTTTGATAGATTTGTCTTTGGATTGGGAGCTGAATGCAGGGCCTTTTGGGGATTATTGCATCGGTCTCTGATCATTCCTGCTGAAGGAGAATTTGAAAATCCAGACCTTTGTTCCATCTGGCCCTTCTTCCTTGCCTGAAACTTTTTTGCAGATTTGAAGGTCCTCAGGAGGTGAGTCTCAGAAATCTCACTATTCCGTTCATCAATAAACAGCTAGAAGAAACTCTCGGTCCTTGATTTTTCTTTGGATTGGTGAGAGGAATAAGCGTTAGTGGGTAATCTGAAATTTGGAATTTGATGACTTTTGGATTGTTTCTATGCTTTATAATGTTTGCCTTTAGGAATTGAAATTTTTTTCTTTAATTCTCTTAGTAGCAATTAATACTGAAATTTCATTGGGCGCTTGTGTGAGTATAATTTAAATTGCTATTGTGTTAACTTTTCCACATCGAGTAGGACTTAGTTACTTTATTTTTCGTGTTTGTGACTCTTTCTTTGGAAGTTATGTCCGTTTCATATCTTTTCTGGCCTGCAATGTAATATTTTTGCTCCCTGAGGTCTTGTTTGTTTGAGGTATGACATACTTGGACCTGGTCAGAATTGTCCATTGTTTACTAAATCATAAATGGTTTGAAATCCATGATTTAGAGCTCTATGGTTTTGTTATACTCCATTAAGCATCCTTGTTTTGATAATTTCCATTCACTATCCTGCAAGCGGAGTTTTCCTAGCCATTGTATCTATTGCACTTCTTCGACATCTAAAGTACGCAAATAAAGTGGAGTAAAAATCAGTCTTAGAATAAATGTAGCTTGAATTATCCAATCCATTTAGCTTGAATTACATCTATCCATTATTTTATATTTCGTATGATTGAATTCTTAGGTTTTGGAAGGCTATAAGTTTCTACTGATTATACGGGCTAATTTTATTCATCTTGAAATACAATTCAAAATTCAAATACCATCTTGAGTGTTGGGTTACTCATAATTTGAGAATTGCATCACTGATTGTAATGGTTCTCTATTTTGGTATTTTGCTTTTAAGCAGCGTTTAATGCTGACAGTTGCATCAAGAACAGAAAATTATTTTTATTTTTTAAGAGCTCTGTTATGCAATCCCTAAAAAATTCACAATGCAATTTGTCAATTGCTTCTCATCTGATATGGCACTATAACGGGTCATAACAGATTGGCCCTTAAATATTGGCTATTACTAGCACCACTATCTTGGAGTCTTTCTATGCAAGATTGAAAAGATAAAACATTGCTGATTGATTTTATTTTTTTACTAGTGAGGACTTATATGTTTAAGTATTAAGGACTGAAACGAATCTTTTCACGGTGGTTTTGATAGTTGAAGTGTGCCTGCTACTATTGGTCTAGTTCCTCCCTATAAGAGGAAAAAAAGGTATTGCATTCTAGCTATTCAATCTTTTTTTATGCACGATAACTTTTAATTTACAGGGAGCGTACAAATTGGATGTTAAAAGAGGGCATTGTTTCTGTTTCAATTTGGATTTTTTGGTTATGAGGCCCAGAGTTTGTGTGTGCATACAAGGAGTATCGAATTTTTACTTATCCATTGCTATCTAGGATATGGTTCAGTTTCATCATCGTTTTTGGTTCTAGAGACATCTATGATAGATCCTATCGAGCATCTTATACTTATCGATTTTAGATTTTCTGGCATTTGATCTGGAGTATGCACAATGGCTTGATGCACATCAAAGACATATTGATGACCTAAGATCAGCGGTTGATTCTCTAGTCAGTGATAATGAGCTCAGTGTTCTGGTGGATGGAGTTATGGCTCATTATGACGTCATTTTTAGACTGAAAAGTATTGGTGCGAAGGCAGATGTGTTCCATCTGCTTTCATGCATTTGGACTACACCTGCTGAGAGATGCTTCATGTGGTTGGTTGGCTTCAGATCATTTGAACTTCTGAAGGTAAACTGCCTTCCAATAGTCTCTTGTTCATTTATGTTGTTGAAACTTGATTAGAGGGAGACTTAATGCTCGGTTAGATGCTTGTTCCAACGTCGAAGTGCTTTTCAGTTTCTCTGTTTTATTCATTTTTTTTCAGTCCCTGCTGTCTTTTGTTCTCTTTTCCATTGTGAATTTGAAATTAGTTTGAGTATTTTCTCACTGGCAGCTGCTTGTTGGCCAACTTGAACCTTTGACTTTTCAACAGCTGATGGGAATATGTAATCTACAACAAGCTGATGGTGCCCGTCACAAGGCATGGAAGCCCTGCAACAATCACTACAACAAAAAAAGGTCAGTAGCGACGCACAAAAGCGTCGCCAAAAGTACTCTTAAACGTCGTCACAAATCTCTCACAATTGTTTTTGTGCGTTGCTCAATGCGTTGCTGTTGATGCCGGTACAATTGCTCAATTCCAAAAAATGTTTAAAGCATTTCAAATGCTTGATTTCGATGAACCAATTAGACCGTCGTAAAAATGTATTTTTCACGATTGTTGAAATGTTGAGACTGAATAACAGCATCAATTTTTGGGTTCATCCCTATTGTGATATGGCAACACTTTTCTACTTTTAGCCACGCTATGTAAGCTTTAAAAAAACATCTATGGAATTTGACCGAATATGTAAAATCTGTCGTTATTAAGTAGTTGCGATATGGAATTTGACCGAATATGTAAAATCTGTCGTTATTAAGTAGTTGCGACAGATAAATAGCATCAGAAGTGTTAATTGGCAACATAAAATAATAGATTAAAAAGTGTCGCAAGCACTAATGGTCTTTATCAATGAGCATGCCTACAATTCTCCATTATCATCGTTATTGCTTAATCATGACACATGAGAATGTCAGTTTTGCTTATTTAAGACACTAAAGAAAAATATTCCTTATTTAAGACGACCAACCAATAGCACAAAATATTAAATAATTAAAAAGTACATATATAATTGCCTAATATTTCAATAAAAAACAATTGAGTCAAATTTGTCCATACTAAATCATGTAATTGCGTCAAATCAAAAGTTGATTATTATAGTAAAAAAATATGTCTACGTAACTAAATGGTAATAAACTAACATTGATTCAGTGACCCAAAGTAAAAATAGACACCACCACCAACTTTCGACTATCATTCTACTACTTGATCTCTTCCTCAGTCAATCCTGCACAAAGGTAATGGTTTAAAGATATTAGCAATATAGACATTATATTCAAATTATAACAAACTTGTGACTGAAAAATTATTTTTTATTCATAATGTTTACACAAATTTTGATAGTCTCCCCTATATTTTTGATATGTAAAAGTCTTGCAATAATCTAAAACACATGTACAAATTATAATAAGTAAATAACATACAAACATGTAGCAACGCAGCATCCATCTCACCTTATAGCCTAGAGAACTGCCATGAGGTGTCAATGAAGGTGATCACAATAAGCAAAAATGGGATTTAAGGGCCTTTTCCTCAGCTGAAGTCATTCTTATGCATAATAATCAATAATTGACATCCCAGTGAGACTTGAATTTCCTTGCTAAAGCCCACGCAATCAGGTATTTTCTTCCTTTTTTGCAATGCAGGCTCCATAATTCTTGTGTATCCTCTCAAGATTGACTCCATCTGCATCAACATTATCCTGTGTTACAAAGATAAATACTTCAGGCGTCAAATTCAGTATTAGAGTTCCTGACATTTACAATGACCAGAAATACAGGCAACACCTGATGAGTGACCAGAAAAAATGGCCCAACCTCTTCTGCTACGTTATCTTAGCCTTCTCCCCAGCAGCTCTCTCCAAGAATAGAGTGAACTTTTAGCAAATGTCTCTTCTTAAAAGAAGTGACTCTGCCTACATGTGGAGGAGCTCGCTTTCTTAGATACAAACAACACCAACACAGAATGGGAGGAAAGAGATGTCTGACATTCAAACAATTCAGTAGGCTCTCCGTGATAAAACCAATGGCACTTTGGCATCTTCTCTGGCCACTCTATCTTCTTCACTGCGTACCCTAAGTTCATCATAAGCCTTCATGGAATCTGCACTGAACTTCTCCATGTCCCCAAAAAGATGCTTCAAACTTATTTGTAGACTTCCATCAATGTCATCATGCAGCCGGTGGACAATCTGACCCGGTAAAAGGACCCCACTATCCACTGAAACTATAACGAGCTTCTTGTTCACTGCATCTATTGTTTTCTGCAACCTTTGATCCTCCCCCTCTAACTCTTTAACCCTCCTATCCATATCCTTATTGGCCATTAACCTCTGCCTCTGTTCCATGTGATGTCGGTTCCATATCTGAAGAACGGTAGCTGTAAAAATTGCATTGTTTCAAAAACTTCGTGTTCTGATATTCGTTCTATCATTTGGGCCCATTCATTACATATAACAAAGACAGGTGGTGCTCCCATTGTACCAGGAGAGAAAGGAGCAATTCCATCTGGGGTTATTTCTGGTTCATGTTTAATGCATTTTAGGAGCCAATCATTCAAAGCTTTCATCCAATTTAATATATCATATTCAAGTACACGAGTAGCATCCATTCAAGATTCACCAAAATTTGCTTCAGATGCCATGGCATCTAGATTTTTACCCTCAGAAATGATCTGACACTAGTTCCTATGGCATTCAAGCATAGCTTGCCACATGATAACCAACTTACATCAGTTACATGCTTCGCATTAATATGATTCCTAATATAATTACAAGAAACATATCCTCTATACCCAGGAAGCATTCAAAAAAGGCAGAAAGAGAAAACTAATAGAAAATCACATACCCTTGAATTAACTCGCTAATCTCAAGCCATAACTCCTCATCCCTTAATTTACTTATCTTATTTGCTATGGTTTCCACAACCTGAATAGCTATTCTTATTTTTGTGGATAATTTTTGTATGTAAGTGCGAGTTGCATCTATTTTGCGAGCCTCAGTGCCTCTTTCATTTAAATATTTCAAACGGCGGCACTTCCTTTCAAGGATTACTCGCAACCTTTCTTCAGCGTGCCCAATTAGATGAAACATTCTGTTAGTTTTACATCCTCAAATAATATTCGAGTATATGAGCAACATAACATAAAGGAGATTGTTTAAAACCAACTTTTTGGACACCAATTAGCATCACTGTGTGCTAATCAGCAAGGACACAACAGACATAGTACTTATCCAGAAAATCTCCTTTTTTTGTCAATTAGCCATCACCTTGAGGGGGGAGAAAAATGGAAATCATCCAAAGGGATAACAGTGATTGATGAATCCAGCATATGAATTCCTTTCACAGCTAAAAAGAGTGCAGATGAATAGAAAATCTTGAAAAGTCATTGCAGATCAAGAAGTCATATAGGCAAAGTAATGTGCAGTTCATATTCTGTAGTTTTTTCTTATCTTACACAACATTTGTCTTTCCTCTATTTGTCAAATTCACATGATCAGAGCAGCAAAGTTCTCGGATAACAAAGATATCAATATTTAGACTTGGAGAGTGTGTTTGGTACAGAATGTGATCAATGAATCATGCTTGCCAAACTCATCGATATTTGCCAATGTTGTTATCAGTGGCAAATATTAGATCAATACTTGGCTTACCTTAACTTCAGCATAAAGCTTCTTCTCCCAAATGTAGAGTTTCTCCATAGTGGCCCAAAGATTTCCTGCCTTCATTGCTTTGTCTTCAGTCCAGAAAGAGAGAATTATCCTTCTCAGTGGCTGAAGAAGGAGAAGCCACTGGCAAAGTTGTTGTCATCATATTTATCATCTTCCAAGATGCTGTGACAAAAAAACAGAAAAGAAACCCATCATAGTCAAAATTCTGACACAACTCTTTTTGGGTGAAAAGGCAAATGATCCGAATTTTGCGTCTTCCAAGTCCCAACTTTTTTTATTCGTATTTAGAAATCACAAAAAAGGATGATTTCAAAGGAACTAAATTCCATTTTTTATAAGTTGTAATGTGTAAAGAAAGTAGATATTCAAAAGAGCTCTTTCCTACCTCAGTGATTCAGAAGAGCAAATTTAGCATTTCTTAGTAAGTGAGAACTGAAAAGACGCTACCTTTATAGACATCATTTCTTTGGTGGTATCGAAGCTTTTCTGCCTCCAACATCTTGGCGACCTGAGCACCCGACTCCGCCACCCGCTCAAACTGAGCTATGATCTCTCTGAGAACTTCAGATTCACCCAGAGAACCGCGCACCCCCTTGAACGCTGCAGACACACTCTTACGGGGTTCCTCTGCCACAGGTGGTTCGACATTCCTCACCACATTCTTATCCACCATATGAACCTCGTACTTCATTCCCCCACCAGCCTCTCTGCTGATTCTCCTCTCATCACTGAACATTGAGGGCTGCGGCCCGCTTTCGTGTACCCTCCGACGCCACCTTCGTGGACAAAATTCTGCTCCACATTCACCTCCTTCACCACCTCCTCCTTGTCCTCCAGTTTGGGATCCCCTCCTCCTCCCTCACCTCCCTCGAGTCGCGATTCAGCGTGAATGGCACAGACACAATGTAGATTTGGGTTCATGCTCTCGCAGAAGATATACTCCAGAGACGGTTCTGGCATGAGATGCGTGGGGGTTAAGGAGTTTTGGCGCGAGGACTGAAATTGAGGCTAATAGCAACACTAATTTTGGGAGGTTGGCATTTGATATCGGGCACCAGTTCCCCACTATCTAACTGCTATTAAAGTTGTTCCCCCAAAAAAGGTATTGTTAGAGTGTTAATCGCTAAGAGCCGACGGATTGTGATCAGATGTTAGATATGATGGACGAGTGATTAATAGGTGCTCAGCATAAAATGTTGTTATTATCTTGCACTATTAGGATATATATAGTATTTATAGCAATTGTGAACGCTAGTTGCCATGCTTTTTCATTGGTGTCGCAATAGCTTAAGTGTTGGCGTCACGTTTTTGCTACACTTTTGCCTCATGTGTCACAATTACTTCAATAATTGTGACGCTCTTTTATTGTGTGGTATAATTACTTCAATAATAGCAACGTTTGTTTATTGTGCATCGCTAATGTCCAATGCAATAGCAACTTTAATTTTATCCGTTGCAATTGATAGTTAGTTGCGACGCTTTTTTTGAGCGTTGAGAAAAAAACGTCTCTACTGACCTTTTTGTTGTAGTGAATCTCAATATCATGCAATTAAGCATTATTGTTTGGTCATCAATATCATACTAATATTTATTGTGTTTTGTACAGACTCATGGAATACTAAATTTGGTGAGTTGGGGAATCATGAGCAAGGACAATTCGAAGATAATTTCTAAAGTAGATATAGATACTTATAAAAATGTGCAATATGACGTCTTGTCATTTGTCGAAATATATTATATGATGTACATTCACCTTCATGTGAAAAGTAATAATACACTTTTGATAATGCGATACAGATGGTATTTTTTTCTATTGTTAAAAAAACAAAAATGAATTGTTTTCAACGACGCTTTCAAAGCGTCGCTAATTACAAAACATTTTCCAAGAGGAAGTAGTGACGTTTTCTAAACGTCGCTATAAGTGTGTGATGTTTGTGACGTTTTATTTACTTTTAGTGAGGTTTTTTTAGCGTCGTTATAACCCAATTTTTTTGTAGTGACTCCAAAAAGTCCGACTTCAAATTCAGAGAAAAAGAACACTGTTGCCTTCAGGAAAGAGAAGGGACAGGAGAACCGGTATCTTATGGGTACATAGCCCACATAACATATGCAAAGTTAAATTGGAATACTTCCTGTGGGTGGCCAACAGAGAGGTTCGAACTCATGGCCTTTTCTTCAAGGCACCGCCTTGGCTATCACACCAACCCACTGTTGGTTACTTGTGCTGAGAGATTGATAAGCTCCTAGAATCTGCTTCAAATTTTCAACACTTGTGAATGCCATCAACTTTCTCTTGGTCATCCATCAATTTTGTGGAATGAAACCAAAATCTTTGAAACTTCACATTTTAAGAAACAAGTGTAAAAGAATTAAAAAAAAACAAGTCTAAATGTGTGAATATAAGACACGTGGGGTTGTCCATAGAGGTCACCCCCCTTAATATGACCTCACGTTTACGAGGAGAATCTACCGAATGATTGACAAATTCTTTTTTTTTTAAACGACATGGCAGGATGACTGTCACATCTTAAATCAGTTGGCAAACTTCTGGCCAGGGATTCTCATGTCCTTGTCCCATTTCCATACGCTGGCAGGTTTGAATACATGCATGTCATCTTCACTCACCCAACACCGAAGTTTCCCATTTTTTTTTGGATGCAAAGAAGTTCCCAGTTTGAACAGTTCATAGTTCATACAGTCACGTACCACATTGTAATTTATCATTCATCTTCGTTCAGGGCCATGTTGTTAGATCAATTCACATCATTTAAAATTAAATTGATGGTGTCCCAAAGCTTACGTCCATATCTGGTTATATAACCTCTAAATTGACGTTAACAGTAGTGTTGTAATATCTACTGGGTTTTTCTGGTTTCTTTTGCTCTTGAGTGAGCAGAACATTTAACATACAATTGCCTGACCATTTTGATTATTAAGTTTTATTGTACAAAGAGATAAGCATGATATTTTTTCTTTCTTGTTGGTTAGCTGTCTTTAGGGTTTAAATCTACAAAACATCAAAAATTAGATGTAGAGTTATAACGAACTTTACGGTGCTTATAACTTAAACAAGTGAAAACCATGAATTTTTCTCATGATCTTTTATCGGGCGTGGCTGGTAAGGATTGAAAAGAATGCAAGAAGAATGCAGGTTGACTCTACGAGAGAAATCAGCCTAATCACCTAATATGAGAGAAAGATCAGCATAATGCTCAGAGATTGCCTTGAAGGAGTTATGTTCGAAATATGAATCCTAATTAGAAAATGACTTTTACTTTTGTAGAAATTTCAACTTAGGGGCTCACCTATGTAGGAGCAAAACAGGAGTTAGAGAGGACATTCGCAGATATGGACATGGACTAAAACCCCTTCACTATGCAGGTTTGCAATCTATTTATGAAATGACAAAGAAAAAGAAAAAAGAAAAAAGTACGTAAAAGAGAGCATGTGCCCCAACTCACCCAGGTCGGTGTGAAGCAGCGCACTGCTAGCAGTCGGATTGAGATTTGATGGCACGCCCTATTCTATGGGGCAGGTTAGTTTCTCTGTATTAAATTTACCGTCGGATCAAAATTCATGGCCCGCAGCGCATCAGCGCACGCCAACACGTGTGAGCATACTAACGTGATTCTATGAAAAGCTATATGTGACATATAACGTAATCCTCTACTACTTCATTCACCTACCTCTACATCCGACGTGCCTGATTTCATAGACCTTCTTAGGCGAGAAAGATAAAAGGATAATCTATGACGTGATTAAATAGATTGATTAAGACCCACGTTTACTCTATCATGACTTTCCTAATCAGAGTTTCCAGTTTTCACCTTATCCCACTCAAACTCGGAAGCATGCATGTGCCTCTATATATACATGGCCCCTCCTCCTCTTCTCTCCACTATTTTTGCTCTTACCTCCGCAGTTCACTTCTACGCTCTTCATCTGCAATTCCAGCCATCTGCAAAAAGAAAGCTGAGAGGTATTTCTTATTTTCTTTGTATGTCTATAGTCATAGATGTTTTGTTTGCTGATCTCCATGTCGTTACGTGTTTGATGTGTATTTTTTTGTTGATAAAATTATATTTCTCTTCTAAAATATAACTCTTATTTTTGACAAGAATAACTTTGTATGAATGCTAGATATCACAGTTTTATTGGCATGAAGAGTCCCAACTTAAAATGATCTATAAAACTGCGAGATGTGGGGGAGCTTTTAATTTGCAATATGCTAACAGATACTGAACGTACATATATAATGCAGACTCTCCCTTCTTCCACAAATAAGATGATACGGCAGCAGGTTTCTTCTCCTGCAACTTCTCCTTCTCCGGGAGCTCAGTCGCCATATAAGTTCATACCAACCGATGATGAGATCTTGGAGTATTTTCTTCCTGTAAAGAATGCACCAGGTGGAGTCCTCCATCCCATGTCGGCCATGTACATCCACGAAGTGGAAACTGTGCTCGACTTTCATCCGGCAGACTTAGCAGGTGATTAATTTAGTTTGTTATACATACAGGTAACGCTTAACATGAAGACCAGGCTAAGTCTGAGCCGTCGGATTGAGATCCAAAGGCACGCAGTGATTCAAACTGCCTGCCCTTAATATTAAAGTGGGCCGCCTGATCGAAATTTGACGGCTCAGATAGTCTTGTCGGGGAACAAAATAAAGTCTGAATTATCGATAAAAAAGGTCTGAAATTATTGATTCATTAGAAATATTCAACTGATGTTGTAGCAAACTATGCGCCTGCCACAAGAGACAGCTGGTATTTCTTTTCAAAGAGGAGAGATCGACCAAGAACACCGAGGGGGAAGTGCAGGCTGGCCAATTCTGTGCCAATGTACGAAAAAAACCAATATGAAAATGCGTTAGGCATAAAGGATAAACTCTTCTATCATGAAAGGGCTGCTTCACAAGAAACTAGAGATAGGAGGACCAGCTGGATCATGCATTCATTCGTACTTAAAAACCAGGTTTTGTGTTAATGAAAAAGAAGATCCCTTTTTTACAGTCATTTTAGATATCTTATTCTCTTTTCTTTTACCATCTTGGCAGCCGAACGAATGGGTCCTATATCGGCTTAAACGCAGAAATATGGGGGAATGAAGAAAGAAGAATATATGGATTGATGTCGACACTGCCTATGAGTTACACCAAAGAAAAAAGACCACTGCCTAGGAGACCTTCTTGGATCAAATGATTAATTAGTTTTATTGATACAAAGTGCTTAATTTGTTGCTTTTATTATGGAGGACAAGTTTAATTTTGTAATGAAATTAAGTAGGTGACCATGTTTCCTTGGGTGTCATGCTTTCGCTGTAATGGAAGATCACGGTAATAATATTGAAATTCACTAAAATACTCGTGAACTTTGACGAAAACACAATTTGTACCATTGTTCATCAATGTACCTAAAATACTCATACCCATCTCCATTCAATACCAGTTATGTAACACCCGAAAAATTAGTAAGTATATTAAAACCGAAATTTGACCCTCTTAATGTTTGATTTGGTCATGTTTTGCCTTATGAAAATTAAAGTTGGTGAGAAGAGCTTTCCAACGCCACCAATTATGCGCGATTTGGAGTTCGGAGTGAAAAGATACGAGAAATTGGATTTTGATTGAACGTGCCTGCAATCGATCACCATAAGAACCGATCGATCGGCAAGCTGAACTGATCGGTACCTTATCAAAACGATCGATCGTTGTTACTGTGATTTTTTGAATGTTTTGTTTCGCATAAACCAATCGATCGGCAATAATAGCGATCGATCGACTGTAACACGGTAGTGTAAAACAACGCATACGACGATCGATCGTCGTATAGCCAATCGATCGCCGGTTGCGGTTTTGCGATTTCTAGCGTATTTTTGGGGTGGATTTGCTTGGGAAAGATATCAAATCCCATTTGGACTTGATTTGTACGTCTCTAGAGGGATCTTGAAGCCTTCCCATTGGTTGAAAGTGTCCATGATTTGGAAGATTAGTTTAACAAGGGATTCTCCCCCAACTCTATATAAACACTAGAGAATTGGCTTGTGTTAACCCTAGAACGTCCGGAGACCTTTCCCCTTCTCCTTCTCACATTCACCATCTTCCTTAAGGCTTCTTCTTGTGGGAGGTTGCAAGAGCTTCGAGCGGGAGCTTTGGAGGAAGCGGAGGAGACAAGCAACGCGTAGAGAGGCAAAATCTTTGGTGAATTAAGTAGGATGGTTTTTTCCCTCTTCTCTCTCTTCTGATTATATGCTTTTGACAAGTGTTTTGATTCAGTACCTTAGAGTATTGTTTGGATTCTTGTGAGATGAATGAATTGTGTCATTATTTCTATGCGTAGTGCATCATAAATCATATATGCATTCATGTTTCGCTTCTAGATGGGAATTCGCACCTAAAGTCTAATGTTTTATTAATTTGCAGAGACTAGAAGTTCTGATATTACTGGGTTGATCATGATCCGCATTGAGTTTGTGCCTTTAAGGTGTGTCTTGTATTAATTGTCTTGTTTGGGATGTATTAATGTTTAAAAACTGTGTTATACATAAAAGAACACAAGAAAAGAGTGAACTTTAGTAATTCCAGATAATCCTAGGTTCTGTAATTGGTCTAGGAGAGGAGTATATGGTTTTTTAATAATGTATTAATATTTATAATCTGTTATTAAGTAAGATAATTAAGTTTGATTAAGAGTCTTAATCTTGGCCAGAACTATTTCTGTGCTGACAGTCGGTAGTAAATAATTCATAACTAATTTAAATAAAATCAAAAAAATATAAAATAAGTGGTGTTAGAAACTAGACTCACGAGGGTATTATCAATAAAAATTTCAGAGTTTAGTCTTAATGTACAGAGCACATTAGCCGTCGAAAGAGGAATGTTGTGCCGAAGGCAGTGAGCAGAATCTGAGAGAAAACACTAAGTATACAAATAACATCATGTAATATGATATGATAATGTCTAACGTGTCAACATCATTAATTGGACTATATACTTATGGAATATCACAGTAAGAATTGGGTTAGAAGTAATCTAATTATGAGGGATAATCCTTTGAACAAGTGATTCATAACTATCTATTTTAAAAGCGTTGATGTCGGTTTGATATTCTACTTGGAATTCAAATCATCTAAGATTCTTTGATTTTTTATCTCTGATATTTTTTTTATAAAATTCCAATGTGTATAAGGAATTCCTATTTAGGGCTGAGCATGAAAGGTATGTATTGATTGTATAGTACTCTTTGGGTGAGTTGTTATTATTCGAAGTGTTTGGGTTGTCTTGTTATTCTATGCTACTCCAATGAATGAGCTATGTGTTGACCAAAGACTTTGATACTTCTATACATACTCCACAAGAGAGTCTATTCTGGTAAGAGATACCTTATGATCTTAGAGTGCCGTCACCTCTATTCCTTGAGATATTGCTCATATTGATTACATGATTGTTCTTCCACTGGAGATCTCGTGAGACTCTCCCCATGGTGGATTCATAGTATGCTCAATTAAGCCATTGCTAGATCTTGTGAGGTCACTTATATTTACGAAATTGCGATTCCATACTGCCCGAAGGGAGGCACTATAGTACGTTAGATTATGGACATTAGAGAAGGTCCTCAGTCTCTGCCCATCGTGTCCGTAAGCACTGGTGGGGCCAGCATCCTAGACGCATGGCAGGGTTCCAAAGAGAGGACCCCTAGGGTGGTTCATAGTATGCTTAATTAAGCCATTGCTAGATCTTGTGAGGTTACTTATATTTATGAAATTGCGATTCCATACTGCCCGAAGGGAGGCACTATACATACGTTAGATTGTGGACATTACAGAAGGTCCTCAGTCTCTGCCCATCGTGTCCGTAAGCACTGGTGGGGCCAGCATCCTAGACACATGGTAGGGTTCCAAAGAGAGGACCCCTAGGGTGGTTCATAGTATGCTCAATTAAGCCATTGCTAGATCTTTCGAGGTCACTTATATTTATGAAATTGCGATTCCATACTGCCCGAAGGGAGGCACTATACTTACGTTAGATTGTGGACATTACGGAAGGTCCTCAGTCTCCGCCCATCGTGTCCGTAAGCACTGGTGGGGCCAGCATCCTAGACGCATGGCAGGGTTCGAAAGAGAGGACCCCTAGGGTGGTTCTGGTATATTATTTTAGTCACTTGCGAGCGACCAGGGTAGCGAGCAGAAATTATAACTCCTTTCACTTTAGATGTCTGGAGCCTTGATATGATTGTTATTCTCTCCTTACACATATGTTTGTTCGGAGCCCTTTTGATGTTTTCCTATACTTGCGAGTTGGAATTGTTGTTGACTAACCTTGTAGGTGTATAAACCTCGGTTCAGTTTAGATGTTGTGGGATGTTCACAATCCTTTGTTATTCTTATTCTTTTCATACTATTTACTTTAATTCAGTGGGTTTTTACATCCTACTGAGTGTTTCTATGAAATACTCATGCATCCTCTGATGTAGGCGCAAATGGAAATTGAGATCAGGAAGTGCAATAGTGGAAAGGCAGATTGCAGGCGCCGAGAAGAGTTTAAAGATTATTTAAATATTTGCTTTGCTTTTATTGATGCTTATGACATTTCGGCAATTGTGTGTCATAGACTTATAGGTTTATTTTATTTTCCTAAACGGATCATTATTAAGTAAATTCATTTCATATTATTCATTGATATCTATTATTGTATTACACTGATTGCAGGCATAATCGGTTACACGTCCTTTTGAGATGATTGTAATCGGTTGAAAAATCGACTATTCGGTCGCGTGCCCGTGATCTCTACTTCGAATGTATTTCATTGGTTGGCTTCTGCACTCCGATTGAGGTATGGGATTTTGGGGCACGACAAGTTAGCTTGATGAACAGTAGTATGGAAGTTTGATGGGACTTCACAAATTATTTATTTTAGGTAAACTGCATTCCTAGTGTACGTACAGTTGAAGTTGGTACATTGAACTCCCATCTGAATCCAATACCAATTAATACTCCCTCTGTCCAATACCAATTAATAATTACTCAATAATAAAAGAGTAACCCATTACCTTTTGGGTGGAATTGCCACAACATGGGCATTCTTCTTAGCAAGAATTATTGCAGTAGGATAATGGCTAGGAGGATTTGAAAGGCATTATCGCATTACGATTTCCAAGGTTTAGCCAAGGCTTAGCTCAGGACCCCATACTCGTCGTATTTGGTTTGGTATTGCTACCGCACATGATTTCGAAAGTCATGATGATATTATTGAGGAACGTCTTTATTAGAACATTTTTGCTTCTCACTTCGCGCAATTAGCAATAATCTTTCTGTGGACTTCCGGAAATCTATTTCATGTAGCTTGGCAAGGAAATTTTTGAGTCATGGGTAAAGGACCCTTTACATGTAAGACCCATTGCTCATGCAAGGTTGACTTTCTCTTGCAGAATCGTGATGACATCTTAAGGCAATTAAAACACAATTTGGCTTTGGCGCAGAACCGCATAAAATAAATTTATGATAAACGCCATTTTGACCGTGCATTTACCGTTGGTGACTGGGTTTATGTGAGTTTTATGCCAGCTCGTCAATCTTCTCTTTATGAACCTGCCAGTGTCAAGTTAGCCCATCTGTTTCATGGCCCATATCAAATTATGGCACGCATTGGGCCTATTGCCTACCATCTGCACCTTTCGGATGATTCTACGGTTAACCCAATTTTTCATGTCTCCCGCCTCCGTCGCGTGGTTGGTGATCCTTCTCGTTTGGTTACTACTCCTCCACCTCCAACTGTCTCGACAGATCTTCCATTGGTGCCTGCTTCTATCGTGGATTCCCGACGGGTACGTCATTCTTGTCACATTATCACTTAGGTTCTCATTGCTTGGTGAGATCGTCCATTGGAGGATGCTTCATGGCTCACTGAAGATGATTTTTTGGCCCAATATCCAGGTTGGACGCCTTGAGGACAAGGCTAGTAGCGGAGCATAGTAGAATGATATGTTCCAATAGGCCCAAGTCGTCTCTTTATGCTTTAGTAGTCTATTTGTAGCCCACTCTATTGAATATCATGTAATAAGACTCTCAGGCCTAGTTAGGGGGATTAGCTCAGGCCCATGACAGGATAGTATGTAAAGGGGGCTTATGGCCTCTTTGCTAATTATGCAATGACTAAACCCTAATCTCCTTCTTCCTCTAGTTTTACACCCTTTGTTCCACCTCTCTGCCTGTGGCACCGGCTGGCCATAGAGGGGCCTCCTCCCTCGTGGATCTCACCTCCCTCGTCAATCCCTCTTACTCATTCCCCCAATTTGACGATCCCTTCTTCTCCTAAAAGTGCTGAGACATAACATTAATCCTAGGGTTAACCCTACACATAATGTGTATACATATTATGTTAGATAAGGTCATATCTAACCCTTGTGTATAATAGAGACAATGGAGGATTAACCCTAGGATTAATCTATAATAATAGAGGAATAGGGTTATTCCTATGCCTTTACTATTGCATTGTCTAACTTAGATAGATACGTATTAACCCTAATACAACTTAGATAGATACGTATACGATTAGAGTCTGCTAACCCTACAACTAGTATTTGATTAAGGGCCATGGATTTGTCCACCACAAGGAAAGATCTCAGTCAAGATGTGGTCAGCTTTGACTCAATTTCAGTTAGAGTCCATTAAGGTAGGGATTAATGCTAATTAGGTTAGTTACCATAACCAATTAGGTAACCTTAAATCTTGAATGCCCTTCCTAACCATGTGGCGCCCTCACCTTGATTGGAAAATAACGTGCAATTGAGACTCCATTAACTTCTCAATGAAATCCCTTTAATTACTCCATTTTTTCATAATTTATTTTAATTCGAATTCAAATCGATTCAAATTAGAATTTCAACTCCAATCTCCCCATGATTTAATCCCCCAAATCATGGGCCAAAAAGGTAGGCCACGTCACCAACATGCCCATTAAATCCACCTAGAAAAGATTTTCCAAAATTCAAATCCGTAATCCCTCAAAACGCAGCGATCGATTGGCACAATTCTGGTGATCGATCGGCCCACATGCAAAAACTGCATTTTACCGAGAGAACGATCGATCGGTGGTGAAGCGATTGATCACGAGAACAAATTCCGAAATTTTTCGAGAATACAATCGATCGTCAATCTCCCGATCGATCGTACTGATCTAAAGCTCGAACACAAACAGGCTCGATCGATCATGTCTTTTGACGCGATCAATCGTGCCCAACAAATTTCAAAATTTTCAGATCTTTTCAAATAAATTTCAAAGTTCACCAATTTAAGGCACAAGAACACTCATCTTGAGCTAAATTTCCTGCTTTTAGCATTTTAAAATTTCCGGGTCTTACAACTCTACTTGTATTAAATGTTATTAACATTTATTATAACACTGATGACTCAAAAAAATAAAAAAATTACCAACACTAGTGTTTGCTTAATATAAGGAGGGGTTTCGGAGTCTTTAGGGCCCCGATTAGAAGAGGTTAGGCAACAAACCTCTTAGAGTACCCTATACTGTTGCCAATCCCCCCAGGCACATTAAACGTCCATTTATCGTGAGCACCGGTAGGTGTCCAAACTGAGTGATTCGAATGTAAGTCCTTTACTTTAGAAAGCGAGTCATGGTCATCTTAGGAATAACCCGTTGGCTCACAATATTCCATCAATCATATTACGGTCCTCTTTTCGATGCTCCATATGAAAAGATGACCATTCTATTTTAGCTGAACCACATGGTCAATTGAAGTAAATTTTGAACCTTTTTCCCCATCGGTATGATTCTGCCATCCAAGAAAAATCAACATCAGCAATATAAATTTCAAAGAGATTTGAGTTTGATTTTTGCCAACTATTTTGATCCTTGTACCTCTCGCCTCATTTCACTTGGCAGCATTGCAATCCGTTAGATTGATTCACTCACCCGCCCCCATGATTAATACATGCCATGTCATTGAGAGATCCAGCCACTCACAACGCTTAGGTGCATGCCAACATGGGAGGCACAAACTAACTTTTCGAATAAACATATGTACCACAAAAAAATGGGGTTTTCTCATATTACTTGTCCAATGAGGCCAAATTGCCATATTACCTGATTTTTTTGGGCTCATGCCATATAAACTGATTTTGGGACATGGACTTCCTATTTTGCCCTCTTGAAACCCTTCCTAAACCCCAAGCTCATTTTTCCATATTACTTACCCACCCTATTTCAGTTACCATACTTCAAGGAATCATATATCCTTATTCCGGATCCATTTCCACCCATTTTTTGCGTTCTTCATTATTTTTATTACTCTTTCTTCTAATGATGATATCTTTGCGATCTTGAGACAATATCTAGTAGAAGGTAGACGCTTCATTCTGTTCATATACGCATTTGAGCAATATAAATTTGGAGTCACAACTATTGTGTCATTGAGTGGGTTTTTCTTGATGACATAATACACGCTTCATTGTCATCAAGAAAAACCCAAATCATTCTATTTATATACACACTTCATTCTGTTCATATACACGTTTTAGTAATGGAAATTTGGAGTCGTATCTATCATGTATTTGAAGACATATCTCACGACAAACTTCTAGGCTATCCCAATATAGCAAAAGGAGTAGTAGATTTGTTCATAAAAGGCTACATGTGTTGCTTTACCAACATGGCTAAGTCCAAAATTCTAATAGCCTACCTAGAGGTCGGGAAGCTCCATCCAACATCCATAGTCCTCTTAAGAAATTTTTCAGTGTAGGCTAGTGTTTTAAAACCCGGTCCGGTTATTGACCCGGTTTGGTGTCCGGGTCGGGCCAATCGGTTTGATCCGGTGGGTCGACCCAAGTCAATCCGGATGACCCTCTCTCCCCCTTTTTCCCCTTTCTCCATTGTCCTCTTCCCTACCCCAGAGCAACCCAGCTCGATCAGAGCCCCAGATTCATGGTTGGTGCTCTCCAACCCCGGATGGCAAATCCTGCAATCCTTCTCTACCTTGGTGAAATGCACCTTAATCTCCGGCCCAACCCCTCCCCCGACCTCCAAATCCACGTCCGAGGAGGAGGAGGTCGTTAACCTACGTTCGCTCCTCCTCCCACCAAGATTAGGACCAGACCCGCTGCCACCGCCATCAGCGTCCTCGTGGCGAGAGCCGTAGGGGGAATGCCAGGACTCCTCTATGATCCCACCGCCGCCTCCTTCTTCGACTCCTCTGCGGCCTTCGGCCTCTCCGGGTTCCCCCTCGACGTCACGCCCTCTCCCTCCGCCGACCTACTCTGCCCAGTCTGCAACGACGGCTTTCTTGAGGAGGTCGAAAGCCCTACCCCCACCCCCGATCCCACTGTCGCCTCCTTCTTAGACTCTCCTACGCCCTTCGGCATCACCGGGTTCCCCCTTGTCTTCTCCGCCTCCAGAGGAGGCTTCGACCTCCAGCAACCCCCCTCCGACTTAGGCGCGACCGCCCGACGGACGACCTTCATCAAATCCACCTCCTGGTGGGGCAGCATCTCGGCGTCAAGTCAGTAGAACGAGGTGAAGAGATCCGGTCGGTCCATTTCGGCCGGTTCTCGGGTCAACCCGCCTGGACCACCACTGACCAGGGCAAGCCTTAAGTTGCTAAAAACCTGGGTGATTCATCATGGAAAGTAGACTGGGTCCGGTTGAACCGGGTCCACCGGTTGGGCCGAACCGGGTTTTAAAACAATAGTGTAGGTTCACATTAAACAGACTAGAATAAAGGAGCCCCTAGATCCATGTCATCAACCCCAAACATTGTAATTACGATGATTATATGCTCCACCATGCCTATGTATCACCATTCACTGGCTGACACTTAGCCAAATAAAAATTGTCACATGTCAGCCACTGAATGGTGACAAATAGCCAGCCAGTGTTGGGGTCGATTCGGAATCCTTATTGGATTGAGGCCTGATTTAACTCCAAATCTAACCATTTCGTTTGTTTTTGTGCTTGAAGAATTTTGTTGAAAGGAGATTCTGCTTGTGCACACAAATTCAGATTCTCAAAATTTGCTATCGAAACATATATGGCCTACGTTTGGTAATTCAATCAGAATTCATTCAAGTGGAATCTAATTTCGTATCCAAAAGCCCCGGTGTATACACATGTCTCGAAATCTTCCCCATCAATGGGACTGTGGAGCATGTTCGCGACCTGATCACACGTGGTCAAATGGCATATGGTCAGACGGTGGGCTGACATGTGTTACCCTGCAAGTGACACGTCGGGTATCTAGTTGAGAATATTTGTAAATACGAAAATATGAGGGTTTTTTGGAAAATAGATAAATAATTAGTGGATTTCATTGAAACTAGTTAGAGTAAAACCTGGGGCTTTGAGGAGCAGCGAAGGGCGCTCCGGAGAGAGAGAGATGTCGTCTTCGTCTTCGTCGGCGGCGAACGATCCGAGGCAGCCCTCCACGGCGAAGCCGTACGTCCTGCCCACGGTCTCCCCGCAGGACCTCTCCGTCGACTACTCCGGCTTCATCGCCGTCGTTTTCGGCATCACCGGCGTCATGTTCCGGGTCAGCTGATCTTGCCTCCTCCTCCTTTTAATCTTTTATTTCTGAGAATGGTTCTTGTTGTGAAATTGGTGGATTCGGATTGATGGCCGAAATCTTGATTTTCAAGGATGTTACTTGGATGATTGTGGTTCTTGGTTCTGTCGGATTCTAGCATTCTTGCATGGATTAAGACATTGAATTTCGTGAAAACCTGAAAGTTTGGATTTCCAGAGGGGTTCTTGGATGATTTTTTAGGTTCCTTCTGGATTCCAACATTGTTGCATTGTATCTGTTTGATCTAAACCTTGCATTTGATAGCTGGTATCTTCGGATTAAGATATTGAATTTCATCAAAAACCTTAAATTTTTGGATTTTCCATAAGATTTCTTCGATGATTTTTATAAGTTTCCATAGGATTCTAACATTCTTGCTTCTGGTTGATCTGAACCTTGCATTTGGTGGCTGGTTTATATGGATTCATGCATTGACTTTCATCTAGTTTTTGCATCTACAAATAACGATTTGGAAAGGTTTATTTTGGTGATTGGGTTTGGTGGAATCTGTTCTTGTATAAATTATGTTATGTGATTATTTAATTCTACAGAGTTTTAAGTTCAAAACTATTTCTGTTCTTCAATATTTTATATTTTCATTTTCATGAAGGTTTCTTGTATGACTTTTTAAGTTTATGAGATTCTAACATTCTTGCATCTGGATGGTCTGAGATTTGCATTTGATAGCTGTGGGTTAATGCATTGAATTTCTTCTAGTTTTTGTATCTAGGAATAAAGATTTGAAAAGGTTTATTTTGGTGATTGGAGGTCTAGTGGAATCTGTTGTTGAATAATTTATGGTATGTGATTATTAAATTCTACGGAGTTAAACGGCAGATCTGTATTTTGGTCTGTTGGACAGCTGTCCTTACAAATTGTCAGCTAAAATTTTCATGCTTTATCTATGGGGTTATTATATTTAGTTTGTAAGTTGCGATCTAATGTTCTGTGGTATTAGTAAACCAATTTATCTGCTTGTTTAGTGAAAATTTCTTGGTCTTCTACTCCCTCCGTCCAATGGAGCTTGTCTGCATTACAATATGATCGTAGTTTGTTGGTCCTGTCACCTTGTTTTTTTGTAGCAAATCTATTTAATCGCTACCATATTGCTTAGCTTAATTACATTGTATGCTTATGAATGGTACGACTATCTTCTTCTCCAAATTTGGCTGTTTGCTTTTCTTGAGAAGACAGTCAAGCCTTTTTCTTGTAGTGTTAGATGTCTTTCCTGATAAGTAGAATGCGGATAGGGTTGATATTCTGTTTGGAAATAATACAGGATAAGAGTAATAAATGTGGGTACGATGCAGTGGAAGTTTTTGACTTTGTGGTTTTGTTTGTTTCTCTTCTAAATTTGGAGTATGTTCTTTGGTATGCTAAAATTCTTCTTATTAAGTCAAGTGAAGTATTTTTTTTCTTTTCGTTAATATGTCTGTTCTCATAGGGTTGCTACTTTCATTTCTTAACAAAAAGACACTTCCGAAGCTACATTTTTTAAAAAAAAATTTCATTGCCTATTTCAATTTGTGTAGATGATATCATATTCCAACTTTTTGCACAATCCTTTAAAACAGACTGCTACTATTTCCAAAAGATTATAAGTAAAAACAATGTAATAATTTTGCTCAAAACAATCCTAAATGGAGATGTAAAGTCCATGTCGTCTACCCCCAATAGTTTGGGAAAAGGCGCAGCTTGATTATGATTATGACTTGCTCATTTCGAATTTGTTTATGAAAGAAGGAACCACCTAAAATAACGGATTCTATAAAAGTATCAATGTTTCTTTCCATACAGGAAACAAAATGCATTTGTGATGCACACATGGACAAGCTACATTCCTGCTTCTTTGCTGGTTGAGAAGTCAAAACTTTTGTTGATATTTTATTGTTCCCTTTTAAGTTCAAGACTATTTCTGTTCAGATTGCTGGAACATTCTTTTTTTTCACAAGGGGTGTCTGAGTCCTTAAGATCCAACTAGAAGGGGCAAGGCCACTGGCCTCTTAGAAGAAGGAACCTTGACGCCAATTCCCTCAGGCTTAACATGCTTTATAAGGATTGAGTTGAACTCCCGATTTTTTTCTCTGAACTTAGAATATGGAAATTAGTTTTTGCTGTAATACTTAACCTTGTAAAAAAAACTATTGTGGTTAACTATTTTTACAGTCGGTATTTTGAGATATGACAAGTGCACCGAGAAGTAAATTTTGAGATGAGGCCAGCCTGTATAGCTTTGGCATGTTTTCTATACCTCTAGCATGTTTGTCTGGCAACTAGGTGCTCAACTTATGGGCTATTTAAAAGTAATCTTGGCTCACGTGCCTTTTACCCAAGTTGGTTAAAAGAAGAAGTCAGGCTCGGTGCACAAGAAAAGTGGCCCCATACACTTGTGTGGACATGTTGAAATTTCAACAAGCTTTTATAGTTTGTCACTAAAGAAGCCTTTATTTGGCTTTTTAATGACTCTCCTTTTGCATTTCTCCATATGATCCAATCAAAACAACTGGGACATGACTATTTGGTTGTTTGCATGCAAATGCTTATTTTAACAATGTTAGCTCATGCTTTTCGGAATGGTCAGAGTTGGGAGGTTGTTGCCCCCTCTATAATAAAAAATATTGTCGATAAGCTGCTTGATTCTCCAGAAGAGGTGGACCTTTCATTATTTACCGATTTAGCCCAGTCATATCTTCTTAACAAAGATTTACATTTTGTTCTTCCAAACTAAATTCTGAATGCACTTTCACATTATTTGCAGGTAAGTGCAGAATATGATGAATCCTTGAGAATTGAACTTGCAGGCCTTGTGGTTTCATGGGAAAGACAAAGATGGAATGAAATGAAAATCATTCCACTCAGATGGGACTCATAGTCAGTCGAGTGATGGATTGATGACAAGCTCCGGTATTGTGGATCTAAAGCGCTAGCCCTTTAGATGGGTCTGCAATTGCTTATGATTTTGGCAAGCCGGTTAAGGTGGAGGCTGGCATCTAGCCTCTTTGCAAATGGCAAATATTTACAAGAATATGAGGTCAAAGAAAGCAAATGGCTTATTAAATGCTTTCTAAATTTCTTGAGGCAGGATAAATCAGAAGTAAGTGTCCTATTTGATATCTTATCCATATTCTTATATCACAGCCGGATAGATTATACTTTTCTGAAGGAGTTGTACATTATTGAGGTGAATAAGAGCCATATCATAATATACTTCTTTCTTCTGATTTTCTTGTAAATATGTTTTTAATTCAGTGGAGTTCATTGTTTTCCACATATCCAGGTTGCTCAGAGCTACAATCCTAATATGAAGCGAAGTCTTCTTTTGCATTTCTGCATATGTTCCAATCAAAACAACGTGGACATGACCATGTGGTTGTTTGCATGCAAATGCTTATTTTACCAATGTTAGGTCATGCATTTCGGAATGGTCAGAGTTTGGAGGTTGTTGCCCCATCTATTGTAAAAAATATTCTCGATCTGCTCTTCTTGATCCTCCGGAAGAGGTGGACCTTTCATTATTTGCCTATTTAGCCCGGTTATATCTTCTTAACAATCTTAACAAAGATTTACATTTGGTTCTTCCAAACTAAATTCTGAATGCACTTTCACATTATTTGCAGGACAGTGCAGAATATGTTGAATCCTTGAGAATTGAGCTTTTACAGCTTACAACATTACTTTTGAAGTATCTGCAAAGTGACCTTGTCTAGCATCGGAAAGAGGTAATTAAATTTGGTTGGAACCATTTAAAACGGGAAGATAGTGCTAGTAAACAATGGGTTAATGTTTGCCCCTTCCCAGAGGCTTCTCAAGCTCCCGAGGAAATTATGCTTCAGGTATTTCGTTAAAGAACAGTTCATATGCATTCGTCGTGTGTTGATTTCATCGCAATCGACCTTAACTTCACCATTTGCTAATTGATTTGTTTCCTAATTTAATGATCTTACTTATACCAAAATATGCATTTGTCATTTTCTTTCAGGTTTTTTTTGTGCTCTTAAGAACTTGTGAACAACAAAACACGATGCTGGTAAAACCGGCCCTTGACATTTTAATGCCTGCACTTCCACAAGGATTGCCTCCTGGGGTATTCCTTATGCCAATCTGGATTCCATACACAAAAAAGATTCTTGTTGAGGACGGACATTCTGTCCCTACTTTGATCCATATTTTTCTGTTTATCATCCGACATTCGGATCTTTTCTATAGTTGCGGGGCTCAGTTTGTTGCTCAAGTGGTGAACTCTCTTAATCACCTTGCTTTGCCAAATAACACTACGGCATGGCAGAAAATAGGAGGCTTGGAATTGAACTTGCAGGCCTTGTGGTTTCATGGGAAAGACAATGGTGGAATGAAATGAAAATCATTCCACCTGAAACAGATGGGACTCATAGTCAGTCGAGTGATGCATTGATGACAATCTCCGGTATTGTGGATACAAAGCGCTGGCCCTTTTGATGGCTCTGCAATTGCTTATGATTTAAGCAAGCGGGTTAAGGTGGAGGCTGGCCTCTAGCCTCTTTGCAAATGGCAAATATTTACAAGAATATGAGGTCAAAGAATGCAAATGGCTTATTTCTGAATTTCTGGAGGCATGATAAATCCGAAGTCAGTGTCGTATTCGATATGTTATCCGTATGCTTATATCACAACCGGATAGATTATACTTTTCTGAAGGAGTTCTACATTATTGAGGTGAATAAGAGCCATATCATAATATACTTCTTTCTTCTGATTTTCTTATAAATATGTTTTTAATTCAGTGGTGTTCATTGTTTTCCACATATCTAGGTTGCTGGGAGCCACACTCCTAATATGATGTGGAGTCTCCTTTTGCATTTCTGCATATGTTCCAATCAAAAGAGCTTGGACATGACCATGTGGTTGTTTGCATGCAAATGCTTATTTTACCTATGTTAGCTCATGCATTTCGGAATGGTCAGAATTTGGTGGTGGTTGCCCCGTCTATTGTAAAAAATATTGTCGATACGCTTCTTGATCCTCCAGAAGAGGTGGACCTTTCATCATTTGCCTAGTTAGCCCGGTCATATCTTCTTAACAATCTTAACAAAGATTTACATTTGGTTCTTCCAAACTAAATTCTGAATGCACTTTCACATTATTTGCAGGTCAGTGCAGAATATGTTGAATCCTTTAGAATTGAGCTTTTACAGCTTACAGCATTACTTTTGAAGTATCTGCAAAGCGACCTTGTCCAGCATCGGAAGGAGGTAATTAAATTTGGTTGGAACCATTTAAAATGGGAAGATAGTGCTAGTAAACAATGGGCTAATGTTTGCCCCTTCCGAGAGGCTTATCAAGCTCCCGAGGAAATTATCCTTCAGGTATTTCGTTAAAGAACAGTTCATATGCATTAGTCGTGTGTTGATTTTCAACGCAATCGACCTTAACTTCACCATTTGCTAATTGATTTGTTTCCTCATTTAATGATCTTACTTATGCCAAAATATGCATTTGTCATTTTCTTTCAGGTTTTTGTTGTGCTTTTAAGAACTTGTGAGCAACAAAACACGATGCTGGTAAAACAGGCCCTTGACATTTTAACGGCTGCACTTCCACAAGGATTGCCTCCTGTGGTATTCCTTATGCCAATCTGGATTCGATACACAAAAAAGATTCATGTTTCGGACATTCTGTCCTTACTCTGATCCATATTTTTCTGTTTATTATCCGACAATCGAATCTTTTCGATAGTTGCGGGGCTCAGTTTGTTCCTCTAGTGGTGAACTCACTTAATCGCCTTGCTTTGCCATATAACACTACGGCAGAAAATAGGAGGCTTGCAATTGAACTTGCAGGCCTTGTGGTTTCATGGGAAAGACAATCATGGAATGTAATGAAAATCATTCCACCTGAAACAGATGGGACTCATAGTCAGTTGAGTGATGGATTGATGACAATCTCCGGTATTGTGGATACAAAGCATTGGCCCTTTAGATGGCTCTGCAATTGCTTATTATTTATGCAAGAGGGTTAAGGTTGAGGCTGGCTTCTAGCCTCTTTGCAAATGGCAAATATTTACAAGAATATGAGGTCAAAGAATGCAAATGGCTTATTAAATGCTTTCTGAATTTCTTGAGGCATGATAAATCAGAAGTCAGTGTCCTGTTCCATATGTTATCCCTATGCTTATATCACAGCCGGATAGATTATACTTTTCTGAAGGAGTTCTACATTATTGAGGTGAATAAGAGCCATATCATAATATACTTCTTTCTTCTTATTTTCTTGTAAATATGTTTTTAATTCAGTGGTGTTCATTGTTTTCCACATATCCAGGTTGTTGGGAGCTACACTCCTAATATGAAGCGGAGTCTCCTTTTGCATTTCTGCATATGTTCCAATCAAAAGAACTTGGACATGACCATGTGGTTGCTTGCATGCAAATGCTTATTTTACCTATGTTAGCTCATGCATTTCGGAATGGTCAGAATTTGGTGGTGGTTGCCCCGTCTATTGTAAAAAATATTGTCGATATGCTTCTTGATCCCCCAGAAGAGGTGGACCTTTCATCATTTGCCTAGTTAGCCCGGTCATATATTCTTAACAATCTTAACAAATATTTACATTTGGTTCTTCCAAACTAAATTCTGAATGCACTTTCACATTATTTGCAGGACAGTGCAGAATATGTTGAATCCTTGAGAATTGAGCTTTTACAGCTTACAACATTACTTTTGAAGTATCTGCAAAGTGACCTTGTCTAGCATCGGAAAGAGGTAATTAAATTTGGTTGGAACCATTTAAAACGGGAAGATAGTGCTAGTAAACAATGGGTTAATGTTTGCCCCTTCCCAGAGGCTTCTCAAGCTCCCGAGGAAATTATGCTTCAGGTGTTTCGTTAAAGAACAGTTCATATGCATTAGTCGTGTGTTGATTTCATCGCAATCGACCTTAACTTCACCATTTGCTAATTGATTTGTTTCCTCATTTAATGATCTTACTTATACCAAAATTTGCATTTGTCATTTTCTTTCAGGTTTTTGTTGTGCTCTTAAGAACTTGTGAGCAACAATACACGATGCTGGTAAAACAGGCCCTTGACATTTTAATGCCTGCACTTCCACAAGGATTGCCTCCTGTGGTATTCTTTATGCCAATTTGGATTCGATACACAAAAAAGATTCTTGTTAAGGACGGACATTCTGTCCCTAGTCTGATCTATATTTTTCTATTTATCATCCGACATTCGGATCTTTTCTATAGTTGCGGGGCTCAGTTTGTTCCTCTAGTGGTGAACTCTCTTAATCGTCTTGCTTTGCCATATAAGAGTACGGCAGAAAATAGGAGGCTTGCAATTGAACTTGCAGGTGTTTTGGTTTCATGGGAAAGACAATGATGGAATGAAATGAAAATTATTCCACCTGAAACCGATGGGACTCATAGTCAGTCGAGTGATGGATTAATCACAATCTCCAGTATTGTGGATACAAAGCGCTGGCCCTTTAGATGGCTCTGCAATTGCTTATGATTTATGGAAGCGGGTTAAGGTGGAGGCTGGCCTCTAGCCTCTTTGCAAATGGCAAAGATTTACAAGAACATGAGGTCAGAGAAAGCATATGGCTTATTAAATGCTTTCTGAATTTCTTGAGGCATGATAAATCAGAAGTCAGTGTCCTATTCGATATGTTATCCATATTCTTATATCACAGCCAGATAGATTATACTTTTCTGACGTAGTTCTACATGATTGAGGTGACTAAGAGCCATATCATAATATACTTCTTTCTTCTGATTTTCTTGTAAATATGTTTTTAATTCAGTATTCATTGTTTTCCACATATCCAGGATGCTGAGAGCTACACTCCTAATATGAAGCGGAGTCGCCTTTTGCATTTCTTGATATGTTCCAATCAAAACAACTTGGACATGACCATGTGGTTGTTTGCATGCAAATGCTTATTTTACCAATGTTAGCTCATGCATTTCGGAATGGTCAGAGTTTGGAGGTTGTTGCCCCATCTATTGTAAAAAATATTGTCGATCTGCTCTTCTTGATCCTCCAGAAGAGGTGGACCTTTCATTATTTGCCTATTTAGCCGGGTCATATCTTCTTAACAGTCTTAACAAAGATTTACATTTTTTTCTTCCAAACTAAATTCTGAATGCACTTTCACATTATTTGCAGGTCAGTGCAGAATATGTTGAATCCTTGAGAATTGAGCTTTTAATGCTTACAACATTACTTTTGAAGTATCTGCAATGTGACCTTCTCCAGCATCGGAAGGAGGTAATTAAATTTGGTTGGAACCATTTAAAACGGTAAGATAGTGCTAGTAAACAATGGGTTAATGTTTGCCCCTTCCCGGAGGCTTATCAAGCTCCCGAGGAAATTATGCTTCAGGTATTTCGTTAAAGAACAGTTCATATGCATTAGTGGTGTGTTGATTTCCATCGCAATCGACCTTAACTTCACCATTTGCAAATTGATTTGATTTTACAGCTTTTGCAAGTATTGAGCTTTTACAGCTTACAACATTACTTTTGAAGTATCTGCAAAGTGACCTTGTCCGGCATCGGAAGGAGGTAATTAAATTTGGTTTGAACCATTTAAAACGGGAAGATAGTCCTTGTAAAGAATGGGTTAATGTTTTCTCCTTCACAGAGGCTTATCAAGCTCCTAGGAAATTCTGCTTTAGGTATTTCGTTAAAGAGCAGTTCATATGCGTTAGTCGTATGTTGATTTTCATTGTAATCGACCTTAACTTTACCATTTGCTAATTGATTTGTTTCCTCATTTAATGTTCTTACTTATACCAAAATATGCATTTGTCATTTTCTTTCAGGTTTTCGTTGTGCTTTTAAGAACTTGTGACCAACAAAACACGATGCTGGTAAATCAGGCCCTTGACATTTTAATGCCTGCACTTCCACAAGGATTGCCTCCTGGGGTATTCCTTATGCCAATCTGGATTCGATACACAAAAAAGATTCTTGTTGAGGACGGATATTCTGTCCCTACTCTGATCCATGTTTTTCTGTTTATCATCCGACATTCGGATCTTTTCTATAGTTGCGGGGCTCAGTTTGTTGCTCAAGTGGTTAACTCTCTTAATCGCCTTGCTTTGCCATATAACACTACGGCAGAAATAGGAGGCTTGCAATTGAACTTGCAGGCCTTGTGGTTTCATTGGAAAGACAATGATGGAATGAAATGAATATCATTCCACCTGGAACAGATGGGACTCATAGTCAGTCGAGTGATGGATTGATGACAATCTTCGGTATTGTGGATACAAAGCATTGGCCCTTTAGATGGCTCTGCAATTGCTTATGATTTATGCAAGTGGGTTAAGGTGGAGGCTGGCCTCTAGCGTCTTTGCAAATGGCAAATACTTACAAGAATATGAGGTCAAAGAATGCAAATGGCTTATTAAATGCTTTCTGAATTTCATGAGGCCTGATAAATCAGAAGTCATGTTATCCATATGCTTATATCACAGCCGGATAGATTATACTTTTCTGAAGGAGTTCTATTTTATTGAGGTGAATAAGAGCCATATCATAATATACTTCTTTCTTCTTATTTTCTTGTAATTATGTTTTTAATTCAGTGGTGTTCATTGTTTTCCACATATCCAGGTTGCTGGGTGCTACACTCCTAATATGAAGCAGAGTCTCCTTTTGCATTTCTGCATATGTTCCAATCAAAACAACTTGGACATGACCATGTGGTTGTTTTAATGCAAATGCTTATTTTACCAATGTTAGCTCGTGCTTTTCGGAATGGTCAGAGTTTGGTGGTTGTTGCCCCGTCTATTGTAAAAAATATTGTCGATATGCTTCTTGATCCTCCAGAAGAGGTGGACCTTTCATCATTTGCCTATTTAGCCCGGTCATATCTTCTTACCAATCTTAACAAAGATTTACATTTGGTTCTTCCAAACTAAATTCTGAATGCACTTTCACATTATTTGCAAGTCAGTGCAGAATATATTGAATCCTTGAGTATTGATCTTTTACAGCTTACAACATTACTTTTGATGTATCTGCAAAGCGACCTTGTCCAGCATCTGAAGGAGGTAATTAAATTTGGTTGGAACCTTTTAAAACGGGACAATAGTGCTAGTAAACAATGGATTAATGTTTGCCACTTACTAGCGGTTTATCAGGCTCCAGATAAGGTATTTCAGTAAAGAACAGTTGATATGACTTAGTCATGTGTTGGTTTTCATCGCAATCGACCTTGACTTTACCATCTCGTAATTGCCGTATTACACTACGGCCGAAAATGGGAGGCTTGCAATTGAACCTGCAGGCCTTGTGGTTTTGCATGGGAAGGACAAAGATGGAATGAAATGCAAATTGTTCCACCTGAAACAGATGGGATTCATAGTCAGTCGTATGATGGATTGATAGCAAGCTCCTGTTTGGTGGATAGAAAGCGCCCATTAGATGGCTCTGCAATTGCTTATGATTTATGCCAGCGGGTTAAGGTGGTGCCTGTCCACTAGCCTCTTCGCAAATGGAAAATATTTACAAGAATATGAGGTCAATGAAAGCAAATGGCATAGTAAATGCTTTCTGAATTACTTGAGGCATGATAAATCAGAAGTCAGTGTGTTATTTGATATGTTATCCATATTCTTATATCACAGCCTGATTGATTATTCTTTTCTGAAGGAATTCTACATTATTGAGGTAAATATAGCCATATCATAATATACTTCTTTCTTATGATTTTCTTGTAAATATTTTTTTAATTTAGTGGTGTTCTTTGTTTTCCCCATATCCAAGTTGCTGTGAGCTACACTCCTAATATGAAGCAGAGTCTCGTTTTGCATTTCTGCATATGTTCCAGTCAAAACAACTGGGACATGACAATGTGGCTGTTTGCATGTAAATGCTTATTTTACCAATGTTAGCTCAAGCTTTTTGTGATGATCAGAGTTGGGAGGTTGTTGCCCCATCTATTATAAAAAATATTGTCGATAACCTTCTTGATCCTCCACAAGAGGTGGACCTTTTATCGTTTGCCTGCTTAGCCCTGTCATATCTTCCTTACAAAGATTTACATTTGGTTCTTTCAAACTAAGCTCTGAATGCACTTACACATTATTTGCAGGTCTGTGCAGAATATGATGAATCCTTGAGAATTGAACTTTTAGAGATTACAACGTTACTTTTGAGGTATCTGCAATGTGACCTTGTCCTTCATCGGAAGGAAGTAATTAAATTTGGTTGGAACCATTTTAAACGGGAAGATAGCGCTAGTCAACAATGGGTTAATGTTTGCCCCTTCCCAGAGGCTTATCAAGCTCCCGAGAAAATTATGCTTCAGGTATTTCGTTAAAGAACAGTTCATATGCATTAGTCAGTGTGTTGATTTGCATCGCAATCGACCTTAACTTTACCAACTGCTAATAGATTTGTTTCCTCATTTGATGATCTTACTTGAAAACGAAAATATGCATTTGTCATTTTCTTTCAGGTTTTTGTTGCGCTTTTAACAACTTGTCAGCAAGAAAAAATGATAGATCCTGGACATTTTAATTGCTGCACTTTCGCGAAGAATGCCTCCTGGGGAATTCCGTCTGCCAATCTGGATTCGGTACCCAAAAAAGATTCTTGTTGAGGAATGACATTCTGTACCTGCTCTGATCCTTATTTTTCAGCTTCGTCCGACATTCGGATCTTTTCTATATTTGCGAGGATCAGTTTGTTCCTCATGTGGTGAACTCTCTTAATCACCTTGGATTGCCATATAACACTACTGCAGAAAATAGGAGGCTTGCAATTGAACTTTCATGCCTTGTGGTTGCATAGGAAAGACAGATTGAATGAAATGAAAATCATTCCACCTAAAACAGATGGGACTCGTAGTTAGTCCTGTGATGGATTGATGGCACACTTTGGTATGGTGGATACAAAGCGCCCTTTAGATGGCTCTGCAATTGCTTATGATTTATGCAAGCGGGTTAAGGTGGAACCTATCCTCTAGCCTGTTTGCAAATGGAAAATATTTACAAGAATATGAGGTCAATGAAAGCAAATGGCGTATTAAATGCTTTCTGAATTACATGAGGCATGATAAATCAGAAGTCAGTGTCCTATTGGATATGTTATCCATATTCATATATCACAGCCTGATTGATTATACTTTTCTGCAGGAGTTCTACATTGTTGTGGTAAATAAGAGCCATATCATAATATACTACTTTCTTATGATTTTCTTGTAAATATTTTTTTAATTTAGTGGTGTTCTTTGTTTTTCCCATATCCAAGTTGCTGAGAGGTACACTCCGAATATGAAGCAGAGTCCCCTTTTGCATTTCTGCATATGTTCCAGTCAAAACAACTGGGACATGACCATGTGGCTGTTTGCATGCAAATGGTTATTTTACCAATGTTAGCTCATGCTTTTCGGGATGGTCAGAGTTGGGAGGTTGTTGGCCGGTCTACTATAAAAAATGTTGTCAATAACCTTCTTGATCCTCCGGAAGAGGTACCTTTCATTATTTGCCTATTGAGCTCGGTCATATCTTCTTAACAAAGATTTACATTTGGTTCTTCCAAACTAAATTTTGAATGCACTTTCACATTATTTTCAGGTCTGTGCAGAATATGATGAGTCCTTGAGAATTGAGAATTAAATTTGGTTGGAACCATTTTAAACATTAAGATAGCGCTAGTAAACAATGGGTTAATGTTTGCCCCTTCCCAGAGGCTTATCAAGCTCCCGAGAAAATTATGCTTCAGGTATTTCGTTAAAGAACAGTTCATATGCCAATCTGGATTTGATACACAAAAAAGATTCTTGTTGGGGATGGACATTCTGTCCCTACCCTGTTCCATAATTTTCATCTTATCGTCCGACATTCGGATCTTTTCTATAGTTGCGGGGCTCAGTTTGTTCCTCAAATGGTGAATTCTCGTATTCGCCTTGGATTGCCATATAACACTACTGCAGAAAATAGGAGGCTTGCAATTGAACTTGCGGGTCTTGTGGTTGCATGGGAAAGACAAAGATGGATTGAAATGAAAATCATTCCACCTGAAACAGATGGGACTCATAGTCAGTCGTGTAAGGGATTGATGATAAGGTCCAGTATTGTGGATACAAAGTGCCCTTTAGATGGCTCTGCAATTGGTTATGTTTGATGCAAGCGGGTTACGGTGGAGCCTGGCCTCTAGCCTATTTGCAGATGGAAAATTTTTACAAGAATATGAGGTCAATGAAAGCAAATGGTGTATTAAATGCTTTCTGAATTACTTGAGGCATGATAAATCAGAAGGTAATGTCCTATTTGATATGTTATCCATATTCTTATATCACAGCTTGATTGATTATACTTTTCTGGAGTTCTACAGTATTTAGGTAAATGAGAGCCATATCATAATATACTTCTTTCTTCTGATTTTCATGTAAATATTTTTTTAATTCAGTGGTGTTCATTATTTTCCCCATCTCCAGGTTGCTGTGAGCTACACTCCTAATATGAAGAGGACTCTCCTGTTGCAATCAAAACAACTGGGACTCGACCATTTGGTTTTTTGCATGCAAATGCTTATTTTAACAATGTTAGCTCATGCTTTTCGGAGAGGCCAGAGTTGGAAGGTTGTTGCCCCGTCTATTATATAAAATATTGTCGATAAGCTGCTTGATCTTCCAGAAGAGGTGGGCCTTTCATTCTTTGCCTATTTAGCCCGGTCTTCTTAACAAATATTCACATTTGGTTCTTCCAATCTAAATTCTGAAGGCACTTTCACATTATTTGCCTGTCAGTGCATAATATGATGAACCCTTGAGAATTGAGCTTTTACAGCTTTCAACGGTACGGTTGAAGTATCTGCAAGGTGACCTTGTCCAGCGTCGGAAGGAGGTAATTACATTTGGTTGGAACCGTTTAAACCGGGAAGATACTGCTAGTAAACAATGGGATAATGTTTGCCACTTCCTAGCGGCTTATCACACTCCGGATAAAATTATGCATCAGGTATTTCATTAGAGAACAGGTCATAAGCCTTAGTCATGTTTTGATTTTCATCGCAATTGAACTTGACTTTACCATCTCGTAATTGTCATATATCACTTGGGTAGAAAATAGGAGGCTTAAAATTGAATTTGCAGGTCTTGTGGTTCCATGAGAAAGACAAAGATGGAATGAAATGAAAATTATTCCACCTGAGACAGATGGGACTCGTAGTTAGTGGAGTGATGGATTGATGACCTGCTCCGGTATTGTGGATACAAAGCGCCCTCTAGATGGCTTTGCAATTGCTAATGATTTATGCGAGCGGGTTAAGGTGGAGCCAGGCCTCTAGCCTCTTTGCAAATGGAAAATATTTACAAGAATATGAGGTCAAAGAATGCAAATGGCTTATTAAATGCTTTCTGAATTTCTTGAGGCATGATAAATCAGAAGTCAGTGTCCTATTCGATATGTTATCCGTATTCTTATATCACAGCCTGATTGATTATACTTTTCTGAAGGAGTTCTACATTATTGAGGTAAATAAGAGCCATATCATAATATACTTCTTTCTTATGATTTTCTTCTAAATATTTTTTCAATTCAGCCTTGTTCTTTTTTTTCCCCATATCCAGGTTGCTGAGAGCTACTCTCCGAATTTGAAGCGGTGTCTCCTTTTGCATTTTTGCATATGTTCCAGTGATAACAACTGGGACATGACCATGTGGCTGTTTGCATGCAAATGCTTATTTTACCATTGTTAGCTCATGCATTTCGGGATGGTCAGAGTTGGGAGGTTGGTTCCCCATCTACTATAAAAAATATTGTCGATAACCTTCTTGATCCTCTGGAAGAGGCCGACCTTTCATTATTTGCCTATTTAGACCGGTCATATCTTCTTAACAAAGATTTACATTTGGTTCTTCCAAACTAAATTCTGAATGCACTTTCACATTATTTTCAGGTCTGTGCAGAATATGATGAATCCTTGAGAATTGAGCTTTTACAGCTTACAACGTTACTTTTGAAGTATCTGCAAAGTGACCTTTTCCTGCATCGGAAGGAAGTAATTAAATTTGGCTGGAACCATTTTAAACGGGAAGATAGCGCTAGTAAACAATGGGTTAATGTTTGCCCCTTCCCAGAGGCTTATCAAGCTCCCGAGAAAATTATGCTTCAGGTATTTCTTTAAAGAACAGTTCATATGCATTAGTCATGTGTTGGTTTTCATCGCAATCGACCTTAACTTTACCATTTGCTAATTGAATTGTTTACTCATTTAATGATCTTACTTATACCAAAATATGTATTTGTCATTTTCTTTCCGGTTTTTGTTGCACTTTCAAGAACTTGTCAGCAAGAAAACAAGATAGACCCTCGACATTTTAATGCCTGCACTTCCACGAAGATTGTCTCCTTGGGAATTCCGTATGCCAATCTGGATTCGATACACAAAAAAGATTCTTGTTGGGGATGAACATTCTGTCCCTACCCTGTTCCATAATTTTCATCTTATTGTTCGACATTCGGATCTTTTCTATAGTTGCGGGGCTCAGTTTGTTCCTCAAATGGTGAATTCCTGTATTCACCTTGGATTGCCTTATAACACTACTGCAGAAAATAGGAGGCTTGCAATTGAACTTGCGGGTCTTTTGGTTGCATGGGAAAGACAAAGATGGATTGAAATGAAAATCATTCCACCTGAAACAGATGGGACTCATAGTCAGTCGTGTGATGGATTGATGACAAGGTCCGGTATTGTGGATACATAGCGCCCTTTAGATGGCTGTGCAATTGCTTATGTTTTATGCAAGTGGGTTATGGTGGAGCCTGGCCTCTAGCCTCTTTTGCAAATGGAAAATTTTTACATGAATATGAGGTCAATGAAAGCAAATGGCTTATTAAATGCTTTCTGAATTACATGAGGCATGATAAATACGAAGTTAGTGTCCTATTTGATATGTTATCAATATTCGTATATCACAGCCTGATTGATTATACTTTTCTGAAGGAGTTCAACAGTATTTAGGTAAATGAGAGCCATATCATAGTATACTTCTTTCTTCTGATTTTCATGTAAATATTTTTCTAATTCAGTGGTGTTCATTATTTTCCCCATCTCCAGGTTGCTGAGAGCTGCACTCCTAATATGAAGAGGACTCTCCTGTTGCAATCAAAACAACTGGGACTCGACCATTTGGTTGTTTGCATGCAAATGCTTATTTTACCAATGTTAGCTCATGCTTTTCGGAGAGGCCAGAGTTGGGAGGTTGTTGCCCCGTCTATTATAAAAAATATTGTCGATAAGCTGCTTGATCCTCCAGAAGAGGTGGACCTTTCATTATTTGCCTATTTAGCCCTGTCATATCTTCTTAACAAAGATTCACATTTGGTTCTTCCTATCTAAATTCTGAATGCACTTTCACATTATTTGCAGGTCAGTGCAGAATATGATGAATCCCTGAGAATTGAGCTTTTACAGCTTACAACGGTACGATTGAAGTATCTGCAAAGTCACCTTGTCCAGCATCAGAAGGAGGTAATTACATTTGGTTGGAACAGTTTAAAATGGGAAGATACTGCTAGTAAACAATGGGATAATGTTTGCCACTTCCTGGCGGCTTATCACGCTCTGGATAAAATTATGCATCAGGTATGTCATTAAAGAACTGTTCATAAGCCTTAGTCTTGTTTTGATTTTTATCGCAATCTACCTTGACTTTACCATCTCGTAATTGCAATATAACACTTCGACAGAAAATAGGAGGCTTGCAATTGAACTTTCAGGCCTTGTGGTTGCATGCAAACGACAAAGATGGAATGAAATGAAAATCAAGCCTCCGGAATTGTGGATACAAAGTGCCCCCTAGATGGCTCTACAATTGCTTATGATTTATGCAAGGGGGTGAAGGTGGAGCCAGGCCTCTAGCCTCTTTGCAAATGGAAACTATTTACAAGAATTTGAGGTTAATGAAAGCAAATGGCGTATTAAATGCTTTCTGAATTACTTGAGGCATGATAAATAAGAAGTCAGTGTCCTATTCGATATGTTATCCATATTCTTATATCACAGCCTGATTGATTATACTTTTCTGAAGGAGTTCTACATTATTGAGGTAAATAAGAGCCATATCATAATATACTTCTTTCTTACGATTTTCTTGTAATTTTTTTTTAATTCAGCCTTGTTCTTTGTTTTCCCCATATCCAGGTTGCTGGGAGCTACACTCCTAATATGAAGCGGTGTCTCATTTTGCATTTCTGCATATGTTCCAATCAAAACAACTGGGACATGACCATGTGGCCGTTTGCATGCAAATGTTTATTTTTCCAATGTTAGCTCATGCTTTTTGGGATGGTCAGAGTTGGGAGGTTGTTGCCCCATCTATTATAAAAAATATTGTCGATAGCCATCTTGATCCTACGGAAGAGGTGGACCTTTCTTTATTTGCCTATTTAGCCGGGTCATATCTTCTTAGCAAAGATTTACATTTGGTTCTTCCAAACTAAATTCTGAATGCACTTTCACATTATTTTCAGGTCTGTGCAGAATATGATGAATCCTTGAGGATTGAGCTTTTACAGCTTACAACGTTACTTTTGAAGTATCTGCAAAATGACCTTTTCTTACATCGGAAGGAAGTAATTAAATTTGGTTGGAACCATTTTAAACGGGAAGATAACGCTAGTAAACAATGGGTTAATGTTTGCCCCTTCCCAGAGGCTTATCAAGCTCCCGAGAAAATTATGCTTCAGGTATTTCGTTAAAGAACAGTTCATATGCATTAGTCATGTGTTGATTTTCATCGCAATCGACCTTAACTTTACCATTTGCTAATTGAATTGTTTACTCATTTAATGATCTTACTTATACCAAAATATGTATTTGTCATTTTCTTTCAGGTTTTTGTTGCACTTTTAAGAACTTGTCAGCAAGAAAACAAGATAGACCCTGGACATTTTAATGCCTGCACTTCCACGAAGATTGTCTCCTCGGAATTCCGTTTGCCAATCTGGATTCGATACACAAAAAAGATTCTTGTTGAGGAAGGACATTCTGACCCTACTCTGATCCATATTTTTCAGCTTATCGTCCGAGGTTTGGATCTTTTCTATAGTTGCGGGGTTCAGTTTGGTCCTCAAGTGGTGAACTCCCGTATTCGCCATGGATTGCAATATAACACTACTGCAGAAAATCGGAGGGTTGCAATTGAACTTGCGGGTCTTGTGGTTGCGTGGGAAAGACAGACTTCATGAAATGAAAATCATTCCATCTGAAACAGATGGGACTCATAGTCAGTCGAGTGGTGGAATGATGACAAGCTCCGGGATGGCTTTGCATTTGCTGATGATTTAAGCAAGCGGGTTAAGGTGGAGCCTGGCCTCCTGCCTCTTTGCAAATGAAAAATATTTACAAGAATATGATGTCAAAGAAAGCCTGGCCTCATCTAGTCTGTCAGGTGCTCTTCTGAACCAGGACACAATTTTGTATCTACAGAAGCTTATTAAATGCATCCTGAATTACTTGAAGCATGATAAATCTGAAGTCGGTGTCCTGTTTGATATGTTGTTCGTATTCTTATATCAGAGCCAGATTGATAATACTTTTCTGAAGGGGTTCTATATTATTTAGGTAAATAAGGGCCATATGATACTATACTTCTTTCTTTTGATTTTCTTGTAAATATTAGTTTAATTTAGTGGTGTTCATTGTTTTCCCCATATCCAGGTTGCTGAGAGCTACACTCGTAATATGATGAGGACTCTCCTGTTGCAATTCCACATATGTTGCAATCTAAATAATTGGGACATGATCATGTTGTTGTTTGCATGCAAATGCTATTTTTACCAATGTTATCTCATGCTTTTCCGATGGTCAGAGTTGAAAGGTTGTTGCCCCGTCTATTATAAAACATGTTGTTGATAGGCTGCTTGATCCTCCGGAAGAGGTGGACCTTTCATTATTTACTTATTTAGCCCTGACATATCTTCTTAACAGAGATATACATTTGGTTCTTCCAAACTAAATTCTGAATGCACTTTCACATTATTTGCAGGTCAGTGCAGAATATGTTGAATCCTTTAGAATTGAGCTTTTACAGCTTACAACATTACTTTTGAAGTATCTGCAAAGAGACCTTGTCCAGCATCGGAAGGAGGTAATTACATTTGGTTGGAACAGTTTAAAATGGGAAGATACTGCTAGTAAACAATGGGATAATGTTTGCCACTTCCTGGCGGCTTATCACGCTCTGGATAAAATTATGCATCAGGTATGTCATTAAAGAACTGTTCATAAGCCTTAGTCTTGTTTTGATTTTTATCGCAATCTACCTTGACTTTACCATCTCGTAATTGCAATATAACACTTCGACAGAAAATAGGAGGCTTGCAATTGAACTTGCAGGCCTTGTGGTTGCATGCAAACGACAAAGATGGAATGAAATGAAAATCAAGCCTCCGGTATTGTGGAAACAAAGTGCCCTCTAGATGGCTCTGCAATTGCTTATGATTTATGAAAGGGGGTGAAGGTGGAGCCAGGCCTCTAGCCTCTTTGCAAATGGAAACTATTTACAAGAATTTGAGGTTAATGAAAGCAAATGGCGTATTAAATGCTTTCTGAATTACTTGAGGCATGATAAATAAGAAGTCAGTGTCCTATTCGATATGTTATCCATATTCTTATATCACAGCCTGATTGATTATACTTTTCTGAAGGAGTTCTACATTATTGAGGTAAATAAGAGCCATATCATAATATACTTCTTTCTTACGATTTTCTTGTAATTTTTTTTTAATTCAGCCTTGTTCTTTGTTTTCCCCATATCCAGGTTGCTGGGAGCTACACTCCTAATATGAAGCGGTGTCTCATTTTGCATTTCTGCATATGTTCCAATCAAAACAACTGGGACATGACCATGTGGCCGTTTGCATGCAAATGCTTATTTTACCAATGTTAGCGCATGCTTTTTGGGATGGTCAGAGTTGGGAGGTTGTTGCCCCATCTATTATAAAAAATATTGTCGATAGCCTTCTTGATCCTACGGAAGAGGTGGACCTTTCTTTATTTGCCTATTTAGCCGGGTCATATCTTCTTAGCAAAGACTTACATTTGGTTCTTCCAAACTAAATTCTGAATGCACTTTCACATTATTTTCAGGTCTGTGCAGAATATGATGAATCCTTGAGGATTGAGCTTTTACAGCTTACAACGTTACTTTTGAAGTATCTGCAAAGTGACCTTTTCTTACATCGGAAGGAAGTAATTAAATTTGGTTGGAACCATTTTAAACGGGAAGATAACGCTAGTAAACAATGGGTTAATGTTTGCCCCTTCCCAGAGGCTTATCAAGCTCCCGAGAAAATTATGCTTCAGGTATTTCGTTAAAGAACAGTTCATATGCATTAGTCATGTGTTGGTTTTCATCGCAATCGACCTTAAGTTTACCATTTGCTAATTGAATTGTTTACTCATTTAATGATCTTACTTATACCAAAATATGTATTTGTCATTTTCTTTCCGGTTTTTGTTGCACTTTCAAGAACTTGTCAGCAAGAAAACAAGATAGACCCTGGACATTTTAATGCCTGCACTTCCACGATGATTGTCTCCTGGGAATTCCGTTTGCCAATCTGGATTCGATACACAAAAAAGATTCTTGTTGAGGAAGGACATTCTGACCCTACTCTGATCCATATTTTTCAGCTTATCGTCCGATGTTTGGATCTTTTCTATACTTGCGGGGTTCAGTTTGGTCGTCAAGTGGTGAACTCTCGTATTCGCCATGGATTGCCATATAACTCTACTGCAGAAAATCGGAGGGTTGCAATTGAACTTGCGGGTCTTGTGGTTGCGTGGGAAAGACAGACTTCATGAAATGAAAATCATTCCATCTGAAACAGATGGGACTCATAGTCAGTCTGAGTGGTGGAATGATGACAAGCACCGGGATGACTTTGCATTTGCTGATGATTTAAGCAAGCGGGTTAAGGTGGAGCCTGGCGTCCTGCCTCTTTGCAAATGAAAAATATTTACAAGAATATGATGTCAAAGAAAGCCTGGCCTCATCTAGTCTGTCAGGTGCTCTTCTGAACCAGGACACAATTTTGTATCTACAGAAGCTTATTAAATGCTTCCTGAATTACTTGAAGCATGATAAATCTGAAGTCGGTGTCCTGTTTGATATGTTGTTCGTATTCTTATATCAGAGCCGGATTGATAATACTTTTCTGAAGGGGTTCTATATTATTTAGGTAAATAAGGGCCATATGATACTATACTTCTTTCTTTTGATTTTCTTGTAAATATTTGTTTAATTTAGTGGTGTTCATTGTTTTCCCCATATCCAGGTTGCTGAGAGCTACACTCGTAATATGATGATGACTCTCCTGTTGCAGTTCCACATATGTTGCGATCTAAATAATTGGGACATGATCATGTTGTTGTTTTCATGCAAATGCTATTTTTACCAATGTTATCTCATGCTTTTCGGAATGGCCAGAGTTGAGAGGTTGTTGCCCCGTCTATTATAAAACATGTTGTAGATAGGCTGCTTGATCCTCCAGAAGAGGTGGACCTTTCATTATTTACTTATTTAGCCCTGACATATCTTCTTAACAGAGATTTACATTTGGTTCTTCCAAACTAAATTCTGAATACACTTTCACATTATTTGCAGGTCAGTTTTGAGCTTTAACAGCTTACAACGTTAGTTTTGATGTATCTGCAAAGTGGCCTTGCCTAGCATCGGAAGGAGGTAATTCAATTTGGTTGGAACCGTTTAAAACGGGAAGATAGTGCTAGTAAACATGGTATTAAAGTTTGGCACTTCCTAGAGGTTTATCAAGGTCCCGAGAAAATTATGCTTCAGGTATTTGATTAAAGAACTATTCATTAGCATTAATCATATGTTTATTTGCATCACAGTCCACCTTGACTTTAGCATCTCCTAATTTGTTTGTTTCCTCATTTAATGATCATACTTTAAACCAAAATCATGTGTTTGCCGTTTTCTTTCAGGTTTTGTTGCGCTTTTAAGAACTTTTCTGCAAGGAAACAAGATGCTGGTAAAACAGGCCCTTGACATTTTAACGCCTGCGCTTCCACGAAGATTGCCTTCTGGGGATTTCGGTGTGCCAATCTTGATTCGATACACAAAAAAGATTCTTGTTGAGGAAGGACATTCTGTCCCTACTCTGATCCATATATTGCAGCATATCATCTGACATTCAGATCTTTTCTATGGTCGCGGGGCTCAGTTTGTTCCTCAAGTGGTGAACTCTCTTAATCGACTTAGATTGCCTTATAACATTGCGATTGAACTTGCTGGCCTTGTGGTTGCATGGGAAAGACAAATATGGAATTAAATGAAAATCATTCCACCTGAAACAAATGGGACTCCTAGGCAGTCGAGTGATGGATTGATGACTAGATCCGGTATTTTGGATATAAAGGGCCCTTTAGATGGCTCTGCATTTGCTGATGATTTAACCAAGCGGGTTAAGGTGGAGCCTGGCCTCCTGCCTCTTTGCAAATGAAAAATATTTACAAGAATATCAGGTCAAAGAAAGGAAGTGGCCTGTTAAATGCTTTCTGAATTACTTGAGGCCTGATATATCTGAAGTCAGTGTCCTATTTGATATGTTATCCATATTCTTAGATCACAGCCGGATTGATTATACTTCTCTGAAGGAGTTCTACATTATTGAGGTAAATAAGAGCCATATTATAATATGCTTCTTTCTTTTGATTTTCTTGTAAATATTTTTTTTAATTCAGTGGTGTTCATTGTTTTCCCCATATCCAGGTTGCTGAGAGCTACACTCCTAATATGAAGATGACTCTCCTTTTGGACTTCTACAAATGTTATGCTCAAAACAACTTGGACACGACCATTTGGTTGTTTGCATGCAAATGCTTTTTTTACCAATGTCAGCTCATGCTTTTCGGAATGGTCAGCGTTGGGAGGTTGTTGCCCCATCTAGTATATAAAATGTTGTTGATAAGCTGCTTGATCCTCCAAAAGAGGTGGACCATTCATCATTTACATATTTAGCCCTGACATATCTTCTTAACAAAGATTTACATTTGGTTCTTTCAAACTAATATCTGAATGCACTGTCACATTATTTGCAGGTCAGTGCAGAATATGATGAATCCTTGAGAATTGAGCTTTTACTGCTTACAACGTTAGTTTTGAAGTATCTGCAAAGTGGCGTTGCCCAGCATCGGAAGGAGGTAATTAAATTTGGTTGGAACCATTTAAAACGGGAAGATAATGCTACTCAACATTGGGTTAATGTTTGCCACTTCCTAGAGGCTTTTCAAGGTCCCGAGAATATTATGCTTCAGGTATTTGATTAAAGAACTGGTCATAAGCATTAGTCATATGTTTATTTTCATCACAGTCAACCTTGACTTTACCATCTCCTAATTTGTTTGTTTCCTCATTTAATGATCTTACTTGAAACCAAAACTATGCGTTTGTCATTTTCATTCAGGTTTTTGTTGCGCTTTTAAGAACTTGTCTGCAAGAAAACAAGATGCTGGTAAAATAGGCCCTTGACATTTTAATGCCTGCACTTTCACAAAGATTGCCTGCTGGGGATTTCCATATGCCAATCTGGATTCGATACACAAAATAGATTCTTGTTGAGGAAGGACATTCTGTCCCTACTCTGGTCCTAATATGAAGAGGACTCACCTTTTGGATTTCTACATATGTTCCAATCAAAACAACTGGGACACGACCATTTGGTTGTTTGTGTGCAAATGCTTATTTTACCAATGTTGGCTTATGCTTTTCAAAATGGTCAGAGTTGGGAGGTTGTTGCCCCGTCTATTATAAAAAATATTGTCGATAAGCTGCTTGATCCTCCAGAAGAGGTGGACCTTTCTTTATTTACCTATTCTGCCCTGTCATATTTTCTTAACAAAGATTTTGATTTGGTTCTTCCAACCTAAATTCTGAATGGACTTTCACATTATTTGCTGGTCAGTGCAGAATATGATGAATCCTTGAGAATAAATCTTTTACCACTTACAACGTTACTCTTGAAGTATCTGCAAAGTGGCCTTGTCCAGCATCGGAAGGAGGTAATTAAATTTGGTTGGAACCATTTAAAATGGGAAGATAGTGCTAGTAAACAATGGGTTATTGTTTGCCACTTCCTAGAGGCTTATCATGCTCCGGAGAAAATTATGCTTCAGGTATTTCATTAAAGAACAGTTCATAAGCATTAGTCGTGTGTTGATTTTCATCGCAATCGACCTTGACTTTACCATCTTTTAATTGATTTGTTTCCTCATTTAATGATCTTACTTGAAAACAAAAATATGCATTTGTCATTTTCTTTCAGGTTTTTGTTGCGCTTTTAGAAACTTGTCAGCAAGAAAACAAGGTGCTGGTAAAACAGTCCCTTGACATTTTAATGCCTGCACTTCCACGAAGATTGCCTCCTGGGGAATTCTGTGTGCCAATCTAGATTCGATACACAAAAAAGATTTTTGTTGAGGAAGGACATTCTGTCCCTACTCTGATCCATATTTTTCAGCTTATCGTCGGATCTTTTCTATACTTGCGCGGCTCAGTTTGTTCATGAAATGGTGAACTCTCTTAATCGCCATGTATTGCCATATAACACTACTGCAGAAAATAGCAGGCCTGCAATTGTTGCAGGCCTCGTGGTTGCATGGGAAAGACAAAGACGGAATGAAATGAAAATCATTCCACCTGAAACGGATGGGACTTATAGTCAGTCAAGTGATGGATTGATGACAAGCTCCGGTATTGTCTTTTGGTGGCTCTGCATTTGCTGATGACTTAAGAAAGCGGGTTGAGGTGGAGCCTGGCCTCCAGCCTCTTTCCGTTGTATCACTTGGTGGATCTTCAATGCCAAATATTGAGACTCCTGTTCAGCTGGTCATGCACATGGCGATCATCAGAGTACAAACCAAATGCTGCATTGGAAGAAATGATCATCAACTTTCTACTAAGAGTAAGGGATAGCGATAACATCACTGGGTGATAATGTGTTTTTCTAAGATCCTTTAACCGTTTGCTAATATTTATGTAGAGGTCAATCTCAGTAGGTAAACACTCTTTGTAGATCAAACTATTGATCGCTAAACCATGGATATCGACTAATAAAAGTCAATTGAAACTAAATCAAGATAGTACTTGACGGCACGAGCAATCATATTTTACATGCCCCCATGCTTGCGCGTGAACATGCAAATGCAGGAAATGCAGGGGAAGCGTGAGTCACGTCTAGATTCTCCTGGCTCTGATACCATGTTAAACGAACACGTCCTAAAAGCCTGAGCTGCCAAGACGTGGACCAACAATAGATGTTAGCCATACAAAACCCAATTAAACTAAAATTATGTTATTTATATCATTATAAAAAGCCGTCATTACAACTATATATATGAAAGATAGTCTACTATGTTTTGATTTGTTGTTCTATCTGTAAGGTCATGTTCTTAGCGTTAATTGGTTGTGGGTAGAGAATGCAATTATATATTTCGTATGTAAATGGGAATCTATCAAGAGAGTGTCAAGTAGACGTGTGAGGACATGAATATATGATATTGCCGTAATGTATTGGGTACCTTCAGCTGTCTGTACTACTGGCTTTGTGCAGAAGAAAGCACAAATAACTTGTTTCATTTTAATTTCATCTTTTTTAGCAATGCTTTTGTCATTTCATTCAATAATGTTTCCTTAGATAGGAAGAAATTTGATAAGTGCTGAAACTCCCTGTGTAATATTATTTTTTAAGCATAATGCAAGCCTTTTATCCTACCTGAGCTTGTGGAATTGAACTGATATGACTTGTCATTGATGTCAGTTGGCTAAAACAAGCTGATGTGGCAATATCCAATATATTCGCTTGTTTTATTTGAACTACTCTTTCCTAGCTGCAGAATGATCTCAATTGGTAGTGCGACTGTGACTAAATATAGGTTGCCTTGGTCATTAAACCAAAGGTTAAAGAAGCAAGTTCTATGTATAAGCATGCTCTGGAGCTCCTCTCACAAGCTTTAGAGGTTTGGCGAAATGCCAGTGTTAAGTTCAACTATCTTGGAAAATTGCTGAGTAGCCTTCAATCTTCTCAAACAAAAGACCTTGCCACAGCTCTCGCTCAGGGTTTTGATGTCATGAACACGGTCTTGGAGAAGCAACCACATTTACTTATCCGCAACAACATTAACCAAATACTCAAGTATGCTTCTCCACATATTTTTTTAATAAATAAATTATCTTTTATCAGTTTTTTTATGTTTTGTCATCTTGTGCAGATACTTGATCCCTGCTTCAATACTAAAATGTTGGATGCTGGAAAATCACTCTGTTTGCTATTGAAAATGGTATTCTCAACTTTTCCCTTGGAGGCTCCCAATACTCCACCAGATGTAAAGATGCTCTACCAGAAACTTGAGGATCTCATACACAAGAATTTGGCAATGGTGATGGCACATCAGATAACACTTGAAGCTAGCTCTGCTAATGGGGAGCAGTAATGCATGTTAATTCACTGATAGATATTCCTTACCTCTGGTATATGGTGGAGAGTTTCCTCTTTTACCCCCTTATTTGTTTTGGGTTAAGGGTTATCTCTTGAATTTTTCTTTTCCAATTTCTCTGATCCTTTTTTATTATTTAACTAATTGGGCAGATCCCTTTGCTCTTTGGTTCTGTCAGTTATGCTTGACTATATAAAATTTAATATATGTTAATTTCCAGTTTCCCATACTTGGACAGTATTGAAAATTACCTCCTAGTTATTGTCTCTATCTAATTTAAATGCACATCTTTTAGCATGTACTCCAACGGTGATATTATTCATGCGAAGCTTTTTTCTTTCTCATTCTAGATATTTTTGTCTATTTGCTTTTGAAAATGGTCATAGAAGGCCTGATATTAACTTTTAGAACAATATTTAATTTTTTCTGGTTTATTTCTTCCTTGTCATTTTTACCATCTTAAATCCTTGATATCTGTAATGCTTAGCATCGTAATTGAATTTTCTCTCAGTTTTCATTCACCAATAACTCATTGTGTTACAGCTATGCATCTAGTTGAGTTTTGCTCCCGCATTAACAATATGTATTTCATTCTTCATTTAGGTCCAGATATTTGACCCTGACTCTGCTGTCAGTTCTTCACAAGCAGTTAGTGAAATTGGGTCAACTGTAACCAATTTGAAGACTGTTCTAAAACTTATAAGTGAAAGGGTCATGTTTGTTCCGGAATGCAAACATATGTTATGCCAAATACTAGTCGGACTACTCTCTGAAAAGCGTACAGATCCAGGTGTGCTTCTATTCATACTTGGTATAGTTAAAGGTAGGATTGAAGATGATGTCCGACCGGCCTCATCTAGTCTGTCAGGTGCTCTTCTGAACCAGGACACAATTTTGTATCTACAGAAGCTATTCTAGGTTGACAGGCAGAACTTCTACTCAAGTGCTTTGAAGACTGGGTTCTCCCTCTACTCATACTTAAGAATCATACTACTCCCTCCATCCAAAAATATGTCCCCATTAGAAAAGCAAACTGAACTGATTATAGTTCATTTTGGTTTTCTAATGACACATATTTTTGGACGGAGGGAATATGAGATTTGAGACACTGTTCTATGGTATTTTTTTATTTTTAGCCTTCAATATGCCTCACAGCATGTGACCTTAGCTATTTATGAGGAATTCTTTTCTTGGTTGTGAGGTAGTGATGTATTTATTTGTGGTGTTCTCTTGCAGTTGATGTGTTTGGTATATCTTTTTCTTTTTAGATATCCTCTTGCACTAAGACAAGAAGTTTTCCTGAAGGTAGAAAGGCAGTTCATGCTTGGTCTTAGAGCTAAAGATCCAGAAATTTGAAAACAGTTCTTCACTCTATATCATGAGTCCCTTGGTAAGACATTGTTCACAAGGTTGCAGTACATTATTCAAATTCAGGACTGGGAGTCTCTAAGTTCTTCTGGCTGAAACACATTTCTTATATAGGAATATTGTTGGTGAGATGGACGTTGCACAAGGCTTGTCCATGCTCTTGTTTGACTTCAATGCAGTTGGAAGTAATAATGAACATTGACAAAATTATGCTGGCAGTGGCGAATGTTTGCATTGCAAGACAGTTTGAGACAAAGGACAGTATTTAGTGGAACTAGGGGGTTATAAACTAGATTGAGGAATTGAAACTGTTCTGTAGTCATAAGACATGATTGTAGTGGAGAATAGGTACAATGCATTTCTACATATGTTCCAATCAAAACAACTGGGACATGACCATTTGGTCGTTTGCATGCAAATGATTATTTTACCAATGTTAGCTCATGCTTTTCAGAATGGTTGGAGTTGGGAGGTTGTTGACCCGTCTATTATAAAAACTATTGTCGATAAGCTGTTTGATCCTCCGGAAAAGGTGGACCTTTCATTATTTACCTGTTTATTCTTAACAAAGATTTATATTTGGTTCTTCCAAACTAAATTTTGAATGCGCTTTCACTTTATTTTAGGTCAGTGTAGAATATGAACCCTTGAGAAGCTCCCCTCCAGATGGCTCTGCATTTGCTGATGATTTAAGCAAGCGGGTTAAGGTGGAGCCTGGCCTCCAGCTTCTTTGCGTTATGTCACCTGGTGGATCTTCAACTTCAATGCGAAATATTGAGATTCCTGGTTCAGCTGGACAAGCACCTGATGAAGAATACAAGCCAAATGCTGCAATGGAAGAAATGATCATCCACTTTCTACTAAGAGTAAGGGTTAGCAATAACATCACTGGGTGATAATATGTTTTTCGAAGATCCTTTGACTGTTTGCTAAAGATATTTATAAACAAGTCAATCTCAGTATGTAAACACTCTCTTTATAGCTGAGTCTATTGAGGGCTAAACCATGGATGCCATCTAAGCAAAAACGATTGAAACTAAATCAAAAGACTTGACTGCATGGGCAATCATATTTTACATACCCCCATGCTTGCACGTGAACATGCAGATGCAGGGGAGGAATGAGTCACTCACGCCTATATTCTCCTGGCTCTGATACCAAGTTAAACCAAGTCGTCCTAAAAGCCTGAGCTGTTAAGACACGGACCAACAATGGATGTCAACCAAACAAAACCTAATTAAACTAAAATTACATTATTTATGTAATTATAAAAGGCCATTATACTCATTATACCGATATGAATGAAAGTTATAATTCATGTTCATGCTAACAGAAGAGCAGATCCAATACCATCTTTTGTTTTCAGAACATTTTACCTTACCCTTTCATTGAATCTAATTGGTCAATGCATTCTATTTCTGTATACGTATTGAATCAGTCTACTATTTTTTGATTTGCTGTCATATTTGTAAGGCCATGTTCTTTGTGTTAATTGGTCGTGGGTAGAGAATGCAATTATATATTTCGTATATAAAGCTATCAAGAGAGTATCAAGTGGATGCGTGGGGAGATGAATATATGATCTTGTCGTAATGTATTGGAGTAAGTTCCGTGTACTTTCAGTAGTATGCAATACCGGCTTTGTGCAGAAGAAAGCATAAGATAGGAGATGAATATATGATCTTGTCGTAATGTATTGGAGTAAGTTCCGTGTACTTTCAGTAGTATGCAATACCGGCTTTGTGCAGAAGAAAGCATAAGATAAGAGCAATCGGTGAAATATGTCGGATTTCTTGGCACATAGACAACTTGTTTCGTTTTAATTCCATCTTTTTTTAGCAATGCTTTTGTCATTTCATTCAATAGTGTTTCCTTAGATATGAAGAAATTTGATAATTGTTGAAACTTCCTATGGAATATTATTGTTTATGCATAATACAAGTCTTTTATCCTACCTGAGCTTGTGGAATTGAACTGATATGACTTGTCATTGATGTCAGTTGGCTAAAACAAGCTGATGTGGCAATATCCAATATATTCGCTTGTTTTATTTGAACTACTCTTTCCTAGCTGCAGAATGATCTCAATTGGTAGTGCGACTGTGACTAAATACAGGTTGCCTTGGTCATTAAACCAAAGGTTAAAGAAGCAAGTTCTATGTATAAGCATGCTCTGGAGCTCCTCTCACAAGCTTTAGAGGTTTGGCGAAATGCCAGTGTTAAGTTCAACTATCTTGGAAAATTGCTGAGTAGCCTTCAATCTTCTCAAACAAAAGACCTTGCCACAGCTCTCGCTCAGGGTCTTGATGTCATGAACAAGGTCTTGGAGAAGCAACCACATTTATTTATCCGCAACAACATTAACCAGATATCTCAAGTATGCTTCCCCACATATTTTTTGTGTAAAGAAATTATTTTTTATCAGTTTTTTACGTGTTGTCATCTTGTGCAAATACCTGAGCTGCTTCAATACTAAAATGTTGGATGCTGGAAAATCGCTCTGTTTGCTATTCAAAATGATATTGTCAGCTTTTCCCTTGGAGGCTCCCAATACTCCACCAGATGTAAAGAGACTCTACCAGAAACTTGAGGATCTCACTCATACAGAAGCATCCGATAGCGGTGACGGCCCATCATATAACACTTGAAGCTAGCTCTGCCAAGTCAATGATAAGTTTTGCTCTGTTTATTGTGAAGACTTTAACAGAAATCCAGAAGAACTTGATTGATCCTTACATGACACCATTAGTTCGTGTCCAACGCTTATGTCGTGATACGGTTACATCTGGAGGATCTCACATGAGACAAGTAATGCTTTTCTTCTTTGATTTTGCATATGCTTACTTGTTTTCTTTGATTTTGCATATTCATGAAGAGGGACAAACGGCACCATTGCGTGCGGTGTACTCCATCCTAATATTAGGAAGGAGCTGATACCTCACATTTTGTTTGGATGCATTAGAGAGTAAAAACTGGCTTACTAATTTGATACCTGGATATGTTTTAAGGTTAGCAATAGCTTATAATGGAGCAAAATGGTGGAAAGTTCATGCTTCCAGCCCAGATATGTGGATAGGGTGGTAGATACAATACTGTCATATGCTGTTGGGGAGCATTAATGCTTGTTAATTCACTGATAGATATTCCATAGTTCTGGTATATCGTGGAGAGTTTCCTCTTTCACCCCTTGTTTCTTTTGGGTTAAGGGTTATCTCAAGTTTATCTTTTCCAATTTCGCTTATCCTGTTTTATTATTTAACTAATTTGGCATATCCCTTTGCTCTTTGGTTCTGTCAGTTATGCTTAACAATATAAAATTTGATATATGTTAATTTCCAGTTTCCCATACTTTGACAATATTGAGTTATTGTCTAATTATTTTAAGTACACTTCTTTTAGCATGTACTCCAACGGTGATTATGCATGCAAAGTTTTGTTTCTTTCTCATTCTTGATATTTTCGTCTAATTGCTTTTGGCAATAGTCATAGAAGGCTTTTCTGGTTTATTTCTTCCTTGTCATTTTTACTATCTTAAATCCTTGTTATCTGTAATGCTTAGCATCCCAATTGAATTTTCTTTTCAGTTTTCATTCACCAATAACTCATAATGTTGCAGCTATGCATCTAGTTGAGTTTTGCTCCCCGCATTTACAATATGTATTTCATTCTTCATTTATGGCCAGAGATTTGACCCTGACTCTGCTGTCAGTTCTTCACTAGCAGTTGGGTCAACTGCAACCAGTTTGTAGACTGTTCTAAAACTTATTAGTGAAAGGGTCATGTTTGTTCCGGAATACAAACATATGTTATGCCAACTACTAGTCGGACTACTCTCTGAAAAGCGTATAGATCCGGGTGTATTTCTATGCATTCTTGATATAGTTAAAGGCTGGATTGAAGATGATGTCCGACCGTCCTCATCTAATGTGTCAAGTGCTCTTCTGTATCAGACTGACACAATTTCGTATCTACAGAAGTTATAACATGTTGATAGGAAGAACTTCTACTCAAGTGCTTTAGAAGAGTGGGATGCTAAGTATCCCCGGCTGTAATATGGCATTTGTGCAGACTCAAACAAGTAAGCACTTCCATTTTTGTTACTGAAAACCAGCACCTTGAACTATTTGATCCTCGTAAATATCCTAGTGCAGGCAGCCTCTTTTGTGACTTCACTTTTGGCTCTTGCTTCGCACCACCACCACCCCCAGGATCTCCCCATACTCAGACTTAAGAATCATACTACTCCCTCCATCCAAAAATTTGTCGTCATTAGAAAAGCAAACTGAACTGATTTTAGTTCATTTTGGTTTTCTAATGACACCTATTTTTGGACTATGACATTTGAGACACTGTTCTATGGTGAATTTTTTATTTTTAGCCTTCAATATGCCTCACAGCATATGACCTTAGCTATTTATGAGGAATTCTTTGCTTTGCTGTGAGGTAGTGATGTATTTATTTATGGTGTTCTCTTGTAGTTCATGTGTTTGGTATATCATTTTCTCTTTAAATATCCACTTGCACTACGACAAGAAGTTTTCCACAAGGTAGAAAGGCAGTTCATGCTTGGTCTTAGAGCTAAAGATCCAAAAATTCATAAACAGTTCTTCACCCAGCATGGGTACCTCCCTTTATGGCTTCTGGAACTCTCCCAGAGCGGTCTGGGCTTCCACAGCTGTCAAGCTCCAGTGAGCAAGTTGACAATGAAGGCGCTTCTCTCACTTTTGATGCTCGTGTCTAAACACGCAGTTTTTGAATAATATGACCAAATTTCGGGTCGTCTCATTTTTTACATAACTAATTAATCTTGTTGCTTTCATGACTTTTTTACTACAACGCTTATTATAAATATGTAAGGCTATCATGCTAAACACCCTTTAAATTTTGGGTATCAGCATTGAAATTTATTTGTGAATTTGATGTAGACTTTTATGGGTATTGTGTGTCAGACTGCTTATATTTATTCAGTAAACTTGCTAGCGATTGGAATGATATTATCTGTCATATGTTTACTTGAGTTAATGTTTCAATTGCTTTCTGACTTTTTTCTGCGTTGAGATTGTGTTTGCTTTCATCTTTCTGGAAACTGACATGTTACAACTTTTAGGTAGCTGACCTTGTGTTTCCATGGATTGTGGGAAAAAAGATCTACTACTGCTGAAACGCGGGCTGGACTTTCACTGGTTCAGCATAGATACTGGCAGTGAGCTCAGAGCCTCTCTTACCAAGCCACGATTAAGGCCACACAAAGCACTTACAATAACACAGCCCCCAAAGGCCGAAATGTGCTTCTGGGAAGAGCAGTGGCTTCACTGTGCTGGTCAACTCTGCTAGTGGGATGCTTTGGCTGATTTTGGAAAAAACATTGAGAACTATGAACTTCTGCTTGACTGCCATAGGAAGATGCCTAATTGGGCTTAGAGGAAGGAAAATGTATTTCCAAAGGCTCAAGTAGAAGAAACATCTAAGCTTTGTTAATTCAAGTCTTCTTTCCCCTCCATGATGGAAATGAAATGGTATTACTGATGCAAAAAATATTGTGCAGAAAGTTGTTGAGCTTGCTTTGGAACAGTGGTGGCAGTTACCGGAATCGTCTGTTCAGTTACTCCATTTCTTCAGCAATTCCAGCAGTTAGTTGAAGTTCAAGAATCAGTTAGAATTCTTGTGGACATAGCTAATGGGAATAAACAACTTTCTGGGAACCCGTTGTGGGGATGCATGTTTATGTGGATTTGAAGGACATCCTTGAGACATGGAGACTGAGAATACCTAATGAATGGGATCTGTTTCAATGGAGGAATGAAATATACAATACTGTTCTAGAGGCTTTTAAGGATTTAAGTACAACTAATCTGCAACTTTATCACCTCGGTTTCCATGACAAAGCATGGAATGCTAATAAGCTTGCTCATATATGCACAAGCAGGGTTTGTCCGATGTTTGTGTTACCATACTGGAAAAGATGTATGGCCATTCACAAATGGAAGATCAGGTAATCTCATGTTTATGTAATTGCCGGTATGAGAATGTTCTGAGTTTCTAAAATAAAGTTCTTTCTGATTTTGGAAGTATTAATATGAATGTGGTGCCATAATATAGATCCAAGTGGCCGTTTCTCTTTTGCATTAGTTTACATCAAAAAGTTTTTTTTACTTTTCGTTGGAGGCATGTGCTGGAGTCTAGTTTCTCACTTGTGACACGACCATGTTACCCATTTCTAGCTTCCTATAATAGATATGCAGTATGACTAGTTTCCATAAGTTATGCTAAGAGATTCTTGCTTGCTGGAAGCATTTGTAAAGATACGTGAGCGAGCAAAGGCTTATTATCAATGGGGAATTGACTAGCGACCTCAATCTTATCAACTGTATTAATCTAGAATACTTCACTCCAGAGCACCGAGCAGAGATTTTTCAGCTCAAAGGAAATTTTCTGCTGAAGCTAATTGACAGTGCAAATGCTAATGTCGCTTATTCAAATGCTATCAGCCTCTATAAGCACTCCCAAAAGGGTGGATAAGCTGGGGAAATTATTGTGACCTGGTATTTTTCTTTTATTTAATGTGAAAATCCTAGTTGACTTTATCACTGTCACAACAGTTGCTGCTGATACACTTTATTCTTTCTCTTACAAATTAGTAGGATTTTTCTTTATGCAGGTTTATAAAGAAACATGTGATGAAGTATAGTTAGAATACGCTGTCAGTTGCCTTCTTCAAGGCATCAATGATGGTGTATCAAACTCTAGGAGCCATATAGCTCATGTTCTATACCTTACTTTTGATACCCAAAATGAACCTGTTGGAAGCTCTTTTGACAAGTTCTTGGATTAGATTCATCATCGGGTTTGGCTTTCTTGGATCCCTCATTTATTGCTTTCTTTACAGAGAATAGAGGCACCTTATGCAAAGCTTGTTCTGCTAAAAGTCTCCTCTGTATATCCACAAGTAAGAAATCAGCGTAGGCTGTTAGTAACTTTATAAAATGATAACAATAATATCGACAGCTAGTTCATTGTGGGAAAATATGCTACGTTACTCATTCCATACAGATGGTCTGCCCATGAAAAAGACGATATATACTGTGATGATCCTAGCTTGTTTATTTAGTTTTAAGTGCATGAAATGGTGATGATGGTTTTTTGTCTTAGGTGTGCACAATAGTTTATATTGTTTCAGTAACATACCAGTTTCAGTTTCTGTGGTGGCTTCTGAGCTGGTGGGTGTTTTAACTAATGGATTTGTAATCACTAAATTGGTGACTAACATTGAGGTCTATGTCATGACGTAGATCGGTTAGGCTTTATTCCCTTCATTAGCTTAGATCTATTACTATCTATAATTTCTGAATTTTCTTCTTATCTTCCGTTTTAGAAAATTAGTCTAATTTAGTTCATCTTGAAAAATCAAAGTAGACAATTAATACAGAATGGAGGGAGTAATATATTGGAGCGAACAAATACCCTCTGACGAAGTTGAGAACAAGGACTCACCAAATTTTTGGTTTTGTTTATGGGTTATTTAAATGCATGGGGTACAGCAAAATGGCTTTTTTTATTCCAACATGACGTTGCTGTTTCCTTATGCACAGGCATTATATTACTGGTTGCGGATGTATCTACTTGAACGGCGTGATGTGGCTAATAGGTCTGAACATGGGAGGAACTCGCTCTTAGCACAACAACGTCTGCAGCAGCACAGTATCTCAGGGGCTGGTGTTGCTGCTATTAGCATGGCAGATATCAATACACGTGGGCCAAATCAACTTGGCAATCTTCTGTCTGGTGATGCCCAGGTTCATGAAGGCACTCAAGCTAGCATTGGAGGGTCCCACGATGGAGGAAACACTCAAGAACAAGATTCTGAAAGAGCAATTTCCATAGATGGAGGCAATATTCAGGGGTGCGAATTATCAAAATTTGCAAAGTTCTTCAAGCATACCTGATGGTGATCAGGGTCCACGAGGAGAACAAGTGGAATTGTAGCATCTGCAGTAAGTGCATGTGAAGCTCCAAAAGATATAATGGAAACGCTGAGAAGTAAACATACTAATTTGGCTGCGGAACTTGAGGTGAGAAAGGACCCGGAGGTTTATTTCTTAGCATTTTTAATATTCTTAGTGTACTTTTTATTGCAAATTTTTCTGATTTTTTTGTTTTGTATAGTATTTACTTACAGAAATCGGTCAAAGATTTGTTACTTAACGGAAGAAAGACTTCTTGCTGTGGTTAAATGCTCCGCTTCATCGGTATTACAAATATCCCACTGCTGCCACTCCTGTTGAGGTTCCACAATCTCTCAACGAACTGTCTGGTGTTTGTAGAGCATGTTTTTTTTGGAGATGTTGTGAATAAGCATATAGATTTTGTGAAAGTATAAATAGGAATTTGAGCGTGACCTGGATCCAGAGAGTGCCACAACATTCCCTTGGACACTTTCTGAACTGACTAAGCATTTGAAGCACTGGAAGAAAGTTCTTCAGAGCAATGTGAAGGATAAATTTCCTGCCGTTTTAAAAATGGAAGAAGAAAGCAGAGTTCTGTGCGATTTTCACGTTGATGTGGAGATTCCAGGATAATATTTTACTAATCAAGCGATTTTAGGTTATTGGGCTTCTCAAATATGATCATATAAAGTTTTTTTTTTCAAATCATTTGTTTGTATACAATTATTGGAAGTTAAATAACCATACAGGCATATCATTGCGGATGGAAACAAATAGAAATTTGACACTTATCTTTCAACATCCTCTGTGTACTGACTTTCCTATGTTCTCTTTTTCATTTTTGCAATAGGAAATTGTTCCCGATCATACTGTGAAGTTGGACAGAGTTGCCTGATATTCCAATTGTGCAAAGACATGGGTAGCAGATTTCGGTAGCTTACGCTCATCACCATTGTCATCATCATTGGTGACAACCAAGTTCTTTGCTTTTTGTTGTGTTTTTGGGTTTTTAGTTTTTGGGTTGAATTGATTTGGATTCAATTTTGTGGATTGCAGCGATGCAGACAGAGGTGCAGCTGCTTGTCGCCAAGTTCCAGCTCTCCGTGGACCACGATTCGCCGTATGGAGTGCTCCCTCTATCTGGAATTAGTATTAACACTTACGTTTTCCAAAATGAATGGAAAATGAACTAAAATCAGTTCATTTTGGAAAATCAAATGTTAATGCCACTTTCGAACAGAGGGAATAGCACTTTCGTCTGCATTTTTTTACAAAAGATTTGTTTCAAATTATACGTCTTGGAGCGTGATTGTGCTTATGTGATGGCTGGTTATGTGCTGATTCTAGTGACTTAGAGATGGGTAAGAGAGTAGGGCTGCATCTTGGGTCGGGTAGGGTTGAGTTTTGCTATACCCGACCCTACCCAAGATAGGACCCGAGAATCCTAAACCCAACCTTTTACCCGAGATAAAACCTGCAATACCTGAGAACCCGAGATAGGAATCGAGATTTTAATAAAATAATGTATATAATTTTTTAATAAAATAATATATATAATTATAATAATAAAAAAATGGTATATCTTGGGTAGGGTCTGTTCATGGGTATTTTAAAGTCAAAGCCAACCTGACTTGAGATAGAATTGAGTTTTTAAATCTTAGAACAGACCATACCCGAGATAGGACTCGATGTTGGTCAATGTCGGGTCAGGGTTGGGTTTGGGTCGGGTCTGATTTTTTTGTGCAGCCCTCACAAAGGGAATAATGAATGATTATGTAGTATGTGCTGGTAGTTTTTTTTCATATGGATATGGAAGATCACGTGGCCAACCTCAAATTGTGGGGAATAGACACGATGACAAATAGTGCCCGATTTATATAGGATCCTAGGATATATATCCTAGAGACTATATATAGTTATATAACAAAAGTATTATATATATTATGAAACTAGAATCACTAATTCTAGGTATAAGGATTATATATGGGTTTAGTATACTAGTTACTATGACTATGTACATCCTAGGATCCATTATCATCATAATGCATTATGATGATAGGTGCATATTCCTAGAGCCCTATAGGCTAACTACGTAGTTAGCTTATATGTATTATAAGCTTATTTACTAGAAGTATATTTAAAAATGATAATTCGAACCCTTTAACAGTCCGCTATAATAATCCATCCGTCAAACTAGTTAGGTATATATATATATATATATAAATGTTCATACTTATATATATATATATATATATATATATATATATATATATATATATATATATAAGTTGTGTGTATATGATAGATATATATGAACTAAGGACTATCTTATGATAGTTTCTATGGTTTTGGATTTAATGTTTGTTATGAAGAATACAAACAATGGAACAATTAAATTTGTAGTGTTTAGGGGTTTAGGGTTATAGAATTACATTAAACTACATCTAAGGGTTAGATGTAGACATTGTGTCCTCATGACCCTGTATAGTTATGATATACGGTAGTATGCACTTGTAGTTCATAGTTAGATAGGGAACGTATCTAATGCTCGCAACTACTATCAAAGGGTTATAATAATAGTCCTCCATAAGACTTCTAGATTTATGGTATAATTAGATAATAATACATGTACTTATATATAACAATAGATAAGTTAAGCTCTCCCTCTCTCTCTATATATATAGCTATATATATATATGTATATATCTTATTATATGATACTCCTTCCATTTCAAAATACTACGTACATTTGAGAAAATTCTTATTTTTATTGGACAATGAAACCCACAAGGAAATCGCATAACTTCTTCTCCCTTATATCTCGTTCAACTCATATGTTCGTTCATGAACTAAATTCAAATCAATCCTTCCAAGTCTACTCCAATTTTGAAAAGAGGAAGTCACATAATTTGACAAAATGTATACAATATTTTGGAAAATAAATATTTTTAAATGTACATAGTATTTTGGAACGGAGGGTGTATAACATATCATGAAGGATTATAATATATGAACATGTTTATCACCTAGGATAGTCATAGTAGGATAACTAACTAACTATAACAATGGACATATAATTCACCATGTTACATAGTTATCATATTATGGGCTATGATATAATATAACTATTGAACTCTATCATAGTTAATAGTTCTAGTTTATGGTTATAACATGTGAACCTAGGTTGATATATATAGTTAACTTAATCACAAGTAACCCTATTAGGATATATATATTAGGATATATATAGTTAACTTAATCACATATAGCATAGAAGACATGTTCATATGTTTATAATATTCCGTAATCTAACTTATAATGAGACTCACCATATTAGGAGTCTAGAAGACATGTTAGTTGTATTTTTCTAATATATGACTACCAAGACGGTATAAATAACAAATTAATATTAGTTTACCTTAGTTAACTATAATACATGTCTTCTAGACATAAATACGATATAAGTTATTCATATTAGTACTGTCTAATTATCCTCCATAGTTTAATATGTCTAATGAGTACTAGATATAATAAATGAATATATTATAGTATAACCCTAATTAATAGGTTTAGTTTATGTCCTAAACTCTCCTGAATTGATAGTATCTATCATTACAGTTAATATAGGAGTATAATAACTATTATCATATATTACGTCATGTATGCTATTATTAGATAGTTGGGTTTAGTTTATGTCCTAAACTCTCCTGAATAGTATCTGTCATTACAGTTAATATAGGAGTATAATAACTATTATCATATATTACGTCATGTATGTTATTATTAGATAGTTGGCTAGAAGACTATCACCCATATGAACATAGTCTATCCTTCTAATATTGTATCATAATCAAATACATAGTCTAAAAGACATATATAATAATAGAGTGTAGAAGACTACCTATTATTATATTTAATGTTAATAATTACATATATGATAGTCTAGAATAGACATCTAGTTCATACAAACATAGTCTCAAATATAGTCTTAGAAGACATGTTCGTACAAACCAAAATTAATATATGAATAACTAGTATTGTTATTCATAGTCTAATTGTTTGTAATTACCCTAGACTTTATGAACATGTCTTCTAGAAAGTAGTAGTATGAATAATTTATATGGTAATTATAGTATAATTTGAGTTATTAGAAGTTATACTAATGAGTACTAGATAATATGGTATAAATACTAATGAGTCCTAGGGTTAAACTTAACTTATTAATCTAGTTAATAAAATATGGTATAAATACTTATGATTAGGTTAAACCTCTATAACTTAAGATATCTTATGGTTAAACTTGTTCATATGAGGCATAGTCCATATAATTAGGGTTTAATGTAGTTATAAGTATTAATTCAATAATACTTATGTATCATGTTCATCTATTGACCCTAAACTCCATGGGTTATATGGTTGATTATAACATTTACGGAGACTATGTAACCTAATATACTATAAGGTATAAGGCGACTATTTAACTATAGATAGATACATTATAATAGTTGTATTATGGTTGTATTTAGGATTAAACTCTAACCATAAATGGCATATACGTATTCTAATTACATTATTAGTTCTATCTATAGTTAGTACATATAATAGAGGTTATAGTATTACATACATATACGGTTTACAGTCTAACTAGGGTATGTTCCTAGATAATTAACTCTATAATATACTCTATAGTATACTTAGCCTTGTACTATAGGTTGATATATACTATATGACCTCATATAATTCTTAAACTATTATATATGTAGGAATATACTAGTTCTCACCCTATAATATGAGCCATTAGAAGTTCCTGACTACAAATTATATGTAAGTTAACTTCATCATTTACATAACTATAACCCTAGTTATAATGTTTGAATAAGACCTATCATATAGACTACAAATTATATGCATAAGATATCTAATAACTTATTCATATGTTTGTATGAACCTTAGCTTACATTAATAATAGCTTAATAGCTTAATGTAGGATATAGACGTATATCTAGGAACATATATAATAATAGAGTATAGAAGACTAATATAGGAGTACATGTTTTACATTAAGTTATTATTAACTTGAAAGCTAGATATAGGTTAACCCTAGGAATACTGGAGATAGGACTAGGATTAACAAAATATAGCTTATTATGTCTATATCTTATATTAAGTTATTATTAATATAAGTTAAGGTTCATACAAACATATGAATAAGTTATTAGATATCTTATACATATAATTTGTAGTCTTTAGGGTAGGTCCTATACAAATATTATATGTAATGTTAATAATTATTTCTGAATAAATGATAACTAGTTGCTAAATTTAGTTTAACTAAATTGCCTCCATGAACTATGCCAAATTTCATAGAACCTTAGATATCCTAGGGTTACTAAAAAATGGCATAACTATCCAGTTATGGATAGCTATGCCATTGTTTAGTAACCAAATTACCAATTAACCCTAAGTTATATCTAGATGAACTAAGTTCATGGAGGCAATTTAGTTAACTTATGAACTAGAAGTTGTTAGTCCTCCATATTATCAAACATAGTATCTATCATACAGATCTTGATAGTCCTCCATTAGACTTCTAGACTTATGGAGAGGCCTTTTGGTATAATTAGAATATGTCCATCACTATGGAGGGAACCCTTATTCCATAATTAACTCAACTAATATCCTAGAATAACTAAGGTAGAACTAAGGTATTATGATATATATATATATATATATAAGTTGTGTGTTTAGATACTTATAACTAAGGTAGAACTATGATTATCTGTACAAATTACAAGATAGTCCTTAGTTGTGGATATGTGTAGATAAGCAGAATCAAATACATGGTGGGTTAGAGTTTAACTAACTGATTCTAGTATAAACCTTATATATAACATTTAAATAACTAAGTATTTACATTGTACCTTCTTATATTTAGCATATAGGGAACAACATATAATATAACGATAACCCCAGTATATTATTAGTGTATGTATAGAGTAAATGCATCCTCCATTAAGTTATTACTATGAAAAGAACTGTTCCTAGTTAATACCCAAGTTATTATATAATTGAGTTCAACATTATATATGGTTGGTTACTATGAACTATAGTTTACAGACATATAGAGTATAGGATATTCCATTGTTGACAGAATATCCCTGTAGTCCTCATTATATAGGTTGTACAGTTGATAGTATATGTATAACTAACACTATATCTAATGGTCATATAGACACTCTATCTACAGTTTCTGCATACATTTCGATTAAGAATATATGGTACTCCTCTGTCAAAAATGTGTCAAAATGAACTAAAATCAGTTCATGTTGGTTTCTTAATGTGGGCAGATATTTTTGGGGGATTTGGATCAAATACCTCCACTAAACTAGATACGAAAACTATGTCTAACTTAGGAGGATAGTTTATAATTGTACCCCATAAGATTCAATTAGGGGCCGGTAGAACAAACGATGTCGAGCCAGGGATATATGTATAAACATATATCCGATGGAATATCCTAATGTACTCTATGTTCTATAACCCTAACATAGTATAAAATTATACTAAGGTAGTATTTATTAGTATAATGTATAACTATAATTTACCATAGGTTCATATAAGTTATACATCCTAAACTACGTAGGGTACATAGGTTTATATAATGCTCAACTAGAGTAACCTATATGTATTACCTAACTTAATCTAGATTACTCTAGGATTATCGTAATAACTATATAATGATGTCTCATTATATAATGTCTAACTATATAGGATCGTATGTACCCTATGTAGTGAACCCTTAACCCTATATACGAAGGGTTATCGTATACATAGATACTAAATAATGTATCTAGGGTAAGATAGGATATATATGTTGCGAGTGCAACTAGAGTATACCTTAGTTACATGACTAGAGACTTATTAGGACCATACATAGTCTATATAGTCATAAGGATTATGACTCCTTAAACTAGGGTTACAACCTCATAACTACATAATCCTAGCCCATATGATTATAATGGACTATATAGAAGCCCTATGACTATATATGGGTTAGATACATAATTCATAACCCTATATATGGGGGGATTTACTATGTCTCCCTAGTTTCATCTAACTAATCATATAGTGTATAACTATGATTAATCCTAGGTGGGTATGGATTATTATGTAGGGTCCATAATAAGTCATATAGGGTTATTATATAAGGCATTTTAATGTGTATAATTAAAATAATTAAGACATGTATTATAACTATCATATGCCATAGTGAGGATATATATACTAGGTTATGGAATACAGTATATGTATGCCTCATTAACTATAGGGTATCCTAACCCATATATAATTTTTAACCCTATATAATTATACAAACCTAGGTTTATATAATAGTTATGTGAAATACTACATCCGTAGGGATGTATAACCTATATATATACCCTATATTACAAATATGTAAGTATCTCTAGGGCTACCCTTTATAAATTTACCCTTAGTAGATAGGATATATCTACTAGGGTATATATAATTATAGTACTGAACTTATGAACTAGAACTACTATATGGGTACTACCGTATGTAGTTATAATATTCCATCAGATATAACTACATACGGTAGTACCCATTATACTATCGGGTAAATTTCAACTAGGGCATGTAGGAATTATATATGGGTTGGAATTTACCCTATATACCATACAATATACGATAGTGCCTCATTATCACAGAGGTTCTTATTGCGTGGCAGGGCCGTCCATTGGAGGATGCTTCATGGCTTTCTGAGGACGAGTTTTTGGCCCAGTATCCGAGTTGGATGCCTTGAGGTCAAGGATAGCAGTCGGAGCGTAGTGGAATGTTATGTTCCAATTAGTAAGTAGTTGTATTTGGGTTAATTATCTAATTATACTGCTGGCCTAGCCGGCCCAGTTTGGGGGAATAGCCCAGCTTATTGCGTCATATGTAATAAGGCCGCAGGCCCAATCAGAGGGTTTCCTCCCTTGTCGGCCTTCCCTCTCTTTCTCTCAATTCCTTCCCTCTCCCCTATCTCTCAACTCCCTTTTCCTTCTTGAATTACTGAGACATATCAGCGTGCTGCCAAAAGAGCACTTCGAACACTTCAAGAATAATGTATTAGCATGCAAGATGGTAAAGACTGACCTGAGGTGTTCAAGATGGTTTGCCCAGGACGAGCTATAGACCAATATATCATCAAAGAATACTAGCACAAATCAGCAGAGATATGGGCGAAATAAAGTCATTCATCAAGCTCTGAAAAGTTGCAGGAGCATTGGTCATAACTCTACATATATTGTAACCCTAATACATAATCCTAATTATAAGTATAATTATACTTACTTATGATTAAGTTAACTCACACAATATAATAACCATGTTACATAGTTAGAGTTATCTATGGTTGATTATAACCTATGTAGTTACTAAACTAGTTTTACCAACTAGTTGTGAGCATTCTTAGTTGGGATGGCAGCACCTTAAGATTATATGGAAGAAGCCACACACAACTAGTAATATGTCTAACTGACATCAATATTATGTCATCCTTTTTTTGAATTCTAGAGACTATGTATTTAGGATGACCATTAGACATGTTTAATGGTTAGGACCCATAGTAAATCTTGCCGACTACGTATTTAATACATTCATGAACTATGTCCTTCTTGAATGCATTCATGGAGGATCATATGTATGTATTGTCCCTAGCCCTAATACAAAGTAGTTACATACAATGCATTGTATCCCTAACCTTAATCCTCCATTTACATATGGAGGATCGTATGCTATTGTCCCTAATAAAACTAGTTACATATGGAGGATCGTTATACGATGCCATTGTCCATAGAACATAGTCTACGTTATGGTAGATATTATCATCATGTTCATTCAGATAGTCCTCAATTAGCTAGATGGACTAATTAATTTGGTAACTAGTTAAGAACATAGTTAGTTTTATCCTAACTTAGATATGCCTCATATGAATATACACACATTAGGGTTAAACTAATGTTCCTGACTTAGTATAGATTGACTATGTTCTTAACTAGTATACCTCCATTTAATTCATTCTCAATCCTGGTTTATCTAGATAGTTCATCTAGATATGACATTCATCTATGAATGCATCATAGATGACATGATGCTGGTTCATCTACATAACTACCTGAACATTATCAGGCTATGTTCCTAACTATGTTAGGAACCAAAACAAGATAGTCCATGAACTATACCTAGTAACCAAAATAAACATGAGATAACTATTTTCCTAACATAGTTAACTAAGTCCTTAACTAAACTATTCGGTTACTTCTCGAAGAATATATAGTAACTAAGGATATAGAATCAGGGAACATAGTGGCGTAACTATCCATAACTAGATACTATATCAACTAGTAATATAAACTCTCAACATTATATTATGAGTTCATGTTACTACAATAACGATGGAGTCCATCTACATGGAGGAATATATGACTTTGTTAATTATATCAATGATGGGTGATAATTATCTCCCTAGTTATCTATAAGTTATATGGAATTATATATTAGTTAGGTCTTCTAACATATAGTTTGGTTTACTATGGGAGACATAATTAAACATAGTCTAGAAGGCATGTTCATAGAACCTATAATAACTTATATATAATTTGTAGTGTTTAGGGTACAGAGGGAGTACTATATTATGGGTTATGATATAATATAACTATTGAACTCTATCGTAGTTAATAGTTCATAGTATATGTAATAAACCCTAGGATATCTATTAACCCTAGTTTAGGGTTATAGTAGGAATATGGTTACTTCTATGGATCATCGTATATATTATAACCCTATGATAGGGTTATATCCCTATCATCTATGTAGTTGACCTTCTATGATTATAATTCATTTAACCCTTAGATTCTATAGGGATATCTATTATATATCCAGACTTCTAGACTTATAACCCTATGATAGTCCTATATCCGCCTCTATATGACTATTATATATGTAGATTTATAATATAGATAGACATGTAAATATATTATAATCCTTCATGATATGTTATATCATATAATAAGTAATAAGTCTAGAAGCTAATTATATAAGTACAATATAATGTTCATATATGTTTATAAGTTAGGTATCCTAGGATGGTCATAGTAAATATGGTCATATATTCTCTAGGATGCTCTATCTATGATATATATCATAGGAGAATAAGTTCATAGGACTTCACAGTAAACTCTAACACAAAACCATGTATTATAGTGAAAACTAGAGACTATTATCTATATCTACTATGATAGTAGTAAGTATGCAACTAAGGACTATATCAACTACACACAACTAAGATTCCGTCTAGGTTACTTCTATGACATATATCATAGTTAATGTTAACCACCCTTAGGGTATAATTAGATAATAATACATGTATGTAGTTCCCTACTTAACTATGACTATATAGATATAAGATATACAAATTTCTATCCCATATATACTACCATTCATATAGTTAACTATTGAATTATACATGAATTGTCTCCATATATATGTTCCCTACTTAACTATGTAAGGAACTACATAGTCATGTTTGATATCGTCCTTAGTTAACTGTATCAACATATGATTAGTAACTAAGGAACGTTATTATAGTAACATGTTACTACAATAACGATGGAGGCTTATCATTATAATAATATATAGTAACTAAGTCTATGATATGTCATTATAATATTATAAGAGCAACCAAGGAATATATGAATTGTTCTTATGGAGGACTATATCATTTAGTTAACTATGTTCAATGATAACTACCAAGATAGTATAGTCATGAACTATATAGGGTATGATAACTACCTGAACATTATATTGCCTCATATAAACTATAGTAGGTCATGTTCCTACTATGCCTCATATAACCAGGTTGATATGAGGCATAGTCCTAACAAGGGTAAACAATTCCCTAGTTGTTCATAAGTTAGGGTTAAATTAGTTAATTTGGCAAATTACTGTAGAAACTACTACATATGATCATCTAGAAATATAGTTGTTATGTTCTATGTATCTAGATGATCATAACATAGATAGTTCATGAGTTAGGGTTAGGGTTATGAACTATCTACGTTATGACAGATACTATGTAATATAAACTATGACATATTATATATAAGTTAACTTATTATTAATTACATAGGTAACTCTAACTATGTAACTACATAGTTGTTATATTACTATAAGTTATGAACGTATCTATCTATCTAAGATGAACTTAGATAGTCCATTTAGCTAATTGTTTCGATTAATCTATTTAAGTTAGGTAACCCTAACTTAGATAGATTAATCCTTGGGTTAAATATGCTATAATTGGCAACTATAGCCTATAGATTGCCAATTAACCCTAAGATTATCTAAGTTAATCCTAGGGTATTATACATATACCCTATTGATCGTTTAAAATTAAACCCTTGCAAATGTACAAGGTAATTGTACTATAGCAAGTATTGAAGGATTTTCGAACCTTGGGGATGGATGAATACTCTACCAAATTCAAAAGAAAAGTTCCAGTTTGTTTAATGAATCTAGAGTTTAATGAATCTATAGAAAGCAATGAATTTTACTAAACTAAGCTGAGATTTAATCAAGATATGAAAAATACCAAGGCTTCGAATCCACCACAATAAACTAGTGTATCGTCTCTCTCTCTCTTGAATAAAGATTTCTAAGTGGTTAGTATATTCTTCTCGGACATACACTTATCAATTTAAATTATAGTGGTCTCCTCTCGGACGTAACACATAATCAATTAAACATATGGAATTGTGATCTATCTCTCTCGAGTATAAATCAATAAAATTTTATTAGTATATGACACTTCAGACCACTCACGTTCTTTTCGGACACACAGTGCTCTTTCAAATTGAAATTCAATTAATTCACTCTTGTCTCTCTCGAGTACAAAGAACAAACTCAATGAACTAACTTTAATTGCATAATAAAGAGTCATACACCAACTAGATTAAAACATAATATGAGAGAAAAGAGACTATAAAACCAGTCTATTAGGCTTCATTTATGCCTTGGAAAGGAGTTTTAGCCTTGCATTGGAAGAGAATCCATCATCATGTTCTTCTTCTTCTCTCTTTTGCTCTAGCCTCTAAGGTCTCTAAAACTCTATTCTCTAATACCCAATACGTTCTCTCTTAAGGCCTATTTATGCCAAAAACTTCTTGTTGTTTTAATTAATCTCTTAATTTTACTCGCAAGTGTACGAATCGTGTTTGGAGTATAGTCGCACAATTCTTACGAGGTCTAACCCACAGGGACTTCTGTAGCGGAACTCTAATCGAATCCTAACTAAACCCTTGACTAAACTATGAAACTTGTAGAAATTTGATTAACTAACTAACGACTAATTAAAATCAATTAACGGAATAAAAATCTAAACTTTATCAAATTAACAAAATACTAAGGCTTTGGAATCGGCATGCAATAAATTATAGAGAACCCTAACCCTTCAATTATTTATCATTCTCCAAATACTCGTAACAATCTAGAATCCTATTCGCGTTGTTACGGAAGATTTTACTTTAATGCACAATTACTCATACAAAAATCACGTCCTTCATGCTATTTAAATTAACAACTCAAATCACTAGATGTATCCACTTACGAGTAAATCACAACTAGTATCCGATTTGTTATTTAACCAATTAAAACAAGCATGCATTGACAATAGTAATTCCAAATCATAGCAAAAACATGATTAATGCTATATCCGAAACTAACTACGCAATTAACACAAGAACGCGTAATCAATTAACGCACAATTCTATAATAAAAATATCAACTTTCATGAAAACGGGAATCCCTACAATTACTACAGCCTCATCCTAGCCCTAGCAACTAATTTAGCCACACATATTAACTATAACACATGCAAAATTCATAATTAAACTCATTGGAATAAAAAATTAACTTACTTGACTTGAAGAAATAAATAAAAATGTCAACTTTGATCTTCCTTTGAATCAGCCACAAAGTGTCACTCCTTGCACTTGAATCTCCGGAATTACAATTGAAATCGAATTACACAATTGGAAAATAAAACTAATAAATTGAAATTAAAAATTGCGAAGGAACAGTAAAAAAAATGAAATTGCTTGACTCTCGGTTAACTTTCTTGTTTCCGCTGTTTCTAGTACAATTCGATGCAGATCCAATGCATAACAGCCGGAATGAAAACAAACAGAAAATAGAAAAAAACGCAAATTGAACTGTGAAGAAAGAAATTGTAAAATAGAACTGTTCTGGTCGTCTCTCTTGCTCGGACGGCCCGCCTCTTCTACTGCTCTCGGTTCCTCTGTTTTTATACAGAGACTGCCACTCTGTTTTTCCAAAATCCAGCAATCTTTCCAAGCCAAGCGAGTAGACCTTCTAAATCCGGCCATTCGCCATTCGATTCGCTTCAAATCGCAGCAAAAAATTCCATCTTTAAGCTGCTCAAAACGGTGCCCAAAACGCCCAAATACACAGCCTTTCCTTTCTGAGACCTTCCAAATCAGTCGCTGCTGTTCCTCTAGATCGCGCATTATTCCTCGCCGGAAACCTCGCCTTCGTATGACTGCCGCCGTGCCCGAGTTGTCGTCGGTCGCTCGTCCGTCGAACAGCTCGATTTCTTCTTCTGTTTCGCCATCGCCGTCGAGCCCTTCTCCAGCTCAGCCGCCATCGTTCCATTGAGCCGATTGTCCGCCGTCAACCACTACCCATGGCCGCCAGAACCGACGTCGTCCACTGATCTACACATGAAATATGCATTTTATTATCTCCTAAACTTATATTTATGCTAGTGTTTGATTAGAATTACTACTACTTTAATATAGTTTTTGGTTTTTGTAGGAAATGAGAGCAAAGATACAAAAAATATGGCGAAAACGGACTTCAATGGTCAAATCATTATAACTTCGTGTGAAAATCTTTGATTGGACTGATTCAAGTCTCATGTTAAAGTTCAAGATGTCAGCTTTCCAACGCCACCAACCACGCGCAATTCGGAGTTCGGAGCAAAAAGTTATAGCCATTTGAAGATTCCGGACAGTAAAACGATCGATCGTATCTACTGGAATTTTTGACCTTGCGCGAAGTTTTGAAGACAGTAAAAACGATCGATCGGCTTCGTCCGGCATCGTTCGCCATACGATCGATCGGAAGCGATTAACAAAGGAAAACGGCTTCGTTCGGCTACGTTCGTCAAGCGATCGATCGTGCTATGAGGGCGATCGATCGGTGCATACGGAAAACGCAATTTAACCCTATTTTGACTCGGATTTGGAAGGGGCTTTGAGGGCTTTCCTTCACCCCTATATATATGCCTTAAGGGAGAACGTATGGGGTATGCAAGAATAGAGTTTTGAGACCTTGGAGGCTAGAGCAAAGGAAGAAGAAGATGAAGAACAACATGATGATGGATTCTTTTCCCATGAGCGGCTAGACTCTCTTCCAAGGCGTAGATGAAGCCCAATTGATTGGTTGTATTGTTTCTTTCTCTCATATCATGTGTTTACTCTAGTTGGTGTATGAACCTTTGTTATGCAATTAAAGTTAATTCATTGAGTTTATTCTTTGTGCTTGAGAGTGACAAGAGTGGATTTTATGAATTTCAATCTGAAAGATTACTTGCATGTCTGAGAGGAATGTGAGTGTTCTGATTTGTCATATATTAATAAAGTTTCATTGATTTATGCTCGAGAGAGATAGATCACAATTCCATATGCTTAATTGATTTATGTGTTACGTCCGAGAGGAGAGCACTATAATTTGAATTGACAGGTGTATGTCTGAGAGGAATACACCAGCCAATTGGAAATATTTATTCAAAAGAGAGAGAGAGACTCTACACTAGTTTATTGTGGTGGATTCGAAGCCTTGGCCTTCTCCACATTGATTAAAACTCAGCTTAGTAGTTAAAGTTCGTAGCTTTATTTAGATTAAACAAAAACTGCAACTTTCTTCACTTGAATTTGGTAAAAGATTAATCTGTCCCTGAGGTTCGACAACCCTTTAATACTCGCCGTAGTACAATTGCCTTGTGCACTTGCAAGGGTTTATATTTAAACGATCATCCACCGCCTCGAGCAGGAGCTCGAGGCGGTGTTCTATTTGAGGAAGAAGACACCCGAGCCAGCGGCTCGGGTTGTCTTTTACTTTTTTTTTTCAGTGAACCAAACCGGCCCAACGACCCGCTCTTATTTTGCTTGTTCAATTGCTTGGGTTAAAACCCGTTGTATCAATGTCGACCACCGGATTAAATCTGAACGACTCTGTACTCTAATTCCATGCCTGTCTTCTCTTGACTGACTCATCAACGGATCAGATCTTTTCTTCGACTGATATCAGCTCCTGGGTCCGTCTAATGGCTTCACTTTTGGCTATTCAGCAGTATGGGCATTTGAACCTATACAAAATAAAACGTGTCCCACATTAGATATACCAAATAATTCATAAAGTTGTAGAACATGTTGAAATTTGAGCCATTTAGAGAGCATTATTTAATTAATTCCTAATTACTAAACAAATGACTAAAATTCACTTTATTCCTCATTTTAATTAGAAAACATGACTAACAAATAGGTAAAAAGGTATATAAAAATGAGTATTTTTCATGCTTAACAATAAGGCTGAAGAGAAACCATGGAGTCCACTTCTAAATCCAAGTCGAAATAAGTCAAAATCTGGTTTTGCGCATACGGCGATCGATCGCACCGTATTGTCGATCAATCGCTTCCCTATCGATCATCATTTCCTTCGTTAATTCCTACCGATCGATCATTTTATTCCTCTGGCCAATCGATCATTTCGTGTTCCGATCGATCGATATTACTGTATCGCGCAATCTAAAACTCAAGTAGATACGATCGATTGCTAAGTTGGCCGATTGATCGGTGGCGTAGACTTCAAAATTCCAATAACTACGATCGATCACATTAGTAGCCGATCAATCAGATCTTCATTAACTTCTGTCTTTGCAGCTCTGGCAATCGATCATGTTAAATGGCCGATCTATCGCTACTACTATTCATTCTGCGTCACAATCTTCCAATGACCATAACTTTTCATTCCGAACTCGGAATTGTGCGCAGTTAGTGGCGTTGGAAAGGTAACTTATTAAACTTTAATATGAAGCTTGAATCAGAGATATAGACACAAAGTTGTGAAGATTCAAACGTTGGAGTGATATTTCACTGCATTTTTGCATCTTTCTTTCATGTTCCTACAAAACCAAAAACTACATTAAAGTATCACTAATTCTAATCAAACATTAATATAAACATAAGTTTATGAGATAATAAAATACATATTTCATGTATAGATCGCACCCCTAAACATATATTTTGCTAGTCCCTAGTAAAACAAAATAAAATAAAATAAAACAAAACAAACTAAAGGACTAAAATAGAAAAGTAAATGTCACTTTCATAGGGAACACAATTGTATTGAGCGTATGCAACAAGCCGTTAAACCTCTAGGTGACACCCTAGTAGGACGAGTTGTGTCTGGTGAGGGTTTGCAGCCATGCTACCCACATACATGTACTTATTAACTAAATTAATCTAAATATATAAAATAAATCAAAACACTTCAAAAGAATCAGCCTATTATCGCGACAAATGTAAACCACAATGCTTAAGAAAATCAACCACACGTACTTGGTTCATAATCAATAGGAATATAGAAGCCCTCAAATAAGTGGTTTTATTCCACACTTTCATCTTGAAAATTTTTGCTCAAATATGATATAGCATGATAATATAAATAATAAAAAATATAGAACATTATAGAAATATATTCTAAATTTCTATTTCACACAAATCCAATGTGACCCATTAACCAAAGAACATCATAATCTATAGTCATCGTAATCTTAAGGTTCATGATAGCATAAATGCATGCACTCCTCCTTCGGGTCCAACATTCTAGATTTGAGAGGATAATACACCAGATTTTTTAATAGGACTATGTAAGGCCCGACTTTAAGATGCTTAGGTTTAACAATGAATTAGGCCAATAACTCCCAGCCAGTTGGATTAGGGCATTAGGTTTTAAGTATAGACCGCTTCGGGCCCGAACATCAGCCTAAGTTAATCCTATCATAGTCAAGCAGCGCCTTTCTTTCTTTCTTTTTGTATTCTCATTTTTCACATTTTTTTATTTTTTTAATTTTTTTCAGCATTCATATTTTCAATAATCTTTATTCCGTCCAGGTTGTATTATACTCTCAACCTATTTCTGGTTCCAAGCCCTTGGTATTGCCAAGTAAATGGTCTATCATAATCTTTTAAGCTCAACAGACAACCACGTATCATTCAATGACTATGAATAAAGATATCCCACTGAAGATTAGTATTCAACAAATCTCTAGACGGTATTACTTTATGTACTAGTGTGTGTGAGTGAGTTTTCATAGCTCAAGCATCTGATCTAAGAGGACTGTAACAGAAAGATATGCTTAGTTAAGTGTTTCTATCCTCCAGTATACCTACTCACACTTTAATATAAATTAATTTCTTACGAGTTGAAGCATGCATTATCACAGGATAAACTTTCAAAACCTAAGAAAAAGTACTAACAAAAACTAATTAAAAACAACCATTTTTTTCTTTCTTTCTAATTTTCAAAGAAGCAAAACCTCCCCCCCCCCCCAACCTAATATGAGCATTGTCCACAATGCATAACAAAAAAAATAAAGATACAATGATCATATAAAATGACAAAGGAGAAAAGGAAAAGAAAACACCATAAAAATGGATATAGCCGTCCAAATCGTCGCCATCTGCACTGTCAGAAGGGGGAAAATGCCACTCATGAAGAAAGTCGACTATGAAGTCGAGGTGTCCAGAAAGAGCATGCTGCATTTCCTCGATCTCCTGCTCTGATTGCCTAATATCCTGCTGGGATTGCCTAAGCTCCTGCACTTGGCTAGTGAGATCAGTGATCTGCTGCTTGATATGTTTCAGTAGGCCCAAGTCGTTTCTTATGCTTTATTAGTCTATTTGTAATGCTGGTCTTAGGCCCAGCCTAGGGGGAATAGCCCAATCTATTGAGTATCATGTAATTAGGCTCTTAGGCCAAGTTAGGGGATTAGCCCAAGCCCATGACGAGATAGTATGTGAAGGGCTTATGCCCTCTTTGATTCATTATGCAATAGTTAACCGTAAAATCTATCTTCTTCCTCTTGCTTCACCTTCTTCGTCCTTCTCTGCCTGAGCCGCCATCTGGCCAGCAGGGGGTCTTCTCCCTCGTCGACCCTCCCTCTTTTATCCTCTATTTCTCTATCCTCTTTTCCCTTAAATTGTTGAGATATAACATTGGTATCAAAGCACAGGTCCTTGGAAGCGCGAAAACCCTTCGCGATGGCCAGGAGGGATGATTTTTGCGAGATGATGGCGTGTATGGGCCAAATTCTTCAAGTCCTTCTACATAGCCAACAGTAATGTCACATGGACATGATGATGATGATCCGCGAGTCCTTTGATCATCTTTCATCTCGTATGTTATTCCTGCCCTGCCATGAGCAACAGGCTATCCTCGAGCACATATCGGTGCAAGCGCCGCCGTTCACGGCCAACATCACTCCCAATGCTGTCTTCGATTTCAACCCCTCAGCTGAGTTTTCCTCGCCGGTCCCATCTCAGAAAACCTCGACTGTACAGCCTCTCAGCACCAAGGCCAGGGACACCACCAAGATTAGCGGCGACGAGCATAGTTAGACGAAGCAGCCGTCGGCCTCAACCACACCTGCCCAGCGAGTACTGGCTGGCCCTGTCAACGAGGAGCCTGAGGAGAAGAAGCTGTCGTGCCTCTATCTTCCGGCCAATGCTGACCACGCGACGCTGAGGGATGCAACCCATGCCTGGCCCTATTCACGGCCATATCCGACACACCACCGACGGCCGGAACACGGGTGCTCTCAAGCCCGATGTACCCTGAGCGGGGAGGATGAGGCGACGATTATGCAAAGCACTTTCCATTATCTTCTAGCCATTGTTGCCCACCTACCGCCAGCCGCCGCGGTAACGACGTGCTTCAAGAGGACCTGCAAGAAGCGAGGCCCCATCGGCGCTGGCCATGGTCGCATCAGTAAGACGAAGAAACTGGCGGCCGAAAGCATTTAGGCGGCCGAGGCAACACCGGAAGTGCAATCTTCCACCTAATCTCCACCCACCGCCTCACCGCCAACAATAATTTGAGGGTGATTGCTCCTAACAGGAATCAGGTCGGCAGGTATGAATTGGTCAAGACAATCGGGGAGGGAACATTTGCAAAAGTGAAATTTGCAAAGAATTTGGACAATGGGAAACCAGTTGCTATAAAGATACTAGACAAAGAGAAGGTTCTTAAGCACAAAATGGTTGAGCAGGTTCTTTAGTGTACTTCAACCATCTTTCTCTGGAATATGTTCATATGATTTGCAATTGGGAATTTTTATCAACTTTTGAACTGTATATTACTTGCAGAAAAAGAGTGAGATTGCCACCATGAAGTTGATTAAGCATCCAAATGTTGTTCGACTGTACGAGGTTTGCCAATCTGTGGTTACTGGATATTGGAAATCATATGATTATATTCCTGTTTATGTAGCAAAACTAAAAAGATGAGCCTTAAAGTTATCATAGATTTTATGTTCTTCAATTTTCATAAGTATTTTACCTTTATTAGGTAATGGGAAGCAAGACAAAGATCTTCATTCTTCTGGAGTTTATTCCGGATGGGGACCTCTTTGACGAAATAGTAAGATGCAGAGATGCAGATGTTTGTTCTTGGCTTCATTTTGGCAGACCTTGTTACTTAAATCAATCATGTAATTGGCTCACTGCAACTAATCTGGTCCTTGAAAGTTTTATCCTTTCCTTCCCAAAGTTTTCTTTGCACAGATGCTATGTTCCCTATTTCCTCCTTGTTGCAAGTCAAATTTCTATGGGCCTTAGTTGCGTAATCCTTTGTATATATTAGTAAACTACCCTTTTCACATCTAGATAACACATGTTTCTTTCAAGAAATGGTTCAAGTACATGTACATTGCTAAGCTAACAATTTAATTTTAACATAGAATGACATGGTAAGTCACGATTTTCACAAAATGAAGGCTGGATGTCCAATGAGGATATAGCCAGCAGGCTATCATAATATGCAAGTTATTTAATTGACATCAAGTTCATTCAGTCTGCATACATTTGCACTTTGCAGTGCCGCTCATTTGCCCATTAATTAGCATGCAAATATTTCTCTTTGCTAAAGGTCACTCACGGCTCAATGGGGGAAGATGAAGCACGAAGATATTTTTAACAACTTATTAACGCTGTCGACTATTGTCATAGCAGAGGTGTCTATCACCGTGATCTAAAGGTAAATTACTCATAGCTTGTTAGTGCTGTCAATACTTTTAGTAAAATACTCACGTCTTTGTTTCTATTTATTGCATTCTAGTGAGTAGATATTTATTCTTGCTAATGGATTTGTTGCAGCCAGAAAATTTACTTCTTGATGCATATGGAAACCTTAAAGTTTCAGATTTTGGGTTAAGTGGATTACTGCAACAAGTCAGGGTAATTTCATTGACCTGTAAGCTAATGAATTGAGACATAATTTGCCATTCTTAACTTGTTTTGTTATTATTCTAGAAGCAAAACAAAAAAAAATCTAAAGCTTGAAATGAGTTGGGATTTAGGAACAATAAAAGTAGATTTATGATCAACCTTTAGTTATTACTCTCAACCAACCTCATGAATACAATGGAGATAAATGCTTTGTTAACAATTACAGTGATTTTCTTTTATTAATAAAATGTAATCATTGGATGCCTTAAAATGGCCTCTCTCTTTCTCCCTCTCTCTCTCTCTCTCTCTCTCACACACACACAGTCTCTCCAGAATTCATATTTTATATCATAATAGATTTTTTAGAGTAATTATATTTATCCATTATATCATGGTACATGGTTCATGATAAAAAAACTAGTTAGCATACAACTATACATGGGGACCCACCATAATAATCATAATCATAATCATAATCAAGTAGTGCATGTTTCCAACTATTTAGGGTTGGCGCTCCATTTAGGCCTGTCTTGTGCCAACTCTTTTGTAAGAGATAGTAAAGTCATATATTTTTAATTAATTCCATCTAAGTTCTCTCAGGTCTCCCTCTCCCTCTTTTGGCATCATTTACATGCATCCCTTATAATTTTCTCATATGGGCATCTATTGGTTTTCTTTGCATAAATTCCTATACCAATACATTCTCTTAGTTTCTCCCCTAAAGGAGCTACCTTTAAGCTCTCATGAATATATTCATTTTTAATCCTATCTCTCATAGTTATCCCGCTCGTCCACCTAAGGATTCTCATTTCGACTACATTCAAATTATCTATATAAATTCTCTTTGGTGCCCAACACTCAGCTCCATAGAATATTGCAGGCCTAATGGCTGTCCTATAGAACTTACCTTTAAACTTGTTTGGAACACACCTATCACACAATATTTCATTCTTTATGGATAACAGATCCTAAGTAATGGAATTGATCATTTTTACCATTCTATTTCAACTAAGGTTTTACCTATAATTCAACCTACCTTAAAATTAAATTTCATGCACTCTGTCTTAGCCCTCCTTATTTTGAAACCTTTTGATTCTAGAGCCTCCCTCCATAATTCTAGTTTGGCATTCAAACCTACTTTACTCTAATCAATTAAAACTACATCATCTGCAAAAAGCATACATTAAAGTACATTATCTAGTATATTTCTAGTTAGTTCATCCTTAATTAAAGCAAAAGATAAAGACTTAAGGTTAACCCTTAATGAAGACCTATCATAACCAAAAATTCCTTAGTTTCTCCCCAATTGTACAATAGTCAAAACCCCCTCATACACATCCTTTAATAATATCTATGTAACTTCTTATGACTCCCTTCTTTTTCAAAACACTATAGATGATCCTCTCGACACTCTGTCTAGGATTTTTTTAAATCTATGAAGGTCATATATAAGTCTTCTTTTCTACCATTATACATCTCTACTAACTATCGTAACAAAAATATAACTTCCGTTGTTGACCTCTCCGACATAAACCAAATTGATTCTCTATTACTTTAGTTATTTTTCGCAAATGTCATTTTATTACTCTCTCCCGTAACTTCATAGTATGTTCCATAAATTTTATACCTCTATAGTTTATACAACTTTGGATGTTCTCTTTATTTTTACACAAAGGTTTGAGGGTACTTTTCCTCCACTATTCTGACATCCTCTTAGACTTCCAGATCTTATTAAATAAACTCGTCAACCAAGTTAAGCCAACACATCTCAGAGCCTTTCATACTTCACTATTGCCTCGGAAGCATTTTAGTTGAGTTTAATTAACAAACAGAAACTCATTGAATAACTTTGCATCCTAATTTAAAACGGAGAGAACCATATTTCAAACCTGTAAAGTAATCAGAATCACAAAAAATCTTGATGAAAGAATGAAGCATTAACAAAAACCTCAACAACAAAAACGCATAGCTAGAAAACCTAGGAAATTCTAGGAAACTGCTATGGACTTCACTCGTCAACAAAAACCACAACTAAAATGCATTGCTGCAACTCATCTATAATCACTGTATAGAATGGGGATGGGGATTATGCATGCAATGAAGACTTTACTGGCGCCAAATTAAGTAAAAGCCACGGCCTCTCTCCTCGACCAAAAAAGTCCACATAAAACCAAACAAGAGAATTCTAAAATTTCAGCAGAAATTCAACACCTTGAGAAAACAGATACAAAACAAAAATAAACATGAAAAGGAAGAGAAAGAGAAAAAGAAGCTACATTAGTCAGTGAGCCGATCCTCCAAGGGCACTCGCTGATTGCTATGTTCTTGGAATGTGGATCACCCAGCTTGAGACAGTGAACATCAGAACTCTGATATATAGGCAAAGATAAGAGACTTTTGATCAGCTCATGGAATAGCAGCATAGCACTATAATCCTGCCAACTCATCCACAAGATTCCTCTATCTACACACTCCCACTGTATTCTGCACTTACTGATGTTCACTGTCTCTAGTTAATTCCACACTCATGATTGTGCTGTTTTTTTACTGTCTTTGGAACAAAAAAACGCCTCTGGACTACCTTTGGAGCCCACATGAAAGTGGAAGTGTCCATGCATGCATGCAGAATGGTTCTTATGCTATTTCGGGGCTATGTGGCATTGCCCATATGAAAGTTGACAAGGCATCGGACCTTAAGTGATTAAAGAAACAAATATCATAACACATATTAAAAGCCTCCAAAAATTTTGATCTTCCTTCGTAGCATCTAAGTGAACATTTTAGTTTACTGTTCCTAATGTGGTAGTTCCCATACTGAAGACTTATACTCCCTCCGACCCACATTATTCTATATATATTAGAGTCCAAATAAAATCAGAGTTCATTTCTGATTTGCAATCGGGACAATTACTATCGGACAGAGGACAAATTATGATAACTTTATTCTTGTAATCCATTTTCTAAACTGCGAATCTCTTCAGGAGACGAGAATTAGGAAACTAGGAAAGTGCCGCTAGTACGATTTTCCAGTTCTAAGAAATTAGGAAGGTGCCAGGAAAGTGTTACGTCCATACGAGGATGCTTCACATGGGAAGAAAGGAATGAAGTGAAGAGAAGAGATTTGGAACATGTGAGTAATGAATTGACAAAATCAGACTCATCCCGTCCCAGTAGTACACCTAAGGGTATAATGTGCGCTCGGTCAGAGACGCGTCTTTTGGCCGAAGGCACACGGAAACCGTGTGTGCCGTCGACTCCATACGATCGACGGGAGCTTCACCAGCAGATCCGGTTCCAGGACAGCAAGGAGACTTACAGTGGCTAGAGCTTGGAAGTTGGAACAAGGGCTACCTGCCTATCTCCCCGTCCCTGAGCCACACCCACATGTGAACCACTGGCCTCAGGCAAGAACTGTTTGGCTCCTCTTTAAGTTCCAAAGAAAATGGCCTTAAAGGCTCTTTCTACTTTAACCGTACACATGAGGAGGTTGGCCTTTTAAAAGAAGGAAAGGGCTGATGGACATATTGACATGAATAATAAACCCTAAAACAAAACCTTCATTGCTTAAAGATATCGGCAAACAAGGGCAAATCGTCACATTGCCTAACATTTATAACATGATACCAAAACCTAAATTATGGATTCTTGTTGCGCTGGCCGGACATAAGTGTGCCCCTATGTTCGTTCGCGTGCAAAGTTTGATGTGTTGGAAAAATTAATAATAATAGGGCAAAAGTACCACTAACCAGTTTGACGAAACTCCACAAAATACCAGAAATAAACGGAGAATATTCGGTTCGAGGCGCGCTAAAAGCTATCCTTGAAACAGATATGCCGCCCTTCGTGCACAGGCGATCACTAGCATTCTGTTTTCGAAATACAACGAACCACACTGTTGGTTTAAATATGCACTTTAAATCAAACCAACTGGAACTCGATCAGAAGAGATACTATTGCCCAATGATTGAAGAAATCTAGAGAGAGATTGTGTGTTTTTTTATTTCTTTATGTGATTACCTATTCAGTATTTATACGGGAAGACTCTTTTGGATTCTTTCAGGAAGAAAGAAAACTTTTTAAAAAAATTTGCACAAAACAGAATCTGTAACTGCCGGTGCGATCGATCGCTCACAGTACTTACGATCGATCGTTCTCACATTCTCACAGGTGATCGATTGCGTCCACTAGGCGATCGATTGCCTAACCCAAAATGGTTAAATTCAAGTCACATTTTCAACATGATGAAGTAATTGTGTGGGAGGAATACTAGAATAGGATGCGAGTATAGTAAGAATCTAATCCCTAACGCCAGTATCAAAGCCTAAGTTGTGGATTCAAGTCCTGTTGGACGCGGGTGTGTTCCTATGTTCATGTGCAAAGCTTGATAGATGCTTGCATTTACGGGGGAATATTGGAGTAAATATTTAGAAAATGCTTTTGGGAAGCAACAGTTACCTTACACTAACAAGGACCGCACTAGGTTAACGAATTTGTCAAGGTGTCCTGTCAAGTGCAGATAAAGTAAAACCTCTTTGGAAAAACTGGAAATAGGCACCTTTGTCCTGATAAACATAAAAAAAATCATGAACATTCTCTTCCTTTTTTTTGATTGGAGAACTCATGAACATTGAAGGAATATAAAAGATCAAGAACAGTTTTGGCAGAACTAGCATTTTTGCAAAGCCAATGTAACATTTGGGCCTTAAGTTGCATGTTAATGCCCAGAAGATCGTGTAGGTTGGACAGTGTTTAAGTCTACATCTACCATCACATTTCATAGACTGTTTTGTACAGATGAAGTCAAACAGTTGCATACAGTTTACACAGTTTCAACCACTCTCGTAACTCTTTACTCCTCAAAAGCCAAAACATTGTCGCAAACAAAATACAAACTCTGTTTGACAAAGACTTCTATTTTTCACTAATGCAATCAACCCCTAACCTCCTCAGCAGCCGCTGTAGTAGGTTCCCCTTTTCCTTCTTCCTCTTCTCTTTCTTCTGCCCCTTCTGCATGAAAACAACAATTGTTTACAAGCATTATAATCAGTCGAGAAATGAACCACCTAACACCAGTAGACATACAAGCAGGAGATATAAATGGTTTATAGACAGCATGCTCCATTCAAGGTAAACTAAGTGAAATCATCCCTATCTCTACTTGAAGGAAATATACATAGATGATCAAGGTTTTCTTCTAACCTTCCACATTATTAGGCTCATCCATATCAAAATCATCATCCCTACCCATGCCCAATTTCTGCAGAAAGTTAGTTTTCGGTTAGCCCAACAAAACAGAACATAGAATTTAGATGGAAAATTATCTTGACACCATTGCCAAGAGTCTGAGTCACTCTGGGAACCAACACAATACAGACATAGAGCATCCACAACTCCGGGTTAAGATGCTCACTGCTGACATCTTAGCTAACATTCAGGGAACTATCGAGTAAAGCTATAAGACATTTTTACAAGAACAAAAGCCAGAAGCATAAGCAGCTGTTTTTAAGCTGAAATATCAGATAAAAGTTTTGGTTCTAGTACAACCAAAAAGATAAGCCCATAGCACGTGTACCACGTTTCACTTAATTTGCACTTCATCCGCCATAAAGTACTCAAAATCACACATAATTTTCTTACATTTTCCTTGGAGCCTTTTATATATACTTGAACACGGTGCTTACAGATTTAAGCATTCTAACGAGCACAATCTACTTATCAGACTGTCACCATTATAAGTAAGAAGGTCAACTTAAGATCGTTTTCCAATTTTAGATATTTGCTACTATAAGTTAAGCTACAACGATTTCACCTAAGACTGAACCTTAGCCATGATGAGTCGTTATAAAAAAAACAAACATGTATAACGTTAAATCTGGGCACTCATGCAAACAATTAATCCAGTACTTACAGAGAAATCCGTATCGCCAAAATCCAGGCCAGCCTTCTCTGTTATGAAGAACATCAAAATCAAGTTAGTAGAAATGGATATTACCTTCCTCCTCTTCCTCGTCAACCCATTTGTCCCAATCAACTTTCAAGAACACAGGAGGTTTTCCCTCTTGCTTGAGTAATCTAGGCCACCATTTCTTCTCGGCTTTCATTACTAGATAAAAAATATTCCTCGTACTGATACTGACTTTGCTCTCCTATATCAAAAACCAATAATTTTTTTGAGACAAAGCAGTTAATAAACTGAAAATGGATGCTGAACGTGAGATTCAATTATCAGTACCTCTGTATATATTTTGTCAAACAACTTCATGTCAACTTCGTACAATATGTCATCCTTCTTAGCTGAAAACATGAACTTTCCTTCAGGTTCCAGCTTGACCTTCACATCTTTGGCGTCTGGAAGCTCAACTGTAAGGTAAATCTTGTCGGACCTCTGAGCCCACTTGATAGTTGGGTGTCGGCTGCTTGAACAAACAAGTTCTCGATTTAGTCATTAGCTTATTTAGAGTCCATATTCATATCTATAAGTCCATGAAACACTATCATATTTCATACAAAGGTATGCTACCTAGATGAATTAGTCAAATCATTCCTCTATAATGATCGGTCGAGATGAAACATGGATCATTTTCATCATCTAAAACAGTTCAACCATTAATTTTCAAGTAAAGCTTAAAAGAGCAACCAAAAGAGAATTGTATATGCACCCAGGAACAATTTAAAAAATGAAAAAGCTAATACATTTGCCTCCCATTGGATCATAAAGCATATAATTTTGCATGAAAAAAGGAAGAGACAGGCGCGCTTACTGATCCATAATCGTCAACAGCAAATTTTGATTGAAGAGCATAGCTAAGAGACTCCAATACTATGAAAAAATACATATAAAAGCTGCAGAACGAAACAAACGCTAGAACCTGATTCCCACCAATACCAAGTAACTCAACAATCAGATGCTGAACAATATTAAAACATATCACCATTGGCAACAAAACAGACGCTTTGAGTAAACCCGTGTCATAAAATCTCCAGTTCTAAACGACCCAAGTTGGGAAATCATGGAATACTCCAATATGTAAACCAGAATTAGGATTCTTAGCACTCACCTCATCTTCAACAACAACATCTCACCCGAAATCACAATTAAGACACCCCAAATCCACGAGTAAACCCGTTCAAAATAGAGAAATCCGAGAATTCATACAACTAAACAAGTGCCGGCACCTCATCAACCACAGGGTGAACCACATCCAAACATCATCTTCATTAATTCATCAACCAAAAAAAAAAACATCATCATCAGCATTAGCCATGTTTGAAAATCATGAGATAGTTCAATACGAAGTAGAGCCAGGATTGCTAGAACTCAACTCATCTTCCCGCAGTAGCAGAATCGGAGAGATTGGAGTTGGAAAACTGGAAAAATGCAAAAACTGTAGAAGGATAGGATTTAGGAAAATAACACCGAATTTCACCGAGCTTGGTGCTGTTAAGGAAAAGGGGAGAGTTTTATCTCAAATATGAAAGGAAGGAGGTGAGAACCGAGAAGAAGAGTGAAGAAGCAGCGCGAATTTTCCAGAAAAAAACAACAAAGGTTCGACGCTTGTTGCTCAGAGTTTGAACTCGAGAGTTCAGAGAGAGACACCTGCTGAGCTTGTTACCGCCAAAAGTACCCGCGTGTTTTTGCATGGGCCCCCAACTGGGGATTTTGTGTTCATGTCATATTTATGGGCCTCCATGAATCATGAAGCCCAAAACAAACAAAAGTTATGGGCCTCCATGAATATGGGCCGTCAATCATTGTGTTGGTTGTCTGCTAGTCTGTGCACCGTCGATCATCAGGACTGAGGGGCTACCCCAACCCGATACCTAATTGCTCCAATCTTCTCCATTCTCTTGGGCAATGGAAGTCACTTGGCAGGAGTTAAGGCTTCTGCCTTCGTTTGCTGGCTATTAATGCCTGCAATTTGGCGTGCTTGCAGGAATTTGGGGTTCAAATCTAAGATTTCCTCTGAATTTGGTGTGTGGGAAATTTTTTTACCAAACAGTATTGCTGATGGTTAACCTCCCATTCCACAAGGCTCTGGAGCAAAGGTAATTGCACTTGACTCATGGAGAATAAGGATGGAGTCATTATTATGTGGCAAAATTCACTCTGTTAAAGCAATGCACTCTACAAATTGGCTAACCACTATTGAAACTTGGAAAATTCCTGCATCTGATCTCATCTTCGTAAATGTTTCATCAATTCAACATACTCAGGAATCACAATGTCAATATATAAAAACTATTATGAGCCCAGTTTAAGTCATAGCTCAGATTGAAATCCAGTGGCCGAAATGCCTGGTCTCATGCAATAACTCCTTGCATATAAATACATATCTATTGTCACTGTATTCTTATTATCTCTATATATTTCTGGTATTATATAGACATTACTGGAACAAGATTATTTTTCTGTAGAGTGTAGACGATGCACTTAACATACATACAATACATATACTGATATACACATATCTGTAAGAGTCCCATTTTCAGCTCCAACCACTGTCACTATTATCAAGCCCAACGCTGCTCCCTCCCTCCCTGCCTCAGTTCCACCGTTGCTATTTCTTGAGAAAGTTGGTTGCTTTTCACTTGCTTGGCTAAGTTGGCCTGATTGCTTCAGCTGAAGTCTACCTTTGCTTGTTTATCAGAGTTCATCCCAGCTCTTTGGGCTAGAAAGGAAAAAGGTGGGGGGAAATGAAGGTTTTATGGGCTAAAAAATGGTTGTGGAAGAGCATGTCAACTGTTTCTTCTCGTCCTTTACATGTCTGCATTGTCGGAAGCGGCCCTGCCGGATTCTATACCGCGGAGAAGGTATATATTTAATCTTCTGTGATGTTTTTGTTTCTATACAGAACCTTCTCTAATGTTTGGATTTCATGTCTAACAATCCTTCTTTTTTATATTTTACCAAAAAAAAAATTCTTTCTGTTTGAAATGCTTAAAAAATTTATCTTTTTTTGTAATTGATCGGATATAGATTTCAATTTGCTGCACCATGTCATTCCTCTTGGGCTAAATCTTATAAAAGCTTGCAATTTTATCTTTCGCATGCGTGTTTCTCCATGTTGTTCACTTTTTGATGATCGGTTATGTGTCATCCCATTCGACTGTACTACTAGATGCTGAAAGCACACAAGGAAGCAGAAGTTGATATAATCGACCGGTTACCAACCCCATTTGGATTAGTTCGTTCAGGGGTAGCTCCAGATCATCAGGAAACAAAGGTCAGAAATTCATACCCTACTCTTTCAAAAAAAAGTTTGGCATTAGCATATTAATGTCCTCATTAGTAATTGCATGGTTAGGCCTGCTAAGAAGATGTTCTATACCTTTGTTGAAGATTATCTCAGTTGCAGAGTAAAAATTAGGCCTGGAGCTAGTTTCAGGGTTTATTTAACTTTACATTATTCAGCTATGTTCAAGTTAGCTTTATTTGAAGTATAAGGTACAATATGAAACTTGAGCTCTGCGCATGAGCTTCTTTAATGGAACTATTTGGATGCTAAGCTTGTCTTCGTAAACAACTTTTTAAGCACCTTTTGTCTATCTTTGTCATAGTATTTTTATCACCCTCGCTTAGGGGGTTGGGAATATTGGTTCTGCTAGCCAAACATGATGTAAACCATCAATGTAATTTTATGAGATTCTTGTTAAAATGACTGGCCTATAATAGTATTATTTTAATACATTCTAATGTGATGCCCTTTCTGAAGAAAAGGAAAAAAATTTAGTTGATATTGACGTCATCAGAGATTAATGACAGGTAGTCGTCAATCAATTCTCCAGGGTTGCTTCACATGAGCAGTGCTCATTTTTTGGAAACGTGTGCCTTGGTTCTAGCATTTCTCTGTCTGAGCTCCGAGACCTCTATCATGTGGTATCTTTTCAGACTTGAAATATTGTTTGCATTTGATCTGCTGATTGGTTTGCCTGTCATGTAGTGATCAGTGCATTATCAACCTTATTTCCTTAAGAGGAAAAATTAACATTCCTTCACCTACCCTGTGGATCTACAGGTTGTGCTTTCTTATGGTGCTGAAAGTGATAGATATTTGGGCATTCCTGGAGAAGTATGTTAAGTCAACTTTTTTCTTTTCGAGTTAAATTAATTATTCTGTATGGAACGTCCTTTCACAATCACCTGTTGAGTATGGAGGATTATAAATGTGCTCGAAAGTTATTTGCATTCGAAATGTATATATGCTTCACTGAAAATAGATAATTTCTACTCCCTTCATGCGGACATAAGTGTCTGCATTTGTAAAATGGGCATTACTAAGCACATGGCATCAGAAGCGTGTGATCCTCCTATATAACCAAATATGTAGTGTTCACGTGACACTTTTACTCATTTAATATGTAAGGAGATAACTAATGCGGCACAGAAGTATTCTGGGGTTGAGACACATATCCGGAGAGGGTGAGTATATATTTTAAAGCAAAAGGAATTTCTATCAGGATGAAATGTTTAAAAGATTTTGAGTTTTCAAACCATCTTTCTCTGATATACAAACACATTGTCATGACAAAATTAAAATTGTATTTAAAAAAAAAGATGAGCTTAGAGATGTTCAAATGCTTTTTTTGTGATCATGTAGGATCTCACAGGAATACACTCAGCTAGAGAGTTTGTGTGGTGGTATAACGGGCATCCCGATTATAGCAATCTGGCTCCCAACCTGAAGAGTGGGGACACTGCTGTCATCCTTGGGCAGGTACCGTATTAAAACTTCTTACATATACTAATTGGATTAATGTTCTGTTTATATGTGAAAATGGTATACATTATACTTAATCTTGCTTAGGATCTAGTTAGCACCAAGAAAACTATGCGCTTGGCTTTGTAATGCAATTTCAAAAGAACACATTTTTTGGGCATTTTGGATGATATTCCTAGACACGTCAGATGGAGGGTTTGGGATTTGGTTACTTGCTACTTCTTTAGTCTGTTTTTCTTTAATGTTGTCGTAAACACTCTCTAGGCATTCAAAATATTTGTTGCACTTTTTACAGGGAAGCATCTGGCCTGCTTTAGTGAATACACAACTAATATTGTACTAGTAGTAACCAACCTTGGTAGTAACTAATAAGAGATTCTGAAGAACTTATCGTACAAGGACTTTTGTTTTTTTAAGTAGTGTTCACAATTATTACACTACTATTTATTCCCATATCCCTGATTACTATTAGTGGTGATTTATCTTTGTGAATGAAACCGTCTCCGAAATTCAATCTAGGAGTTGAAGTCCACGCTGACTACTTGTGCAAAAAATTTGGGGTTATTGTGGGATATGACAATGTCGAGTTATCATAGACTATCGTAGTTGCTATGCCAAAAGACTTTGTCAATGTGATCATTTGTACGAGGAAAACAAATGAAAACTCACCATCATCATCGGCCTTTCTGGCAATGTAATCTTTTTGCATTTAATCTGCTGATCTGTACTCTGAAGATAGTTGCATGAGCCAGATTCATATGGTCATCTTCCAACATAAATGCTGGGGAAACTGATTTCCTTTACACTTACAAGTATATCATTCTGGAAGTCGTGCAAAAGTATTTGTCAATTTTGAATATAGTGCATTTCAGGGTAACGTAGCTCTTGATGTTGCCCGGATCCTTTTACGTCCTACAGTAGACTTGGCCACCACAGATATTGCCGACCATGCCCTACTTTCTTTGCAGGAGAGTTCAATTAGGTTAGTGTTATTTTCTTTCTCTGTTTCTTCCCTCTTTTCTTGCCTGTTATTAACAAGCTCGACAATTTATTATGATGTTCCTTTTTCTAATGCTGCAGGAAAGTATATTTAGTGGGAAGACGTGGACCAATGCAGGCAGCTTGTACTGCAAAAGAACTGCGAGAAATTTTAGGTGGAAACAAAATATTGACTATGAATATAACAGATTTCGATATGAGAGAGATTTACATTTTCTTTGAAAGGAACATGTGGATCAATCTTTGTTAATTTGTGCGGCCTGCACCTCTGCCACCCTTGGTTATAAATCTGATTATGAGCAGGGTTCATGATAACGGAAATCTCATGTAATGCTCATCTTGTCGCAGGCCTTAAGGATCTAGTCATTCGAATTGAGGAGGCAGATCTTCTTAAAACACCTGCAGATGAGGTAGATGTCTTGCTCAGAACTATGTCTTGTATGCCTCGTATGCACTTAAGATGTCATTATTTATGGTCTATTGTTTAGTCAGTATGCTTTACTGTCAAACTTATTGAAGGTATCTTCTATACTCATATAAATGGACATTTATTTTGCTTATTGTAGGAAGAACTAAAGACAAGTAGAACCCAAAGACGCGTTTTTGAGTTACTTTCCAAAGGAGCAGCCTCACAACGGTTAGATCCTATTTCTGGCCAACGTGAACTCCATTTTATGTTTTTCAGGAGACCAGATTCGTTTTTACAATCCTATCATAGCAACAGAATCACTGGTGTGCGATTTGAGAAGACCTGCCTCAAAGGTTTTACAAGCATCAATAGTTTTCTGCTTCTATGAATTAATTTGCATCATTGCTGTTGAATGCAACTAGAAAAGAAACCACTGATACATAATTAATGTCACATATGTGGTTGACTCACGTGATTCTTCTCTATAAAGAGAAGGGCAGAATATTTAGTTATTGAGTATAATAATTAAATAAAAGCTGAAAATGTCCAAGTTTGCATAGTAAAAATATTTCTGAGAGCATTTTGAAGAAAATTGAACCAAACTATCTGGCTTAGTAGGGACCTGATTCTAGTAATTCCTATATCATGGCCAACCTCAAACAGCATGTATGATAAAACAATTATAATGCTGTGATGGGGAGGGTGGACATCATACATCTTCACTTGGTTATTTTCTATACATGTTATGTATGTACAGGTTGATTAATGGTTTTTCTGATGTTATGAGTTTTAATTTTTTTGCATTTTTAAGTAGAAAAAGGAATATGTTGGATACACCTAAACTAAGGTCATTATTTGTTTGTTGAGCCCATAAATGTCAGGATGGGTTGTAACAAAGGGAATTGATGGAAGATGGAAGATGGCATTTAAAAATGCCATAGTGTGCACTCTGATATGTGGACCCTCTATATACATTTGAGTTTCCATCTCTTCCTGGGAATTCTTAGGCGTAGATAACCCCACCCACCCACTATTACCTAGTTCCATCCCCTTCTCAATAGGCTATTAAACGCTTATCTTGTGCTGTTATTATGTTTTTTTCGATTATTTATATACTGAACCTGTTAGAACTGGTTTTGAAAGTGAATTGTTCCCCCAGGCTGGTACAAGACAAGTTTTGTACCAGTTGTGGCTGTGGACTGGCCTGAATCTAAGCACTTAGCTTTTATAATAATGTTGCAGTATGTAGTTGGAGTGGAAAAGTTATGTTACACTAAGTAACTATGATGGAGTATACACATTGGTGCTTAGAAGTCTAATTGTTACATTTTTAAAAAGGTGACGCTGGCAAGCGATATGCGGTGGGCACGGGACAATTTGATTCTGTAGAGTGCGGGTAAGCTGCTCATATTGTGTTAACAAATCAACAACTGTAAATTTAATGACAATGTACTTCCTCTTAGTTGCTGTTTTGTGAGATGCTGGTGTTGATAATTTGATGCAAGCATTTATTTTCAGGATGGTGTTTAAGAGCATAGGTTACAAGTCAGTGCCAGTTGATGGGTTGCCTTTTGATGACATCAAAGGTAGGGAAATGTGCAGTAGTGTGAACATATGATTGGAGAATGTACCAAAAAAAAAACATATGTTTGAAAACTGAGCTGTGGCCAACTAGAAAAGTTGCTTTCATTACTGTATATCCTCAATTTCATGGCTCATATTAGCTGAAACCGATGCCAATTGGTGCTAGTCGACAATGATGCACGCACAATTTCACTCTTAGACCTGCTAATTTTTTCATGGTCAGGTGTTGTTCCAAATGTCAGGGGTCGTGTTTTAAGTGATACATCAGAAGGAGCTAGTTGTGAAAAGGGCCTCTATGTTGCTGGTTGGTTGAAGAGAGGACCTACCGGAATCATAGGCACAAACCTGTATTGTGCAGAAGAAACTGTAAGATCAACAACTTTCACAAGCTACTTTCTCATTATGCCATCTTCTGTTTTGTATGAGTATTTTCACGTCAACTTTTCAACCAAACTTTTCCAATTAATGCTACGAGTTTATATTTTTACTGACCAATCAATTTGTCATAGGTTGCAAGCATCTCTGAGGACTTGCAACATGGGACTGCGTCAGACCAGAGAAAGCGTGGCCGTGAAGGTCTTCTTGAAGCATTGAATAGAAAAAACATTAGATATGTACCTTTTAGCGGATGGGAAAAGATAGATTTGAAAGAGAAATATATGGGGAATCTGAGAAACAAATCCAGAGAGAAAATAACTTCCTGGGAAGAGCTATTGAACATTGCAAGCGGAGAAAAGAATTGTTATTGAATACTAGCTTTCATATTATTATATCATCATCATTAGCCTTATCCTAGCTATCTGGGTCGGCAGCATGGATTATACTGTGTTTGACTGTTATCATAATCAAAATAGTACAAAATCCATACAAAGAAACATAGTGGCAAGTTTTTACGCAGGATGCCCAACCCCCTTCCTGATTCCACCCTTTTTACTATTGTTATTATATACAGAACAATTGATTTTCATTTAATGCAAAAATCAATCTTTTGGTTTTTTTCCATTGGATAATTGTCTGTATTGTTGGATTGCGACAAAGAGCTCACTGCAGCGGTGTAGTGCACCGAAAAGAAAATCACATCTTGTTCTCAGACAATAATAACAATACCTGCAAAGAGCACATGTAAATCGGAATGCACACTACACGAATACAAGAGCAACATTACACTAGATGCAAGCTGGACGTCAGAAGGTGATCACACTAGATATCGAAGAGTAAACTACTACACGACATTGGACACTAGTAGTCGTCAACTCAAGTTTGCAAGAAAAGCACTTGTTCGATATGTTAGCATGTTTTTGTTTCATGTCACAATGATTTTCTCTGAGAAATTCAACTGTTCTACTTTACATAAACTAGCATAGGTGACCATAACAATGCAACCTCATAGATGAAAAAAGCTCCATTAGATAAGAGACGTTATTTTGAAAGTTTGAGCCCTGTTTATATGAGCATCACGTCTGCCTGCGCGAGTCCGGACGATCAGGCCGAGTATTAAAAAAAGTCCACATTGTAATCTCTCCCCTCTCATTGACGGCAAAATCCAAGCGATAATATTGTCTCCTTTCCGTGCTCCTGAAGCAGGTCCGATTTAATAGAAAAGACATCATTCAAGCTGATTGATACTCCCTGCAATCCAATGAAGCTTGTCTGGATTAGAGACCAAAATAAACTAAAATCAGTCAATTTATTTCTTTTAATTCAGATAAGTTAAATTGGATAGAGGGAGTATTATAAGCCATTTTTTCATTTTAATCCAAACTGGCAAACATCGTGCAGTGCTCATTTTTGGGTTTCCTTCTTGGCCTCTAGTTTTTTTTAATAGAATTTGGCTTCAAGTTGTTTTCTTTTTTTTTTTTTTGGTGGTGAAGATCAACCTTAGCTGTTGACTGCATCAGGCAGAGAGTTCCAGCAACACTAGTAATTGTAAAGCGCAGCGTTAACTTGCCTTATATATATAGTCTGCAACATTTCAACACATGACAGTGTCAAGTACAACGAGCTTCTTGTTTTTAGCACCAAAATCAGTGATTAAATAATCTAAAGAATTTAGTGAACCCTGTTTATATAAGTCCCCGCTCACGCGTTCCCCCGTGAGCCCGATAATCTGGGCTGTTGGATTTTGATCCAACAACAGGCCATAATACAGGCACGTTTGAATCATTGCCCATTTGCGGGATTGAGGTCCGATGGCCAGATCGTCTCGGCTCATGCTTTCGCGAGCCGGACGATCTGGTCATGAGCCGAGACGATCTGGGCCGTTGATTTAATACAGGCGCAGGCATGCTTGAATCACTGCCTACCATTGGATCTCAACCCGATGGCTCTGATCATATTGGCTTGCGCCGGCGGACTCGTAAACTTTTTCCATAACTTAGTTTTTTTTCTGGAATAAGACATAAGCCAATGTGAAAAGACCGTTGGCCTACTGAGCAACCGAACTCTCCTTAGATTTCATAGAAACATCCGACAGGGGTCCCTGCACCGGGTAGTTTTGAAGCTTTTTGTTTTTGCATTTTTTTGTAAGCTCTTTGATTTGGAAACATGGGTTGACAGTGGTAGGATTGCCAGTTGGGATATTCTCATTTCTCGCAAGAAATGCCGGGAAGGACATGCCTTCCCACGTACCCCGTTGGCATTGCCCAAGAATAGACTCTCTCTAGAGAGAGAAAGAGACAAGGACAGGAAACACAGAGAACATAGAGAGAGAGAGGAGAGAGGAGAGAGGAGAGGAGGGGGATGAAGAAGGTGACAACATTATTATTCTAGCTTAGTTTGATCCGTTGGAATTAAGGTGTGGGCTGGTGGCAGATGAGCAGCAGCTGCCTCCTCTTTTGGAGCCACCTCATCTCTCAAACGAATCAGATCAATTACACCCGCCCCCTATCTCCCTCTCATTTTTCTTCTTCCTTTCTCTTCTCAAAAGTTGTTATGATGTGTTGTTCATGGTTCTATGCCATGCTTTGATCTATATGGGGATGAATATGTGTGGCTTAGGTAGGCATTGGGTCTTGTGAATTGGTTGTGGTCCTTGTGGAGGATCAGCTCTGGGAATAATGTCTGCACCTTCTCCTGTCAGGCTGTACAAACTTTGGAAAGGAAGCAATGTGAGTTTTGTTCATTTATTTTGTTTTCTCTATTGCTATATTGCTCCATTAAGGAAAACAATCATATGGGTTGTTGATAATTATCAAATTACAATAATTTAATGGGTTATTGATAGGATTGATTGTTGATGTTGTTGTTCATTTTGTTTGTTTTTGTTTTGCGTATGGATGATTGATACTGCAAATGCATGTGGAGGAATTGGATGGGTGCTTGATCAGTTTTTGAGGTTGATCAATGTTATGATGTACGTTGTGCTTTTAGATTTGATCTTTATAACTGAGTTCTGCTATTAGGCATTTGGGTTGTTTTCGATTGTTCACCAATCAAACCCACATAAATCAGAAGCCTTGAATTTTGACAATCAGAGAGGATGAGATGACACAAAGGTTTCTAGGAAAGGTGGGAGGACCTCAGTTTGGAAGCCTTGAATTTCTGAATCTCTCTCTCTCTCTCACACACACAAACACCCTCGCCCCCTTATTTAGTTGTCCGTTATTAGTTGCCTCATGAGTATCTCTTTCAGATCAGATGCAGGGATTTTCTTCATTGGCTATTTTAAGTGGACCTCAGTTTAGATTTCTTTTCATTCAGTTGTTCATAATGCTAAACGATTAACCACAAGGATCAAATTGCGCGAGTTGCTAGTCCATGACTTTGCTTCACCATTATCTGAAATCAACAGTTGAGCTATGAAGGGAACATTGGAGATACATGACTTCAATTCACCATTGTCTAAAACCAACAGTTGAGCTATGAAGGGAACATTGCAGATATATATATATATATATATATATGTATGTATGTATGTAAATATAATTGATGTTAATTCCATAGTCTTTTGCATTTTCCTAATCAAATAAAGAGAAGAAAAATTTACTTCGGTTCAGGCATATTGAATTGAATTGATGGGAGAAAACTAATTCGATTTCATGTTTAAAATTTAGTAGCAACTCTAGTCCTGCTGCTACCTGATAATGAAACAGTCTGTTTTTGTTTTTCCAGAGGTTCTTCTGTGGTGGAAGATTAATATTTGGTCCAGATGTGGCATCACTATTTCTAACCTCACTTCTAATAGGGGGTCCTGCAATTGCATTTTGCACAGAAGTAATAAGGAAAATGAAAGATTATGATCCAGTCATTGCATCTTCAATATTGGCTATTGCTGTCATTATAACTATCTCAGTGAGCATCTATTTTCACACTTCTTAATCTTATTTGTTCTATCTTTCTTGGATGCAAACATGCCACAAACAAAAAAATACATTTTCAGATGAGAAACAAATAGCAAGGCGGCTGGAAATGTCAAGATTTGCTATAATTTCCTAATTACAGGCCATTGACAAGGCTGCACTAAACCTTGTACATGATAATATGGTTTTAGTCGTCCTAATACTTCAGTTGTGAATTGAGTTCTGCCTTTAACTCAAATTCTCTTCTAATATAGTAGCAAACTAGCAATGTTAATATAGGTACTGGGAATATATCAAACTGAATTTACCTTTGACTGAACAATGCAGGATTTAGTTTTCCTCTTCTTGACATCTGGCAGAGATCCAGGAATAGTTCCCAGAAATGCACGTCCACCGGAATCTGATGAAACATTTGACATGGCTACTCCCTCAATGGAGTGGGTTCATGGGCGGACTCCTCATCTAAGATTACCCAGAACCAAGGATGTTGTTGTGAATGGAGTTATAGTAAAAGTGAAGTACTGTGATACATGTCTACTCTACCGGCCACCCCGATCTTCCCACTGCTCGATATGCAATAATTGTGTTCAGAGATTTGATCATCACTGCCCATGGGTTGGCCAATGCATTGGACTAGTAAGTTAATTTTGTTACTTGTCCAAATTTATTATCCATTTTTATAGTAGTTCGTTCGAAGCTTCTGTTCATTTTTAGGCTATAACTGTCGAAAGAAAACTCTTGAAGGTTAGAAAATATTAGGGTATCATTTCTTGATCATAGCAGACTTCCAGTTTTTAGAATCTTAACTTCTCAGATATCTTATACAATCTAACATGCTGTGTTCTGAACTTCATTGCAGCGCAACTATCGCTACTTTTTCCTCTTCATCTCCTTCTCAACCTTTCTATGCATTTATGTGTTTGGATTTTCTTGGTTGAACGTCATTGTACAAAGACATAGACAACATTCCTGGCACAAAACCATGTCAGAAGAGATCCTGTCAATTGTTCTCATAGTGTACTGCTTCATAGCCGTCTGGTTTGTTGGTGGACTCACTGTCTTTCATCTCTATCTCATCAGCACAAATCAGGTGAGAGCATAATAGGCTCCATAGAATTTAACATTATTTTTACTTAAAGTTGTCCATAGGGAAATATCATTAGAGAGGTAAAAAGAATTGATCCAGTTACAGATGAACTCTGTTCATGTTATCTATCACAAACTTATGGTGCTCTTATTCCTCGTTACTGCAGACAACCTATGAGAACTTTCGATATAGGTATGACAAAAAGGAGAATCCATATAATAAAGGGGTCTTACGAAACTTCAAGGAATTGATCTTTGCTAGAGTTCCACCTTCTTTAAATGATTTTCGATCATGGGTTATGGAAGAGCACACGGAAGCTGGAGCCATTACTCCTGGTACTCCAGGTGACACTGTTGCCTCAAAGGAGAAAATTGATATAGAAATGGGCAGAGTTGGTGGAAGCTTGCCTGTCCCAAGCATATTGCAAAATTTGGATTACACTGGCATTGATGAAAATTTGAATAGGAAAGACAAACCAGGGGATAACGACTTTGATGCATTTTTCTTTCCCATTTCACAAGAAGTGGCCGAGATTAATCAAATCAATATCATAGCCGATTGCAAGGTCAAGGATGAGATAGATGCGGTAAATGAGAATGGTGGAGAAGGATCTGAATCAGCTAAAAGTACGACCCCGCTTGACCGTGGTATTGATGTTCACCAAGTATAAGAGGTAAATATTTTCCAAGCATAATTCACAATTTTAAATCCTCACGCTTCAGTGCTGTATGCCTGTAACATGGTAGCCAAAACTTCTCTACAGGTTGGTCAAGGAAAGTCATCAGCGATTCAAGTTGCTCTTAATCATACAAACCCCAACACTGTTTCTAGCATACTCTGGTGACCATTTGATAAGGCTCTAAATGATTCAACTTGGCCAGCAAGAAAGTTGTGCTTGAATGAAAAGTTCACTTGCTTTAAATTTAAGCGAAAGGACTAGTGGAAAAAGTACTGATTTTGGTTGCTTATTGTCACTGAAGTTCAAGTGCACAATTGCTATTTGAAATTAGTGCAAAACTGAAAAGATGATCTGTTTAAGCAATGTGTATTTCAAATTGTAGAGAAATGTACCATTTTTCATGTAGGTGTGTAGTTATGTGCTTCTTAATTTAGTTGAACACGAATTGGATTCTCTTTTGGGCAAAGAAACAAGTATGCGCCACATTATGTGCCATCTAATGTTTATCGAAAAACAACTGTTTTGATTTTTTTTCTCGAACTGTTGTATATCAGCACTCATGGTATAAAAATAATTTCCAGCATAACGAAGTACTGTAATTGGCAATGGGGGGCTGACATTGGGATAGACCCCAAAAGGCTCAATAGCTACAAAACAATTAGCTACTCTTCTTTCCCTGCTCCATTGATAAGCTCATTAATCCCTTCTACTTAATTTTCTCAGCTCACATTGCACCTATGAGCTTTTATCACCAACTTCGTTTTATCTATTTACATTCTAACAAGCTAAACATTTAGAAGCCAGTAGTTATAAATATAGTAAAAGGAAACAATTAATACTGTCCCGAACAAAAATCACTCTCTATAAGCTACTCTTTCTTCTAGCGTTATTGAAGGAAGGATTTTATTGAGTTATACCAATCTATTCTTTCAGATAATTACATTCTATGCACTTATCCCCAACACCCATATAAATTATCTCCTGACAGGCCTGGAAAAATCTGTGTGCTGTTAACTTCCATCCCACCAAAATCAGGGGCTCTTAAAATAAAAAAGCAGACCACAAAAATATTTGTCATATGTCAAGAGCCTGTTAAGAGTAAAAGACTTGTTGCCCCCCAAAAAAGAGCCTGTTAAGACTCATAGATTTCATTGGATGTGATGACATCACTGTCGTACAAATCTAAACTCTCTTTATATATACATATGAAAAGGTTTAAATGAGGTTATTCTCGTATAACTTGTATGAGTCCAAGTCAACTTGAACCGTCATATCACGTTCTACAAGCGGTGAAGATTCACATTTACCTACCCAATGATTGACGACCTCCCGATGGAGACTGCTTGACTCATGCAACATGAGAAGTGAGAACTATCTCATATAAACCGGTCTCTCTCTATATATATGAGTCCGGTTTACATGAGACTTACCTTATTTCAAACTGTCGATGGGTGTCAAATCAGCAGAAAAAGGGTCGTTGGAACTTGAAAATTTACTCATTGAATGAGTAATATTATTAAATTAACTGATCCACTTGATATCTGACATTTCTATTTCTTTTCAATTCGGAAATTATTCTAAAAAAATTTCAACATACTTCACTTTTGATTATTATTATTATTATGAGAATAAATCTTCTGGTCATGGGGTTTCTAGACTTGAAGAAAATACCAGAGGCGTATTGTTCAAATCATTGGTTAGGTATTGGATGTAGCCTTTTCCCCCGGCAAGATGCCTAATATTTACAACGCTTTGGTAGTTAAGGGTCAAGATACTCTCGGTAGCTTGTGAAGTACAGCCCATCACTTACCCTTGTAGCTGTCAGATCAAGATCCGATGGTTTCAGATTACTTTGGCTCATGCATGAGTTTAAGTGTCATTTAAACTCTTATGCATGCTTCCAACCCTCCTCAAGCTCATGGAATGTCATATCGGATATCGGTAAAATATCGGTCAGCCAAAGAGACGAAATATCGGAGATATATCAGAGATATTGTATAAAAAAATATCGGTAGTCAAAAACTAGTTTTTACCGTATATTTTCACAATCTAACTTCTAAAATGAGTTATACTAATTTAAACAAAGAATAAATTTCAAAATATGCCTATTAGGATAGAAAACAAACATGAAAGGTTTTTTTTATATTTAAATTTTTTTAAAAAAACGATATTGATGGGCATCGATGTATCGGTTTAGGCCCGATACCGATATATCGGCGAGACGATTTTCCATGCTCAAGCTCATTGTGGGAAAAAGAAAAAACTCCAAGAAAAAACTCCTCAAGCTCACACTCCTGCCTCTATCTCCACCCTCCAGTGTGTCTAGCTATTGGCAAGATGGCAGCAGAGCTTTCCCTCATGAAACCCATCTACAAGGTCATCAGCTCAACAAGGTATTCTTCTACTGTTAGACCATGCATTTCCATGTCTTCATCTGGCACTGCTGCTCAGTCCAAGAAGCCCAAGAAGGCAGCCAAAACTGCCATCAAAGAGACCCTTTTGACCCCAAGATTCTACACCACTGACTTTGATGAGATGGAGATGCTCTTCAATACGGAAATCAACGAGAAACTGAACGAGTCCGAGTTTGAGGCTCTGCTGCAGGAGTTCAAAACTGATTACAACCAAACCCATTTCGTTAGGAACAAGGAGTTCAAAGAATCAGCTGACAAACTCCAAAGTCCTCTCCGGCCGATCTTTGTGGAGTTCCTGGAGAGGTCCTGCACTGCAGAGTTCTCTGGGTTTTTGCTGTATAAGGAGCTGGGAAGGAGGCTTAAGGTACCCCCAGTTCTTCAATTTTGCTTGTTGATGAAATTGCAACTTCTTCTTAATGAAATGTATCTGTTCTTGTAATATAAATGCTATACAATTCCTTGTATTTGATTCATCTGCTTGTGATGATGAAACTGTTTAAAACCCATCAACTAATTAGGAGTATAAATTTGTATTTTCCATAAAAAAACCAATCCTGTAATGGCTGAAATTTTCTCACTCATGTCAAGGGATGAAGCCCGGCGTGCCGGGTATGATATCAAATCAGCTATGTTTATACTTACATAACTTAGTTTATTAAATGCATCTCATTAATATATGGTATCTCCTGTTTTTCATAAATTCTAGTATTATTTCTCAAGATGCCTTCTATGGTTTACATTTGCTTGTCTATTCCACCATTCCTGACATGCTATTTATTCAATTAGTGGAGATTTTATGATGTTTGTATAGGGTATAATGTTTGCTGCATTAATTTGTATAAGAATTATTGTATGCTGCCGGTTTTTGAATAAGGGTCTGTCTGATTTCAACCTGGCATTGGACTTGGGGTTCCTGACCAAAGCTCGGAAATACACATTCTTTAAACCAAAATTCATTTTCTATGCTACCTATTTATCGGAGAAGATTGGGTACTGGAGGTACATCACCATCTATATACATCTGAAGGAGAACCCTGAATTCCAAGTCTACATCTTCAAATACTTTGAGAACTGGTGCCAGGATGAGAACAGGCATGGAGACTTACTTCGCTGCACTGCTCAAGGCCCAGCCTCAGTACCTCAATGACTGGAAGGCAAAGCTGTGGGCTCGGTTCTTCTGCTTATCGGTAAAAAAAACTTGAAATAATCTGAACATTACTTCAAAACTTAATGCCGTGAACTCCTATTTTTTCCCAATAATTCAAACACATCACTTAGTTACTGACTACTTAGAGATTGCCCCACAGGTGTATGTGACAATGTACCTTAACGATTGTCAGCGAACAGCATTCTATGAGGGCATTGGTCTTGACAACAAAGAGTATGACATGCATGTCATCATTGAAGTAAATGTTCCATCCCTTTAGCTTAACTTTTTCAAAAGAGCTGGAGCTACTGATTTCTTCTCATGTTTAGTGAAGAGAATTAGACTAATGACCCAGTTCATCTACTTCTTCCTCTTATGCATGATGATCATCCATACGGATTTATATCTCTTGGAAATTTTTATCTACCACATAGAGATAACTTTTCTCTATCGCTTAGATAAAGAGCTAATGAAAGCAATATCATGCATATGATGAAATAATTTTATCTACCACATAGTAAAATCAATAAGGACCAAATGCACATAAGACGAACGCTAGATGTTACCGTCCACCAAGAGAATAGAACTTCATACCACTTCTCATATATGTAAGATCCAAATCACCACTACAACAAAAATGGATTTTAGCGACAGTTTTATTTCTGTCGCTAAAAGAACCGTGGATAAAGAAACACTTTTACGACAGAAAATAAACCGTGGAGAAAGGTATGGCATTTGCGACAAATTAGTACGACAGAAAATAAACTGTCGATAATAGTAACTATTCTCCATGGTTTTTTTAGCTGTGGTTACAAAAACCGTGGATAATATATATTATCCACAGTTGTTTATCCGTAGTTAAAATATTTGTCGAAATTTTAATTATTTTTTTTTAAAAAGATCTAGACCCTTTCTTTGAACGGCCAAGATTATACCTCATTTACCCTTCCCCCCTATCTTCTCCCGATCTAGCCACCCACCCTCTGCTCATTTCTCTTCCATATCAACTTATCCCCTCCTCGCTGCATTATGCCGACCCCCATCACCTCAGACCTCACCTCCACCGCCTTCTTCTCACACGGCTCATCTCCCATCTTTGCAATCTCACTCTACTCTAGATCTCCCCTCTTCCCTTTTGGCCGCCACCTCCGGACTAATTCCACCATCGCCCAGATTTCCTCCTCTGCGGGCCCCCCTCCACCACTGTTACAACATTTTCCTCCCCATGATCGCTATCACCACCCTTGTCTACCTCGAACGGCCAATACCACCCTGCCTCACACCTCTTCGACGGGTCGGCCTATTCCAATGCCGAATGGGGAGATGACAGGGAGCAAACCGAACCGGATTTAAATATTAAGGCCGGTCTGATTTGGTTCAGATCTTAAATTGGACCGGTTTTTTAAATATAGACCGGACTGGTTTGGTCTGGTTTACTTCATAATGGTCATCTCCTTTCTGGGGATGATCTAATCCTTTTGTGGCAGCAGCCATGGGTAGGGCTGTTCTCGGACAGCCGCGTCCGCGGGGCCGTCTGCGTCCGAAGTGTCCATGGCCGTGTCCGTGCCGATATGAATTGTCCGTGGATTTCGGCCACGGACACGGCCAAAGGACCTCGGACAACCGTCTGTCCGAGGTCCGGTTCCTTCCTAACCCTAAACGTCTGCCTTTTCACTTTTCCCTTTTCCCTTTTCACTCCACTTCATCCCCCATCCAGTCGAGCGGCCGCCTCCTCCAGTCCTCCTTGCGGGCGTCGATCACCCGGCAGCCCGCCGCCGATCGCCCCGTCGCCACCGGCCGTCTCCTCCAGTCCTCCTTGCGCGCGTACTTTTTTGCTAAGTGCCCCATCGATCGCCCTGCAGCTCGCCGCCGATCGCCCCGCAGCTCGCCGGTCTTAGCCTCCTGAGTCCTGTCTTCGAAGTAAGCAAAACCCCTTTTAAACCCTTCCCTTCTCTTCTCTAATTCATCTTTTTCAGATCACTTCATGCTTCCTGTTTGTTTACATGCTCTATTGTAGGAACCAAGAAACGGAAGCAAAGTTCCAGCAAAGCTACAAATTCATCTGCATCCGACTTTTTTGCAGACTTGTAACATAGGAGACTCGGGAACAGTTTGCTTAATTGACTCGGTTCATGGATTGGAGTATTTTATCTTCCAGTTTTGTATTTCATTTTCTTTTTGTTATTTTTTTGGGTTGCAAAGTATACAATTACAGTATACTATTATTAGCAATTTTCTGAAGGATTGTGAGTTACAGTAAATATCAGTGGACAAAAGATTACATCTGCTTTCTTGTCAAAGGGACAAAATGGTGTTTATCATGAAGTCTGTTTTCTTTTATATATGTTGTTATGACGAGTAATGTTACATGCTCTCACCTGTAGCACTGCTCACCATGATGTGTGGACCTTGTGAGGTCATCACAGTTTTCATAGATAGAATCGTAATGTAACTAATGTTGTGCCATACACAGAATTTTTCAAGTTTAGTTGCCTGAGATCAAGTGTAAAACCTATTCAAACTCTCTGGACCATTTGACTTCTTTAAAAATATAAACAGATTTACTGTTATTGTGATTATATTTTTGTGTATCTAGATGTTTCTACTGCTTCAATGTCTAATGCTAGTGTTGCCCTTTCAATATTTGCAAACCTATTATGTCTTCTGGACTACTAATGAATGGATTTGGGCTCCACTCTTGTTTGCATCTGTGGCTTGTTTTTTTCTCTTGGCTAGGAGCATCCATGGATGGTTATTAAATAATAGAGGATAAATAGTTTTTTTTTTCCTTTGAGGCATATTTTCTGAAAATGCATGGTTGTTGTAGCATGATTGCTAGTAATTGCATTTCTCATTACAGATTAGTTCTTTGGGATGAAATGCAGCTGTAATATTTTTTGCCGTGAAGGGATAAGGACTAAATTTGTTTGCAGTTTGTGGTTGAATGTTGTAAAGATCGAAGGCATTTTTCTTGGGTACATTTATTGCACCATGTGTTAGCTAAATACCTGATAGGCTCTGATTTGTAAAGGAAAGGGTGATAGGATTGCAGATTTGTAAGTACAAGGGTCGGGAATTTGCAAATGGAAGAAGATCTATCGAAGTTGTAATTTCACAAAAGATATGTTGTTTTGCAAATGGAAGAAGATCAAAGAATGAAGATCTTATTGACGGAACAAGAGACAATCTGTTTCTTTTGGAATAAGAAGGAATAAGATCTTGAATCATATTTCTTTTGGCCAGCGATTGCTGCTGTCTTGATGAAAGCCTGAATAAGCACATAATAGATCTCGGCTATAAAGCAAACAGACAATCTGTTTCTAGAGATTCCTAGTTAGAGCTGTAGTTTGTATCACCCTTTACTGGCCAAACACATACATCCAGCGACTATGAGAAGGCTGAAGTGAAACTTGAATTGACTTGTTAGAGCTGGTGTAATGTCCATTACCTGTACTTTCAGTGAACAAATGCAAACATCCTTCGACCATGAAGGCTAAAGGAAACAGAAGATGCTTAGTGGTAATGGCCACCAATTTCTGGTATGTGTTCATCTTTCTTAAGTGCAGGTCAAACATGTCAAACTTACCTTGTAAATATGCTTGATCTTCACATTAATACAATTTAATTGAGGATGCCCTAGAGCATGGAGTCCAACTTGCTTTCATATTTTTCCTTAAGATTGAACTTGTCTTATGCCAGATGGCCTGCTGAATTTTACCAGGAAAAATGGCTGAAGGATTCAGTGCTTGCTGTATTTGCAAATACGCGAGAATGTTCTCCGTCTCTGGTGAGTAGTTGAGGGCAGCATTTAAAATATTTAGTCCAGTTATTCAAGTTTTAACGAGTTCTCAATTACTGTCTTTGTAGGCCAACTTTTTCAGGGGTGAAAAGAAGATCCTTACCAGTATGAAACAGAGGAAAGGACCTTCACAAACTTTATCCACTCCTATCCATAGAACTTGGCATGAACCTCTTCATATGAACTTGTTGATGAATCCCAGCCAAAGAATCCTAATTACTACAGGTATAATTTTTTTATTTGGCCATTTCCTGGCAGAATTATTCTTCTTATGAAACAATCTGTGAGAATGTGGTTCTGGATCTATGTGAGCACTTGCAATAGTTGGAACACTCTGACATTCCTCTGTTGAGATTTCATGGATGTTCACCACTTTGCCATGTTGTTTATGTTTGCCATTTTTGTTTTTATGCAGGAACTCAGTGATATGACAACAATAAAAGCAGATGTTATCTTGAGCACCCTCCAGGGTTGAGCTAATTCAATACAGGAAAGGACAGCATGCTATTTGTGCAGATCCAAAGTTGATGTGAGCAAGTTGATCTGGACCCCTTACAAAGAACAAGGTTGAGAAAAAGGTTATTGCTCTTAGTTCTGTATGTTAGCACCCACGAACTTGTAGATATAAAATTGTGGAAGCTGGAGGAGGCAAATGTATTGTATAATGTGCTTGCCTTATTTGCCAAAGCATTCGACTGTTAATTGGACAAGTAGATCCTTTTGGAAAAAGATTCCTTGCCTAAGCAATGTAAATGCGTAGTAAGATAAGTGTTTGTCATTGTTAATTGAATGTTCGAAGTGCTTAACATCAGTTTAGCTACAATTAGTGCTTATTTGTATTTAAAAAGTTGGGATTTCGTTGTAAATTTTGAATTTTCACAGGTTTTACTAATAAAGCTCCATATTTAGCACAACAGCATAATAAAGCTGCTGTTTTTTTTTTTAATTTTTTCATAGTCAAAAATGATTTAAAACCGTTGAAATAGGTATCTCCGTCTTTTGAACCGTCGCTAAAATTTATGCCGACGGATACAAACAGTCACTACATATCATTCTCGGCCCTCGGCACTACAATCCATGTCGAAAAAATATATTCTCAACGGAATTTATCCGTCACTAAAGATTCTTTTTTCGACCGAAAATCTACTGTAGGTAAAATGAATTAGCGACAGTTTTAAAGTCCGTCGTTATATCTATCGATAAAACTAATTAGCGACGGCTCACTGTTATCCGTCGTCTCCTGAGCAATAGCGGCGCGGGTATTATCGAGAGATTGAACGACGGAATTTATCCGTCGCAATAATAGTAATATCCACTGAAAATGCATTATTAGCGACGGATTTTGCCGTCGCTAAAGATCATTTTTGTTGTAGTGCACCATTCGATCATAGCCAATCAATCGGTTGTAAAATGAGATCAAATACTCATTCTTCAATCTTCAAATCTGGCCCTTATAAAACAGGCTGATCCGAGGTGCCTTGTGAAAGACTAACGTTGAAGGAATCTTCACCGCCTAGGCTTCACCGGGTGATCCGCCAAAGATACAAGAGACCTTTTATAGGTTCTTGATGCACTCTAAAGAACCTAATCAAGAACTTGAGAAGAGGAAAGTTGCCCGACACATGAAGGATAAAAAAATACAATAATAGAAAATCCGTGGAGAGAGGAGAAGGATCAAAACTTTTGTTGAGGATGGATTCACACAAATTGGGGAAAAGGTTAAGGTTTCCTGTTATGCTTAGGATCCACTAAACCCATGTCCAATAGAGGTTGATCCACTTGTAACGTCTTAAAATAGCTCTATTAGGCCAAGTCATTAAAGGAAAATCCATCATGCGATCGATTGCATGATCAGCTGATCGATCGCAAGCTCAAACTGTGCATAAAACTCTTTTCTAAGGATCTGCATATCGATCGCACAGCTGTGGCAATCGATCAAGCAGCTCTCGGTCAAACTCGACCACAAAAGCCAGGCGATCGATTGCCCCTGCAACCTTTTTTCTAATAAATCAATTTTTACAACAACATCTGCCGGCCATTATTTGTTAGGATTGTGAAATCAAGTTCACTAGTGATGTACAGAGGGCATCTTACACTTCACGTTTATTTATACTGTAGGCACGCCTATGATAAACACAATTACAGTACATGAAAATTATTTGCAATTTCCCTCCATATTCCACATGACTATGCTTTGTTATATAATTTTCTAGTCATGAAGAATTCAGCGTTTATTGTCTAATATCAACCAATATTCCAAGAATTGGGTGTCTCTTTGGCATGGTCAATTAATGAGTTTAGCATCCGTGATCATGGATATGGATGTACATTGGACTTCAAACGGTTCAATCACATCTAGAGTTAAGACCGTGCTTATATGGTAGAATAGTTTTTGTGATGGTATGCTGCAGACAAACAGGAGAACAGCGAGGATTTTCCCGGCAGATTTGGATGTTGAGAACCCAGAGTTCAAGAGGAAGTTGAACTGTATGGTGGAAATCAACGAGAAGCTGATCGCCTTAGGTGAGAGCAGTGACCTTCCTCTGGTGAAGAACTTGAAGAGAGTCCCATTGATTGCAGGCTTGCAGCCTCTGAGCTTTTGGCTGCCTATATCATGCCTCCCGTTGAGTCTGGATCAGTTGATTTTGCTGAGTTTGAGCCACAGCTCTTATACTAATTGTTTTAGTCCAAGACAACAATAGATCATCATTTGGTGATCATCTTATAAGTCCTTCAAACTGAGTTCTTGACCAAATGAGGTGCACGTCTTTGAGCATCAACCTACTGAAAATAGCCATGTAGAACAACATGAGAGACATTTCTGAAGAAGCCTTTCAACTGTGTCTAAATCGTAACATATTTTTAGTAAAAAAACGATCTTGGGCAAAAATTTGTCTTTGTTAATCGATTCTCTGACTGCTATTGTGTATAGTAAGAGTTTTTGCATACTCCCTCCTGTCACTTTTAATTGATACAGTTTTTTTTTAATAAACTAATTTTTCAGTTCATTTGAAAAAAACTGTATCTATTAAAAGTGACCGGATGGACTATATTTTTTATGATCAATGCTTGAAGAACATGCAAATTTGAGAGTGTAACAAAAAAGTTAAAGTGGTCTTGTCTTGGGCATAGATTGGACAACACCATACAATAGACAATTAGAATGTTAATCAAGCAGGGCTGTACCACTCAACATGAATGATTTCTCCCCCGTTCCATTAGGTCATTGTAACAATAGTATTTTTTAACATTCTACTGATAGATCTCTTATTGATCTCATAGCACATGTAAAAAATAGTAATAGTTACCAGCATAGAAAAGAGGGCATGATTGCTTTTGTTCTTAATTGAGAACATTTGTACCCATCAATGCACTTCTTCATGGTGAAAAGAGGCAGTTCATTTTTTTTTGGTGGTAAAACAAAAGAATAATTTATTTATTTATTTATTTGCTAAAAAGAAAACCTGTATTATAAAACTATAAATACAAATAGACAAAGAGTCCCCTGTACAACATAAACAACAATAGGAGGGAAAATCTCCCAATCCAAAAACAAGCAATATAAAAATTTGAAGACTACATAATACTTGAAAACAACAAATACAGTAGCACAACAATGAGCTTCTTCCACGAAAAAGAAAAACAAGGAGCTCTACCATCTCCGACAAAACTCCAAATGGTCGACACAAGGCCGATAGTTATTCCTCCTAGATTTTTAGGAGACAACAAGTATTTAATCATCCCCTCCTGCCAGAGGAACTTGATGAACCTTGAAGAACAACGCATTTTTAGGCATATTTCCTGTAAGAGGAGTTTGATGCATCTTTAAGAACATTGGAGGAGGAGCAGTATGCATGGCGGTAGATCTACCGCTAGTAGTCGAGAGACTACTCCAAACCCAAACCAAATGGTTACAACGCAAGAAGATAGAGAAGTCAAAATTAGCCTTTAAGGAAGTAGAAGTCCAAGAAAAACCGGGGGGGGGGGGGGGGGGGGGGGGGGGGGGGGAGGACATGGGACATGCACCGGGCGTCTCCTTCTCGGGCCATCAAAAAATAAGGAAGTAAATGTGGGATTGTCACATAAAAGAGGGCTGAAATACTACCAAATTATGCACATAAATTGACAAATATATATATAAAAAAAATCATTAGAATGAGTATAAGAATGAACCAGGTTCGAGGCACGCTATGTGTTGTCCTTGAAACAGATACGCCGCCCTCCGTGCACAGGCGAAAATTGCGTTCCGTTCCCGAGATACAACGAACCACACCGTCAGTTTAAATGTGCACTTCAAATCAAACTGACTGGATCTCAATCAGCGGAGATTCTATTGCTCAATGATGGACCAAGAATCAAGAGAAAAGAAGAATGAATTATTTTGTTATTTTTTCTGTAACCCTTCTCTGCAAAAAATCGTTCTATATATATAGAAGAACGCTGTTAGGCCTTTTCTGGAAGAAGAGACGCACTTTTCCGCCGAGAAACGGCCATTTTTTTCTGTAGCCGCTTATGCGATCGATCGCTTTATAAGCCGATCGATCGTTTTACGATCTACCGCCTTATTTAGCCTAAAAACACGATCGACCGTTTTATTGGCGGTGCACAAATCGTAAAATTCCGGTAAATACGATTGATCGTATTTATCACGGTCGATCGTTAACACGATCGATCGCGTTATTTTGCCGATCGATCGTAGCATTTTTAAAGTTAATTTGTTTAATTTCAAGTCAAATTTCAACAGTAAAAGAACAAAAGGTGGTAGAGTGAGTATGGAGAGTGGAGGGGAAAGGAAGCAGGGAACGGCATAGGAGCATGAGGCCATCGAACTGTGGCCACATCGATCATTTCCCTCCCTTTTTGCTCCCCACCTCCCTCAACCCATAGCTCCATCATGACCCCGGTTGCTAACGCAAGGCGGAGACAGCCCGCATGGCCACACAAGATCGGAGGAGGGTTGAAGGAGGAGGGAAAGCCTGAGATAGGAGTGATGGTTTGCATAGAAGAAAATAAAAGGGGGGGGAGAATAGTTCTAGACATAGTTTTAAAACTGGACCGGACCGGCCGGTCCGACCGGAGCCGTACCATTTTTCGGTCCGGGTAGGTTGACCCGGTTGGGTCAATGCAACCCAGCCTGGTCCGGGTTAACACCTCCTCTCGTCCCCTTCCGGCGAGATTCATACTAATTTAGTTGTGTAGGGTTTTTTTTGGGTTTAAAAGCACAAAAAATGACTAAACATAACGTTTATACTCCCTCCGTTCTAAATTGGTAGTCCTAGTTATTTGTTCAAAATGAACTAGATAGGAGTATGAATACTATAAGTTAATGAACGAGGCTGTGCTTTCCCTTTCTCATTTGCAGATAAAAGCGATTTTTAGGCTGAAAATGAACCAAAATCGCATACTACTGGCTAATTGAATACTCAAAATGGACAAAACAAACATGAAAAAGGACATAGTAGTTGGCACTGTGGCCAACAGCGCGCGCTGAAGGCCAAGGTATGTGAGCTGTAGGGACTCTGATATGAACCATGCATCCAACTTGAAGCACAAAAGTTCTGATATAAACCATGCATCCAACTTGAAGCACGAAGGTTCATGGAAAAGTTTTTAAAGTAAAGCTACAAAGTGATTAAAAAGTTCATAAACAAAACAAAGAATTAAACCTTTCTCTTTTTGCTACTCCATCTGGTCACCTTTAATAGATATTGTTGATTTTCAAATGAAATAATAAATACTCTCTGGTCAGTTTTAATCGAGATAATTAGCCAAAATATACGTACTAAAATTAGATGATATTATTTTTAATTATTAGATACCATAATTTATTAAAATTAACTAATTATATTATGACCGGAGGCAGTGCAACAAAGAAGAAAACCTGAGTCACACAAAGGATGCTTGCAAGAATCGGCTGACTATCCAGAACGAGTCACTGAATCGTTCAATCAGAGGTGGAAACTTTTCGTACCATAATGCCCATGGCCTCTCAGCTCGGCGGGGAATCAACAACAGAGGTATAAATGTAAATTCACGAAGTTAGGCTTCTCCCGGGCCAAGGTTCAGGTGAGGGCGGCTAGGGCACACTGCCTGCCTTATTCGCGTCTCTGCACCACCGCCTCTATCGCCCGCCGCCGTCTCCTCCCCCTTTCCAGCCGCCGCTGTCTTCCCGTAATCTGACTCCTCTCCGGCCCTGCTGGTTTCCTTTTCCACGGTGCAATTTTGATCGGTATGTTGACTTAAAAATTGTACCTTTTCCACTTTCATTTTAGGTGGTGTTTATGTTGGATTGGTTTACTTTCGATGCTCTAATTGGAATGATAGACTTGAAGATATTGGATGTGAGTTCGGATTGATTGAGAAAACAGATTAATTGCAAGTTCCACTTTTTGTTGAAACCAGGGTCGTTGTTCTTTTTTGTTTTTTTAGAGATTTTTAGATGGATTATGCATGTAGAATGAATACCATATGGTTTGTTTTTATACCTTAACTGGTTTAGTGTTTGGATGATTGGGTTTTTGGTTTTTAATGTTGTATGCATTATATTCTGATGACTATATGTTTCTGTACCTTAATTTGTTTTTAATGGAGTATATGATATGATGTGATTGTTACTCAAGTTAGTAGTCTGTTAAATTATACTCCCTCCATGCAATGAAGCCTGCTGCATTTGAAAACGAGTTAAATTTATTAGATTCTAAAGCCCTTACAAAAGGACTGAGTTTTCCCCGCCTGTTCCATGCTTTTGATCATGAGGGCGTAAAGTCAGCCATCTAATGATGGGCCCGTGTTTTTCAAATGCAGATAGGCTCCATTGGACAGAGGGAGTATATTGTTTTGTTTTTGGATAATTGTATTTTGTTAAGCTGGTTGTGAATCATGGGTGTTTAGGAAGGGTTTCTATTTATTGATGTAAAGAGTGGCATTGTAGAATTAGGAAGAGGCCTTTTGCTTTAGCTGTTAGTGCAACATTACATGGCTGGGTTTGATCTCTCAAGACCAAAAACACGGGGAGGTCAGGGAGAGGGAGAGAAACTCTGTTCTTTTAATATTTGGGCCTTAGAGTCCAATAAATTTCACTGATTTTGTAGTGCAGATGAGCTTCATTGGACGGAGGAAATATTGTAAATTGGATTTGTTGTCATTTGAGTTTCTACTTTGCTTAATATAATTGAATGGCCAGTTTTCTTATTCGGGTGAGCTGCGTATAATGAGTTGTGGGTAACTTCTGGATGAGCTGGAAAATAATAGGACTACACAGGGGTGTTGTTTTGATAGATAACTGGGTCTTGTCACTTATGAGGGATTGGCATGTTACGTTGTCTTATTGGATGCTTTGTTTTCTAGTTTTTTGATGTTGGTTCCTGATTGTGATCTTTCAAATGTGCAGTTTGACATTCAAGGAGCCAGTTGACTGAGGAATACAATACTTTGGAATTCAGGAAGTTAGAAGATATTTACAGGTTTCTTGACGTCTCTTTTGGAGTACGATGGATACCCAGAAGAAAACCCTTTTCATCTCCTACTCAGCTGAGTTAACCGATGGTCAGCCATTGTATGTTTCATCCAACTGTCTTCCCATTAAGGCTCCCAGGTTTGAACCTGCAGGGTATTCTTTTCATCATGCTGCACTTAAACTTAGCGGTTTTTCTGAGGAAGAGGTGTCAGACACAGAAGATCAGAATGTTTCAGGCAATAAGGGCCAGACTTATACTGCTTCTTATGAATCCTATAGCACTAAGGGGAAGAAAAAATCAGGAACAGAAGGAAATCAACAAGACCATTATGCCTTGATAGGTTTAGGCCACTTGAGGTATTTGGCGACGGAGGATCAAATTAGAAAGAGCTACCGTGAGGCAGCATTAAGACACCATCCTGACAAGCAAGCTTCACTTCTTCTTTTGGAGGAGACTGAGGCAGCAAAACAAGCAAAGAAAGATGAGATTGAAAGCCATTTTAAAGCCATTCAGGAAGCTTATGAGGTCCTCATGGATCCTGTAAAGAGAAGGATATATGATTCTACAGATGAATTTGATGATGAAATTCCCACTGACTGTGCGCAGGAAGATTTCTTTAAGGTATTTGGTCCTGCTTTTATGAGGAATGGGCGGTGGTCATCTAACCAACCAATCCCTTCTTTGGGTGAGGAGAATACCACATTATTAGAAGTTGACGAATTTTACCATTTCTGGTACAATTTCAAAAGTTGGAGAGAGTTTCCACATGCAGATGAGTTTGAACTTGAACAGGCTGAGTCTCGTGATCACAAGAGGTGGATGGAGAGGCAAAATGCTAAGCTTAGAGAAAAGGCAAGAAAGGAAGAGTACATTCGTGTCCGGTCTCTGGTTGACAACGCTTATAAGAGGGATCCACGGATTCTGCGAAGAAAGGAGGAGATAAAGGCAGAAAAGCAGAGGAAAAAAGAGGCTAAGTACATGGCTAAAAAGCTTCAGGAGGAGGAGGCTGCAAGGGCTGCAGAAGATGAAAGAAGAAAAAAAGAAGAGGAAGAAAGGCTGGCTGCAGAAGCTGCTCTTAACCAGAAGAAACAGAAGGAGAAGGAGAAGAAACTTTTACGCAAGGAAAAGACACGCTTAAGGAATCTTTCAGTGCCTGTTATATCTGGGAAATTGCTTGATCTATCAGAGACTGATATAGAGAGCTTATGTTCAGGTCTTGACATAGAGGTATTAAGGAGGTTATGCAATCAAATGGAGAAGAAAGAAGGGCTTGAGCGTGCCCAGGTTTTATGCAATGCGGTTAAGAAGGATGAAACGATTAATAGTGGTCCAACAGTGAAGTACTCATATCAGAATGGGTCTGTAGAGGCAAAGATAGTGGACGGCGTTAATGTTGAATTGAATTCTCAAAAGAGCTCATTAGATAGCTATGAAAAGAAAGAGAAACCATGGGGGCGAGAAGAGATTGAAATGCTCCGAAAAGGCATGCAAAAATACCCCAAAGGCACATCACGCAGGTGGGAGGTTATATCAGAATACATTGGTACTGGAAGATCGGTTGAGGAGATTCTAAAAGCAACAAAAACAGTTCTGCTTCAGAAGCCTGATTCGGCAAAAGCTTTTGACTCGTTCCTTGAGAAGAGAAAGCCAGCCCAGTCCATCTCATCCCCTCTTACAACTCGGCAAGAGATGGAAGGGGGACCCATTGATGTCCCAAATGGATCTTTGTCATCATTGGAGCAGCAGTCTGCAGTCAATTCCAGTGCCGTAGAAGCTTCCATGGATCCTAATCAACTAGCTGGTTCTAGTAGTGAACAAGATGTATGGTCTGCAGTTCAGGAAAAGGCTCTAATTCAGGCCTTGAAAGCATTTCCAAAGGATACTAATCAGCGCTGGGAGCGTGTTGCTGCTGCCGTCCCTGGAAAGACAGTGAATCAGTGCAAGAAGAAGTTTGCTTCATTGAAAGAGAGTTTCAGAAGTAAGAAAAGTGTCAACTAAGCTTGGTACTTTGACAGTTATTTGTGGCTATCAAGAGGGAGCATCTCTATTGTCGTGCAGCAAGAGACATTTTTAGAGGTGTCTTCAGCGACAATTTTATGGGGTCCAAGAGATGGGTGCTCATAATCGTTTCTTTTCTACGTGGTTGATAAATTTTTTTTCACTGGCAGTTCTTTGCGACTTGCATGAAAGGCATTCGTTTTTTGAGATTGATCCTTGGGCCTTTATATTGACCTTACAGGGGATTAACCTCTGGAGGGTGGTGAGGCGCCTGCCTCCCAACTTGATTTTGTCTGAAGATTATAAGTCTAACATATATATCGTGAGTAATAGTTACGTGTATGATGATTTTTGTAGTTCCCATTTATGTATCCGTTATATGGCTGAGATGGAATGGAGCTTTTTCGTTGTTGACAATCATTTTGAGTACAAGCTATACAGTACATATTGTTATTCGCTCACTGAATGTGAGTTCATTTTGTTGAAACTTGAGTTTGCACAGGTTCGATGAATCATAGTGCCCTTCTAGGCCATGATATTCCTGATATTCATGAATCATTCAACAGATTAGACGAAGTATATTTTAACACATCCATATTCTGGGAGTGGTTCAATGCTACCAACTTCATGAACATACCACCCATCACTCATATCCTAGTCCCATTACCAGTTGAAAATTATACTCCCTCAGTGCGGAAAAAAGATCCTGTACCTATCTTTTTCGGAAATGAGCAAAACGTACCTTTTCTTGTGGGGGTGGGGGAGTTCAGGTTACCATGAAGATGATATACTACTCATGTCTCTGAATATTTAAAATACCCTAAGAAGTTATTTATATGCTTTTGAGATGACACAACTCACAAGGTAGCCCCTGCCTCCTATCCTCTTGCATGTCTTGTTCCACACTTAATTGTCATGGCCTCGCCCCTAACAACCCTAGTAAAATCTTTCTCGTGTTGGCCGCTTGAATAGCATGAACTGCACCAAAGTTATCATGCTTCTACCATTCTATATAGTCCTATAAATAATTAAGCATATTGGTCAGAATTAAATTACCTCTCCTCACATTGCTCCCAATAAAACGCATACTCCCTCCATCTGGAATTATTATCTCCAAAAGGATTTTCAAAATGAACTAAAATCAGTTCATTTGGAAAAACCAGAGAGTACAGTTCTTCTCTGTGGTTTCGAACAAATAATTCTTTTACCCAAACAAAAAATTTGAACAAAAATGACCTTTGCCTCTGGAAAATCTGACGATCTTATCAGATACATGCAGGGTCATTCATGACAAGGTAATCGAGAAGGCCTATTCCAACACAGGTGTGTAGTAGCAATATATTTCTGTTCACAAACTACTCCCTCTGTTCAATAGTACCTGACTGCATTAGAAAACACAAATCATAATCATAATCAAATAGAGCATTTTTCCAACTATTTAGTTCATTTTGGTTTTCTAATGCAGACAGGTACTATTGGATGGAGGGAGTATTAATTGGTATTGGATTGAGATGGGCTTACCAACTTCAACTGTACGTACACTAGGAATGCAGTTTACCTAAAATAAATAATTTAAGGTTTACTGTGAAATCCCATCTAACTTCCATACCACTGTTCATCAAGCTAACTGGTATTGAATGGAGATGGGTACGAGTATTTTAGGTACATTGATGAGCAATGGTACAAATTGTGTTTTTGTCAAAGTTCACGAGTATTTTAGTGAATTTCAATATTACTATGGTAATCTTCCATTACAGCGAAAGCATGGCACAGAAGGAAGCATGGTCACCTACTTAATTTTATTACAAAATTAAACTTGTCCTTCATAATAAAAGAAACAAATTAAGGACTTTGTATCAATAAAACTAATTAAGCACTTGATCCAAGAAGGTCTCCTAGGCAGTGGTCTTTTTTCTTTCGTGCAACTCATAAGCAGTGTCGACATCAATCCATATATTCTTCTTTCGTCATTCCCCCATATTTCTGCTTTTAAGCCGATATAGGACCCATTCGTTCGGCTGCCAAGATGGTAAAAGAACAGAGAATAAGATATCTAAAATGACTGTAAAAAAAGGGATCTTCTTTTTCATTAACACAAAACCTGGTTTTTAAGTACGAATGAATGCATGATCCATCTGGTCCTCCTATCTCTAGTTTCCTGTGAAGCAGCCCATTCGTGATAGAAGAGTTTATCGTTTATGCCTAACGCATTTTCAGATTGGTTTTCTCCGTACATTGGCACAGAATTGGCCAGCCTCCATTCCCCCTTCTGTGTTCTTGGTCGATCTCTCCTCTTTGAAAAGAAATACCAGCTGTTGCTTGTGGCAGGTGCATAGTTTGCTACAACATCAGTTGAATATTTCTAATGAATCAATAATTTCAGACTTTTTTTTTCGATAATTCAGACTTTATTTTGTTCCCCGACAAGACTATCTGAGCCGTCAGATTTCGATCAGGCGGCCCACTTTAATATTAAGGGCAGGCAGTTTGAATTACTGCATGCCTTTGGATCTCAATCCGACGGCTCAGACTTAGCCTGGGCTTCATGTTAAGCGTTACCTGTATGTATAACAAACTAAATTAATCACCTGCTAAGTCTGCCGAATGAAAGTCGAGCACAGTTTCCACTTCGTGTATGTACATGGCTGACATGGGATGGAGGACTCCACCTGGTGCATTCTTTACAGGAAGAAAATACTCCAAGATCTCATCATCGGTAGGTATGAACTTGAAGCCCGACAATGGCGACGGGGCACTTGGAGAAGGAGAAGTTGCAGAAGAAGAAACCCGCTGCCGTATCATCTTATATGTGGAAATTAAAAGTGACAGTCTGCAGTATCTGTTAGCATATTGCAAATTAAAAGCTCCCCCACATCTCACAGTTTTATAGATCATTTTATGTTGGGACTCTTCATGCAAATACAACTATGATATCTAGCATTCATACAAAGTTATTCATGTAAAAAATAAGAGTTATATTTTAGAAGTGAAATATAATTTTATCAACCAAAAAAAATACACATCAAACACGTAACTGTAAGTAAATATGGGTTCTTGTCCCATTTTACTTGTCTTGATTGAGAGGAGTCGGCTCTCTCGTGCGCGTGTAGGCATGTGGAGTAGTTAGGCTTCCGTGGGCCCGGTCCACACTAAATTGGAAGAGACACTGTAATCATCACCGATCCGGAAATCACATATTTGGAATTAGCCGTTTTGGTACGACCAAAATGGAATTGTCAAATATGAGTCACCATCTTGGAAATTCTGTTGAGCAATTTCGGGAAACCGAAATTGGCATGATTTGTAACGGATTTATGCCTTATTAAGGGCTTGAGAGGGGACGCCCTCAATGCAATACGAAAGGGCGACTTTTGGTTACAAGAAGAAGGATTTTGGTGACCTTGATTTGTTGGGTGAAAAAGCTAATTCGAGGAATATAGCTTTTCACATTGTTCTACACTCGATCGGTGAAGGATTTGGTGTTCTCGGACATAATCAAATCCGTGGAGTGATTCGTAGGCACAAAGGCCGAAGGTTGGTGTTTCTACTTTCATAATCTTTGAGTTTCAATTGTTGATTTTAGGAAAAACCCAATTTTTGAGAACCCACATCAAACGGATCTAATCCTAAATTCGCTTCCGTTGCGGCTCTATTACCCTTCATTGGTATCAGAGCCTTGATTCCGTGGTGGTGTGAGGGTTCCAAGAAATTTGTGGGAATTTTCCTTGCGGTTTTTGCCGACTGAAAATCTCGTTTTTTACAGTCGCGATCGATCGGCGTCAAGAGCGATCGATCGCACTAAGGTAAAATCGGAGAAGACGACTGGTCACGATCGACAGGCATCGTTCGGCATCGATCGTTAAGTCTCTTGAAAAGGGAAAACGATCGATCGCGTTCGATCGGCTTCGATCGCCATCGTTCGGCATCGATCGGCATCGATCGCCATCGTTCGGCATCGTTCGGCTTCGATCGGCATCGATCGCCATCGTTCGGCATCGATCGGCGTCGATCATTGATTTGCTTTGAAAAAGGGAAACGATCGATCGGCACGAATTGCGATCGATCGTATCTACTGGAAGTTGAACACAATTAACAGCGGAAAGCTGCGATCGATCGGGTATTTGACACGATCGATCGGCGGGATAAAATTTGAAAAACTAATTAATATTGAAGCAGTATTTGTGCCACTTGATTATATAATTGTTGATAGTAATTAGTGATTCAAACTGTGCTATTTTTTACACTGATTGTCCTGTTCCATTGATTGAAGATTTTTATCTTCAATTTGATTGAAACATTTGCTGATTTCATAAAAGTTGCAATGGCTTCCCGTATGGTCTCCAGTGAGTTGGCAAAGACTGAGAAGTTGAATGCCACCAATTTTGTTACCTGGAAGAGGCGCATCCGGCACATTCTATTCCTTGACGACTTGGGTCATGTACTAGACCAAGTTATTGAACCTTCGGGTGAAAGTAGTACTCCTGCTCAAAAGAGAGAGTACGAGAAGTTCAGGAAGGAGGATGCACGAGCAAGGACCACGATGCTTACCTTTATGGAGCCTTCTATGGAGTTGCTTTTTGAGAAGCACAAATCGGCCAAAGAAATGTATCAGGCCATTGAGAGGAGGTATGGAGAGCATACTGAGGCACATATCAGGTTGCTCCACACTCGCTATACCAACATGAGGATGGAGGAGGGCAAGAATGTGCTTGAGCACATAAATGCCATGACTATTATTGCTAGTGAGTTGGAGATGCTTGGAGATCCAATTTCATTGGGGGTCCAAGTGTCTACGATACTCACTAGCCTCCCTCCATCATGGGAAGCAGTTGTGGTGGCGTTGAACCTGAGTGACAAGAAACTCACTCTCGATGACCTTACTGCCAAGCTGGGCTTGGAGCAGGAAAGGAGAGAGCATATGAGGGCCTCTAATGCATCTGCCAACCTTGCTCACCATGTTGGCTCTAAGAAAGGTGGGTCCTATGCTGGCACTTCAAAGAAGAACTTCAAGAGGAAAGGGAAGAAGCCTCAATTCCAGGGTGGAGACAAGGCCAAGAAGAAGGGAGCCTGCTTTACTTGTGGCCAGATGGGTCACTTTAGCAGGAACTGTCCTAATGGCTCCCAGGGCAACGAGAAAAAGAAACAGCAGGGTGGAGGAAAGGACATAGTTTGTATGATTTCTGAGGCACTGATTGTGAACACTAACACTAGAGGTTGGTGGCTTGACTCGGCTGCAACCCGTCATGTGGCAATGACAAAGGAGTCTTTTGCTGAGATGAAAGAGATTAGTCCCGGAGAGCACAAGATCTACATGGGAAATAACACCTATTGTGACGTGCTGGGGATTGGATCTGTTCGTGTTCCTCTCTTAGGAGGAAACACCCTGGTCCTCACAGATGTCTTGTATGCACCTACTATTCGTAGGAATCTGATTTCAATCCCTCTTCTGACTCAAAAGGGATTTGAAGTCAGGTTCAAGGGTGGCAAGGGAACTGTGGGGCAGAAGAATAATATTTTATTTACTGCTTCTTTAGTTGATGGTTTATTCAAACTTGATGTATCCAATGATTTTGCTAATAATGAAATGATTGATTCTGAGTATGTTGCTTGTGTTGCTGTTGATAATGCATTGTTGTGGCATTTACGCCTTTGTCATGTGAATGCGACAAAATTACACCGAATGTCGGGTAGTGGGTTACTACCTAGAATAAGTGATAATTTGCGCACGTGTGAGGATTGCCTATCTGGCAAAATGACTAGGCTACCCTTTCCGAAAGGACAACGAGCAATTGACCTTTTAGAGGTCATTCACTCAGATATTTGTGGGCCTATAAACGTCAAGACTCAAAGGGGTATGATGTATTTTATTACATTTATAGATGACTATTCAAGATATGGTTTTGTGTACTTGTTATCGAGAAAGTCCGATGCCTTAGAAAAATTCAAGGAATTTAAGGCTGAGGTTGAGAACCAATTAGGACGGAAGATTAAAGTTCTGAGAACAGACAGAGGTGGTGAGTACACATCTGATTTGTTCAAGGACTATTGTACAAACCAAGGAATAGTACATCAGTATACTTTACCGTATACCCCTCAGCAGAATGGAGTCGCTGAAAGACGTAATAGGACATTGATGGACATGGTAAGGTCCATGTTAAACCACTCTGAACTAGGAACGCAGTTTTGGGGTGAAGCACTAGACACCGCTGTCTATGTACTAAATCGGATACCTTCTAAGTCGATCAAATTGACCCCATATGAGTTATGGACGGGAAGACGTCCAAACTTTTCGAACTTGAGAGTGTGGGGGTCAAAGGCCCATGTCAGGGTGCCTGATCAACTAAGAACTAAGTTGGATCCCAAGACCATAAAATGTAATTTTATAGGTTATTGTGACCATTCGAAAGGGTATCGATTTGTAGTACACCATGATGATGGGACAGTGGGGGTTATAGAGTCTAGAGATGCTTATTTTCTTGAGGAAGATATAGACCTACAAACTCCTAGTCAGAAAGTGGAACTCTTTGAAATTGAGAAAGAGAAAGTTACTGTCACTAGTAATGAACAAGTGATAGGTAACACATCCAATGAGGATGTTGAAACTCGAGCATCAAGAGAGCGTAGACCTTCAATTTTGTTGAAGGATTACTATGCCATGCTTGGTGAAGATGAGATATCGATAGATGAACCTGTACTTAGTGATCCAGTCACATTTGAGCAAGCGATGTGTAGTCCAGATTCCAAGGAATGGCAGAAGGCTGTTCAAGAGGAAATGGATTCAATCTTGAAGAACAAAGTCTGGGAGATTGTTGACTTACCAGATGAACGGAAACCCATTGGGTGTAAATGGATCTTCAAGAAGAAGCTCAAATCTGATGGATCAATAGAGAAGTACAAAGCTAGACTTGTGGCGAAAGGTTTCACACAAGTAGAGGGCATAGACTTCAAGGAGACTTATTCTCCAGTGTCCAGGTTCATCTCGATCCGATGTTTGATGGCAATTGTGTCATACTTAGATTTAGAGTTGCACCAGATGGATGTAAAGACTGCCTTCCTAAATGGTGATTTAGAGGAGGAGATTTACATGGAACAACCCGAGGGGTTTGTTGTTTCCGGAGAGGAAACTAATGTGTGCAAGCTTATTAAATCATTGTATGGACTGAAACAATCGCCAAGACAATGGTATTTCACTTTTCATAAGGTGATAAGTGAATATGGCTTTGTGGCCAATGACTATGACCATTGTGTATACTCCTTTAGAGATGGGAGTAGATTTATGATATTGTCACTATATGTAGATGACATATTATTAATGGGGAATGACACTAGTATGATTCTCAGTCTTAAAGAATGGCTCAAGACCCAATTTGAAATGAAAGATATGGGTGAAGCATCTTACATCCTCGGGATGAAGATTGAGAGAGATAGAAAAGCGAGGAGGCTAAGTATATCTCAAGAATCGTACATTGAGAGTGTATTGAAACGCTTTGATGTGATTGGTTGGAAGACCATAGATTCACCCATTTATAAAGGGACAGTTTTGTCCGAAAGAATGGCACCTGCATCAGACGAGGAGCGTCTGAAGATGCAATCTGTGCCATATGCGCAGGCTATTGGCAGCTTGATGTATGCCATGAACTGCACTCGACCTGATTTGGCTTTTGTAGTAAGCCTTGTGAGTCGATATCAGGCTAACCCAGGTATGCAACACTGGCAAGCTATAAAGCGGGTGTTCAGATACTTGCTGGGTACCAAGGATATGAAACTCACATATCAGGCTGATAACCTGTCATTGGAAGGCTATAGTGATTCAGACTATGCCGGATGTAAGGATGATAGGAAATCCACTGCCGGTTATGTTTTTATGCTTGGTGGCGGCGCCGTGGCATGGGCTAGTAAGAAGCAGAAATGCGTTACTAAGTCCACGATGGAAGCTGAGTTTGTTGCATGCAGTTTAGCAGCTTCCGAGGCAGTTTGGATTAAAGAGTTTCTAGCTGGGTTACAGCTAGAACAGTGGACTGATGCTCCTGTCCAAATTTATTGTGATAATTTGGCAACTGTGTCGACACTCCATAATGGGGAGATCAGTTCAAGAGCTAAGCACATAGAGGTGCATTACTTTTATGTGTTTGACATGCTACAACGGGGAAAGTTGACAGTGAGTCATCTTCCTACGGTTGAGATGTTAGCTGATCCGTTAACGAAGGCCTTAACGACGGATCTATTTGTAAAACATGTTCATAGTTTTGGATTACGACAGGACTAGTGCACGAGTTACTGTGGATCGCAAATATGAACAAAGAACCCATAGTGGGGGATGTAAGTAAATATGGGTTCTTGTCCCATTTTACTTGTCTTGATTGAGAGGAGTCGGCTCTCTCGTGCGCGTGTAGGCATGTGGAGTAGTTAGGCTTCCGTGGGCCCGGTCCACACTAAATTGGAAGAGACACTGTAATCATCACCGATCCGGAAATCACATATTTGGAATTAGCCGTTTTGGTACGACCAAAATGGAATTGTCAAATATGAGTCACCATCTTGGAAATTCTGTTGAGCAATTTCGGGAAACCGAAATTGGCATTATTTGTAACGGATTTATGCCTTATTAAGGGCTTGAGAGGGGACGCCCTCAATGCAATACGAAAGGGCGACTTTTGGTTACAAGAAGAAGGATTTTGGTGACCTTGATTTGTTGGGTGAAAAAGCTAATTCGAGGAATATAGCTTTTCACATTGTTCTACACTCGATCGGTGAAGGATTTGGTGTTCTCGGACATAATCAAATCCGTGGAGTGATTCGTAGGCACAAAGGCCGAAGGTTGGTGTTTCTAATTTCATAATCTTTGAGTTTCAATTGTTGATTTTAGGAAAAACCCAATTTTTGAGAACCCACATCAAACGGATCTAATCCTAAATTCGCTTCCGTTGCGGCTCTATTACCCTTCAGTAACGATATGGAGATCAGCAAACTAAACATCTACGACTATAGACATACAAAGAAAATAAGAAATACCTCTCAGCTTTCTTTTTGCAGATGGCTGGAATTGCAGATGAAGAACGTAGAAGTGAACTGCGCAGGGAAGAGCAAAAATAGTGGGGAGAAGAGGAGTAGGGGCGATGTATATATAGAGGTACATGCACGTAGAGGAGAGCGACGTTACATTGTTGGGTGTTCCGAGTTTGATTGGGAGAAGGTGGAAACTGGAAACTTTGACTAGGAAATCATTGCCGATCGTTGACCGGACCCGGAATTCTTGCCGGTAGGTTCAACCGGGTTGACCCGGTTCTGACGTCATTAAGAAAAAAATTTTAAAAAAAAGAGGTGGGACGCGGCGTCTCCCTCTGGCTGCCGCCCGGGGGGGGAGGGGGTTGGCGGCCCTGTCGAGCCAGATTCCCCCGGTACCGCCGCGTCGAACCAGAGGGAATTCACCGTGCCGATCGTTGACCGGACCCGGAATTCTTGCCGGTAGGTTCAACCGGGTTGACCCGGTTCTGACGTCATTAAGAAAAATTTAAAAAAAAAGAGAGGTGGGAGGCGGCGTCTCCCTCTGGCTGCCGCCTGGGGGGGGGTTGGCGAAAAAAGTCTCACCTTTGCGCTGGGGGCGGTTCAACGTGGTCACGGCGATGATGGCGGCGCGGCTCGAGGCGACGCTGCGACGGCAAAGAGGGGAGGGGGGGCGGGGCCACGGCAGGAGGGGAAGTATAAAACTTGGGCCGGCTCTGGTCGAATTGGGTCGAACCGGCCGGGCCGGTCCGGTTTTTAAAACAATGCAGGAATTGTCGGGAGGGGTACGTAAGGAATATAGTGTCCGGTAGCATTATTTTATAGTTTTAATTCCTTTTTCAATTATACTACGAAAGAAAAAGTCATTTTCCAATTAGGATTCATGCTTCAAATATAACTCCTTTTAAGGCAATCTCTAAGCATTTAGGTTGATCTCTCTCTCTCTCTCATAGTAGGTGTTTAGGCTGATTTCACTTGGCTAACCACCTAGGTGAGTGCGCATATAGTCTAGCTTGTAACAATTCTCCAATTTAACCTAAATTTTGTCATTTAAATGACCAATTAATGTCGATGGGGAATTTAAAATTATTTGATTTGTGCACCTTACACATTTAGCAAGAAAGAAGTGTGCTTTACCAAGGAATTCCGTATCGGATTTCGGTAAAATATCGGTTGGCCTAAAAGACAAAATTTCTAAGATATATCGAAGATATTTATAAAAAAATATCGGTAGTTGAAAACTAATTTTTACCATATATTTTCACAATCTATCCCCTCTTCGGAGGGTTGCGTTAGGAAGGGCATCTGGCGTAAAAACTTGTCACTATGTTTCTTTGTATGGATTTTGTACCATTTTGATTCGGATAAGAGTCAAATGCGGTATATAATCCATGCCACCAACCCCAGATAGTGGGGATAAGGCGTATGATGATGATGATGATTTTCACAATCTATCTTCTAAAATGAGTTATATTAATTTAGATAAAGCATAGATTTCAAAATATGCATAAAAATGCATATTAGGAAGGGAAACAAACGGGAAAGTAATTTTTTTAATCTTTTTTTAAAATTCCCAATTTTTTTTGAAAACATTTTTTTTAAATAGCGATATTTCGGTCCGAAATTGAATTTTCGCCGATAATGTAAATTTTTTTAAAAATGATATTTTGTGATTTCGTTTTATCGGGTGAAACCCGAAATCGATATTTTGGCGAAATGGAATTCCTTGTGCTTTACACATTATATTTTCAACCAATGTGTATATATATGTATTTTTCGCTAATATACATACATGTTATATGTTGCTGATTGAATACTTCGTGTATTATATTGGACTTTTGGGATTTCAATTGAGAAAATTGGTTATTAAACTTGGGGCATGGTCCTCGCAGGATCTCTCCACCCTCTTCTTCACTCCGCGCATGGCACTGGTGCAGCGGTAGTAGCTTTTGCAACAAGAAAAAAAAAGCAAACAATTTAAGAGATAATAAAGAGAAGTAAAGTCATCATTTAGGAGTAGGCATTACGTTGTGTTGATGGGCCAGAAAGGCCATCCGGGATGGACAAGATGTAGAAGAAAAGCTGATTTTACCAGGTTCACCAAATTCCTAAATTAAAACTTTCTGAATTCTCAAACTTCAGGTTTAGGCCTTTTTTACGTTAAAAAGTTATTTCGCAATACAACTGTAAACGTGGACAAAGTATGTCCACAATTGTAGCCCCAATTCAAATACACAAAATACGTGTAAATCGGAGTAAAACTTTTCGTCAGTGGAAGACTTAAAACACAAAATATAAAAAATATAAATATATAAGCTGAAGTTCGAATCCGTCATCATTCAAAACATATTTATGAGAGATGGCGCATTACTTTTTTATTTAAATTTTAAACATATCAATAATTGAAAACCTACTACTTAAATTTGATTAAACAAATGAATAACCAAGATCATTTGGGTCAATCCATGCCACAGCTTACCGTAGCTAATAGTTATTACAATAAAGAAATTATTTTGGTGCACACACGTGCCTAAATCATCACTTATATTTAGGAAATGAACTAAGGAAACTTGCATTCTACTTCTGAAAGCCTTCTTTTATCCTCACACTATTGCCTTACGTCTTGCTAAGTCTCCTACTATGCTGAACCTATAGAAGAAAATAAGCTGAGTAAGGAGAACTCAGTAGAAAAGGCTTCTACCACATAACTAATACAAATATAACAATATTATAACATGAGCATAATTATTTTGGCACAATAATTCATTGATTTAATTTCATGCTTATACTTTCCTCTACTACACTAGTACATATTATAGTTGATACTGTATGTTTTAGTTTTTAGGTCATGGACAATTCTTTATAGGTCTAATATCTCGTAGAGTCAACCTGTATTCTTCTTGCATTCGTTTCAATTCTTACCAGCCACGTTTAGCAGAAGATCATGAGAAAAATTCATAATTTTTACCTGTTTAAATTATAGGCACCGTGAACTTCGCTATAATTCTACATATAATTTTTGATGTTTTATATATTTAAGCCATGAAGACGGCTAACCAATAAGAAAGAAAAAGTATCTCATGAAAAGAAACCAGAAAAACCCAGCAGATATTACAACACTATTGTTAACGTCAATTTAGAGGTTATATAATTCGATATGGACGTAAGCTTTGGGTGACCATCAATTTAATTTTAAATGATTGAATTGATCTAACAACATGGCCCCGACTGATGATGAATGATAAATTACAATATAGTACGTGACTGTATGAACTATGAACTGTTCAAACTGGGAACTTCTTTGAATCAAAACAAAAAATTGGAAACTTCGGTGTTGGGTGAGTGAAGATGACATGCATGTATTCAAACCTGCCAGCGTATGGAAATGAGCTGTGATATCCCTGCATCACTTCACTACAATACTGACATACAGATCTAAACTGATGTTCATTATACCCTCACTACTGAAGGGAAAATGATGTAAAAATATCATTTTATTTTTAAAATGAGCGTAAGGACATGCGAATCCCTGGCCAGAGCTTTGCCAACTGATTTATGATGTGACAGTCGCCCTGCCATGTCGTCCCAAGTTCTTGACTATTGATTTTTTCATAAAAAAAAAGAGAATTTGTCCATGTAGATTCTCCTCGTAAACGTGAGGTCATATTAAGGGGGATGACCTCTAAGGAGAAACGTTATGACCCCACGTGTCTTACGTTCACACATTTAGACTTTTTTTTATAATTCTTTTACAGTTGTTTCTTAAAATGTCAAGTTTCAAAGATTTTGGTTTCATTCCACCAAAGTGATGACCCAGAGAAAGTTGATGGCATTTGCTTAAGTGTTGAAAATTTGAACCAGATTCTAGGAGCTTATCAATCTCTTAGCACAAGTAACCAACAAGGGTTGGTGTGATAACCAGGGCGGTGCCTTGAAAAAGAGGCCCAGAGTTCGAACCTCTCCGTTGGCCACCTGCAGGAAGTATCCCACCTGAAAGGATTGGCGGCAGAATACAATGCTCTAACTTGTCGGTTGCCCTGTCCCTTCTAGTTGGGTCCTAAGGGTTCGGCCACCCCTTGTTACCAAAAGAAATATGTACATATATCTTAGCACAAGAGGGAATTACATGGAAGCCTATCCTTATTTATATGTGGCTGATTTGGAAAACAAGAAGTGAGGCCATATTTCAGTCCATCAAACCCTGTATGGCTATTATGGAAAGTCAGCTATTGACTATGCTCAATCAACTTTGGATGAGTAGTTCACCACCCTACGGACTAGCTAGCACCCCCACCCCCAAAACAATGTCCCTATACTCGGGCAATGGACGTCCACCATCTGGGAATTCTTGGACTACTCTCTGTATTTGTACATGTGACGACCACTAATTTTGTAATAAAATTAAATAAATAAAAAGAAAATATAATTTTATTTGGAATACCTAAATTAAAAAAAATTTCAAATTTGAGTACTTAATATTGAATTGATGGTATGATTATGAAATAATTTTTTTTAGTTTTCATAGGATCAGAGTGGAAAGATGGTTTGCTGGCCCTAGGGTTGAGCCGAACGCCAGAGTCAGAGGAGTGACTGACAACGGGTTGAGCCTGGATGTCAGTTGTCTAAAGGGTAAATTTAACATATGGTAATTCCTAGGTAAGGTTAAGATTATTTCAGGAAGTTACCATAGCACTGAAGGAATTAATAGTTACCAAACCCTCTGGGTGCTAGACCACTTGGGCGCCAGGAGGTGGCAGATTTTATTTAGTCTTTTGATTGTTAACCTTAATTGGAATTTGAGTCTTAATAGAGGAAGTTTCCTTATTATAATCAAATTAAAACAAGATTGATTCAGATGTCTTCTGATTGGAGGAATAAAGATTTTGTGATAGACTAGATTCAATCAGGACACCCAGGCGCTGGGGCTGAGCTTGGCTTTGAGTTTGAGCCTGGTGCCAGGGTCAGAGAACACCTGACGCCAGCGTGAGGACATGCGCCAGGGTAAGGTAGCATGGGGTGCAATGCCTCATGTAAGAGTGGTAAGTAAGGATACTTACCAAGTTAGAGTTGCAATAACATTGGAAGTTACTGAGTGAAGTTCAAACGTGTAACTGTTGACTTGGGCGCTAGGCTTACCTAGGCGCCAAGGATCTGGACGGGTCTTGTGAATAGATTTAAATATTTGTGATGGTTATTTCTAGCAGTTGGGAGAGATTTACGGTAAGGGTGAAAGTTTGAGTTACGAGCAATAATTATGGAAAGTAACAAGTAAATCAGATGAGTATAACCGAATTGGATACTGCTAAAATTGGGCACCAAATAGGAAAGAGGAAATAATATCTTTATAATTTGGAACAACCAATCAGAAGGGGGTGCCAAATAGGAAAGGGATGCCAAGAATGTAACCAATTAGGTAGTTACTAGATTTGGTGATAAGGTAGATCTTGAGAAAGAGATTTGTTATTGAACCAGATTTGGAATCTTACAAGAACTGGGCACCAGAATGAAGGGGATGCCTGATCTACATATGAAATATGCATTTTATTATCTCCTAAACTTATATTTATATTAGTGTTTGATTAGAATTAATGCTACTTTAATATAATTTTGCGTTTTTGTAGGAAACAAGAGTCATACATAGAAATGAGGTGAAAAGTAACTCAAATGGTTAAATCATCATAACTTTGTGTGTATATCTCTGATTGGACTGATTCAAGCTTTATGTCAAGAAGTCAACTTTCCAATGCCACCAACCACGTGCAATTCGGAGTTCGGAGTGAAAAGTTATAGCCATTTGAAATTCATGAACAGTAACCACGATCGATCGGCCATTCAACGCGATCGATTGCAAGAGCCGCAAAACAGTATAATTGAAGGAAACGAACGATCGGTACAAAAATGATCGATCGTATCTACTGAAATTTTTGATCCACGCAAGACAGTAACTACGATCGATCGCAAACGGCGTCGATCGCCAAAGCGATCGATCAGAGGAAAATAACGAAGGAATTGCGATGGATCGGTAGGTGAACGATCGGCAATATGGAGCGATCGATCGCCGTGTACGGAAAACCGAAATAAGACCTATTTCGACTCGGATTTGGAAGGGGACTTCGTGGTTTCTCTTCAAACATATAAATAGGCCTTATGGGAGAACGTTTTGGGCTAACCCTTGGAGAATCTAGAGCTTTATTGGAGACTAGAGAGGAGCAAGAGAAGGAGTCTTTTGGAGAAAAGAAGAAAAAAGATTCATGACGATGGATCTACATAAATAGGCTTCTCTTTTCTTTCTTTCTATGTGTAACTAAACTTTTATTCAAGGCTAGATGAAGCCCTAGATGTGTATTGCTCCTCTTGATAGTTTAATTTTATAAAGTTGATTATGATTCATGCTTAATGCAATTTCATGAGTATTCATTGAGTTCTTGATCATAGACTTGATTGATTATGAATGGAATTAGATATTGTGATTGATTTTATGCCCGATGAAGGATAAGATTAATTACATTATAATAGAGTTGTGATTGATTCTATGCCCGATCAAGGATATGATTGATTACACAATAGTGGATGAACTTTCGTGTCCGATCAAGAACGTTAGTGAATTCATTAGTAATTTGTGTGTCCGATCAAGAACACGAATTGCCATATCATGTTAACTTATGCTTAATAATAATTGAGAGTAGTAATTGCAAGCGCACGAATCTAATGCAGAATAATGGCTACGAGGTCGATCCCTCAGAGACTTAGTAAGATATTCAACCTAATTCTAGAGTATGTAGCAAGTAATAATGAAATGTAAAGTTCTAATTTTTATTTTCTTTTTAAGCAATCAATTGTTCAACTAAACTAAAAAACACAGAAATTAACTAAACAAAAGGTAAAATCATAAAAAGCATGTCTGCTGTTTCCAGTCTGTCTGTAATTCCGTTTTGCTTTCCTCTTTCCTCCACCTTCTGCAACAGTCTCTCGACTGCACACCTCGACCGTTCTGATCTTTCTCTCGAATAGAACAGAATAGTCCTCAATTCCAGCCAAAGCAAAGCTTCTTTCCCGTGTTGACTCAACACCTTTTCTCTCTCTCGAGCAGAAACGGTAAATGATTCTGCTTTGCTCTCTCGAGCCGAAGCAATTACTCTGTTATGATTCAACGAGCCAACCAGAACCACTTCTCTGTCTCTTGACTAAAGTAGCAGTCCTCCTCTATTACACAGCACAGCACAACCGGAAGAGCACCCAGAAAAGCAGAGCCGCACCCAACTAGTTCTTCTCCGACCCAGCCGTCCCCTGTTTTCTCCTCTGTCGCGCCGCCACAGACAACCTCCTTCTCCAACCACAGCACAAACAGAGCGCCACAGGCCGCCCTTTTCCTCCCCCTCTGCACAGTCTACTGTCCAAACACAGAAATCCAGAGAAATAGAGCCGCCAATCTCTCCCAAAAGCCACCACGGCCGGAACCGCCCCCACCCACAGCACAGCGCCTCTTCTTATAGCCAAGCCCGATCCAACCTAAGAATGCACCTTCCAGATTGAACGTGCTTCATTCCAACAAGCTTTGCACCGAAATCAATTTCTTTCCTTTCCCGGCACCTTCCAGATTGAAAGCCTCTTCAAAACACTGATTTTTCCATTTTTTAGACATCGGCCACATCATGAGCTTATCGTCCTTCTGCACTCCCAAATCGAGCCAAAATCGACACGCTGCTTCGGATTTCCGATCACCTCCTCCATCTCCGGTGACCCTTTCTTACTCAGATGTCGATTCTCAATCCAGCAGTTACCGCCGGCCGTCATCCAGCTCGCCAGCCACCGTGACCCTCTACAGGACCTTGCCGATCACCGTCGCATCGCCGGAAACGAGACCCACTGGTACAGGCCGCCGGAATTTCCTCCTCTTCCTCCGATTGAGCAGAACAGAGCCTCCAATGCTCTGTTTCTGTTCCAGGCGCCCGACGCCCGAGCCATCGGGCTCGGGTTGCTTTTGATTTCCCTTTTTTTTATTTTCTGAACCGAACTGGAACCGGTTCTTTTCTCTCTTTTTTTCTTTTTTTCTTTTATTGGGTTAAAACTCGTCGTACCAACCACGTTCATCGGATCTTCGATCTCTTCACACGAGCTGATTGACGCGTTCCACATTCGGCTATCTGATTTAGAGTTCTAAAGCCTGCATAAATAAAATTAAAATGTAATTAGACGCTTAATAAAATATAAATCTTATTAAATCCAAATTATGCATCTAAATAACTCAATTAAGCGCGTTTATTCATTAAACTCCAAATTATTCACTTAACACATATAAACATTAATCATCCTTATTTTAACTAAAAATACGACTAACAAATAGGTAAAAAGGCATATAAAAATGTGTATATTTTGCATATATCAAATACCCCCAAACCTACATTTTGCTAGTCCTCGAGCAAAACAAAACAAAACAAAGAAATCTAACTAATCCACTTTTGCAGGAATTCGCGATTGCATTTAGCGTATGCAACAAGCCTTTTAAACCCCCAGGTGTCCCTGGCTGGACGAGTGAAGTCTCGTGAGGGTTTGCAGCCATGCTACCCACAAACATGTATTTATGAAATAAACCTATTTAATCTAAGTGTAAAAAAAATAAAAAAAATAGAAAATCACTACAAAACAAACAATCCTAATATCCCTTCGAATGCAAACTGCAATGTTTAAGAAAATCAACCACATGTACTTGGATTTATAATCAACTGGAATATAGAAGCCCTCAAGTAAGTGGTTTTATTCTACACCTTCATCTTGGAAGTTTATGCTCAATATGATATAGCATGATACTTTATATAGTAAAAGTGTAGAACATTGTAGCAATACATTCTAAATCTCTGTTTTATACAGATCCAGTGTGACCCATTAACCAAAGAACATCAGAATCAACACAGTCGTCGTAATCTTTAGGTTCATGATAGCACAGATCTGCGCGCCTCCTTCGGGTCCAACATTCTAGATTTGAGAGGATAATACACCATAGACTTTTTTTTTCTGCTAGGACTGTGTAAGGCCTGACTTCAAGATGCTTAGGTTTAGCAATGACTCAGGCCAATGACTCCCAGCCAGTTGGCTTAGGGCATTAGGTTTTAAGTAGACCGCTTCGGGCCTGAGCATCAGCCTAAGTTAATCCTATAAAGTCAAGCAGCCCCCTTCTTTCATTCATTTTGTTTTCATTTTTCCGCATTTTTCATTTTCAGCAATCATATTTCAGCAATCTTTATTCCGTCCAGGCTGTATTATACTCTCAACCTATTTCCGGTTCCAATCCCTTGCCATAACCAAGTAAATGGTCTATCATGATCTTTTAAGCTCAACAGACAACCATATATCATCCAATGACTCTGACTAAAGATATCCCACTGTAAATTAGCATTCAACAAATCTCTAGACTGTATTACTTTATGTAACTAGTGTGTGTGAGTGAGTTTTATTAGCTCAAGCACTTCGTTCCAAGAGGACTGTAACAGAAAGATACTGCTCAGTTAAGTGTATCTATCCTCCAGTATACTTACTCACACTTCCAATGCAAATTAATCTCTTAAAAATTGAAGTATGCATTATAAAGGGATAAACTATCGAAACCTAAGAAAAATACTAACAAACAACCTAAAACTAAGTAAATTTTTATGTTTTTTTTTGTTTCAATTTTTTTTTAATAATAGAAACCAAAAGAATACTACTTTTCTTTTCTACACCCCCAAACCTAAACGAAACATTGCCCTCAATGTTTACCAAAATAAATATCACAATGACGAATAAAAGAAAAGGAGTGTAAGGAAAGAAATCACCTGAATGGAGATGCCTCATGGTAGATGTAGAGCATTGAAACACACAAACTAAGAATGAGGAGTAAGTACAAAATATGGAAAAAGAAAATACACCCCCCAAACCTAGATTGTAGCATCCCCACACATGTATCAACAACCTAAATATTAAACAAATAGAAAGCTATCTAAAACCAAAAATTTGGGTTGCCTCCCAAGAGCGCTAAGTTTTACGTCTTCAGCCAGATGTAACCAAAAATCATGTAGGAGCATTAGGTTCATCCAAATCTAGAACAATCTCCTCCTTTTCAGTAATACCATCTAAATATGGTTGCAATCTTTGCCCATTAACTTTGAAAATAGTTCCATCTTTAGGGTTTTGAATGTCAACCGCTCCATGGGAAAATACTTTGTGCACAATGAAAGGTCCAGACCATCGGGAACGGAGCTTTCCCGGGAAGAGATGTAACGTGGAGTTATAGAGCAAAACTTTTTGACCGGGCTCAAATGACTTTCTCAGGATTGACTGATCATGAAAAACTTTGGTCCTTGCTTTGTAAATCTTCGTATTCTCATAAGCTTCATTACGAATTTCGTCTAATTCATTGAGCTGCAATTTGCGAAGTGTTCCAGCCTTGTCCATATCAAAGTTAAAAGTTTTGATGGCCCAATAAGCACGATGTTCTAATTCCACAGGTAAATGACAAGGTTTTCCAAATACAAGTCTACAGGGGGACATTCCAATTGGTGTCTTAAAAGCAGTACGGTAAGCCCACAATGCATCATTCAATCTGTCAGACCAATCCTTTCGGTCGGGACGAACCGTTTTCTCAAGAATGCATTTAATTTCCCTATTTGAAACTTCTACTTGTCCACAAGTCTGCGGATGATATGGAGTTGCAATTTTATGAGTAATGGAGTACTTTTTCAGAAGTGATTCAAAAGCTCTATTGCAAAAATGTGTACCACCATCACTTATGATTGCACGAGGGGTTCCAAAACGAGAAAATATGTTTTCTTTCAAGAACCGAACCACTACTTTGTGATCATTTGTTTTGCAGGGAATTACCTCTACCCATTTGGAAACATAATCTACACCAACGAGGATATAGAGATAACCAAACGATAGAGGAAATGGACCCATGAAGTCAATACCCCAAACATCAAAAAGTTCAACAATTAGAATGTTGGTAAGGGGCATCATGGACCTACGTGATAGTGTACCCATACGTTGGCATCGATCACATTTTGTGCAAAATTCATGAGTATCTTTGAATAAAGTAGGCCAATAAAAACCACTCTGCAAAATTTTTGCAGCAGTCTTTTTCGCACCGAAATGGCCACCACATGCATGAGCATGGCAAAAAGAAATGATACTATCAACTTCATGCTCTGGCACACATCTCCTAATGATTTGATCTGGGCAATACTTGAACAGGTATCGATCATCCCAGAAAAAATGCTTAACCTCGGCGAAGAATTTGGATTTATCTTGTTTTGTCCAATGTTCAGGAAGTTGAGTTGTGACAAGATAATTAACAATATCAGCATACCAAGGCAATTGAGATACAACAAAAAGTTGTTCATCAGGGAATGACTCATTCAAAGGTAAGGGTTCTTCAGCAGACTCGTCAATAAGTCTAGACAAGTGATCAGCAACAATATTTTCAAAACCTTTCTTGTCTCTTATCTCAATATTAAATTCTTGAAGTAATAGGACCCAACGAATTAAACGAGGTTTAGTGTCTTTCTTTGAAAAAAGATATTTCAAAGCTGCATGATCTGAAAACACTATGACCTTGGATCCTAAAAAATATGATCGAAACTTGTTTAGAGCAAAAACTACAGCCAACAACTCTTTTTCTGTAGTAGAATAATTGAGCTGAGCATCATTGAGAGTTCTACTTGCATAGTAGATGACATGGGGTATCTTATTCACCCGCTGCCCCAAGACAGCTTCAACTGCATAATCGGATGCATCACACATAAGCTCAAAAGGTAAATTCCAGTCCAGTGGTTGGATGATGGGTGCAGATGTGAGAAATTGCTTGAGTTGATCAAACGCTTTAGAGCAATCATCATCAAAGACAAAAGGAGTTTCTTTAGCAAGCAAATTGCACAAAAGTCTTGAAATTTTGCTAAAGTCTGATGAATCGTCTGTAAAACCCAGCATGGCCAAGAAAAGATCGAACCTCCTTTACTGATTTTGGTGGAGGCAGACTTGAAATTAAGTCAACTTTGGCCTTATCAACTGCAATTCCTTTATTAGAAATCACATGCCCCGAAACTATCCCTTGATGAACCATAAAGTGACATTTCTCCCAATTTAGCACAAGATTTGTTTCTTTACACCTTGCCAAGACAAGAGACAAGTGGTGTAAACATTCATCGAAAGAAGATCCAAACACCGAGAAATCATCCATGAAAATTTCAAGAAATCGCTCAACCATATCTGAAAATATGCTCATCATGCACCGCTGGAATGTGGCGGGTGCATTACATAACCCAAATGGCATGCGACGATATGCATATGTTCCAAAAGGACAAGTGAATGTGGTCTTTTCTTGATCCTCTGGAGCAATGGGAATTTGATTGTAGCCTGAATAGCCATCTAAAAAGCAATAGTAGCTATGCCCAGCAAGTCTCTCAAGCATCTGATCAATGAATGGCAAAGGAAAGTGATCTTTCCTCGTGACCGAGTTCAATTTTCTGTAGTCAATACAAACCCACCACCCAGTGGTCATTCGGGTGGGGACTAATTCATTATTATCATTTTTGACTACTGTGATTCCTGACTTCTTAGGAACAACCTGAACTGGGCTGACCCAAGTACTATCTGATATGGGGTAAATGATGCCAACATCTAACAATTTTAGCTCCTCGGTTCTGATGACTCCCTTCATATTAGGGTTACGTCTGCGTTGCATTTCACGGGAAGATTTTGCATGCTCCTCAAGGTAAATGTGATGCATACACAGAGTAGGACTTATACCCTTAATGTCTGCTATTGTCCACCCCAAAGCTGTCTTATGTTCGCGAAGAACATCAAGTAACTTGCCTTCCTGTTCTGAATTAAGGTCTGAAGAGATGATAACAGGCAAGGTATCAGTAGAACCTAAAAACACATATTTAAGTGTATCTGGTAATGGTTTTAGGTCAAGTTGGGGTGGTTTTTCAATAGATGGGACAAGTTTAGACTCGGGAACTGGAAGAGGTTCCACCCTGGCTGTCCATTTGGTCGGGTCCAATATAGGGGTAGAGTCAAGCAATGCATTGACGTCTCTAATGGACCCTTCGATGTCAAAGTCTAAGCCAAAATGAGTTAAACATGTCTGAAGGGGATCATCATTTAAAACAGTTTGCAGGGATTCCTCTACCAAACTTTCAATCATATTCACTGCAAAAGAATCATCCGTCTCCGGGGGTTGTTGTCTAACATTAAAGACATTGAGTTTGACCTTTAAATTTCCAAAAGACAACTTCATAACCCCATTTCTACAATTTATTATGGCATTGGATGTGGCTAAAAATGGCCTTCCCAAAATCACAGGAATCTGACTACCAGGATTCTGCACAGGTTGGGTATCTAAGACAATAAAGTCTACGGGGAAGTAAAATTTATCCACCTGAACCAGAACATCCTCAATAACACCGCGTGGGACTTTAACTGATCTGTCTGCAAGTTGCAGTGTTATGGTAGTCGGTTTCAACTCTCCTAACCCAAGTTGCTCATAAACAGAGAATGGTAGCAAATTTACACTAGCTCCTAAGTCCAACAATGCCCTCTCTACAGTATGGTCTCCTATAACGCATGAAATTGTGGGACATCCTGGATCTTTAAACTTAGGAGGAGTGTTATGCTTAAGAATTGAGCTAACTTGTTCAGTGAGGAACACTTTCTTGTGTGCATTCAATTTTCTTTTCTGGGTGCACATGTCTTTTAAGAATCTTGCATAAGCGGGAACTTGCTTAATAGCATCGAGCAATGGAATATTGATTTGCACTTTCTTAAAAATTTCCATTGTTTCATCAAGTTTGTTCCCTTGAGATGTTTTTGCAAGTCTTTGGGGAAAGGGTGCCTTGGGTATATAGGGTGGAATATGCCTAGACTCAAGACATGAAGAAGCTTCTAGGCTCTTCTTCGATGTAACAGGACTCACGTCTGGTCTAGTGGTGCTCTCTTGTTCCTCACCCTTTCTAGCGATTGTTTCTATGGCAGTCTTAGGTGGTTCAACATTGTTGTCAATCTGTTTTCCACTCCTAAGTGTAGTTATGGCTTTAACTTGCGCTGGAGGTTGGTCTTGACAAGAATTAGATCCCACTTCAAATTGTCCTTTGGGATTAGCTACAGGTTGACTAGGGAACCTACCTTTTTCCCTCTCGTTTAATGCAGAAGCCAATTGACCCATTTGAAGTTCCAGCTTCGCAATTGCTTGCGAGTTGGCATGTAAAGAATGTTGGGTATCTTTTTGAAATTGTAGAGAGCTTTGCATGAACAAATTCAAAGTATCCTCAAGAGATGGTTTCTTGGGTTGTGTAGGGAATGTTTGAACTTGTTGAGGGTAAGATTGATTGGGAGGGTACCCTGGTGGTCCTCCTTGATGTGGTCCTTTGGACCATGAAAAATTGGGATGCCTTGCCCAACCTGGGTTATAAGTTTCTGAATATTGGTTATTACCAGGTCGAGGAAAGGCATTTATAGCATTAGCCTGATCGCTATTGTATTCCACTCCAGAGATGTTAGAAGGACAGTTTTGTGTGACATGGGCGGGGTTAGAGCAAATAGCACACACATTGACATGTGATGGCATTTGGGGCCCACCAGCAGACATCAACGCATCAAAGCGTTGTGTCAGGCTGTCGATCTTGGAAATCAAATGTGCATTATTGTCTACCTCATATACGCCTCCTTTCTTTTGAAAGAGAAACGTTCTGTCAACTCTACTTGAGCAATCCCATTGCTGAGAATTCTCGCATAGAGTCTCAATAAAATCCCATGCCTCTTCGGCACTCTTCATCATCACTGACCCACCACTAGCGGCATCAACCATTTGACGGTTCTGAGGTGTTCAACCGTCATAGAAGAATTGAACTTGTTGCCACTTTAAAAATCCATGGTGTGGACACTTAAGGAGCAAATTCTTCCATCTTTCCCAACACTCATAAAAGTGTTCACCCTCCTTCTGCATGAAATTTGTAATTTCTCTACGAAGGGCATGAGTTTTATGAACAGGGAAGAATTTGTTAAAATTTTTTTCAGCTAATTGATCCCAACTCCTAATTGTTCCAACTTCTAAAGAGTTCAACCATGCTTTCGCTTTTTCTTTCAAAGAAAAGGGAAAGAGGCGCAACCTAACAGATTCATCAGAGAAATTTTGGAATTTAAATGTAGCACAAATGTCAAGGAACTCTTTAACATGATTATAGGGATCTTCTTTATTAGAACCATAGAATGGGGGCAAGAGTTGCATCACCCCTGGTTTCAACTCAAAGTGGTGTGCCGTGGTGAGCGGCAATACTATGCAAGAAGGTGAGTTGAATTGAATGGGGGATGAATAATCTTTTAATATCTTCCTCACATTCTCATTTTTCATGTTGCCTAATTGATTTGTAACATCCATTGTATGTTTGAGTTTGGTTTTAAAAGTTCTTTCAATTTCTAGGTCAAGAGGTGCAAGCTTTTCACCCAGTGACCGACGACCAAGCATACACTAATTAACGGCACTAAAAATTAAATACCTAGAACAACCCTAAAAATTGCAACTAACACAAGCATGCAATCACAGAAAGAAATATAAAAATTCCAAACACCTAGAAAAATTAAAAGAGAAGGTAAAAGAACGCAAACGAGGGGAAGGGGTGGCCCTTCCAACGTTGGCGAGAATTTCGCGTCTCTTCTTACTCCTACAGAAAAGACAAAACACTAATAAGCAACAAAAATTAAACTAAAACTAAACTACTCTAAGAATTTGGTAAATTATCCTACGCAATCCCCGGCAACGGCGCCAAAAACTTGATGTAAATTTTAATATAATACTCGCAAGCGCACGAATCTAATGCAGAATAATGGCTACGAGGTCGATCCCTCAGAGACTTAGTAAGATATTCAACCTAATTCTAGAGTATGTAGCAAGTAATAATGAAATGTAAAGTTCTAATTTTTATTTTCTTTTTAAGCAATCAATTGTTCAACTAAACTAAAAAACACAGAAATTAACTAAACAAAAGGTAAAATCATAAAAAGCCTGTTTGCTGTTTCTAGTCTGTCTGTAATTCCGTTTTGCTTTCCTCTTTCCTCCACCTTCTGCAACAGTCTCTCGACTGCACACCTCGACCGTTCTGATCTTTCTCTCGAATAGAACAGAATAGTCCCCAATTCCAGCCAAAGCAAAGCTTCTTTCCCGTGTTGACTCAACACCTTTTCTCTCTCTCGAGCAGAAACGGTAAATGATTCTGCTTTGCTCTCTCGAGCCGAAGCAATTACTCTGTTATGATTCAACGAGCCAACCCGAACCACTTCTCTGTCTCTCGACTAAAGCAGCAATCCTCCTCTATTACACAGCACAGCACAACCGGAAGAGCACCCAGAAAAGCAGAGCCGCACCCAACCAGTTCTTCTCCGACCCAGCCGTCCCCTGTTTTCTTTGTTGTTGTTTTAATTAGTCTCCTAATTTTACTCGCAAGTGTACGAATCGTGTTTGGAGTATAGTCGCACAATTCTTACGAGGTCGAACCCACAGGGACTTGTGTTTTTGGAATTCTAATTCGAAGATCAGATTATTACCCTTGTTGAAAAATTAAATTGATTTGATCCACTACAACTACGACTAATCTAAGACTCAATGCAATTAAACAGCTTTAACTAAGAAATTAATCTAAAGGCAATTAAATAATCTATGAAAAAGAAACTAATTGACAATTAAAAATTGAAACTTTAATCAAGAATTTAAAACTCTAGGGCATAAGAATCAGCACATGACAATCATAGGAATATTTCTTTTAAAATCAGCAATTGTTTTCACGATTATCTCGTAGAGAATTGGAATTCAATCTATTCTCCTACGGAAAATTTCAGCATTAAAGCATATAGATTTTTAAATAGGATTTTGCATTCTCTTGCATATCAACAGATGAAATTCAAATCATTACATGTATCCATCATTTGATAAATCACAAGTAATATCTAAATAGCATGTTCAACATATAGCCCAATGCAATTAATTTGAGAATAGCAATCATTAAAACGCATTAATTTAGACAAAACAATTGCATCGCATAAATACTATTCCTACAACTAATCATGGCTTCATCTCAGCCCTAGACAGGGATTTAGCTACTCATGCTATAGAAATTAACTGTAAAGATAATGGAATTCATTTGTATTAAAGGTAAAATCAACTTACAAGACTTTTTGAATAATAGAAAATAAACCAGACTACTGTTCCTCTTCCCCACGGACTACTGTTCACAGCAAAAATTCTTCAGAACTTCAAAGCACGAAGCCGGAAGCAAAACCAAGATGAAAGAGAACAAAAGAAAGAAAAAAGGAACAAAATTTCTGGGGAAAAAACTGCTGGTCGTCTCTCTGTCGCTCGAACTGCCAGAACTCTCTTGTTCTGCTATTGCTCTGGTTATATAGAGCCCTCAAAAATCCCAACTTTCCAAATCGAGGACGCCTTCTCAAATCCGGAATAAAAAATCCCAACTTTCCTAATCAAGCACGCCACTGCCAAAAAAAAATCCACCTTTTCCTCCTCCGTCACGGCCTCGCGACTGCCGCCATCTGCTCTCCTCGTCGCCGTGAGCTCCGCCGCCGTCGCTCTGTGTTGCCAGAACCTAGGACCGCTGCCGCTGTTCTTCCGCTCTTCTTTTTCCGTTCGTCGAGACCCGGCTGTCGTCGAGCTCCAGCCCCGCCGTCATCAACCTCCGCCGTCGCCGGACACCGCCGTCCTTCACCCTCTCCATCGGTCAAGCAGAGCTCGAACGGAGCTCTGCTTCGTTTTCCCCAGAACACCCGAGCCCCGCTCTCTGTTTCAGAAACAGAACACCCGAGCCAGCGGCTCGGGTTTTGTTGTTTTTTTTTTTTTATTATTTTTTTTTCAATGAACCGGCCGAACGGTTCGGTTTTCTCTCTTCTTTTTTTTTTCTTTTTTTTTATTTAACTTGGCTAAAACCCGTCGTATCAATGTCATTCGTCGGATCAATCTGAATGCTCCTCATTTAATTCCACGCCCGTCTTCTTCATCAGTGAACATCAACGGTCCAGATCTTCTCTGCGCGTGATCTCAGATCTTGGGTCGCTTTGGCATTTCAAAACCCGTCTAACGGCTTCAATCTTGGCTGTTCAGCAGTATGGGCATTTGAACCTATACAAAATAAAACATGTCCCAAATTAGACGTACCAAATATTTATAAAATTACGGAACAGTGTTAAATTGAGCAATTTAGAGAGCCTTATTTAATTAATTTCTAATTACTTAGAAAATTACCAAAATTCACTTTATTCCTCGTTTTAATTAGAAAACATGACTAACAAATAGGTAAAAAGGCATATAAAAATGTGTATTTTTCATGCTTAACAAATACCCCCAAACCTAGATTTTGCTAGTCCTCAAGCAAAACACAAAAGAAAAATAATAAAGCTACTCAAAAATAAATGCCACTGTCGTAGGGAATCACGATTGCATTTAGCATATGCAACAAGCCTTTTAAACCCCCAGGTGTCCCTGGCTGGACGAGTGAAGTCTCGTGAGGGTTTGCAGCCATGCTACCCACAAACATGTATTTATAAAATTAACCTTATTCTTTATCTAAATGAGAAAGAAGTCAACTAAACACTTCAAAACACAAAACCTATTATCCCTTCAAATACACACTGCAATACTTAAGAAAACTAACCACACGTACTTGCATTTATAATCAACTGGAATATAGAAGCGCTCAAGTAAGTGGTTTTATTCTACACCTTCATCTTGGAAATTTCTGCTCAATATGATATAGCATGATACTTTAAATAATAGAAAGTGTAGAACATTGTAGCAATACACTCTAAATCTCTGTTTCACACAGATCCAGTGTTACCCATTAACCAAAGAACATCAGAATCTACATGGCCATTGTAATCTTTAGGTTCATGATAGCACAGATGCTTGCGCGCCTCCTTCGGGTCCAACATTCTAGATTTGAGAGGATAATACACCACAGACTTCTTTTTTTTTTTTTTTTTTTTCATAAGGACTGTGTAAGGCCTGACTTCAAGATGCTTAGGTTTAGCAATGACTCAGGCCAATGACTCCCAGCTAGTTGGCTTAGGGCATTAGGTTTTAAGATGGACCGCTTCGGACCTGAGCATCAGCCTAAGTTAATCCTATAATAGTCAAGCAGCCCCTTTTCTTTATTTTCATTTCCATATTTTTTTTTTCATTTTCAGCATATATATTTTCAAGCACATCTTTATTCTGTCCAGGCTGTATTATACTCTCAACCTATTTCCGGTTCCAAGCCCTTGCCATAGCCAAGTAAATGGTCTATCATGATCGTTTAAGCTCAACAGATAACCACATATCAACCAATGACTCTGACTAAAGACATCCCACTGAAAATTAGTATTTCAACAAATCTCTAGAAGGTATTACTTTATGTAACTGGTGTGTGTGAGTGAATTTTATTAGCTCAAGCACTTGATCCAAGAGGATTGAAACAGAATGCTATTTCTCAGTTAAGTGTCTCTATCCTCCAGTATACTTACTCACACTTCCAATGTAAATTAATCTCTTAAAAATTGAAGTATGCATCACGAAGGGATAAACTACCAAAACCTATAAAAAACACTAACAAACAACCTAAAATCTAATTTTTTTTTGTAAGTTTTTTTTTTTACTGAAAAAGTCAAAACAAGCAAGAAAATAACTTAGGATACCCTAAACAAATATCTTCCTATACCCCCAAACCTGCATGAAACATTGTCCTCAATGTAAAAAGATATGAAATAAGTACTGAGGAAAATAAATAGACGAGGGAAGGAAAGATAGTACCTGCACTCCACTGAAACGCTATAGTATCTATCAAAATGAAAAGAACAAGTGAAGCACAAGAATAACATAAGAAAAATAAGCACAAAAATAAAAATTCAAAAAACTTGGGTTGCCTCCCAGTAGCGCTAAGTTTTACGTCTTCAGCCAGACACAGCTATTAATCATTACATGGCAATTGGGACACTACAAGTAATTGTTCATCAGGAAAAGATTCAGTTATAGGCAATGATTCATCAGTAAAATCAACTATCAACCTAGATAAGTGGTCGGCTACAACATTTTCGGAACCTTTCTTATCCCGAATTTCAATATCAAATTCCTGTAGCAATAATATCCATCGAAGAAGACGAGGTTTAGCATCTTTTTTAGATAAAAGATACTTCAATGCAGCAGGATCCGAATAGATATAGACCTTCGATCCCAATAAGTAAGACCGAAACTTATCTAGAGCAAAGACTACTGCCAGCAACTCTTTCTCAGTTGTAGAATAATTAAGTTGAGCATCATTCAATGTTTTACTGGCATAGTAAATCACATGGGGAAGTTTATTAATTCGCTGCCCCAACACAGCACCAATAGCATAATCAGAGGCATCGCACATTATCTCAAAATGTAGGCTCCAATCAGGTGGCCGAATAATAGGTGCAGATGTTAACTCTGATTTGAGTTTCTGAAAGGCATTATTGCAAGCATCATCAAAGACAAATGGTGTATCTTTTGCAAGAAGATTACACAAGGGTCTAGAAATTTTACTAAAGTCTTTAATGAATCTTCTGTAAAATCCAGCATGGCCTAAAAATGATCTGATTTCTTTCACAGTTCGTGATGGTGGAAGATGTGAAATCAAATCAACTTTAGCTTTATCAACTTCAATGCCTTTATTAGATATAATATGCCCAAGAACAATTCCTTTTTGAACCATAAAATGACATTTCTCCCAGTTAAGCACCAGATTCTTCTCTTTACACCTCACTAACACTAAAGATAGATGGTGTAGACATTCATCAAAATTGGACCCAAAGACAGAAAAATCGTCCATGAATACCTCTAAAAATCGCTCTACCATGTCAGAGAAAATGCTCAACATGCACCTTTGAAAGGTAGCAGGTGCATTGCATAGGCCAAAGGGCATGCGACGGTAAGCAAAGGTACCAAAAGGACACGTGAAAGTGGTCTTTTCTTGGTCTTCAGGGGCTATGGAAATTTGGTTATAACCAGAATAACCATCAAGGAAGCAATAATATTCATGTCCCGCTAACCTTTCCAGCATTTGGTCAATGAAAGGAAGGGGAAAATGATCTTTTCTTGTCAAAGCATTCAACTTCCTATAATCAATACAGACACGCCAACCCGTTTGAACTCGAGTTGGCACTAACTCATCAGCATCGTTTTTCACTACAGTTATGCCAGACTTTTTCGGCACAACTTGAACAGGACTTACCCATTTACTATCAGAGATTGGGTAGATAACTCCTACATCTAAGGATTTCAGCTCGAACAACTTCTTGCATTACAGGGTTAAGACGCCTTTGAGATTCACGAGAAGGCTTGGCATCATCCTCCAAATGAATTCTGTGCATAACAATAGAGGGACTGATGCCTTGAATATCTGCAATGGTCCACCCTATGGCTTCTTTGTGCTTTACAAGAACATCAAGTAGTTTACGCTCTTGAGCCACATCTAGGTCAGCTGCAATAATGACAGGTAAGGACTCAGCCGGACCTAAATAAGCATATTTCAGAGTATCAGGCAGTGGTTTCAGGTCTAATTTAGGTGGCTCAACACTAGATGGAACTACTGGTAATGATGATAAGGCAAGAGGCTCCACTTTTGGTTGCCACCGTTCAGTACTCATCAGAGGTACAGACTCAAGCAATGAGTTTACTTGTTCAATTGACTGATCGATATCAAATTCACAACCAAAATGTGTTAAGCATGCCTCTAAAGGATCTTGGGAATGTGTTTGAAGAAATGTTTCATGGACAAGTGTTTCAATCAGGTTTATTTCATTCACATCATCCATGTCAGGTGGTTGTTTACCGATGTCAAAAATGTTCAATTCCACCTTCATATTCCCAAAAGAAATTTGCATCACTCCATTTCTGCAGTTAATGATAGCATTAGATGTAGCTAGAAATGGACGACCCAAAATGACAGGTATTTGCCCGCTTATGTTTGGAACAGGTTGAGTATCAAGGACAACAAAGTCCACAGGGAAATAAAATGTATCAACCTTTATCAGAACATCCTCAACAACACCTCTAGGAATTTTACCCGAACGGTCAGCTAATTGAAGTGTCATTGTCGTGGGTTTCAGCTCTCCCAGACCTAATTGCACATACACAGAGTAGGGCAATAAATTCACACTTGCCCCCAGATCTAGCAAGGCTCGCTCAATTTGATATTTCCCTATCATGCATGAAATTGTGGGACAACCAGGGTCTTTATATTTGATAGGAAATTTACATTGAATGACAGAGCTGACTTGTTCTGCTAGAAACGCCTTTTTAGGAACATTATTTTTCTTTTTGACAGAGACTAGATCTTTCAAAAATTTTGCATATGAAGGCACTTGTTGGATTGCATCTAGAAAAGGAATGTTTATTTGCACTTGTTTAAACACTTCTAGAATGTCTCCATATTGTGCACCTTTTTTAGGATTGACTAGTTTTTGCGGATATGGTGCCCTAGGTACAAAATTCCTAGGTGGAGAATCACTGTCAACAGTTGGAGAAGAATTAATGTCCTTAGTCTCTATTTCAGTCTTAGTGTTCTCACTTTCTTCTTTTTCAGGAGTTTCAATTTGATTATCAATTTGCTTCCCAGACCTAAGGGTAATGACTGATTGAACATGTTCCTCATTCTGTGAAGAATTAGAGCTACTACCAATGGAAAATTGGCCCTTCTGGTTAGGCACAGGTTGACTAGGGAATCTCCCTCTCTCTCTTTCTGCTAGTTGAGTAGCCAATTGACCAACTTGAGTTTCTAACTTAGCAATTGCTTGAGTATTCATGTGTGTAGAGTTCTTCATCTCAAGCATAGCTTGGTTAGTTGACTGAATAACTTGGCTTGTGGATTGGATGAAAGATTTGAGAGTGTCCTCTAACGAGGATTGTTTTTGTGTAAGACCCTGAGATTGAGGGACAGGTTGTTGATATTGGGTAGGAGGTTGAGACAAGGCTGGATAAGGTGGGTTGCTCTGCCTAAACTGATTATGCATAGGTTGCATAGGCTGCCCACCTACATTCATAGGTGGTTGACTTTGTCTCCAGGAGAAATTTGGATGATTTCTCTAACTTGAATTGTAAGTTTCAGAGAAAAGGTTGCCTGTCGGCTTCCCATAATTGTTTAGAACATTTACTTGTTCTGCATAACACTCTGGATAAGTATTCATGGAAGGGCAGTTCAGAGATGTATGCATCGGGCTAGCACACACAGAGCATGCTTCATTCATGTTGAGAGCATTGATGCTTCGGTTCAAACTCAGGGCATCTATTTTCTTGGTTAACGCATCGAGTTTGACCTTAACATCTACGTCATCTTTGATTTCGTAGAGACCTCCCTTCTTAAGAGCTTAATGTTGTCTCTCCCTATGACCTGCAAAATCCCACTGTTGGGACCTTTCAGCTAATCGCTCTAAGAAGTTATAAGCTGCTTCACCTCCTAAGTCTAAGAAAGCACCGCCATTCATTGATTCAATCATGTTGCGGTGTGTTTGAGTTAAACCATTGTAAAAATGTTGTATTAACCTCCATGTTTCAAACCCATCATGTGGACATTTTAGTAAAAGGTCTTTAAATCTTTCCCAACTCTCATAAAATTTTTCATTTTCATCTTCCATAAAGTCAGTGATTTCTCTCTTTAATTCGTTGGTTTTGGCCATTGGAAAAAATTTGGACAAGAATTTGCTCACCAACATATCCCATGTTGTGACAGAGTCAGCGGGAAGAGAATTTAACCACGCCTTGGCCTTGTCTTTCAAAGAGAAGGGGAAAAGGCGCAGACGAACAGACTCATCAGAGAAGTCTGTGAACCTAAAAGTTGCACAAATTTCTAGAAAATCCTTTACATGCATGTAAGGATCCTCTCTGTTAAGACCATGATAATTGGGCAAAAGTTGAATTATCTGAGGTTTTAGTTCAAAATGTTTTGCAGAGGTTGCAGGCAACACTATGCAAGATGGAGGGTTGATTGTGATCGGAGAAAATAACTCCCTCAGAGATTTCTCAGGTTGATCTTCCATGTTGAATGAAAGATCAATTTTTGTTTCACTATTCTCTAAAGGATTAGAATTATTGCTAACCAGACGCAGTGTGTGATCACGTGTCCACGTGGTCATCCACTGTCAATCAACTCTCACGTGTTGAAATTTTTAATTTTTAATTTTTTAATTTTTAATTTTTAATTTTTTTTTACCTAAAATTAATTGCAAGGGTAAAATTAGTCTTAGAATTTGATTTCCTACAAGTCCCCGGCAACGGCGCCAAAAACTTGTTGTTGTTTTAATTAGTCTCCTAATTTTACTCGCAAGTGTACGAATCGTGTTTGGAGTATAGTCGCACAATTCTTACGAGGTCGAACCCACAGAGACTTGTGTTTTTGGAATTCTAATTCGAAGATCAGATTATTACCCTTGTTGAAAAATTAAATTGATTTGATCCACTACAACTACGACTAATCTAAGACTCAATGCAATTAAACAGCTTTAACTAAGAAATTAATCTAAAGGCAATTAAATAATCTATGAAAAAGAAACTAATTGACAATTAAAAATTGAAACTTTAATCAAGAATTTAAAACTCTAGGGCATAAGAATCAGCACATGACAATCATAGGAATATTTCTTTTAAAATCAGCAATTGTTTTCACGATTATCTCGTAGAGAATTGGAATTCAATCTATTCTCCTACGGAAAATTTCAGCATTAAAGCATATAGATTTTTAAATAGGATTTTGCATTCTCTTGCATATCAACAGATGAAATTCAAATCATTACATGTATCCATCATTTGATAAATCACAAGTAATATCTAAATAGCATGTTCAACATATAGCCCAATGCAATTAATTTGAGAATAGCAATCATTAAAACGCATTAATTTAGACAAAACAATTGCATCGCATAAATACTATTCCTACAACTAATCATGGCTTCATCTCAGCCCTAGACAGGGATTTAGCTACTCATGCTATAGAAATTAACTGTAAAGATAATGGAATTCATTTGTATTAAAGGTAAAATCAACTTACAAGACTTTTTGAATAATAGAAAATAAACCAGACTATTGTTCCTCTTCCCCACGGACTACTGTTCACAGCAAAAATTCTTCAGAACTTCAAAGCATGAAGCCGGAAGCAAAACCAAGATGAAAGAGAACAAAAGAAAGAAAAAAGGAACAAAATTTCTGGGAAAAAACTGCTGGTCGTCTCTCTGTCGCTCGAACTGCCAGAACTCTCTTGTTCTGCTATTGCTCTGGTTATATAGAGCCCTCAAAAATCCCAACTTTCCAAATCGAGGACGCCTTCTCAAATCCGGAATCAAAAATCCCAACTTTCCTAATCGAGCACGCCACTGCCAAAAAAAATCCACCTTTTCCTCCTCCGTCACGGCCTCGCGACTGCCGCCATCTGCTCTCCTCGTCGCCGTGAGCTCCGCCGCCGTCGCTCTGTGTTGCCAGAACCCAGGACCGCCGCCGCTGTTCTTCCGCTCTTCTTTTTCCGTTCGTCGAGACCCAGCTGTCGTCGAGCTTCTGTTGCCGTCTCCTTTGCCGTCGCCGTCGAGCTCCAGCCCCGCCGTCATCAACCTCCGCCGTCGCCGGACACCGCCGTCCTTCACCCTCTCCATCGGTCAAGCAGAGCTCGAACGGAGCTCTGCTTCGTTTTCCCCAGAACACCCGAGCCCCGCTCTCTGTTTCAGAAACAGAACACCCGAGCCAGCGGCTCGGGTTTTGTTGTTTTTTATTATTATTTTTTTTCAATGAACCGGCCGAACGGTTCGGTTTTCTCTCTTCTTTTTTTTTTCTTTTTTTTTTCTTTAACTTGGCTAAAACCCGTCGTATCAATGTCATTCGTCGGATCAATCTGAATGCTCCTCATTTAATTCCACGCCCGTCTTCTTCATCAGTGAACATCAACGGTCCAGATCTTCTCTGCGCGTGATCTCAGATCTTGGGTCGCTTTGGCATTTCAAAACCCGTCTAACGGCTTCAATCTTGGCTGTTCAGCAGTATGGGCATTTGAACCTATACAAAATAAAACATGTCCCAAATTAGACGTACCAAATATTTATAAAATTACGGAACAGTGTTAAATTGAGCAATTTAGAGAGCCTTATTTAATTAATTCCTAATTACTTAGAAAATTACCAAAATTCACTTTATTCCTCGTTTTAATTAGAAAACATGACTAACAAATAGGTAAAAAGGCATATAAAAATGTGTATTTTTCATGCTTAACATTCTCCTCTGTCGCGCCGCCACAGACAGCCTCCTTCTCCAACCATAGCACAAACAGAGCGCCACAGGCCGCCCTTTTCCTCCCCCTCTGCACAGTCTACTGTCCAAACACAGAAATCCAGAGAAATAGAGCCGCCAATCTCTCCCAAAAGCCACCACGGCCGGAACCGCCCCCACCCACAGCACAGCGCCTCTTCTTATAGCCAAGCCCGATCCAACCTAAGAATGCACCTTCCAGATTGAACGTGCTTCATTCCAGCAAGCTTTGCACCGAAATCAATTTCTTTCCTTTCCCGGCACCTTCCAGATTGAAAGCCTCTTCAAAACACTGATTTTTCCATTTTTCAGACATCGGCCATATCACGAGCTTGTCGTCCTTCTGCCCTCCCAAATCGAGCCAAAATCGACACGCTGCTTCGGATTTCCGATCACCTCCTCCATCTTCGGTGACCCTTTCTTACTCAGATGTCGATTCTCAATCCAGCAGTTACCGCCGGCCGTCATCCAGCTCGCCAGCCACCGTGACCCTCTACAGGAACTTGCCGATCACCGTCGCATCGCCGGAAACGAGACCCACCGGTACAGGCCACCGGAATTTCCTCCTCTTCCTCCGATTGAGCAGAACAGAGCCTCCAATGCTCTGTTTCTGTTCCAGGCGCCCGACGCCCGAGCCATCGGGCTCGAGTTGCTTTTGATTTCCCTTTTTTTTTATTTTCTGAACCGAACCGGAACCGGTTCTTTTCTCTCTTTTTTTCTTTTATTGGGTTAAAACCCGTCGTATCAACCACGTTCGTCGGATCTTCGATCTCTTCACACGAGCTGATTGACGCGTTCCACATTCGGCTATCTGATTTGGAGTTCTAAAGCCTGCATAAATAAAATTAAAATGTAATTAGACGCTTAATAAAATATAAATCTTATTAAATCCAAATTATGCATCTAAATAACTCAATTAAGCGCGTTTATTCATTAAACTCCAAATTATTCACTTAACACATATAAACATTAATCATCCTTATTTTAACTAAAAATACGACTAACAAATAGGTAAGAAGGCATATATAAAATAGAGTAAATTATGGGTGCTTGGTGTTTTCCATTTTCTTTGTGGGATTGCATGACGTGCTAGTTGTCACTATTAGGATTGCTAGTTGTCGCTATCTAGGATTGATACTTGCTAGTTGTCTCTATTAGGAGTGTTACAGGTTTTGTTTGATTTTTATTGTGCATGCATGGTCGTCGCTCCCTGAACCCCGACCTTGCCTTTGATCCTGATCCTGAGCACCTATCCTTGGTCGGGCATAAAATCAATCATAAACCTGTTCTTGATCAGACACAGGGATTAAAAAGATCTAATTCCATTCATAATCAATCAAGTCTATGGCCAAGAACTCAAAAGAAACTTATGAAATAGCATTAAGCATGAATCATATCAACTCTATTAAATTAAATTATCAAGAGTAGCAATACACATCTAGGGCTTCATCTAGCCTTGACAAAGAATTTAGTTACACATAGAAAGAGATAAAAGGGTTTCATCTATGGCCTGATTTGATAGTTCCATTGACATGGATCTCTTCTTCTTCTTTAGCTCCACAAGACTCATTGTCTTTCTCTTCTCTAGCCTCCAAGGTCTCCAAAAGGACTCAAAACTCTATTATCTAATTTTCCTACAAAAACAAAAAACTATATTTAAGTATCACTAAATCTAATCAAACACCAACATAAAGATAAGTTTAGGAGATAATTATATGCATAATTCATGTGTAGATCAACTTGTTCTGAGGAGGTTTCTAATGGACGGTCATGATTAAAATGGAGTTAATCTAGGGTGCAAAAGAGGTTCCACTTGAACTAGGAATGTATAAAAGCCCCTCAGTAGGGTTGGCCGGCCAACACTTTTGGCCAACCAAGTCTTTTTCTCCTTTGTGTTTTCTCCTCTTCTGGCACCCTCCAACCACCAACCTTCCTCCTTTTTTCCCACTCTCATAGTCCATTAGATTGATTGATAGAGGACGACAAAACGTAGGGTGAGCAATGGTTTTGTTAGTGGAGGAAAAGACTACAACAACCACTCGAGGTAAGATGATTTTTCCACAACTCCGTTGGATTTTCTTTCAACTATGTGAATGCCTAGAGATTGAATTTTGATGTCAATTAAATTGTCTCTATACTGGAATTATTGTGTGATCAATTCATATTCATGATTCAATTGTTGTCATGATCCTATATTTGATATTTCATGGAAACTATGAATATATATTGCGATTGTGCACTTGTTCAGTTTCATTGTTACATGTATTAAACCTGGATATCAATTTGAAGTCCTCTATCGAGGTGATGTTGGCTAATGACAGTTCTGTAATAATAAAAAGATATCATGCCAATAGGTATATGTATTCATTAAATGTCAAAAATTAAGCATATTAGAGGATAATTAGACCCACTAATCAAATCGGATTAAAACAGTGCTCTCAGCCAGGACTATTCATGTGCCAATGACCTGCACGAAAATAGTCATAATTAATTCTCAAAAAATCTAAAAATATGCCGTCAACTGGGTATGAAACTAGACTTGTAGGAGCATCTACTGTAAAAATTTCAAGGGTTCAAACTATGTTGTCCATGGTAACCTTTTGAAATCACTTGATCAGTCAAAATAGCATACTACACTTATACTAAAAGTAATTAATGCCAAGCTAATATTAGTTATTATGTCATAGATAAACATATGATGTACTTATGAATGTTATAAGACTTGAAAGTAGGGATTGCAGTAAATGACTAAGTTATAAAAGCTATAATCATGGGGTTGACCAAGGGTGTTCCAACTATTCAATAAACTTCATGTACCTTTTTCTTTGTGTCTGCTCGATTCAAGCTTTGAATTGAAACTTGAACCTACTATTCTTCATGTTCCAACTCTGATTATTGGATTCATGGTAAGTGGTTCTTGAACACTAGTTTGTTCCATGAGTTCCTATTTAGGGCTAGTCACATGTAACTTGTTCGATGTTGGTTCTTTCATTTCGTACTGCAGTTGTGAGCCAACTATCAGAAAGGATGTGATCTTCACAGAAGATATTATTATATCTCTGTCTTTGGGGTATCAATTGCTCTGTAATTCTTCAAAAAAAATTTGAGAGTTTTCACTCATTAGAGGCAGTTGAATAAGTTTCTTAGGTTAAGAAGCTTGTAGGCTCAAAAGTACCTGACTGGAGACTCTGCCAGGTTCAGAGTTTCATAATACTCAAAAGTACGTGGAATGGAAGCAGTCTCTACCAGGATGAGTGGTTTTATTGTACTTTTAACACTTTGTACAAATCAATTCTTAGCACACAGGCCATTATTTCAAAGTTTAACTAAACTGACAATAAATAAATCATCTACGTTCCACTTTGAGATCTTCATGTCCAGCTAGAATCCAATTTAATTTTTGTCTTCACTTGCTTCACAAGATGCATGAGTACTCCGAAGAAATACTCAGTATGATGCAAAAACTACAACAGAATATGAACGAGCTCAAATAAATGATGAAGAATAGATTCAATACCTATTGAGAGACAAACAATTTTTATTACTAGTAAATTACAAGTTATACTCGTATGGTACAATACCAACCACTGAACGAGATCCCCTCAACATAAGAATAGAAGTCACCCAGTTGGGGTTTGATGGTGTCTCTTATTTTTGTTATCTGCCATTAATCAAAAACAAGGGCAATTAAGTAACTTCATGTGCCATTTCAAATTGACGAGCAGAAAAAACGGTTTAACTGTTGTCTATAAATAGTGGCTTCTTCTCTCATTTGAGGGGATTGAAATGTTGAGATGATCGACCTGATTTTAGTTCTCAAGACATCCATGGATTTGGAAGTCGCCTCACTATGGATTCAGTGAGTCTCTTATGTTTCTATATTTTATGTTAAGTGCTCTGTTTCTCCTGTATTTTCCATTTGTTCTTGTAAACAGAAAATCTGAAAGTGTAATTTCTGAAATTTCATTAATACAATTACATTTTCGGACCAAATTCTTTGGTTTCCTTTTGAAATTGAACCTTGGGTTCATCAAGTGGTATCAGAGCAATGTTGATCAATTGTCTTCCACGGCGATCGGGGATTCTAGTGAAAATTCGACAATTCAACAATTGATATTGCAGATGATGCAACAAATCCTTCAACAAATGCAACAACTGAATGCAAATTTTGGTTCTCCGCAAAATCCGGATCTGACTCGAGCTCATTCTTTCCGAAATAATCGAGTTAATATTTGGGTTCCTTTTTCATCCACTATGATTCCTAATCGGCAGAACAGATCTTTTACAAATTCAGGGGATGGATATTCTAGTGAAGATGAAGAGGAGGTTGTTCCAAATCCTGCTCAATCTGTTCCAGCTGACCACAGAGGTACGTTTAGTGATCAAAATCGATTTCGGCCTAAACTGGATCTACCCATCTATAGTGGACAAATCAATGTAGAAGAATTTTTGGATTGGCTTTATGAAGTTGATAACTATTTTGCTTGCATGGAAGTTCCTGAAGATTTAAAAGTAAAGTAAGTTTCCTGTAAACTAAAAAGGTGAGCTGCTGCTTGGTGGCAACAAATTCAAAATGCTAGAATCCAAAATGGTAAACATTCAATTCGGTCTTGGACTCGAATGAAGAATATGATGAGAAGTAGATTTCTACCACTGGATTTGAACAGATTATGTATAGGCAGTTGCGAGAATGTAAGCAAGGAAATCATTGTGTATGACTACTTAACTGAATTTCAGAGATTATCTGCTGGAAATAATCTACAAGAAATTGAAGACTAGAAGATTGTTAGATGTACTGGTGGGTTAAAGTATGTTTTACAGTTGAAGTTAGCTAATCAGACATTACATTCTTTCAATGAATCTGTGCAAGCAGCATTGTGCCATGAATTTTTGTCTTCTCAACCAACTGTTAGAGGTTATTCTTACTCTAGATCTACTTCTGAAATAGGAAATAGTAGCCGACAGAAAAACAGTGAATCTAAACAAAATGTTTCAAAGGGATTTAAACCAGGAAATGTAACTGTTATGAACAAGACTAACAATCTTGTTCCTAATGTAGCATCAGCCCCGAATCCTTATGCCTTTCCAACTCCAAAGCTTTGCAATAGATGTCAGGAACCTGGCCACACATCTAATAGATGTCCTCTCAAAAATCAAAGAACTACAACTGCAGTTGTAAATTTTGATAGTCAACCAGTTGTTGCTAAAGAAAATATCATTGAAGAAACTGGAGATGAGGGAGACAACTGGGAATAACAGTCTCAGATTATGGTGGTACAACGACTACTTTGTTCAGTAGTTTCTGATGACCAAGTGCAGGGACATAATTTTTTTCGAATTCAATCACAAAATCTGTAGTCTTATAATTGATGAAGGAAGCTCTGAAAATATTGTGGCTAGAACAATGGTGGAAAAGTTGCAATTGATTACTGAAAAACATCCAAAACCTTATACATTGGGGTAGATTAAGGGTCAAACTCTAGTAACTGAAACCTGTAAGTTACCTATCTCCATTAGAAAACACTACAAAACTGTGTTTACTTGTGATGTGTTAGGTATGTCTGCATGCCAAATATTGCTACCCTCGTGAATCTAGTTTCTAACACCACTTATTTTATATTTTTTTGATTTTATTTAAATTAGTTATGAATTATTTACTATCGACTGTCAGCACAGAAACAGTTCTGGCCAAGATTAAGACTCTTAATCAAACTTGACTATCTTACTTAATAACAGATTATAAATAATAATACATTATTAACAAACCATATACTCCCCTCCTAGACCAATTACAGAACCTAGGATTATCTGGAATTACTAAAGTTCACTCCTTTCTTGTGTTCTTTTCTATATAACACAGTTTTTAAACATTAATACATCCCAAATAAGACAATTAATACAAGACACACCTTAAAGGCACAAACTCAACGCGGATCATGATCAACCCAGCAATATTAGAACTTCTAGTCTCTGGAAAATTAATAAAACATTAGACTTTAGGTGCGAATTCCCATCTAGAAGCGAAACATGAATGCATATATGATTTATGATACACTACGCATAGAAATAATGATACAATTCATTCATCTCACAAGAATCCAAACAATACTCTAAGGTACTGAATCAAAACACTTGTCAAAAACATATAATCAGAAGAGAGAGAAGAGGGAAAAAACCATCCTACTTAATTCACCAAAGATTTTGCCTCTCTACGCGTTGCTTGTCTCCTCCGCTTCCTCCAAAGCTCCCGCTCGAAGCTCTTGCAACCTCCCACAAGAAGAAGCCTTAAGGAAGACGGTGAATGTGGGAAGGAGAAGAGGAAAGGTCCCCGGACGTTCTAGGGTTAACACAAGCCAATTCTCTAGTGTTTATATAGAGTTGGGGGAGAATCCCTTCTTAAACTAATCTTCCAAATCATGGACACTTTCAACCCATGGGAAGGCTTCAAGATCCCTCTAGAGACGTGCAAATCAAGTCCAAATGGGATTTGATATCTTTCCCAAGCAAATTCACCCCAAAAATACGCTAGAAATCGCAAAACCGCAACCGGCGATCGATCGGCTATACGACGATCGATCGTCGTATGCGTTGTTTTACACTACCGTGTTACAGCCGATCGATCAATATTATTGCCGATCGATTGCTTTATGCGAAACTAAACATTCAAAAAATCACAGTAACAACGATCGATCGTTTTGATAAGGCGTCGATCGGTTCAGCTTGTCAATCGATGAGTTCTTATGGTGATCGATTGCAGGCACGTTCAATCAAAATCCAATTTCTCGTATCTTTTCACTCCAAACTCCAAATCGCGCATAATTGGTGGCGTTGGAAAGCTCTTCTCACCAACTTTAATTACCATAAGGTAAAACATGACCAAATCATACATTAAGAGGGTCAAATTTCGGTTTTAATATATTTACTAATTTTTCGGGTGTTACATAACTGGGATTGAATGGAGATGGGTATGAGTATTTTAGGTACATTGATGAACAATGGTACAAATTGTGTTTTCGTCAAAGTTCACGAGTACTTTAGTGAATTTCAATATTATTACCGTGATCTTCCATTACAGCGAAAGCATGACACCCAAGGAAACATGGTCACCTACTTAATTTCATGACAAAATTAAACTTGTCCTCCATAATAAAAGCAACAAATTAAGCACTTTGTATCAATAAAACTAATTAATCATTTGATCCAAGGTCTCCTAGGCAGTGGTCTTTTTTCTTTGGTGCAACTCATAGGCAGTGTCAACATCAATCCATATATTCTTCTTTCTTCATTCCCCCATATTTCTGCTTTTAAGCCGATATAGGACCCATTCGTTCGGCTGCCAAGATGGTAAAAGAAAAGAGAATAAGATATCTAAAATGACTGTAAAAAAGGGATCTTCTTTTTCATTAACACAAAACCTGGTTTTTAAGTACGAATGAATGCATGATCCAGCTGGTCCTCCTATCTCTAGTTTCTTGTAAAGCAGCCCTTTCATGATAGAAGAGTTTATCCTTTATGCCTAACGCATTTTCAGATTGGTTTTTTTCGTACATTGGCACAGAATTGGCCAGCCTCCACTTCCCCCTCGGTGTTCTTGGTCGATCTCTCCTCTTTGAAAAGAAATACCAGCTGTCTCTTGTGGCAGGCGCATAGTTTGCTCCAACATCAGTTGAATATTTCTAATGAATCAATAATTTCAGACCTTTTTTATCGATAATTCAGACTTTATTTTATTCCCCGACAAGACTATCTGAGCCGTCAAATTTCGATCAGGCGGCCCACTTTAATATTAAGGGCAGGCAGTTTGAATCACTGCGTGCCTTTGGATCTCAATCCGACGGCTCAGACTTAGCCTGGTCTTCATGTTAAGCGTTACCTGTATGTATAACAAACTAAATTAATCACCTGCTAAGTCTGCCGGATGAAAGTCGAGCACAGTTTCCACTTCGTTGATGTACATGGCCGACATGGGATGGAGGACTCCACCTGGTGCATTCTTTACAGGAAGAAAATACTCCAAGATCTCATCATCGGTTGGTATGAACTTATATGGCGACTGAGCTCCCGGAGAAGGAGAAGTTGCAGGAGAAGAAACCTGCTGCCGTATCATCTTATTTGTGGAAGAAGAGAGAGTCTGCATTATATATGTACGTTCAGTATCTGTTAGCATATTGCAAATTAAAAGCTCCCCCACATCTCGCAGTTTTATAGATCATTTTAAGTTGGGACTCTTCATGCCAATAAAACTGTGATATCTAGCATTCATACAAAGTTATTCATGTCAAAAATAAGAGTTATATTTTAGAAGAGAAATATAATTTTATCAACAAAAAAATACACATCAAACACGTAACGACATGGAGATCAGCAAACAAAACATCTATGACTATAGACATACAAAGAAAATAAGAAATACCTCTCAGCTTTCTTTTTGCAGATTGCTGGAATTGCAGATGAAGAGCGTAGAAGTGAACTGCGGAGGTAAGAGCAAAAATAGTGGGGAGAAGAGGAGGAGGGGCCATGTATATATAGAGGCACATGCATGCTTCCGAGTTCGAGTGGGATAAGGTGAAAACTGGAAACTCTGATTAGGAAAGTCATGATAGAGTAAACGTGGGTCTTAATCAATCTATTTAATCACTTCATAGATTATCCTTTTATCTTTCTCGCCTAAGAAGGTCTATGAAATCAGGCACGTCGGATGTAGAGGTAGGTGAATGACGTAGTAGAGGATTACGTTATATGTCACATATAGCTTTTCATAGAATCACGTTAGTATGCTCACACGTGTTGGCGTGCGCTGATGCGCTGCGGGCCATGAATTTTGATCCGACGGTAAATTTAATACAGAGAAACTAGCCTGCCCCATAGAATAGGGCGTGCCATCAAATCTCAATCCGACTGCTCGCAGTGCCCTGCTTCACACCAACCCGGGTGAGTTGGGGCACATGCTCTCTTTTTCTTTTTTCCTTTCTTTGTCATTTCATAAATAGATTGCAAACCTGCATAGTGAAGGGGTTTTAGTCCATGTCCATATGTGCGAATGTCCTCTCTAACTCCTGTTTTGCTCCTACATAGGTGAACCCCTAAGTAGTCACTTTCCAATTAGGGTTCATACTTCGTACATAAATCCTTCAAGGCAATCTCCAAACAGTTAGGCTGATTTCTCTCTCTCTCTCTCTCTCTCTCTCTCTCTCTCTCTCTCTCTCTCTCTCTCTCTCTCTCTCATATTAGGTGATTAGGCTGATTTCACTTGGCTGACTATCTAGGTGAGTGCGCATATCGTCTAGCTTGTAACAATTCTCCAATTTAACCTAAATTTTATCATTTAAATTTATCTTATTTGTGTACCTTATACATTTAGCAAGAAAGAATGCTTTACAAATTATATTTTCAACCAATGTGTACATATATATTTATTATGATCATTCGAAAGGGTATCGTTTTGCAGTACACACTACAACAAAATTGTCCTTTAACGACGGCAAAACCGTCACTATAAGTACTTAATCTGTCGCTACAGGTTTATCGCGACAGATATTTTCCGCCGCTACCGTTGTCGTTATAAGTGCCACTAAAGACATTTCGATGGAAAAGTGGCAATATGTCACTAATATTTTTACCAAAAGTTTTACCGACGGATTTATTTCTGTTGCCATATTATTTTAGCGACGGTTGTACGCCGTTGCTATAAAATTTTTCGCCGGTTTCAAAGAGCTCATTTGTGACAGATTTTATCTGTCGGTACAGACTTCGAAAAAATTTATAAAAACAACAGCTTTATGCTGCTGTGCTAAATATGGATAACAAGCATTATTCATAAATGCAAAAGATATTCTCATATTCATATAATTACCACATTGTACACAAACATATATATACTTAGCCTTTTTGCGGCTAATTAAAGCTATTTTACTATAAAAAAAGAACCTTGATAAAAAAATTCGTATTGATAAATAACAACTTTACAATGTTGTAAAAAAATAACAACTTTACGAGGTAAAAACACAATATATGCATATAATAAAGTGGGAAGCTTATTACAAGAGGCCAAATACATTAGTAAAAAGTGAAGTACAAAAGTTAAAATAAGTAGAGTGACTTGTTTTCCCTGGTTCTATGTCCATCATGCATATTTATGAATCGCACATCTCATATCATCCCTTAATTAAAGGCTGCATTGTTCCCTAGTTTCTTGATGGAGCCATTTGCATGTATAATCATAGAGAACCACCTGTCCATAACATTCACAAAATTGTGGACTGGTTTTGACACAAAATAAACCACTACATTTTCCTGCAATCTAACAGAAATTTACAAAATATATAAGTCCTTGTATAAATATCACAATATGTTGGAGAAAGAAAAGAACCGCAGGACAAAGTAGCAATATGCAGGCCAAGAGACTCCAGCAACTATCCTTCGACATACAGCTCTGTGACTTTGCATATCTTCCATATTTAGGTAGCCTAAGATGCATTTTCCGATTGGATCATCTTGCAATGGAGCTCAACTAACATGTTTTGTCATCTGCATACTACAGGCCTCCATGATTTTTGTTATCTATATGTGGGCAGATCTATATCAGTTTATGTAACTATACTGTGTTATACAGTTGAAAATTGTCAAAAATAGAGAAGAGCCTTGATTTGTCAGTTCCGCCACTCATCTTCAGTCTCAAAAGAGCATTTAGCCCCATTATATTGTAAATTATCAACCAATATCATCTAAATTCTGATTGAACTCCAGAAAGCTCTATAAAAGTTTGATGAAACAAACAAAAAGTTGGCCACGCTGAACCTCGTTCCAACACAATATTTAACATGATTTTCATATCAATTAACTTGATATATAAAGTAGTAATAAGAAAATAGACAAACATGGTAAAAGATGGCTTCGAGTTATAGACTAATCGGAATATTTTGGCCAGTGTACAGAAGACGATGGAGTCTGATACTTCTTTTGCCAACTTCGAGGGGCAGATGCAAGATGATGACCATAACCAGGCAGAGCTTCATGTGATAAGAATACCAAATTTCTGGGCCAGCTCAAATGCCATCCTCTCATGCATAGGCCAGTGACGGGACTGGAAGTCGTCGTGATCTTCTCTTGTGGATCACTGCTTGAATAGTAAATGGAATTGGGTGTAGGCAAAGTTGGGCAACTACCGGATGGGCACATATAATCTTGTACACGGGGAACATAATAGTTCATTTCCTGTAACACCTGCTGAAAAGGGGAGTTACACTTGTTAAAAATTGGGATGACTCAGCAGTTTTACTTCAGGTTTTAAAAGTGAGGCTTGTCCTCCACTCACGTTGATGTCACGTACACTGCACTTCCCTTCCTTCCTCTCCGACACATCAGCGTGATGCGAAAAGATCTCTGCAATGGAGATTGGGTGCTAGTCTGGTGGAAGTTTTGGGCTTTCCCTTTTTGCACCGGAGATGGAGGCGCACCAGTTCCCTAACCGTGTTCGCCACCTCCGCCTCCGTTAAGATGGCCAGCAACGTTTGCACCAGCGGCGAGTTGCGTGCCCTCGACTGCAACCTCGCCTCCCTCTGCGACTGCATTCACACCGAGGGTTTCGAAGCCGCCGCCTTCTCCGACGTTGTTGTTCATGCAATGCCCTCTACTCACTACCTCCATCGCCTCATCCTCTCTCGCAGCTCCTATTTCAGAGTTTCTTGGTTATGAGAAAGGGAAGTCAGTGATGGTCGAGCCATCGTAGAGTGATGCCGGCAATTGGCAGCAACGGCGGAAATGACAATGATGTTGCCGGTGGCGATGGCGATGATTATGACCTCGACGGCTCCGGCGTGTGTTTTAAAGGATTGGCGGGGACGGCAACATAGGAGGTAAGGGGCCGACGGCGAGTTGACGGGGGTTGAATCGACCTCTGCCAGGCCACCTACCACGGTGGAAGAAGCAAAGGCAGCAGCTTTTTGCTGCTGCCATTTTCAATCTCCCTCCCCAAATCCGGCCGGACCACGGCCTGACGATCAGTGGAGGAGAGGAGAAGAGAGGGTGCCACCGACTGGGCGGTGGCGGCCCGACGACGACGGTCATGTCAGCCGCCACCCTCGAGTGAGCAGAAGACGGCCGACTGGTCGTCTTCCTCGGGAAGACGACCGGTTCAGTCCCAGGTTGGCCAAACCGGATCGGCAGACCAAACCGGAACCCGGTTCGGTAATAGTTGAACCGAACCCGGTCCAGTAAATAGACCAGTTCATGCTCAAACTGAACCCGGCTCACTAAATAGACCTGGTTCATAAGCCGGTTTGGAATTTGAACTGCCGGTAGACCTCAACCGACAGTTAAAAATTGCTTATAACTGACGGTCGAGCTTGACCGTCTGTGTATTTATGTGCAGTGTGGTACATACAGAGCCGGTTGGGTACATATGCTCCTGTTATTGATTTTAGGCTGTTAATTAAATAATTTCAAGCCCTAATTGGCGTGTTAATGGTACGTGTTGGTGTTTTTATATCTAAGGGTATTAGTCCCTTATGTTATGCTGACTGATAGCTAAGGACTTAAATGGTAAAGAAAAACCCGACTAATAAACTTAGATGGTTTAGAGACATAATCATTTTATGAAAGATAATAAAATGATGACTTGAGGGCTGAGCTTGAGGGTTGGGAAGAACCTAATCAAGATAAAGACTAAAATGCCCTTGGGATTGGGAGTCAGTGTATGAGTGTGAGTGACTTCCGATCAAGCGACCGAATGACTATTAAGTCAAAGGTCAGGCTATCTGTTGAGCTATTAAGCCAATAGTTGTGAATGGTATGTTATGGTTTCATACTAGTAATACTGTGATACTTATCAAGGATCACAAGGAATAGATTGGGGTGGTGTTGCATCTTCCGACTGGTGGAAGCTCTGTGTCATGGTACCTAATAAGGACCAACTTCTAGTGGCCAGGCTTAAACTGTTATATCTCTCTATGGACTTTAGAGAGAACAATTCTATGTTATTTTGGCTCATGTTTGCATCTTTCTATGGATTTTAGAGAGAGCATTACATATTCTATTAGCCAAGCTTAAGTTGTTACCTCTTATATATGGATTTTATAGAGAGCGTGCTTATTCTTTATGGATTTTAGAGAGAGCTTTTGCATCTTCCCAAGTGGAAGCTCTGCACACATCCTGAGCCTTGGTTGTCAGGTGGTTTACTGTGTACAACATTGGAGACATTAGCATCCTAGAAGGTTGCGTTTCCCGACCCACATCGAGTCTAGGAGCTGATGTGGAGCCAGACCCTTTCGATGATCATACCTTTTAAGGTAAGGAATGGGCGAGGCAGTCACCCTTGAGGGATTCAGGGCGTGCCGTGTTTACCGGTATTAACCGGAGTGATAGTCACGGTGTTTTCGTGCTGTCTGTCATGTAGGTATGACATTCAGTGAGTATGTCTATGGGACAAAGACTTAATTATTGAACTTAAACTTGGGAAGCAATAAAAGACTTGCTTGAAAGATTAATAAAAGATTCAAGTGGAATCCTGTAATAGGTTGCATAATATGTTAATGCAAATCCTGGTTTATGGTAATGTTGATGACTGTGTTACGGTATCCCAGTGAGTATTTTTATACTCAACATCCTTATGTAATTAGGTGCTGCTGTGGAGGATTGACTTCACGTGCACTTGGGAGCTAGGCGGTGAGGATGTTCAGATTGTGAGCATATATCCTGCTTCGGGTTTGCTCTAGACTCTGTTGTAAGGCGTGAGCGTCAATTATTATCTAATATATTTTGAGTTGGAATACAGACTTGCACTTAGAGGACTTGCGTTGGTTTAATCGACTTTGCATCTTGTAATACTATATGTATATATGGTTTTGTATCAATATATATGAAACCCAGTTATCACGGCCTAGATGCTTAGTCGAAAATTTTTCAGCTCATGATTTATTGCATAGAGGAATAATCCTCTGGTTTTCTGCTACGACTCTGATTTAAAAATGATTTTAAAAACCCGGGCCGTGATAGTTGGTATCAGAGCATAACCTTTATCTGCAAGTCTAGAAGTCCTCTTATGATATATCTAGTTATAGTTGGGTGATGAGTGAAGGTCAGTGATAGGTTGTTTTACCTTGTAGGTTGAATGGCACCTGCAAGGAGGAATAGTCGGGTGATCAAAAATTCTGTTGTAGCTCTCTCCATTTCCAGCCAGAAGGATCTCCATCTCAGCAGATCTCTTGTGAGGAGTTTGTGGGAAGCACTGTCGGACAGCAAAAGGCTACGCAGGGGGCGTCATCATCTAATGCTGATGGTCAAAGTGACAATGTCATTGATTATGAATACACCGAGTTTGATCTCGAGGAACACCCCCTGGAGGAGGAACCGGTAGCAGATGCTCAGCATGATGTTGATACCGAGTCTGACCCTGAGGTGGATCCCCTGGAAGAAGAATCTGCAACAGAGGTTCGACCAGCAAGGATAATTTACCCATCTGAGAATGGTATCCCACCAACGATTATAGAGCCGGTTCCCCAGATTGTAAGAGATCACCCAGTTTATCAGAGAGCGGAACATGACGTAGCCTTGTGGGGCATCCTTTATAGGAGATTCAGATCCCAGGGTTACCGCTGGCCCCACATGACCATTTGGGAGATGGTGTGGCACTCATCATGGTTTTTACCAGCACTAACTTGTGTGGCTCTTGCTATACTGGATGAATATCATTGAAGAAAAGAGACCTGGAGGAAGAAAGTGTTTTAGGGGTAATAGATGTAGTAAGGAAGCGTTGTTGTAATATGAATCTGATCTATTGTAAGAACTTATTACAAAATAAATATATGTGGATATTTTGATGTGTCGCAATTACTCCTTGGGTTTGTCAAACTGAATTGATAGATGGATGAAGATTGGAATATGTGTAGATTTTATTCATTCCTGTGGAATCGGTGGAGATTGAACTATGACTAGCAGATTAACTGCTTAGCCATGAAGGTGTAGAATTTCTGATGAAGGGAGGCAGAGCCTATCTGGCAAGTGAGATCACCTGTGAAGCAACTTATCTAATTTGGAGGATATGCCGATAAGACCTCAGTCTCTTGAGGAATTACCTGGTTTACCTTCTGAAATAGAAGTTGACTTTACAACAAAATTGTGTCCTAGAACTTCATCAGTGTCCAAGACACTGTTTTAGATGATTTCAGCAAGGTTGAATGAATTGAAGATGCAATTACAGGAGTTACTCGACAAAGGATTTATTCGTCCAAGTGTCTCGCCTTGGGGTGCACCAGTTCTGTATGTCAAGAAGAAAGATGGTTCTCTCAGATTGTGCATCGATTATAGGATGTTGAACAAGGTGACTGTTAAAAATAAATACCCCTTGCCTCGGGTAGATGATCTATTCGACCAGTTGCATTCAGCCAAAGTTTTCTCTCGAATTGACCTTGGCTCAGGCTATCATCAGTTGAGGATTCGAGATGAAGACATCTCTAAGACTGCCTTTAGGACCAAGTATGGTCATTATGAATTCCTAGTGATGCCCTTTGGAGTAACCAATGTACCTGCAACCTTTATAGATTTGATGAACAGGATTTATCATCCTTGGTTAGACCAGTTTGTCATTGTCTTTGTAGATGACATCCTTATCTACTCGTCATCCTTCAAGGACCATGCGAAGCATTTGGAGTGGGTATTAGACATGTTGAGGGGGCATCAGTTGTATGCCATGTTTAGCAAGTGTAACTTTTGGCTGGAGAGCGTTAACTTCCTAGGGCATATTATTTCAAAGGATGGCGTATCTGTTGATCCATCTAAGGTCGAGGCTATAGTCAATTGGGAGAGGCCAAACACAGTCACCGAGATTAGAAGTTTTCTGGGTTTGGCAGGGTATTATAGACGGTTCAGCGAAGGTTTCTCTACTCTTGCCCTACCTTTGACCAAATTGACAAGAAAGGATGTGAAGTTTATTTGGGATGAAAAATGTGAAAATAGTTTCTTGGAGTTGAAGAATAGAATAACTAGTGCACCAATTCTTACTCTTCCTTCAGGAGAAGAGGGTTTGGTGGTGTACAGTGATGCTTCTGGAAAAGGCTTAGGTTGTGTACTCATGCAGCATGATAAAGTTGTGGCTTATGGCTCAAGACAACTAAAGCCACATGAGAGGAACTACCCAACACATGACCTAGAGCTAGCTGCAGTGGTGTTTGCATTGAAGTTGTGGAGGCACTATCTCTATGGTATGCAGTTTGAGGTCTTTACAGATCATCAAAGCTTCAAGTATATTTTCTCTCAGAGAGATCTGAATTTGAGACAAAGGTGTTGGCTAGAGTATATCAAGGATTATGACTTCTCTATAGCTTACCACCCTGGCAAAGCTAATGTGGTCGCAGATACACTTAGTAGAAAGTCCGAAACCCTTGCTGCCTTTATGATGATCAAAGAATGGGAGTTGCTAGAATCTATGGCAAGCCTACACCTAGAACCTTCATCCAAACGAGGGAAGTCTTTTGTGGCCAACTTTGTGGTACAATCTAGAATTGTTGAGAAGATTATTTTAGTGCAAGCAACAGATCCAGAAGTCCAGAATTTACTCAAAAGGACAGGTTCTGTTAGAGGAGCTGATGGGAGTATTCGATTCAACGGTCGATTAGTAGTCCCAGTTGTCTCAGAACTGTGCAGAGAATTATTAAGTGAAGCTCATCATTCCAGACCCACATCGAGTCTAAGAGCTGATGTGGAGCCAAACCCTTCCGACGGTCATACCTTTTAAGGTAAGGAACGGGCGAGGCAGACACCCTTGAGGGATTCAGCGCATGCCGTGATTACTGGTATTAACCGGAGTGATAGTCACGGTGTTTTCGTGCTGTCTGTCATGTAGGTATGACATTCAGTGAGTCTGTCCATGGGACAAAGACTTAATTATTGAACTTAAACTTGGGAAGCAATAAAAGACTTGCTTGAAAGATTAATAAAAGATTCAAGTGGAATCTTGTAATAGGTTGCATAATATGATAATGCAAATCCTGGTTTATGGGAATGTTGATGACTGTGTTATGGTATCCCACTGAGTATTTTTATACTCAGCATCCTTATGTGATGTAGGTGCTGCTGTGGAGGATTGACTTCACGTGGACTTGGGTGCTAGGCGGTGAGGACGTTCAGATTGTGAGCATATATCCTGCTTCGGGTTTGCTCTAGACTCTGTTGTAAGGCGTGAGCGCCAATTATTATCTAGTATATTTTGAGTTGAAATACAGACTTGCACTTAGAGGACTTGCGTTGGTTTAATCGACTTTGCATCTTGTAATACTATATGTATATATGGTTTTGTATCAATATTTGTGAAACCCAGTTATCACGGCCTAGATGCTTTGTCGAAAATTTTTCTACTCATGATTTATCGCATAGAGGAATAATCCTCTGGTTTTCCGCTACGACTCTGATTTAAAAATAGTTTTAAAAACCCGGGCCGTGACATTTCCAATCACAGATATCCAATGTAGTGGAAGGCAAATTCAATTGAAAAAAAGACAACATTTAGAACAATTCAGCTGTCCTATGTCCAAAAATCTCAAAGTTCAGCAGAAATGTACCTCATGCAGAATGCGAATACGATTTTGAGTCTCCAATCAGACAATCCATGCGAAGTGAAGATTCTCAAAGGAGCCTCTCGTCCATACCCAATTTCTGGTGCAAATCACATGACTCAGATCAACAGGCCTTGGAAAAGAGCACATACCCCAATCGCAGCAGCTGACGAAGAGACAGAGGCAGCATCCGACCCCAATGACGGCTCCTCGTCCGGGCGGGTGGAGAACTCGTCAAGATGATTCTGCACGAAGACCGCCGGGGAGTCCGGCGAGGCGAGGAAGAAACCGTAGAAACGGGAGGGAAGGACGGCGGGGGGGAGTGGGGCTCGCAGGGAAACCCTAGGAGAAGGTGGCAGCTGAGAGCGGAAGAGAAGGGAAGAAAGGGAGAAGGAGAGGGGAGTTTGTAATTTGTTTTCGAAAGATTTTTTATTGCCGAAAAAACTATCGAAATAAACGGCTTTGTACCAATGGACATTTTTCTGCCATAAATATTCGTCGTGATAAAATTTCAATACCGACGGATTCGACAAAATTTGTCGCTAATATACTTCCTTTTACGATAGATTTATTTCTGTTACCAATGATAGATAGTATCAACGGATTTTTTTCTGCAAAAAAAAAATCTGCCGTTAAAAGCTAATTTTGTTGTAGTGACACCATGATGATGAGACAGTGGGGGTGATTGAGTATAAAGATCCTTATTTTCTTGACGAAGATGTAGACCTTAAAACTCCTAGTCCCAGAGTGGAACTCTTTGAAATAGAAAAAGAGAAAGTTACTGTCACTAGTAATGAACATGTGATAGGTAACACATCCAATGAGGATGTTGAGTCACCGGCATCGAGAAAGCATAGACCTTCAGTGTTGTTGAAGGATGTTGAGTCACCGGCATCAAGAGTGTTGTTGAGTCACCGACATCGATGCATGGTGAAGATGAGATCACGGTAGATGAACCAGTACTTAGTGATCCGGTCATGTTTGAGCAGGCTATGAGTAGTCCAGATTCTAAGGAATAGCTGAAGGTTGTTCAAGAGGAAATAGATTCGATCTTGAAGAACAAAGTTTGGGAGTTAATTGACTTACCAAATGAGAGGAAACCCATTTAGTGTAAGTGGATCTTGAAGAAGAAGCTCAAAACTGATAGATTAAAAGATAAGTACAAAAGCTAGACTTGTGGCGAAGGGGGTCATACAAGTAGAGGGCATAGACTTTAAGGAGACGTATTCTCCTGTGTCTAGGTTCATCTCGATTCGATGATTGTTGGTAATTATATCATACTTGGATTTAGAGTTACAGTAGATGGATGTAAAGACTGCCTTCCTAAATGATGATTTAGAGGATGAGATTTACATGGAACAACCCTAGGGGTTTGTTGTTTCCGGGGAGGAACAAAATGCCTGCAAGTTTATTAAATCATTTTATAGATTGAAATAATCGCCACGACAATGATATTTCACTTTTTACAAGGTGATTAGTGAATATGGCTCTATGGACCATGATTATGACCATTGTGTTTACTCATTTAGAGATGAGGGTAGATTTATGATATTGTCACTATATGTAGATGTCATATTATTCATGGGGAATGACACTAGTATGATTATCAGTCTTAAAGAATGACTCAAGACTAAATTTGAAATAAAAGATATGGGGGAAGAATCTTACATCCCAAGGATAACTACTTTTTCGTTGTTGACAATCATTTTGAGTACAAGCTATAGAGTACATGTTATTCGCTCACTGAATGTGAGTTGATTTTGTTGAAAATTGAGTTTGCACAAGTTCGATGAATCATAGTGTTCTTCTAGGCCATGATATTCCTGAATCATTCAACAGATTAGACGAAGTATATTTTAACACATCCATATTCTGGAACAGGTTCAATGCTACCAACTTCATGAACATACCACCCATCACCCATATCCTAGTCCCATTACCAGCTGAAAATTATACTCCCTCAGTGCGGAAAAAAGATCCTGTACCTATCTTTTTCGGAAATGAGCAAAACGTACCTTTTGTTGTGGGGGTGGGGGAGTTCAGGTTAACATGAAGATGATTTATTACTCATTGTCACTGAAAAATTTAAAATACCCTAAGAAGTTATTTATATACTTCTGAGATGACACAACTCACAAGGTAGCTCCTGCCTCCTATCCTCTAGCATGTCTTGTTCCACACTTAATTGTACAATCACTCTCGTGTTGGCCGCTTGAATGGCATGAAGTGCACCAAAGTTATCCCTCACAGTTTATGCTTCTACCATTCTGTTCTATAAATAATTAAGCATATTGGTCCTAATTAAATTACCTCTCCTCGCATTATCATTTGGATATAATAATTCCGGACCAGAGAGTACATTTCTTCTCTGTGGTTTCGAACAAATAATTCTTTTACCCAAAAAAATTTGAACAAAAATGACCTTTGCCTCTTGAAAATCTGACGATCTTATTATATAAATGCAGGGTCATCCATGACAAGGTAATCGAGAAGGCCTATTCCAACACAAATCACAAATGTCTAGTAGCAATATCTTTCTGTTCAAAAACTACTCCCTCTGTCCAATAGTACCTGACTGCATTAGAAAACACAAATAAACTGATTTTAGTTCATTTTGGTTTTCTAATGCAGATAGGTACTATTGGACGGAGGGAGTATTAATTGGTTTCGGATTCAGATGGGAGTTCAATGTACCAACTTCAACTGTACGTACACTAGGAATGCAGTTTACCTAAAATAAATAATTTGTGAAGTCCCATCTAACTTCCATACCACTGTTCATCAAGCTAACTTGTCACGCCCCAAAATCCCATACCTCAATCGGAGTGCGGAAGCCAATCAATGAAATACATTCGAAGTAGAGATCCCGGGCACGCGACCGAACAGTCGATTTTTCAACCGATTACAATCATCTCAAAAGGACGTGTAACCGATTATGCCCGCAATCAGTGTAATACAATAACAAATATCAATGAATAATATGAAATGAATTTACTTAATAATGATCCGTTTAGGAAAATAAAATAAACCTATAAGTCTATGGCACACAATTGCCGAAATGTCATAAGCATCAATAAAAGCAAAGCAAATATTTAAATAATCTTTAAACTCTTCTCGGTGCCTGCAATCCGCCTTTCCACTACTGCACTTCCTGATCTCAATTTCCATTTGCGCCTGCATCAGAGGATGCATGAGTATTTCATAGAAATACTCAGTAGGATGTAAAAACCCACTGAATTAAAGTAAGTAGTATGAAAAGAATAAGAATAACAAAGGATTGTGAACATCGCACAACATCTAAACTGAACCGAGGTTTATACACCTGCAAGGTTAGTCAACAACAATTCCAACTCGCAAGTATAGGAAAACATCAAAAGGGCTCAGAACAAACATATGTGTAAGGAGAGAATAATAATCATATCAAGGCTCCAGACATCTAAAGTGAAAGGAGTTATAATTTCTGCTCGCTACCCTGGTCGCTCGCAAGTGACTAAAATAACATACCAGAACCACCCTAGGGGTCCTCTCTTTGGAACCCTGCCATGCGTCTAGGATGCTGGCCCCACCAGTGCTTATGAACACGATGGGCGGAGACTGAGGACCTTCCGTAATGTCCACAATCTAACGTAAGTATAGTGCCTCCCTTCGGGTAGTATGGAATCGCTATTTCATAAATATAAGTGACCTCGAAAGATCTAGGAATGGCTTAATTGAGCATACTATGAACCAACCTTAAAGAAGATGGTGAATGTGGGAATGAGAATTGGAAAGGTCTCCGGACGTTCTAGGGTTAACACAAGCAAATTCTCTAGTGTTTACATAGAGTTGGGGGAGAATCCCTTCTTAAACTAATCTTCCAAATCATGAACACTTTCAACCAATGAGAAGGCTTCAAGATCCCTCTAGAGACGTGCAAATCAAGTCCAAATGGGATTTGATATCTTTCCCAAGCAAATCCACCCCAAAAATACGCTAGAAATCGCAAAACTGCAACCGGCGATCGATCGGCTATACGACGATCGATCGTCGTATGCGTTGTTTTACACTAACGCGTTACAGTCGATCGATCGCTATTATTGCCGATCGATCGTTTTGATAAAGGTCGATCGGTTCAGCTTGCCGATCAATCGGTTCTTGTGGTGATCGATTGCAGGCACGTTCAATTAAAATCCAATTTCTCGTATCTTTTCACTCCGAACTCCAAATCGCGCATAATTGGTGGCGTTGGAAAGCTCTTCTCACCAACTTTAATTTCCATAAGGTAAAACACGACCAAATCATACATTAAGAGGGTCAAATTTCGGTTTTAATATATTTACTAATTTTTCGGGTGTTACATAACTGGGATTGAATGGAGATGGGTATGAGTATTTTAGGTACATTGATGAACAATGGTACAAATTGTGTTTTCGTCAAAGTTCACGAGTACTTTAGTGAATTTCAATATTATTACCGTGATCTTCCATTACAGCGAAAGCATGACACCCAAGGAAACATGGTCACCTACTTAATTTCATGACAAAATTAAACTTGTCCTCCATAATAAAAGCAACAAATTAAGCACTTTGTATCAATAAAACTAATTAATCATTTGATCCAAGGTCTCCTAGGCAGTGGTCTTTTTTCTTTGGTGCAACTCATAGGCAGTGTCGACATCAATCCATATATTCTTCTTTCTTCATTCCCCCATATTTCTGCTTTTAAGCCGATATAGGACCCATTCGTTCGGCTGCCAAGATGGTAAAAGAAAAGAGAATAAGATATCTAAAATGACTGTAAAAAAGGGATCTTCTTTTTCATTAACACAAAACCTGGTTTTTAAGTACGAATGAATGCATGATCCAGCTGGTCCTCCTATCTCTAGTTTCTTGTAAAGCAGCCCTTTCATGATAGAAGAGTTTATCCTTTATGCCTAACGCATTTTCAGATTGGTTTTTTTCGTACATTGGCACAGAATTGGCCAGCCTCCACTTCCCCCTCGGTGTTCTTGGTCGATCTCTCCTCTTTGAAAAGAAATACCAGCTGTCTCTTGTGGCAGGCGCATAGTTTGCTACAACATCAGTTGAATATTTCTAATGAATCAATAATTTCAGACCTTTTTTATCGATAATTCAGACTTTATTTTATTCCCCGACAAGACTATCTGAGCCGTCAAATTTCGATCAGGCGGCCCACTTTAATATTAAGGGCAGGCAGTTTGAATCACTGCGTGCCTTTGGATCTCAATCCGACGGCTCAGACTTAGCCTGGTCTTCATGTTAAGCGTTACCTGTATGTATAACAAACTAAATTAATCACCTGCTAAGTCTGCCGGATGAAAGTCGAGCACAGTTTCCACTTCGTGGATGTACATGGCCAACATGGGATGGAGGACTCCACCTGGTGCATTCTTTACAGGAAGAAAATACTCCAAGATCTCATCATCGGTTGGTATGAACTTATATGGCGACTGAGCTCCCGGAGAAGGAGAAGTTGCAGGAGAAGAAACCTGCTGCCGTATCATCTTATTTGTGGAAGAAGAGAGAGTCTGCATTATATATGTACGTTCAGTATCTGTTAGCATATTGCAAATTAAAAGCTCCCCCACATCTCGCAGTTTTATAGATCATTTTAAGTTGGGACTCTTCATGCCAATAAAACTGTGATATCTAGCATTCATACAAAGTTATTCATGTCAAAAATAAGAGTTATATTTTAGAAGAGAAATATAATTTTATCAACAAAAAATACACATCAAACACGTAACGACATGGAGATCAGCAAACAAAACATCTATGACTATAGACATACAAAGAAAATAAGAAATACCTCTCAGCTTTCTTTTTGCAGATTGCTGGAATTGCAGATGAAGAGCGTAGAAGTGAACTGCGGAGGTAAGAGCAAAAATAGTGGGGAGAAGAGGAGGAGGGGCCATGTATATATAGAGGCACATGCATGCTTCCGAGTTCGAGTGGGATAAGGTGAAAACTGGAAACTCTGATTAGGAAAGTCATGATAGAGTAAACGTGGGTCTTAATCAATCTATTTAATCACTTCATAGATTATCCTTTTATCTTTCTCGCCTAAGAAGGTCTATGAAATCAGGCACGTCGGATGTAGAGGTAGGTGAATGACGTAGTAGAGGATTACGTTATATGTCACATATAGCTTTTCATAGAATCACGTTAGTATGCTCACACGTGTTGGCGTGCGCTGATGCGCTGCGGGCCATGAATTTTGATCCGACGGTAAATTTAATACAGAGAAACTAGCCTGCCCCATAGAATAGGGCGTGCCATCAAATCTCAATCCGACTGCTCGCAGTGCCCTGCTTCACACCAACCCGGGTGAGTTGGGGCACATGCTCTCTTTTTCTTTTTTCCTTTTCTTTGTCATTTCATAAATAGATTGCAAACCTGCATAGTGAAGGGGTTTTAGTCCATGTCCATATGTGCGAATGCCCTCTCTAACTCCTGTTTTGCTCCTACATAGGTAAACCCCTAAGTAGTCACTTTCCAATTAGGGTTCATACTTCGTACATAAATCCTTCAATGCAATCTCCAAACAGTTAGGCTGATTCTCTCTCTCTCTCTCTCTCTCTCTCTCTCTCTCTCTCTCTCTCTCTCTCTCATATTAGGTGATTAGGCTGATTTCACTTGCCTGACTATCTAGGTGAGTGCGCATATCGTCTAGCTTGTAACAATTCTCCAATTTAACTTAAATTTTGTCATTTAAATTTATCTTATTTGTGTACCTTGTACGTTTAGCAAGAAAGAATGCTTTACACAATATATTTTCAACCAATGTGTATATATGTATATATATATATATTTTTTTTTTCGCTAATATACATACACGTTATATGTTGATGATTGAATACTATGTGCATTATATTAGACTTTCGGGATTTCAATTGAGAAAATTGGTCACTAAACTTGGGGCATCTATGTGTTGATGGGCCAGAAAGGCCCATTCTAGATGGACAAGATGTAGAAGAAAAGCTGATTTTACCAGGTTCACCAAATTCCAGAACTACAACTTTTTGAATTCTCAAACTTCAGGTTTTGGCCTTTTTAACGTTAAACTTCAGGTCGTTTGCGATCGATCGCAGTCTCAAGAAATCTCATTTATAAGAGAAGCGATCGATCGGCACTGTTAGTGATCGAACGTATCCACGGGAAATCGCATTTTAGGGTGTCGTAATCGATCGATTGCATCTACGGTAACTATGCAAAGTCAATAGCGAACGATCAGCAGTTATGATGTAATCGATCGGTCCTCAGGAGATTTTCAAAAACCTAATTAATTTGAAGCAGTATTTATGCCATATCAATAAATAATTGTTGTATAGTGATTCAACTCTGCATTTTAACACTTATTGTCCTGTTTTCATTGGTTGTAGATTTTTATCTTCATCTTGATTATACCACTCGCTGATTTCATAAAAGTTGCAACGGCTTCATGTGTGGTCTCCAGTGAATTGGCTGAGACTAAAAAATTTTAATGCCACAAATTTTGTCACCTAGAAGAGGCGCATTCATCATATTTTATTCCTTGAAGAAGTGGGTCATTTGTTGGACCATGGTGTTGAACTTCAAAATGAGAAGAGTCCTGCTACTCAAAAGAGAGAGTATGAGAAGTTCAAAGTGGAGGATGCACGAGCAAGGACCACGATGCTTACTTTTATTTAGCCTAATATTGAGTTACTTTTTAAGAAGCACAAAACAATGAAGGAAATATATGAGGCCATTCAGAGGAGGTATGGAGAGCATACTGAAGCTCACATCAGGTTGCTCCACACTCGCTATGCAAACATGAGGATGGAGGAAGGTACGTAAGAATGTGCTTGAGCACATAAATGCCATGTCCCTTATTTCTAGTGAGGTGGAGATGCTTGGAGATCCCATTTCATTAGGGGTCCAAGTGTCTACGATACTTACTAATCTTCCTCTATCATGGGAACCAGTTGTGATGGCATTGAAGCTGAGTGACAAGAAACTCACATTGGATAACCTTACTGCCAAGCTGGGCTTCGAGCAGGAAAGGAGAGATCATGTGAGGGCCTCTAATGCATCTGCCAACTTTGTTCATCATGTTCGCCCCAAGAAAGGTGGGTCCTATGCTAGCACCTCGAAGAAGAACTTCAAGAGGAAAGGAAAGAAGCCTCAGTTCCAGGGAGGAGACAAGGCCAAGAACAAGAAGAAGGGAGCCTGCTTTACTTCTGGCCAGATGGGCCACTATAGTGTCCTATTGGCTCCAATGGCAACGAGAAAAAGAAACAGCAAGGTGGAGGAAAGGACATAGTGTGCATGATTTTTGAAGCACTGATTGTGAACACTAACACGAGAGGATGGTGGCTTGACTTGGCTGCAACTCGTCATGTGTCCATGACAAAGGAGTCATTTGACGACCTGAAATAGATAAATCCCGGAGAGCACAAGATCTACATGGGAAGCAACACTTATTGTGATGTGCTAGGGAAAGGCTTTGTTCGTATTCCTCTCTCAGGAGGAAACACTCTAGTCCTCAGAGATCTCTTGCTTGCACCAACGATTCGTAGGAATGTGATTTTAATCCCTTTGTTGACTCAAAAGGGATTTGAAGTTAGATCCAAGGGTGGCAAGGGAACTGTGGGACAGAAGAATAACATTTTTTAAGGCTTCTTTAGTAGACAGTTTATTCAAACTGGATGTATCCAATGTTTTTGCTAATATTAATGAAATGATTGATTATGAGTATTTTGTTTGTCTGGTTGATGATGACTTATTGTGGCATTTACGCCTTTGTTATGTTAATGCGAGAAAATTACACCAAATGTCGGATAGTGGGCTACTACCTAGAATAGATAATGATTTGCGCGTGTGTGAAGATTGTTTATCTGGAAAAATGACTAGGCTATCTTTTCCCAAAGGTCAACGAGCAATATGTCACTAATATTTTTACCAAAAGTTTTACCGACGGCTTTATTTCTGTTGCAATTTTATTTTAGCTACGGTTGTATGCCGTCACTATAAAATTTTCGCCGGTTTCAAAGATGGACTCTAGGCTCCGTTATATACCTTTTGCGACGTTGTTAGCTCATTTGTGACAGATTTGATCTGTCGGTACAGACTTCGAAAAAATTTAAAAAAACAGCAGCTTTATGCTGCTGTGCTAAATATGGATAACAAGCATTATTCATAAATACAAAAGATATTCTCATATTCATATAATTACCACATTGTACACAAACATATATATATTTAGCCTTTTTGCGGCTAATTAAAGCTATTTTACTATAAAAAAAAAAACCATGATAAAAAAAATTCGTATTGATAAATAACAACTTTACAATGTTGTAAAAAAATAACAACTTTACGAGGTAAAAACACAATATATGCATATAATAAAGTGGGAAGCTTATTACAAGAGGCCAAATACATTAGTAAAAAGTGAAGTACAAAAGTAAAAATAAGTAGAGTGACTTATTTTCCCTGGTTCTATGTCCATCATGCATATTTATGAATCGCACATCTCATACCATGCCTTAATTAAAGGCTGGATTGTTCCCTAGTTTCTTGATGGAGCCATTTGCATGTATAATCATAGAGAACCACCTGTCCATAACATTCACAAATCAAAGTATATAATAACACAATATTACTCATCTTAAAAATTATAAAAAAAAAAGAAAGGATCATGACATATGATATATGACATAGATGAACTAAAAATTATGTATATGTGCATATGAAACTTCATGTAGAATACCAAGAAGACCAACAATCATCATTCTTGTCTTCCACACTGGAAACAATGTATACGGAATGAGTTGACTAACTTATTCTCTTGGCACCCCCAAGAAAAAACTGCATGTCCCTAATAGATGATTGATTATCTCGCAATTCTTTAGAATTGTTATTGCTACTAGTGGTATTGAGGAGCTAATTCCATGTTTCTTAGTCGTGATGGAAATGGATCCGGTTTTTTATCAAATGCGAACAAGCTTTATTGGATAGAGGGATTCCTCTTGATTCCAAGAATTGGCGAGGTTCAGCATAATTGGACCACTTGCCAAAGAAGTATCACAATTTTGACTAGAGAAAAACTTGATCTCATATCAAAGCTGAACAATATCAAGACTGTCTTTCTCGGCGCTCAAGCTCTGACAAAGAAATGTCACAACTTAGCTATTAGCCGCCAATCAGTCAAAGAATATAAATTACAACTACAAAACCGAAAAAAAAATCCATCTTCTTGGCACAAGTATAGAAATGCGACAGAGGCCTAATACACCATCTACATGAATTGAGAGGGCATTTCTATTGGTTCAGCTCAAAATATTTTCCTTATAACTCCAGCTCACTTAAAGTGAAACCTCCTAGCTGAGACTACTTCAAGATCAGTAGTACTAGACTGGTTTAATACTACACATCTAATGACATATCACTCTTAACCTTCACTTAGTTAACAATCACCAATTACTCTAGGTCAGTATCTCGTGCAATGTTCATTTATTCCTATAGTTCACCTTACCTCACATAATCATCACCATTGCCAATCTCATTTGCTGTGTATTTTTTCACAGCCATCGATCTGGGCATCCACAAACACCTTTCCCCATTACTTCCACTCCCCATGATGACAGCTGAAAAAAAGCCCTTAGATTTTGCTCACTATTTTTTTCATAAGACATGCACTCATGCCCTTCCAAAATAAATGATTTTATGCACAAAAGGCATACGTTTAGAAGCATTCAGGAATAGAAATTTTCAGTTGAACAATATAATCTTACCTTTCCAGAATATAAACCAAATCCAGCCATTTGCATCATACGCTGTGTGTCATCAGTAGCTGAAGCACCCAAACAGACATGTTAGATTGCCAATTAAATCATAAACTCGATTTTGGACAGATATAACCCATAGTCAATTAATTGACACTAACCATTCTCTTCCCCCAGGATGAGGCTGAACAGACCCCTTAACCTGAAGCAAGGATTTTATGTCCTAAATGATTAGAAGGGCCACAAAATATTTTTTGGACTATGCACAGTGCATATGTTACCGCGCAACTTACTGAGAGAAGCATGACAAAATAGAATGTTCTTTTTGTTTGAACCAGAACACTCCAAGGACTATGCTGATCCTTGGTACTCAAAGATTTGCATGTGATAGGGCATAAGTCATTATTAAATGTGAATCTTGATTTGGTTCAGATAAGTTATAACAGGGTTGAACCAACCCTAGACCTGGAGAACCAATTTACTGCCCATGATTTATTGAACAAGAGAAATCTCATTCAGTTAATTTGCTTTCACTCTGCCTTCAATTCTCATAACATACGACAGACATGCTCAAATTTAATAATCAACAAAAGTTAAATAAACATGAGAAGGATAATGCCTCAAGCTTTCCTTTTCAGGGGTCAGACTAGATGGACCCAGGTCTTGGCCAATTTTTGTGTGTGGCCAACAAAGATTAGTTCCATATTGAGATGACAAGAGCAGCATAATTTCAGATCAGACTGTTAGCAGGTGATGTTATTTTTCAGATGTTTTAGTTATCGAAGGAGTTGGCCGTGACTTAAGCTCCAAAAAGTATTCAGCATAGGTAAAAAAGTGAAAACTAGCACCAGTCACTTGACACGGCCAGCACTACATAGAAATCATAAAAAATGCGACCAGATAGAAATGTAACAGGTTTGACCATAAATAAATATAAAAAAGAGCAATATACTCATATTCCCGGCAACCATGTTTCTCACTTGCAATAATCAGGAAACAGATAATTCAATCAAAATTCCTAGTCAGTCAAGTTGTGGACTATTTTCAACACAAAATAAATCATCATAACTTCCTGCGGTCTATCGGGTATATCAATAGAAAAAAAACTAGTCACCGAAATTGTGGACTGGTTTTGACACAAAATAAACCACTACATTTTCCTGCAATCTAACAGAAATTTATAAATATATAAGTCCTTGTATAAATATCACAATATGTTGGAGAAAGAAAAGAACCGCAGGACAAAGTAGCAATATGCAGGCCAAGAGACTCCAGCAACTATCCTTCCACATACAGCTCTGTGGCTTTGCATATCTTCCATATTTAGGTAGCCTAAGATGCATTTTCCGATTGGATCATCTTGCAATGGAGCTCAACTAACATGTTTTGTCATCTGCATACTACAGGCCTCCATGATTTTTGTTATCTATATGTGGGCAGATCTATATCAGTTTATATAACTATACTGTGTTATACAGTTGAAAATTGTCAAAAATAGAGAAGAGCCTTGATTTGTCAGTTCCGCCACTCATCTTCAGTCTCAAAAGAGCATTTAGCCCCATTATATTGTAAATTATCAACCAATATCATCTAAATTCTGATTGAACTCCAGAAAGCTCTATAAAAGTTTGATGAAACAAACAAAAAGTTGGCCACGCTGAACCTCGTTCCAACAGATTAATTAACATGATTTTCATATCAATTAACTTGATATATAAAGTAGTAATAAGAAAATAGACAAACATGGTAAAGATGGCTTCGAGTTATAGACTAATCGGAATATTTTGGCTAGTGTACAGAAGACAATGGAGTCTGATACTTCTTTTGCCAACTTCGAGGGGCAGATGCAAGATGATGACCATAACCAGGCAGAGCTTCATGTGATAAGAATACCAAATTTCTGGGCCAGCTCAAATGCCATCCTCTCTTGCATAGGCCAGTGACGGGACTGGAAGTCGTCGTGATCTTCTCTTGTGGACCACTGCTTGAATAGTAAATGGTGGAATTGGGTGAAGGCAAAGTTGGGCAACTACCGGATGGGCACATATAATCTTGTACACGGGGAACATAATAGTTCATTTGCTGTAACACCCGCTGAAAAGGGAACTTACACTTGTTAAAAATTGGGATGACTCAGCAGTTTTACTTCAGGTTTTAATAGTGAGGCTTGTCCTCCACTCACGCTGATGTCACGTACACTGCACTTCCCTTCCTTCCTCTCCGACTCATCAGCATGATGCGAAAAGATCTCTGCAATGGAGATTGGGTGCTAGTCTGGTGGAGGTTTTGGGCTTTCCCTTTTTGCACCGGAGATGGAGGCGCACCAGTTCCCTAACCGTGTTCGCCACCTCCGCCTCCGTTAAGATGGCCAGCAACGTATGCACCAGCGGCGAGTTTCGTACCCTCGACTGCAACCTCGCCTCCTTCTGCGACTGCATTCAGACCGAGGGTTTCGAAGCCGCCGCCTTCTCCGACGTTGTTGTTCATGCAATGCCCTCCACTCACTACCTCCATCGCCTCATCTTCTCTCGCAGCTCCTATTTTAGAGTTTCTTGGTTATGAGAAAGGGAAGTCAGTGATGGTCGAGCCATCGTAGAGTGATGCCGACGATTGGCAGCAACGGCGGAAATGACAATGATGTTACCGGTGGCGATGGCGATGATTATGACCTCGACGGCTCTGGCGTGTGTTTTAAAGGATTGGCGAGGATGGCGACATAGGAGGTAAGGGGCCGACGGCGAGTTGACGGGGGTTGAATCGACCTCCGCCAGGCCACCGGCCACGGTGGAAGAAGCAAAGGCAGCAGTTTTTTGCTGCTGCCATTTTCCATCTCCCTCCCCAAATCCGGCCGGACCACGGCCTGACGATCAGTGGAGGAGAGGAGAAGAGAGGGCGGCCCGACAACGGCGGTCGTGTCAGCCGCCACCCTCGACTGAGCAGAAGACGACCGACGGATCGTCTTCCTGGGGAAGACGACCGGTTCAGTCCCAGGTTGGCCAAACCGGATCGGCAGACCGAACCGGAACCCGGTTCGGTAATAGTTGAACTGAACCCGGTTCCGTTCATGATTAGACTGAACCCGGTCCAATAAATAGACCGGTTCATGCTCAAATCGATCCCGGTTCATGTTCAAACCGAACCCGGCTCACTAAATAAACCTGGTTCATAAGCCGGTTTGGAATTTGAACTGCCGGTAGACCTCAACCGGCAGTTAAAAATTGCTTATAACTGACGGTCGAGCTTGACCGTCTGTGTATTTCTGTGCAGTGTGTTACATACAGAGCCGGTTGGGCACATAGGCTCCTGCTATTGATTTTGGGCTGTTTATTAAATAATTTCAAGCCCTAATTGGCGTGTTAATGGTACGTGTTGGTGTTTTTATATCTAAGGGTATTAGTCTCTTATGTTATGCTGATTGATAGCTAAGGACTTAAATAGTAAAAAAAAACCCGACTAATAAACCTATATGGTTTAGAGACATAATAATTTTATGAAAGATAATAAAATGATGACTTGAGGGCTGAGCTTGAGGGTTGGGAAGAACCTAATCAAGATAAAGACTAAAATGCCCTTGGGATTGGGAGTCAGTGTATGAGTGTGAGTGATTTCCGATCAAGCGACCGAATGACTATTAAGTCAAAGGTCAGGCTATCTGTTGAGCTATTAAGCCAATAGTTGTGAATGGTATGTTATGGTTTCATACTAGTAATACTGTGATACCTATTAAGGATAATAAGGAATAGATTGGGGTGGTGTTGCATCTTCCGACTGGTGGAAGCTCTGTGTCATGGTACCTAATAAGGACCAACTTCTATTGGCCAGGCTTAAGCTGTTATATCTCTTTATGGACTTTAGAGAGAACAATTATATGTTATTTTGGCTCATGTTTGCATCTTTCTATGGATTTTAGAGAGAGCATTACATATTCTATTAGCCAGGTTTAGTGGTTACCTCTTCTCTATGGATTTTAGAGAGAGCGTGCTTATTCTCTATGGATTTTAGAGAGAGCTTTTGCATCTTCCCAAGTGGAAGCTCTGCACACATCCTGAGCCTTGGTTGCCAGGTGGTTTACTGTGCACAACATTAGAGACGTTAGCATCCTAGAAGGCTGTGTTTCCTGACCCACATCGAGTCTAGGAGCTGATGTGGAGCTAGACCCTTCCGATGGTCATACCTTTTAAGGTAAGGAATGGGCGAGGCAGTCACCCTTGAGGGATTCAGGGCGTGCCGTGATTACGAGTATTAACCAGAGTGATAGTCACGGTGTTTTCGTGCTGTCTGTCATGTAAGTATGACATTCAGTGAGTCTGTCTATGGGACAAAGACTTAATTATTGAACTTAAACTTGGGAAGCAATAAAAGACTTGCTTGAAAGATTAATAAAAGATTCAAGTGGAATCGTGTAATAGGTTGCATAATATGTTAATGCAAATCCTGGTTTATAGTAATGTTGATGACTGTGTTATGGTATCCCACTGAGTATTTTTATACTCAGCATCCTTATGTGATGTAGGTGCTGCTGTGGAGGATTGACTTCACGTGCACTTGGGAGCTAGGCGGTGAGGACGTTCAGATTGTGAGCATATATCCTACTTCGGGTTTGCTCTAGACACTGTTGTAAGGCATGAGCGCCAATTATTATCTAGTATATTTTGAGTTGGAATACAGACTTGCACTTAGAGGACTTGCGTTGGTTTAATCGACTTTGCATCTTGTAATACTATATGTATATATGGTTTTGTATCAATATTTGTGAAACCCAGTTATCACGGCCTAGATGCTTAGTCGAAAATTTTTCAGCTCATGATTTATTGCATAGAAGAATAATCTTCTGGTTTTTCGCTACGACTCTGATTTAAAAAGGTTTTAAAAACCCGGGCCGTGACATTTGCAATCACAGATATCCAATGTAGTGGAAAGCAAATTCAATTGAAAAAAGACAAGCTGTCCTATGTCCAAAAATCTCAAAGTTCAGCAGAAATGTACCTCATGCAGAATGCGAATACGATTTCGAGTCTCCAATCAAACAATCCATGCGAAGTGAAGATTGTCAAAGGAGCCTCTCGTCCATACCCAATTTCTAGTGCACATCACATGACTCAGATCAACAGGCCTTGAAAAAGAGCACATACCCCAATCGCAGCAGCTGACGAAGAGACAGAGGCAGCATCCGACCCCAATGACGGCTCCTCGTCCGGGCGGGTGGAGAACTCGTCAAGATGATTCTGCACGAAGACCGCCGGGGAGGACAAATGCAGCCGCCGAGGAGTCCGGCGAGGCGAGGAAGCAACCATAGAAACGGGAGGGAAGGACGGCAAGGGGGAGTGGGGCTCGCAGGGAAACCCTAGGAGAAGGTGGCAGCCGAGAGCGGAAGAGAAGGGAAGAAAGGGAGAAGGAGAGGGGAGTTTGTAATTTGTTTTCGACAAATTTTTTATTGCCGAAAAAACTATCGAAATAAACGGCTTTGTACCAATGGACATTTTTCCGCCATAAATATTCGTCGTGATAAAATTTCAATACCGACGGATTCGACAAAATTTGTCGCTAATATACTTCCTTTTACGATAGATTTATTTTTGTTACCAATGATAGATAGTATCAACGGATTTTTTTCTGCAAAAAAAAATCTGCCGTTAAAAGCTAATTTTGTTGTAGTGACACCATGATGATGGGACAGTGGGGGTGATTGAGTATAAAGATCCTTATTTTCTTGACGAAGATGTAGACCTTAAAACTCCTAGTCACAGAGTGGAACTCTTTGAAATAGAAAAAGAGAAAGTTACTGTCACTAGTAATGAACATGTGATAGGTAACACATCCAATGAGGATGTCGAGTCACCGGCATCGAGAAAGCATAGACCTTCAGTGTTGTTGAAGGATGTTGAGTCACCGGCATCAAGAGTGTTGTTGAGTCACCGGCATCGATGCTTGGTGAAGATGAGATCACGGTAGATGAACCAGTACTTAGTGATCCGGTCACGTTTGAGCAAGTTGTGAGTAGTCCAGATTCTAAGGAATAGCTGAAGGTTGTTCAAGAGGAAATAGATTCGATCTTGAAGAACAAAGTTTGGGAGTTAATTGACTTACCAAATGAGAGGAAACCCATTGGGTGTAAGTGGATCTTGAAGAAGAAGCTCAAAACTGATAGATTAATAGATAAGTATAAAAGCTAGACTTGTGGCGAAGGGGTCATACAAGTAGAGGTAGGGCTGTAAACGGCGTCCGGATGGCCGTGTCCGTCCATCCATCCGTTTTACAGCCCAAACGGACTTAAAAACCTGTCCGTGGCGGCTGCGGACGCGGCCGCGGTCAGTTTTCTATGTCCGTCCTGTAAACGGCTCCGGCTGCGGACAGACTCTGTCCGCGTCCGGAGCCGTCCGTTTCGTCCGCATATATAAAAAAAACGCTCTTCCTTCGATCAATCGAGGGTTTCTTCTACTGCCGGCTGCCCCAACCCCTGACGGTCGACACTCCCTTACCCTTCAATCCTTCATGTAGATCCCCCCCCGGCGAACCTTCCTCCGGCAAGCCATCACCGCCGATCATCATCGACGTCTTCTCCACTGGCCGCCATCATCGCTGGAGTGTTTCCCCTCCCCCGCTGTCCTCTCCGTCCAAGGTGATGTGATGTGATGTGATGTGATGTGCATCAGTAATTGGGTATGGACGAGAGGCTCCTTTGAGAATCTTTACTTCACATGGATTGTTTGATTGGAGACTCGAAATCATATTCGCATTCTGCATGAGGTACATTTTTGCTGAACTTTTAGATTTTCGGACACAGGACAGCTGAATTGTTCTGAAAGTTGTTTTTTTTTTCAATTGAATTTGCTTTCCACTACATTGGATATCTGTGATTGCAAATGAACTATTATGTTCCCCGTGTACAAGATTATGTGTGCCAATTTGTCTTACACGATCCTGTAGTTGCCCAACTTTGCCTTCATCCAATTCCATTTACTACTCAAGCAGTGGTTCACAAGAGATGATCACGATGACTTCCAGTCCTATCACTTGCCTATGCAGGAGAGGATGGCATTTGAGCTGGCCCAGAAATTTGGTATTCTTATCACATGAAGCTCTGCCTGGTTATGGTCATCATCTTGCATCTGCCCGTCGAAGCTGGCAAAAGAAGTATCAGACTCCATTGTCTTCTGTACACTGGCCAAAATATTCCGATTAGTCTATAACTCGAATCCATCTTTTACCATGTTTGTCTATTTTCTTATTACTACTTTATATATCAAGTTAATTGATATGAAAATCATGTTAATTAATGTGTTGGAACGAGGTTCAGCGTGGCCACTTTTTGTTTGTTTCATCAAACTTTTATAGAGCTTTCTGGAGTTCAATCAGAATTTAGATTATATTGGTTGATAATTTACAATATAATGAGGCTAAATGCTCTTTTGAGACTGAAGATGAGTAGCGTAATTGACAAATCAAGGCACTTCTCTATTTTTGACAATTTTCAACTGTATAACACATTATAGTTACATAAACTGATATAGATCTGCCCACATATAGATAACAAAAATCATGGAGGCCTGTAGTATGCAGATGACAAAACATGTTAGTTGAGGTCCATTGCAAGATGATCCAATCGGAAAATGCATCTTAGGCTACCTAAATATGAAAATGCATCTTAAGCTACCTAATTCCCACTGCCTTTTTTGTTTAATATATATAAAAATTTGCTTTTTTATATGAATTAGATTCATTATTTTATATTATAATTATTTGTATTGATTTCTGCATAATGGCTGATCTGGGTATGGTTGATTGATGCGGAGATGGGCTCAAGAGTGGTTTTTTATTTGTTGCTTGAATGATTTGGTTGCTGAAATTTCTGTATTGCATGTTATGTGAGGAATCGTTGCTCTAGATGATCATTTGCATGCACTGATGTGTCTGCAGTTAATTTTTACAGATACATTCCTTTTTTTGGCTTTCTGATTAAGGATTTAAGTCTCGCTGTGGGCACTTTTTATTGGAAATGATTTTTTTTTTTGCATTCTTTTGTTATATAGTGTAATAACAACATCTTTACATTCTTTTGTATGTAGTTATCATGTCTGAAAGTTCAGGCAAGGCAGTTATTAATGAAATTGAAAATATGGATGTTGAATCGTCTGATGTTCCACTTAGTGTTGTTCCATCGACAAACTCTTGTGACGTACCACCGAGTGTTGGAGAGGAAAAAAAGTCAGGAGAGTCAACTGGTGCATCACTTCCCACTCAGAGACAAGAGAAGAAATTAACTTCTATATATTGGCAACATTTTAGTAGGGAGCGGGATAAGGATGGAAATTCATGGGCTATATGCAAGTATTGTTTTAAACATGTACCAGGAGATACAGCAAAGGTGGGTACCAATCCTATGAAAAAACACTTAGAACATTGTTTTAAATATAAACAAGAAAGGAGGAAATATGAAAAGAAGGGGGGGGGGGGGCAGCAAATTATTAAATTGGGTGCGATAAAAACAAAAGGCACTTGTTCTATTGAGGCATATAGTTTTGACCAGGAAAAAAGCACAAGAGACCTAGCTGAGGCTATTATCATACATGAGTACCCATTTTCAATAGTTAATCACCAAGGATTTAGAAAATTTGTGCGGGGCTTACGACCACAGTTTAAGTTTATGTCTCGTCAGACTATTACCAAGGAATGCAAGAAAGTTTATAGGGGTGAATTGAATAATATTTATGAGGATTTGGGAAAGAATGAGAGTAGAGTTACCATTACAAGTGATATTTGGCGTTCTTGCCAAATTATTGATTATCTTGTCATGACAGCTCACTATATTGACAATGAATGGAGGTTGCAAAAGCGGATACTAAATTTTGCCAAACTTGAAAGCCGACATACATGTGAACGTATAGCAGCCATTCTTTATGAAAAGTGCATTGAGTGGAACATTGATAGAAAATTGTGTTGTGTTGTTTTAGATAATTGCACTGCCAATGATGTCGCAGCACGGAAGTTAAAAAGTAGCCTTTCTTTTAAGAGATCTCTATTGTTGGATGGAGAATTTTTTCATATTCGTTGTTGCGCACACATTCTTAATTTAATTGCTCAGGATGGTTTGGAAATGGTTGTTGATGTTGTGCATAATATACGTGAAAGTGCTAGATATTTTAGATCCTCAACTCAAAGGGCACAAATGTTTTATAATCATGCTCAACAACTTAATGCACCAAAGAAAAAGTTGATTCTTGATTGTGTTACAAGATGGAACTCTACATTTAAGATGATTGAAGTTGCATTACAATTTAAGGATGTTTTAAATCGTGTTTTATAGTTTGACTGTACTTTTCTCTGGCTCCACATATCCTACTTCAAATTTATTTTTTGGAAGAATTTGTGAGCTGAAAGTAAAACTTGATAGTACAGTCAAACTATGCAGCAATGGCAAGGAAAATGAGAGTATTTTTTATGCAGCAATGGCAAGGAAAATGAAAGCTAAGTTTGATAAATATTGGGAGAAAGCTAATTTGATCTTAGCTATAGCTTGTGTATTAGATCCAAGGTTCAAAATGAAACCTATTGACATGTATTTTCTAGAATTTTATAAATCAGATTTTGCTCCACTTAAAGTTCTAGAAGTCCACAATTTGCTATTAAGATTGTATGATGAGTATGTTTTAGAAGGTAATGGCTCAAGTGACAATGTTGATGGTAGAGCTGAGATTAGGCAGTCATCTAAAAGTGGTGAAAAGATTGGTAGTTCAAGTAATGAATGGGATCACGATGACGCTTTTATGAGTAGGCTCGACAAGTACATAGAAGAGACTTCAAGAGATGAGCAATCAAAGGCAGAGTATGATTTATATTTAGAAGAAAATGTAGTTAAAGGTCAAAATATTGGTTCTTTTGATGTCTTGGCTTGGTGGAAAAAGAATGCTTCAAGGTTTCCGATTCTCTCAAAAATTGCTAGAGATATTTTGGCCATTCCAGTATCGACTGTGGCATCAGAGTCAGCTTTTAGTACAGGTGGAAGAACCATTAGTCAATATAGGAGTTCCATGACCTCAGAAACAGCACAAAGCTTAATATGCTCACAAGACTGGTTGAGGAATAAGTATGAAGGTAAACTTTTCTTTCTTTAAGATGAAACATTATATATTTTTTGTGATACTTTATTTATATCCCTCAATATTTGTTTGCAGATTTGGAGGGAGATGGTGTTATTTCCTCAAGCATCTTTGATATGACTCTAGAAGAAGAAGAAGAAGAAGAAGAAGATGAAACTGAAACATGATGTCAAGTGGATTGCCCATTATGTTGTAGGATTGCTATATTTATTTTCCTTATTGATCATAGTTGATTTCATAATATTAACTTGCTATATTTATTTTCCTTATTGCAGGTTGAATGAATGAATGCTAAGGGATGAAGAAAAGGAGTAATCTATTTTCTAGACATTTAAGATAGCATTTGTCTTTTTGGATATTGTTAATGTTGCTGATAAGACTTTGTATGGAAGTCGTATTTGTGGCCCATGTGTACTGGTGACATTTAAGATAGTATTTAGATGATATTCCTTTAGAATTGTGTCCGGGAAAAATTATTCCATTCTCGTTTTTAAGCTCATTAGTATCTGGAATTGGTGATGGTTAATGTTCAAGTTGAAAAGTTAATTCTATATTTCCATTGCTTCTCTTGGAGGAGACTGTAGTTGATGTTAAACTAATATGTTACTGCCCACACTTTTCTTTTTGTCTCAATGGTGAATGTGTTACTGCCCACATATGACCCTGCCAGCAGGGGCGACAACCACTACCTTGCATATATTCACTAGAAGGCCTGCTGCTCCTGAAGGAGGAGCAGTTTCTGGGGAGCATGGCCAAGAGGGGCGACAACAACCACAAGCACCACAAAGACAAATTGTTGTGAGGAGATTGCAGTTGGCATTTCAATTGGACTTGCTTCTTTTAATAAAGCTGGCAGCTGTAGTCTTTGTGTTCAACCAAGATGGGTCGAGACAGAGGCTTATTCTCCTCCTTTTTCTTGTTGCACTTGTTTATCTGTAAGCATCATCAACCAATGTTCTTTTTTCCAGTAAACACAATAGGGAAACATCTCATTGAAGCTGTGGATTAACCAGGTACCAGACTGGATCCCTTACACCTCTGATTAGATGGCTAACACAAGGCATGCATAGGGCAGCGGCACCTCCACAACCACGTGCTGTTGTTAGAGCTGAAAATGGTGGCCCACCAGCTCGGCCTGAGGATGAAAATGCTCCTATACCTGGTATTTTTCTTATCTTCTTGTTTATGTAATGAAGGCTATGCAAGATATCCTAAATTATTCCAAGATGGGTAAGTGGTGTATGCTTACATGAATCTGTACTGGGACTCTCTAGAGTGTCTATTGTTGCATTATTGCATTTTAGGCTGAATGTTCCCACCTTGTATGTGATCCAGGAGATATTCATAGTTAGACCTTTTGGGCCAGACAAATGTCTACCTCTACACCATCCATTGAATTTTTATGGTTTTGGCCTAATTTTGGGTCTATATCTTTGCATAATGTGGAGGATTTGATAAGCTCGGAGTATTTTTTTTCTTTAGATATATGGTCATTGCATTAGATTTGACTTTGCATATTGTTTTGCTATAAATTAAGTTTTAATTGGAGATGTCATTGTAGATCTGTTAAATTCTTCTAACCATGGGCTGGACAGATGCTAACGTAATTGGATTTTGATATTGAGTGTTTTCCTCTTTTTTTTTCAGACTTAACTCTTTCTTAAAGCAGGCTGTGTACCTTACATAGCGTTTCCTTTAGCTCCTTTTAAGGCTTATTTATCTGCTTTTTACTGCATAATTAACATGACCCTCGTAGTATTGAAATTCAAATGTCAATGTGTTTTTATAGAACACCCTGGGGCAGAAAATCATCCTGTAGCAGATGTCAATCAGTAGGCACTTCAGAATGAAAATGCTCAAGATCTTGGTAGACATGATGGAATCTACTGGTGGGGAATTGTGAAGGAAATTCAAATAATTGTTGTGGGCTTCATCACTTCTCTCCTACCTAGCTTTCACAATGTCGATTAGGAGCTTAAAATACATGTATACACAAAGGAATGCATTTTAAGTACTGTAACCAAAAAAAGCAGGAAGTAAGATGTAAATTTTTTGACAAATTATGTCTTGTTGCTTTCCTTATTTGCCATTTACGTTTCTCTCTACTCTGCTTATCGTCTATTAAGAGGCTGATTGGCTGGTTGACTGCAGTCCAAATTGCGTCTATCAAAAGGTCATGTGGTTTATGGATTTATGTAATAGGTTTGAAGTCTCTGTCTTCTGTCATGCATGAAAGACCAAATTAGCAAATGAACATGATCTTGTTTCTTTTTTTTTAAAAAAAAGCAGAAGACGATCTCAGTCCCTATGACATACATCTGCAAGCATATTATGAAGTCCAAGAAGGTGATAGAAAAACAGAATGGTTTCTCATGAAGGGGCACTTTATACAAGAAGATTGATGATGAGATATTCAAGTCAGATCAATGTCCGTGTCCATCCATGTCCGTCCGTGTCCATCACGGACACATGTGGACGGACACCAAGAGGTGTCCGTACGGACGGCGGACGGACGGACAATGGCTTTGAGTATGAGCGGACGGCTACAGACATAGCTTGTCCGCGTCCGTGTCCGTCCGTTCACACCCCTAAGTAGAGGGCATAGACTTTAAGGAGACGTATTCTCCTGTGTCTAGGTTCATCTCGATTCGATGATTGTTGGTAATTATATCATACTTGGATTTAGAGTTACACTAGATGGATGTAAAGACTGCCTTCTTAAATGATGATTTAGAGGATGAGATTTATATGGAACAACCCGAGGGGTTTGTTGTTTCCGGGGAGGAACAAAATGCCTGCAAGTTTATTAAATCATTTTATAGATTGAAATAATCGCCACGACAATGATATTTCACTTTTTACAAGGTGATTAGTGAATATGGCTATGTGGACCCTAACTATGACCATTGTGTTTAATCATTTAGAGATGAGAGTAGATTTATGATATTATCACTATATGTAGATGTCATATTATTGATGGGGAATGACACTAGTATGATTATCAGTCTTAAATAATGGCTCAAGACTAAATTTGAAATAAAAGATATGGGTGAAGAATCTTACATCCCAGGGATAACTACTTTTTCGTTGTTGACAATCATTTTGAGTACAAGCTATAGAGTACATGTTATTCGCTCACTGAATGTGAGTTGATTTTGTTGAAAATTGAGTTTGCACAAGTTCGATGAATCATAGTGTTCTTCTAGGCCATGATATTCCTGAATCATTCAACAGATTAGACGAAGTATATTTTAACACATCCATATTCTGGAACAGGTTCAATGCTACCAACTTCATGAACATACCACCCATCACCCATATCTTAGTCCCATTACCAGCTGAAAATTATACTCCCTCAGTGCGGAAAAAAGATCCTGTACCTATCTTTTTCGGAAATGAGCAAAACGTACCTTTTGAATGGGGGTGGGGGAGTTCAGGTTACCATGAAGATGATTTATTACTCATTGTCACTGAAAAATTTAAAATACCCTAAGAAGTTATTTATATACTTCTGAGATGACACAACTCACAAGGTAGCTCCTGCCTCCTATCCTCTAGCATGTCTTGTTCCACACTTAATTGTACAATCACTCTCGTGTTGGCCGCTTGAATGGCATGAAGTGCACCAAAGTTATCCCTCACAGTTTATGCTTCTACCATTCTGTTCTATAAATAATTAAGCATATTGGTCCTAATTAAATTACCTCTCCTCGCATTATCATTTGGATATAATAATTCCGGACCAGAGAGTACATTTCTTCTCTGTGGTTTCGAACAAATAATTCTTTTACCCAAAAAAAATTTGAACAAAAATGACCTTTGCCTCTTGAAAATCTGACGATCTTATTATATACATGCAGGGTCATCCATGACAAGGTAATCGAGAAGGCCTATTCCAACACAAATCACAAATGTCTAGTAGCAATATCTTTCTGTTCACAAACTACTCCCTCTGTCCAATAGTACTTGACTGCATTAGAAAACACAAATAAACTGATTTTAGTTCATTTTGGTTTTATAATGCAGATAAGTACGATTGGACGGAGGGAGTATTAATTGGTATTGGATTCAGATGGGAGTTCAATGTACCAACTTCAACTCTCCTTATACTAGGAATGCAGTTTACCTAAAATAAATAATTTGTGAAGTCCCATCTAACTTCCATACCACTGTTCATCAACCTAACTTGTCACGCCCCAAAATCCCATACCTCAATCGGAGTGCGGAAGCCAATCAATGAAATACATTCGAAGTAGAGATCCCGGGCACGCGAACCGAACAGTTGATTTTTCAACCGATTACAATCATCTCAAAAGGACGTGTAACCGATTATGCCCGCAATCAGTTTAATACAATAACAGATATCAATGAATAATATGAAATGAATTTACTTAATAATGATCCGTTTAGGAAAATAAAATAAACCTATAAGTCTATGGCACACAATTGCCGAAATGTCATAAGCATCAATAAAAGCAAAGCAAATATTTAAATAATCTTTAAACTCTTCTCGGCGCCTGCAATCCGCCTTTCCACTACTGCACTTCCTGATCTCAATTTCCATTTGCGCCTGCATCAGAGGATGCATGAGTATTTCATAGAAACACTCAGTAGGATGTAAAAACCCACTGAATTAAAGTAAGTAGTATGAAAAGAATAAGAATAACAAAGGATTGTGAACATCGCACAACATCTAAACTGAACCGAGGTTTATACACCTGCAAGGTTAGTCAACAACAATTCCAACTCGCAAGTATAGGAAAACATCAAAAGGGCTCCGAACAAACATATGTGTAAGGAGAGAATAACTATCATATCAAGGCTTCAGACATCTAAAGTGACAGGAGTTATAATTTCTGCTCGCTACCCTGGTCGCTTGCAAATGACTAAAATAATATACCAGAACCACCCTAGGGGTCCTCTCTTTGGAACCCTGCCATGCGTCTAGGATGCTGGCCCCACCAGTGCTTACGGACACGATGGGCGGAGACTGAGCACCTTCCGTAATGTCCACAATCTAACGTAAGTATAGTGCCTCCCTTCGGGCAGTATGGAATCACAATTTCATAAATATAAGTGACCTCGAAAGATCTAGCAATGGCTTAATTGAGCATACTATGAACCACCCTAGGGGTCCTCTCTTTGGAACCCTACCATGTGTCTAGGATGCTGGCCCCACCAGTGCTTACAGACACGATGGTCAGAGACTGAGGACCTTCCGTAATGTCCACAATCTAACGTACGTATAGTGCCTCCCTTCGGGCAGTATGTGTTAAGCATGAAAAATACACATTTTTATATGCCTTTTTACCTATTTGTTAGTCATGTTTTCTAATTAAAACAAGGAATAAAGTGAATTTTGGTAATTTTCTAAGTAATTAGGAATTAATTAAATAATGCTCTCTAAATTGCTCAATTTAACATTGTTCCGTAATTTTATAAATATTTGGTGCGTCTAATTTGGGACATGTTTTATTTTGTATAGGTTCGCATGCTCGTACTGTTGAACAGCCAAAAGTGAAGCCGTTAGACGGGTTTTGAAATGCCAAAGCGACCCAAGATCTGAGATCACGCGCGGAGAAGATAAGAGCCATTCAGATTTGATCTATCAGATAAGGATGATACGACGGGTTTAATTGGAAGAAAAGAATAAAAAAAAAAGAAAAGAAAGAAATCCGGACCGGTTCAATGGTCCGGTTCATTGAAAAAAAAAAAACACCCGAGCGAGGCTCAGGTGTTCTGTTCAGTCGGAACAGAGCGCTCGAGGCTCTGTTCTGTTCGAGCGGAAGACAGCGGCAACCAGAGCGGCCGACGGCGGTGATGAAGTGATGACGGCGGCCTGAGGTGGCTGAGCGGCTCACGGCGGCGAGTCTAGAGCAAGGACTGGACGACAGCATCACGGCGGCGGGTCTCGACAAGCGGAAAAAGAAGAAGCAGATTCACGACGGCAGAGGCGATTCACGGCGGCAAGGCTGATGACGGCGAGGTTTCCGGCGACCGCGAGGCAGCGCGATCAGAGCAGCAACAGAAAGAGTGCTCGATTAGGAAAGTTGGGATTTTTGATTCCGGATTTGAGAAGAGTCCTCGATTTGGAAAGTTGGGATTTTTTTTGAGGGCTCTATATAACTAGAGCAATAGCAGAGGAAGAGGGGCGCCGGCAGTTCGAGACCAGAGCGAGAGAGCAGTCCGAGCGGCTGGAGAAGACGACCGGACAGTAGCTTGCGATTTGAATTTACAGTTTCAATCTTCATTTTAATTCTGTCTCTTTTCCTTCATTTTCATCTTATCTGCTGTATTAAATTGAAGATTGTATCAATTTGATTGATATTACTCGAAACAGATGACTGAGAAGAGTTGTTTTGAATTTTTACAGTTCTAAAGTTTAATTCCAGTTCTCTTTTCAATTTTGGTCTTCATCTACTATTCTGTTGTTGCTACGTTGGAGTTCTACCGGTTGCATTGAACAGTCGGCCAAGAGAAGAGGAATCGTATTTTGCAATTTTCTTTAATCTCAAAATTCCTGTAAGTTCAATTTTATTTTCTTTTATTCCAATGAGTTTAATTATGAATTTTGCATGTGTTATAGTTAATATGTGCGGCTAAATTAGTTGCTAGGGCTAGGATGAGGCTGTAGTAATTGTAGGGATTCCCGTTTTCATGAAAGTTGATATTTTTATTGTAGAATTGTGCGTTAATTGATTATGCGTTCCTGTGTTAATTGCGTAGTTAATTACGGATATAGCATTAATGATGTTTTTGCTATGATTTGGAATTACTATTGTCAATGCATGCTTATTTTAATTGGTTAAAAAACAAATCGGACACTAGTTGTGATTTACTCGTAAGTGGATACATCTAGTGATTTGAGCTGTTAATTTAAATAGCATGAAGGACGTGATTTTTGTATGAGTAATTGTGCATTAAAGTAAAATCTTCCGTAACAACGTGAATAGGATTCTAGATTGTTACGAGTTTTTGGGTGACTAAAAGTGTAGGGTTCTCTACAATTTACTGCATGCCGATTCCGAAGCCTTAGTATTTTATTAAGTTGATAAAGTTCAGATTTTTATTCCGTTAATTGATTTTTGTTAGTCGTTAGTTAGTTAATCAATTTCTACAAGTTTCATAGTTCAGTCAAGGGTTTAGTTAGGGTTCGATTAGATTTCCGCTACACAAGTCCCTGTGGGTTCGACCTCGTAAAATTGTGCGATTATACTGCAAATCCGATTCGTACACTTGCGAGTAAAATTAGGAGACTAATTAAAACAACAACAGTATGAAATCCCGATTTCATAAATATAAGTAACCTCACAAGATCTAGCAATGACTGAATTGAACATACTGTGAAACACCCTAGGGGTCCTCTCTTTGGAACCCTGCCATGCGTCTAGGATGCTGGCCCCACCAGTGCTTATAGACACGATGGGCAGAGACTGAGGACCTTCTGTAATGTCCATAATCTAATGTACTATAGTGCCTCCCTTCGGGCAGTATGGAATCGCAATTTCATAAATATAAGTGACCTCACAAGATCTAGCAATGGCTTAATTGAGCATACTATGAATCCACCATGGGGAGAGTCTCACGAGATCTCCAGTGGAAGAACAATCATGTAATCAATATGAGCAATATCTCAAGGAATAGAGGTGACGACACTCTAGGATCATAAAGTATCTCTTACCAGAATAGACTCTCTTATGGAGTATGTATAGAAGTATCAAAGTCTTTGGTCAACACATAACTTATTCATTGGAGTATCATAGAATAACATGATAACCCAAACACTTCGAATAATAACAACTCGCCCAAAGAGTACTATACAATCAATACATACCTTTCATGCTCAGCCCTAAATAGGAATTCCTTATACACATTGGAATTTTATAAAAAAATATTAGAGATAAAAAATCAAAGAATCTTAGATGATTTGAATTCCAAGTAGAATATCAAACCGACATCAACACTTTTAAAATAGATAGTTATGAATCACTTGTTCAAAGGATTATCCCTCATAATTAGATTACTTCTAACCCAATTTTTACTGTGATATTCCATAATTATATAGTCCAATTAATGATGTTGACACGTTAGACACTATCATATCATATTACATGATGTTATTTGTATACTTAGTGTTTTCTCTCAGATTCAGCTCACTGCCTTCGGCACAATAGTCCTCTTCCGATGGCTACTGTGCTCTATACATTAAGACTAAACCTCTGAAATTTTTATTAATAATACCCTCGTGAGTCTAGTTTCTAACACCACTTATTTTATATATTTTTTTATTTTATTTAAATTAGTTATGAATTATTTACTACCGACTGTCAGCACAGAAACAGTTCTGGCCAAGATTAAGACTCTTAATCAAACTTGATTATCTTACTTAATAACAGATTATAAATAATAATACATTATTAACAAACCATATACTCCCCTCCTAGACCAATTACAGAACCTAGGATTATCTCGAATTACTAAAGTTCACCCCTTTCTTGTGTTCTTTTATATATAACACAGTTTTTAAACATTAATACATCCCAAACAAGACAATTAATACAAGACACCTTAAAGGCACAAACTCAACGCGGATCATGATCAACCCAGCAATATCAAAACTTCTAGTCTCTGGAAAATTAATAAAACATTAGACTTTAGGTGCGAATTCCCATCTAGAAGTGAAACATGAATGCATATATGATTTATGATGCACTACGCATAAAAATAATGACACAATTCATTCATCTCACAAGAATCCAAACAATACTCTAAGGTACTGAATCAAAACACTTGTCAAAAGCATATAATCAGAAGAGAGAGAAGAGGGAAAAAAACTATCCTACTTAATTCACCAAAGATTTTGCCTCTCTACGCGTTGCTTGTCTCCAAAGCTCCCGCTCGAAGCTCTTGCAACCTCCCACAAGAAGAAGCCTTAAGGAAGATGGTGAATGTGGGAAAGAGAAGGGGAAAGGTCTCCGGACGTTCTAAGGTTAACACAAGTCAATTCTCTAGTGTATATATAGAGTTGGGGGAGAATCCCTTCTTAAACTAATCTTCCAAATCATGAACACTTTCAACCAATGAGAAGGCTTCAAGATCCCTCTAGAGACGTGCAAATCAAGTCCAAATGGGATTTGATATCTTTCCCAAGCAAATCCACCCCAAAAATACGCTAGAAATCGCAAAACTGCAACCGGCGATCGATCGGCTATACGACGATCGATCGTCGTATGCGTTGTTTTACACTACCGCGTAACAGTCGATTGATAGCTATTATTGCCGATCGATTGCTTTATGAGAAACAAAACATTCAAAAAATCACAGTAACAACGATCGATCGTTTTGATAAGGCGTCGATCGGTTCAGCTTGCCGATCGATCGGTTCTTATGGTGATCGATTGCAGGCACGTTCAATTAAAATCTAATTTCTCGTATCTTTTTACTCCGAACTCCAAATCGCGCATAATTTGTGGCGTTGGAAAGCTCTTCTCACCAACTTTAATTTCCATAAGGCAAAACATGACAAAATCAAACATTAAGAGGGTCAAATTTCAGTTTTAATATACTTACTAATTTTTCGGGTGTTACATAACTGGTATTGAATGGAGATGGGTATGAGTATTTTAGGTACATTGATGAACAATGGTACAAATTGTGTTTTCGTCAAAGTTCACGAGTATTACCGTGATCTTCCATTACAGCGAAAGCATGACACCCAAGGAAACATGGTCACCTACTTAATTTCATTACAAAATTAAACTTGTCCTCCATAATAAAAGCAACAAATTAAGCACTTTGTATCAATAAAACTAATTAATCATTTGATCCAAGAAGGTCTCCTAGGCAGTGGTCTTTTTTCTTTGGTGCAACTCATAGGCAGTGTCGACATCAATCCATATATTCTTCTTTCTTCATTCCCCCATATTTCTGCTTTTAAGCCGATATAGGACCCATTCGTTCGGCTGCCAAGATGGTAAAAGAAAAGAGAATAAGATATCTAAAATGACTGTAAAAAAGGGATCTTCTTTTTCATTAACACAAAACCTGGTTTTTAAGTACGAATGAATGCATGATCCAGCTGGTCCTCCTATCTCTAGTTTCTTGTGAAGCAGCCCTTTCATGATAGAAGAGTTTATCCTTTATGCCTAACGCATTTTCAGATTGGTTTTTTTCGTACATTGGCACAGAATTGGCCAGCCTCCACTTCCCCCTCGGTGTTCTTGGTCGATCTCTCCTCTTTGAAAAGAAATACCAGCTGTCTCTTGTGGCAGGCGCATAGTTTGCTACAACATCAGTTGAATATTTCTAATGAATCAATAATTTCAGACCTTTTTTATCGATAATTCAGACTTTATTTTGTTCCCCGACAAGACTATCTGAGCCGTCAAATTTCGATCAAGCGGCCCACTTTAATATTAAGGGCAGGCAGTTTGAATCACTGCGTGCCTTTGGATCTCAATCCGACGGCTCAGACTTAGCCTGGTCTTCATGTTAAGCGTTACCTGTATGTATAACAAACTAAATTAATCACCTGCTAAGTCTGCCGGATGAAAGTCGAGCACAGTTTCCACTTCGTGGATGTACATGGCCGACATGGGATGGAGGACTCCACCTGGTGCATTCTTTACAGGAAGAAAATACTCCAAGATCTCATCATCGGTAGGTATGAACTTATATGGCGACTGAGCTCCTGGAGAAGGAGAAGTTGCAGGAGAAGAAATCTGCTGCCGTATCATCTTATTTGTGGAAGAAGGGAGAGTCTGCATTATATATGTACGTTCAGTATCTGTTAGCATATTGCAAATTAAAAGCTCCCCCACATCTCGCAGTTTTATAGATCATTTTAAGTTGGGACTCTTCATGCCAATAAAACTGTGATATCTAGCATTCATACAAAGTTATTCATGTCAAAAATAAGAGTTATATTTTAGAAGAGAAATATAATTTTATCAACAAAAAAATACACATCAAACACGTAACGACATGTAGATCAGCAAACAAAACATCTATGACTATAGACATACAAAGAAAATAAGAAATACCTCTCAGCTTTCTTTTTGCAGATGGCTGGAATTGCAGATGAAGAGCGTAGAAGTGAACTGCGGAGGTAAGAGCAAAAATAGTGGGGAGAAGAGGAGGAGGGGCCATGTATATATAGAGGCACATGCATGCTTCCGAGTTCGAGTGGGATAAGGTGAAAACTGGAAACTCTGATTAGGAAAGTCATGATAGAACAAACGTGGGTCTTAATCAATCTATTTAATCACTTCATAGATTATCCTTTTATCTTTCTTGCCTAAGAAGGTCTATGAAATCAGGCACGTCGGATGTAGAGGTAGGTGAATGACGTAGTAGAGGATTACGTTATATGTCACATATAGCTTTTCATAGAATCACGTTAGTATGCTCACACGTGTTGGCGTGCGCTGATGCGCTGCGGGCCATGAATTTTGATCCGACGGTAAATTTAATACAGAGAAACTAGCCTGCCCCATAGAATAGGGCGTGCCATCAAATCTCAATCCGACTGCTCGCAGTGCCCTGCTTCACACCGACCCGGGTGAGTTGGGGCACATGCTCTCTTTTTCTTTTTTCCTTTTCTTTGTCATTTCATAAATAGATTGCAAACCTGCATAGTGAAGGGGTTTTTGTCCATGTCCATATGTGCGAATGTCCTCTCTAACTCCTGTTTTGCTCCTACATAGGTGAGCCCCTAAGTAGTCACTTTCCAATTAGGGTTCATACTTCGAACATAAATCCTTCAAGGCAATCTCCAAACAGTTAGGCTGATTTCTCTCTCTCTCTCACTCTCTCTCTCTCATATTAGGTGATTAGGCTGATTTCACTTGGCTGACTATCTAGGTGAGTGCGCATATCGTCTAGCTTGTAACAATTCTCCAATTTAACCTAAATTTTGTCATTTAAATTTATCTTATTTATGTACCTTATACATTTAGCAAGAAAGAATGCTTTACACATTATATTTTCAACCAATGTGTGTGTGTGTATATATATATATATATATATATATATATATTGCTAATATACATACACGTTATATGTTGATGATTGAATACTATGTGCATTATATTAGACTTTTGGGATTTCAATTGAGAAAATTGGTCATTAAATTTGGGGCATCTATGTGTTGATGGGCCAGAAAGGCCCATTCTAGATGGACAAGATGTAGAAGAAAAGCTGATTTTACCAGGTTCCCCAAATTCCAGAACTACAACTTTTTGAATTCTCAAACTTCAGGTTTTGGCCTTTTTAACGTTAAACTTCAGGTCGTTTGCGATCGATCGCAGTCTCAAGAAATCTCATTTATAAGAGAAGCGATCGATCGGCACTGTTAGTGATCGATCGTATCCGGGGGAAATCGCATTTTAGGGTATCGTAATCGATCACCCAAAATAGCAATCGATCGCATTCTGAGGATTTTTTTTTTCGTGTGTAGCGATCGATCGGGAGTGAGAACGATCGATCACATTCTCGGGTTTAGTCAGTTGAAAGTACGCGATCGATCGGCTTGAAAAAGCGATCGATCGGGTGTACGATTGAACATTACTTTTCAAGTGGAGCGATCGATCAGCCGAGTACGCGATTGATCGCATCTCCGGTAACTGTGCAAAGTCAATAGCGAACGATCAGCAGTTATGATGTGATCGATCGGCTGTGAAGAGATTTTCAAAAACCTAACTAATTTGAAGAAGTATTTATCCATATCAATAAATAATTGTTGTATAGTGATTCAACTCTGCATTTTAACACTTATTGTCCTGTTTTCACTGGTTGTAGATTTTTATCTTCATCTTGATTATACCACTCGCTGATTTCATAAAAGTTGCAACGGCTTCACGTGTGGTCTCCAGTGAATTGGCTAAGACTAAAAAATTTTAATGCCACAAATTTTGTCACCTGGAAGTGGCGCATTCATCATATTTTATTCCTTGAAGAAGTGGGTCATTTGTTGGACCATGTTGTTGAACTTCAAAATGAGAAGAGTACTGCTACTCAAAAGAGAGAGTATGAGAAGTTCAAAGTGGAGGATGCATGAGCAAGGATCACGATGCTTACTTTTATTTAGCCTAATATTGAGTATTTTTTAAGAAGCACAAAACAATGAAGGAAATATATGAGGCCATTCAGAGGAGGTATGGAGAGCATACTGAAGCTCACATCAGGTTGCTCCACACTCGCTATGCAAACATGAGGATGGAGGAAGGTACGTAAGAATGTGCTTGAGCACATAAATGCCATGTCCCTTATTTCTAGTGAGGTGGAGATGCTTGGAGATCCCATTTCATTAGGGGTCCAAGTGTCTACGATACTTACTAATCTTCCTCTATCATGGGAACCAATTGTGATGGCATTGAAGCTGAGTGACAAGAAACTCACATTGGATAACCTTACTGCCAAGTTGGGCTTCAAGTAGGAAAAGAGAGATCATGTGAGGGCCTCTAATGCATCTGCCAACTTTGTTCATCATGTTCGCCCCAAGAAAGGTGGGTCCTATGCTAGCACCTCGAAGAAGAACTTCAAGAGGAAAGGAAAGAAGCCTCAGTTCCAGGGAGGAGACAAGGCCCAGAACAAGAAGAAGGGAGCCTGCTTTACTTCTGGCCAGATGGGCCACTATAGTGTCCTATTGGCTCCAATGGCAACGAGAAAAAGAAACAGCAAGGTGGAGGAAAGGACATAGTGTGCATGATTTTTGAAGCACTGATTGTGAACACTAACACGAGAGGATGGTGGCTTGACTTGGCTGCAACTCGTCATGTGTCCATGACAAAGGAGTCATTTGACGATCTGAAATAGATAAATCCCAGAGAGCACAAGATCTACATGGGAAGCAACACTTATTGTGATGTGCTAGGGAAAGGCTTTGTTCGTATTCCTCTCTCAGGAGGAAACACTCTAGTCCTCAGAGATGTCTTGCTTGCACCAACGATTTGTAGGAATGTGATTTTAATCCCTTTGTTGACTCAAAAGGGATTTGAAGTTAGATCCAAGGGTGGCAAGGGAACTGTGGGACAGAAGAATAACATTTTTTAAGGCTTCTTTAGTAGACAGTTTATTCAAACTGGATGTATCCAATGTTTTTGCTAATATTAATGAAATGATTGATTCTTAGTATTTTGTTTGTCTGGTTGATGATGTCTTATTGTGGCATTTATGCCTTTGTTATGTTAATGCGAGAATATTACACCAAATGTCGGATAGTGGGCTACTACCTAGAATAGATGATGATTTGCGCGTGTGTGAAGATTGTTTATCTGGAAAAATGACTAGGCTATCTTTTCCCAAAGGTCAACGATCAATTGACCCTTTAAAGATCATTCACTCAGATATTTGTGGGCGTATAAATGTCAAGACTCAAAGGGGTATCACATATTTTATTACGTTTATAGATGACTATTCTAGGTATGACTATATGTATTGTTATCTAGGAAGTCCGATGCCTCAGAGAAATTCAAAGAATTTAAGGCTGAAGTTGAGAACCAATTAGGACGGAAAATTAAAGTTATAAGAACAGACAAAGGTGCTGAGTACACATCTAATTTGTTGAAGGACTATTGTATAAACCATGAAATAGTGCATCAGTATACTTTGTCGTATACCCCGCAACAGAATCGTATACCCCGCAACAGAATGGAGTCGCGGAAAGACGTAATAGGACATTGTTGGACATGATAAGGTCAATGTTAAACCACTCTGAACTAAGAACACAGTTTTGGGGTGAAGCACTAGACACCGTTGTCTATGTGCTAAATCGAGTACCATCGAAGTCGATCAAATTGACCCTATATGAGTTATGGACAAGTAGACGTCCAAACTTTTTGAACTTGAGAGTGTGGGGGTCAAAGGCTCAGGTTAGAGTCTCTTATCAACTTAGAAGTAAGTTAAATCTTAAGACCATAAAATTTAATTTTATAAATTATTATGATCATTCGAAAGGGTATCGTTTTGTAGTACACACTACAACAAAATTGTCCTTTAACGACGACAAAACCGTCACTAAAAGTACTTAATCTAACAGAAATTTACAGAAAATAGAAAAAAAACTAGTCACCGAAATTGAGAACTGGTTTTGACAGAAAATAAACTACTACATTTTCCTGCAATCTAACAGAAATTTACAAAATATATAAGTCCTTGTATAAATATCACAATATGTTGGAGAAAGAAAAGAACCGCAGGACAAAGTAGCAATATGCAGGCCAAGAGACTCCAGCAACTATCCTTCCACATACAGCTTTGTGGCTTTGCATATCTTCCATATTTAGGTAGCCTAAGATGCATTTTCCGATTGAATCATCTTGCAATGGACCTCAACTAACATGTTTTGTCATCTGCATACTACAGGCCTCCATGATTTTTGTTATCTATATGTGGGCAGATCTATATCAGTTTATGTAACTATACTGTGTTATACAGTTGAAAATTGTCAAAAATAGAGAAGAGCCTTGATTTGTCAGTTCCGCCACTCATCTTCAGTCTCAAAAGAGCATTTAGCCCCATTATATTGTAAATTATCAACAATATCATCTAAATTCTGATTGAACTTCAGAAAGCTCTATAAAAGTTTGATGAAACAAACAAAAAGTTGGCCACTCCGAACCTCGTTCCAACACATTAATTAACATGATTTTCATATCAATTAACTTGATATATAAAGTAGTAATAAGAAAATAGACAAACATGGTAAAAGATGGCTTCGAGTTATAGACTAATCGGAATATTTTGGCCAATGTACAGAAGACGATGGAGTCTGATACTTCTTTTGCCAACTTCGAGGGGCAGATGCAAGATGATGACCATAACCAGGCAGAGCTTCATGTGATAAGAATACCAAATTTCTGGGCCAGCTCAAATGCCATCCTCTCTTGCATAGGCCAGTGACGGGACTGGAAGTCGTCGTGATCTTCTCTTGTGGACCACTGCTTGAATAGTAAATGGAATTGGGTGAAGGCAAAGTTGGGCAACTACCGGATCGTGTAATACAAGTGGGCACATATAATCTTGTACACGGGGAACATAATAGTTCATTTGCTATAACACCTGCTGAACATGGAACTTACACTTGTTAAAAATTGGGATGACTCAGCACTTTTACTTCAGGTTTTAAAAGTGAGGCTTGTCCTCCTCTCACGTACACTGCACTTCCCTTCCTTCCTCTCCGACTCATCAGCGTGATGCGAAAAGATCTCTGCAATGGAGATTGGGTGCTAGTCTGGTGGAGGTTTTGGGCTTTCCCTTTTTGCATCGGAGATGGAGGCGCACCAGTTCCCTAACCGTGTTCGCCACCTCCGCCTCCGTTAAGATGGCCAGCAACGTTTGCACCAGCGGCGAGTTGCGTGCCCTCGACTGCAACCTCGCCTCCCTCTGCGACTGCATTCAGACCGAGGGTTTCGAAGCCGCCGCCTTCTCCGACGTTGTCGTTCATGCAATGCCCTCCACTCACTACCTCCATCGCCTCATCCTCTCTCGCATCTCCTATTTCAGAGTTTCTTGGTTATGAGAAAGGGAAGTCAGTGATGGTCGAACCATCGTAGAGTGATGCCGGCGATTGGCAGCAATGGCGGAAATGACAATGATGTTGCCAGTGGCGATGGCGATGGCGATGATTATGACCTCGACGGCTCCGGCGTGTGTTTTAAAGGAGAGAAGCAGAGGGGGAGCTGGGGGAGAGACGAGGAGCAGCAGGGAGGTGGTAGTCAGTGACGGCTGGCGTCGACGACAACCCAGCAACTATCCGGCGAGCGGCGGATCGTCATCGACGGCACACGAGGTAGGATCCCATAACCCTCATAGAGCTTTGATATTTTTTTGAGATCTTCGACGAGGGAGGTGGCGGGGACGGCGACATAGGAGGTAAGGGGCCGACGGCGAGTTGACGGGGGTTGAATCGACCTCCGCCAGGCCGCCGGCCACGATGGAAGAAGCAAAGGCAGCAACTTTTTGCTGCTGCCATTTTCCATCTCCCTCCCCAAATCCAGCCGGACCACGGCCTGACAATCAGTGGAGGAGAGGAGAAGAGAGGGCGGCGCCGACTGGGCGGTGGCGGCCCAATGACGACGGTCGTGTCAGCCGCCACCCTCGAGTGAGCAGAAAACGACCAACCGGTCGTCTTCCTAAGGAAGACGACCGGTTCGGTCCCAGGTTGGCCAAACCGGATCGGCAGACCAAACCGGAACCCGGTTCGATAATAGTTGACGCGAACCCGGTTTGGTTCATGATTAGACCGAACCCGGTCCAGTAAATAGACCGGTTCATGCTCAAACCGAACCCCGTTCATGCTCAAACCGAACCCGGCTCACTAAATAAACCTGGTTCATAAGCCGGTTTGGAACTTGAACTGCCGGTAGACCTCAACCGGCAGTTAAAAATTGCTTATAACTGACAGTCGAGCTTGACCGTTTGTGTATTTATGTGCAGTGTTGTACATACAGAGCCGGTTGGGTACATAGGCTCCTGTTATTGATTTTGGGCTGTTTATTAAATAATTTCAAGCCCTAATTGGCATCTTAATGGTACGTGTTGGTGTTTTTATATCTAAGGGTATTAGTCCCTTATGTTATGCTGACTGATAGCTAAGGACTTAAATGGTAAAGAAAAACCCGACTAATAAACCTAGATGGTTTAGAGACATAATCATTTTATGAAAGATAATAAAATGATGACTTGAGGGCTGAGCTTGAGGGTTGGGAAGAACCTAATCAAGATAAATACTAAAATGCCCTTGGGATTGGGAGTCAGTGTATGAGTGTGAGTGACTTCCGATCAAGCGACCGAATGACTATTAAGTCAAAGGTCAGGCTATCTGTTGAGCTATTAAGCCAATAGTTGTGAATGGTATGTTATGGTTTCATACTAGTAATACTGTTAAGGATTATAAGGAATAGATTGGGGTGGTGTTGCATCTTCCGACTGGTGGAAGCTCTGTGTCATGGCACCTAATAAGGACCAACATCTATTGGCCAGGCTTAAGCTGTTATATCTCTCTATGGACTTTAGAAAGGACAATTATATGTTATTTTGGCTCATGTTTGCATCTTTCTATGGATTTTAGAGAGAGCATTACATATTCTATTAGCCAGGCTTAAGTTGTTACATTTTCTCTATGGATTTTAGAGAGAGCGTGCTTATTCTCTATGGATTTTAGAGAGAGCTTTTGCATCTTCCCAAGTGGAAGCTCTCCACACATCCTGAGCCTTGGTTGCCAGGTGGTTTACTGTGCGGAGATGTTAGCATCCTAGAAGGCTGCATTTCCCGACCCACATCGAGTCTAGGAGCTGATGTGGAGCCAGACCCTTCCGATGGTCATACCTTTTAAGGTAAGGAATGGGCGAGGCAGTCACCCTTGAGGGATTCAGGGCGTGCCGTGATTACCAGTATTAACCGGAGTGATAGTCACGGTATTTTCGTGCTCTCTGTCATGTAGGTATGACATTCAGTGAGTCTGTCTATGGGACAAAGACTTAATTATTGAACTTAAACTTAGGAAGCAATAAAAGACTTGCTTGAAAGATTAATAAAAGATTCAAGTGGAATCCTGTAATAGGTTGCATAATATGTTAATGCAAATCTTGGTTTATGGTAATGTTGATGACTGTGTTATGGTATCCCACTGAGTATTTTTATACTCAGCATCCTTATGTGATGTAGGTGCTGCTGTGGAGGATTGACTTCACGTGCACTTGGGAGCTAGGCGGTGAGGACGTTCAGATTGTGAGCATATATCCTGCTTCGGGTTTGCTCTAGACTCTGTTGTAAGGCGTGAGCGCCAATTATTATCTAATATATTTTGAGTTGGAATATAGACTTGCACTTAGAGGACTTGCGTTGGTTTAATCAACTTTGCATCTTGTAATACTATATGTATATATGGTTTTGTATCAATATTTGTGAAACCCAGTTATCACGGCCTAGATGCTTGGTCGAAAATTTTTCAGCTCATGATTTATTGTATAGAGGAATAATCCTCTGCTTTTCCGCTATTACTCTGATTTTAAAAACCCGGGCCGTGACAGTTAGTATCAGAGCATAACCTTTATCTGCAAGCCTGGAAGTCCTCTTATGATATATCTAGTTATAGTTGGGTGATGAGTGAAGGTCAGTGATAGGTTGTTTTACCTTGTAGGCTGAATGGCACCTGCAAGGAGGAATAGTCGGGTGGTCAAAAATTCTGTTGTAGCTGGAAATGGAGAGAAAAATTTCCAGCCAGAAGGATCTCCATCTTAGCAGATCTCTTGTGAGGAGTCATTGGGAAGCACTGTCGGACAGCAAAAGGCTACGCAGGGGGCGTCATCATCCAACGCTGAAGGTTAAAGCGACAATGTCATTAATTATGAATACACCGAGTCTGATCTCAAGGAACACCCCCTGGAGGAGGAACCGGTAGCAGATGCTCAGCATGATGTTGATACCGAGTCTGACCCTGAGGTGGATCCCCTGGAAGAAGAATCTGCAACAGCGGTTCGACCAGCAAGGATAATTTACCCATCGGAGAATGGTATCCCACCAACGATTATAGAACCGGTTCCCCAGATTGTAAGAGATCACCCAGTTTATCGGAAAGCGGAACATGACGTAGCCTTGTGGGGCATCCTTTATAGGAGATTCAGATCCCAGGGTTACCACTGGCCCCACATGACCATTTGGGAGATGGTGTGGCACTCATCATGGTTTTTACCGGCACCAACTTGTGTGGCTCTTGCTATACTGGATGAATATCATTGAAGAAAAGAGACGTGGAGGAAGAAAGTGTTTTAGGGTAATAGATGTAGTAAGGAAGCGTTGTTGTAATAAGAATCTGATCTTTTGTAAGAACTTGTTACAAAATAAATATATGTGGATATTTTGATGTATCATAATTACTCCTTGAGTTTGTCAAACTGAATTGATAGATGGATGAAGATTGGAACGTGTAGATTTTATTCATTCCTGTCGAATCGGTGGAGATTGAACTATGACTAGCAGATTAACTGCTTAGCCATGAAGGTGTAGAATTTCTGATGAAGGGAGGCATAGCCTATCTGGCAAGTGAGATCACCTGTGAAGCAACATATCTAATTTGGAGGATATGCCGATAAAACCTCAGTCTCCTGAGGAATTACCTGGTTTACCTTCTGAAATAGAAGTTGACTTTACAACAAAATTGTGTCCTAGAACTTCATCAGTGTCCAAGACACTGTTTTAGATGATTTCAGCAAGGTTGAATGAATTGAAGATGCAATTACAGGAGTTACTCGACAAAGAATTTATTCGTCCAAGTGTCTCGCTTTGGGGAGCACCAGTTCTGTATGTCAAGAAGAAAGACGGTTCTCTCAGATTGTGCATCGATTATAGGATGTTGAACAAGGTGACTGTTAAAAATAAATACCCCTTGCCTCGGATAGATGATTTATTCGACCAGTTGCATTCAGCCAAAGTTTTCTCTCGAATTGACCTTCGCTCAGGCTATCATCAGTTGAGGATTCGAGATGAAGACATCTCTAAGACTGCCTTTAGGACCAGGTATGGTCATTATGAATTCCTAGTAATGCCCTTTGGAGTAACCAATGCACCTGCAACCTTTATAGATTTGATGAACAGGATTTATCATCCTTGGTTAGACCAGTTTGTCATTGTCTTTGAAGATGACATCCTTATCTACTCGTCATCCTTCGAGGACCATGCGAAGCATTTGTTGTAGACATGTTGAGGGGGCATCAGTTGTATGCCATGTTTAGCAAGTGTAACTTTTGGCTGGAGAGCGTTAACTTTCTAGGGCATATTATTTCAAAGGATGGCGTATCTGTTGATCAATCTAAGGTCGAGGCTATAGTCAATTGGGAGAGGCCAAACACAGTCACCGAGATTAAAAGTTTTCTGGGTTTGGCAGGGTATTATAGACGGTTTAGCGAAGGTTTCTCTACTCTTGCCCTACCTTTGACCAAATTGACAAGAAAGGATGTGAAGTTTATTTGGGATGAAAAATGTGAAAATAGTTTCTTGGAGTTAAAGAATAGATTAACTAGTGCACCAATTCTTACTCTTCCTTCAGGAGAAGAGGGTTTGGTGGTGTACAGTGATGCTTCTGGAAAAGGCTTAGGTTGTGTACTCATGTAGCATGGCAAAGTTGTGGCTTATGGCTCAAGACAACTAAAGTCACATGAGAGGAACTACCCAACACATGACCTAGAGCTAGCTGCAGTGGTGTTTGCATTGAAGTTGTGGAGGCACTATCTCTATGGTATGCAGTTTGAGGTCTTTACAGATCATCAAAGCTTTAAGTATATTTTCTCTCAGAGAGATCTGAATTTGAGACAAAGGCATTGGCTTGAGTATATCAAGGATTATGACTTCTCTATAGCTTACCACCCTGGCAAAGCAAATGTGGTAACCCAGCAACTCTTCGGCGACTCCGGCGACCTCCAGCGAGCGGCGGATCGTCATCGACGGCGCACGAGGTAGGATCCCATAACCCTCATCAAGCTTTCATATTTTTTTGAGTTCTTCGTTGAGGGAGGTGGCGGGGATGGCGACATAGGAGGTAAGGGGCTGACGGCGAGTCGACGGGGGTCGAATCGACCTCCGCCAGGCCGCCGGCCACGGTGGAAGAAGAAAAGGCAGCAACTTTTTGCTGCTGCCATTTTCCATCTCCCTCCCCAAATCCGAAATGGAACCCGGTTCGGTAATAGTTGAACCGAACCCGGTTCGCTTCATGATTAGACCGAACCCAGTCCAGTAAATTGACCGGTTCATGCTCAAACTGAACCCGGCTCACTAAATAAACTTGGTTCATAAGCCAGTTTGGAGTTTGAACTGCCGGTAGACCTCAATCGACAGTTAAAAATTGCTTATAACTGACGGTCGAGCTTGACCGTTTGTGTATTTCAGTGCAGTGTGGTACATACAGAGCCGGTTGGGTACATAGGCTCCTGTTATTGATTTTGGGCTGTTTATTAAACAATTTCAAGCCCAAATTGGCGTGTTAATGGTACGTGTTGGTGTTTTTATATCTAAGGGTATTAGTCCCTTATGTTATGCTGACTGATAGCTAAGGACTTAAATGGTAAAGAAAAACCCGACTAATAAACCTAGATGGTTTAGAGACATAATCATTTTATGAAAGATAAAAAAATGATGACTTGAGGGCTGAGCTTGAGGGTTGGGAAGAACCTAATCAAGATAAATACTAAATTGCCCTTGGGATTGGGAGTCAGTGTATGAGTGTGAGTGACTTCCGATCAAGCGACCGAATGACTATTAAGTCAAAGGTCAGGCTATCTGTTGAGCTATTAAGCCAATAGTTGTGAATGGTATGTTATGGTTTCATACTAGTAATACTGTGATACCTATTAAGGATTATAAGGAATAGATTAGGGTGGTGTTGCATCTTCCGACTGGTGGAAGCTCTCTGTCATGGTACCTAGTAAGGACCAACTTCTATTGGCCAGGCTTAAGCTGTTATATCTCTCTATGGACTTTAGAGAGAATAATTATATGTTATTTTGGCTCATGTTTGCATCTTTCTATGGATTTTAGAGAGAGCATTACATATTCTATTAGCCAGGCTTAAGTTGTTACCTCTTCTCTATGGATTTTAGAGAGAGCGTGCTTATTCTCTATGGATTTTAGAGAGAGCTTTTGCATCTTCCCAAGTGGAAGCTCTGCACACATCCTGAGCCTTGGTTGCCAGGTGGTTTACTGTGCACAACATTGGAGACGTTAGCATCCTAGAAGGCTGCGTTTCCCGACCCACATCGAGTCTAGGAGCTGATGTGGAGCAAGACCCTTCCGATGGTCATATCTTTTAAGGTAAGGAATGGGCGAGGCAGTCACCCTTGAGGGATTCAGGGCGTGCCGTGATTACGAGTATTAACCAGAGTGATAGTCACGGTGTTTTCGTGTTGTCTGTCATGTAAGTATGACATTCAGTGAGTCTGTCTATGGGACAAAGACTTAATTATTGAACTTAAACTTAGGAAGCAATAAAAGACTTGCTTGAAAGATTAATAAAAGATTCAAGTGGAATCCTGTAATAGGTTGCATAATATGTTCATGCAAATCCTGGTTTATGGTAATGTTGATGACTGTGTTATGGTATCCCACTGAGTATTTTTATACTCAGCATCCTTATGTGATGTAGGTGCTGCTGTGGAGGATTGACTTCACGTGCACTTGGGAGCTAGGCGGTGAGGACGTTCAGATTGTGAGCATATATCCTGCTTCGGGTTTGCTCTAGACTCTGTTGTAAGGCGTGAGCGCCAATTATTATCTAGTATATTTTGAGTTGGAATACAGACTTGCACTTAGAGGACTTGCGTTGGTTTAATCGACTTTGCATCTTATAATACTATATGTATATATGGTTTTGTATCGATATTTGTGAAACCCAATTATCACGGCCTAGATGCTTAGTCGAAAATTTTTCAGCTCATAATTTATCGCATAGAGGAATAATCCTCTGATTTTCCGCTACGACTCTGATTTAAAAATGGTTTTAAAAACCCGGGCTGTGACATTTGCAATCACAGATATCCAATGTAGTGGAAAGCAAATTCAATTGAAAAAAAAAAGACAACTTTCAGAACAATTCAGCTGTCCTATGTCCGAAAATCTCAAAGTTCAGCAGAAATGTACCTCATGCAGAATGCGAATACGATTTCGAGTCTCCAATCAAACAATCCATGCGAAGTGAAGATTCTCAAAGGAGCCTCTCGTCCATACCCAATTTTTGGTGCACATCACATGACTCAGATCAATAGGCCTTGGAAAAGAGCACATACCCCAATCGCAGCAGCTGACAAAGAGACAGAGGCAGCATCCAACCCCAATGACGGCTCCTCGTCCGGGCGGGTGGAGAACCCGTCAAGATGATTCTGCATGAAGACCGCCGGGGAGGACGAATGCAGCCGCCGGGGAGTCCAGCGAGGCGAGGAAGAAACCGTAGAAACGGGAGGGAAGGACGGCGAGGGGGAGTGGGGCTCGCAGGGAAACCCTAGGAGAAGGTGGCAGCCGAATGCGGAAGAGAAGGGAAGAAAGGGAGAAGGAGAGGGGAGTTTGTTATTTGTTTTCGACAGATTTTTTATTGCCGAAAAAACTATCGAAATAAACGGCTTTGTACCAATGGACATTTTTCCGCCATAAATATTCGTCGTGATAAAATTTCAATACCGACGGATTCGACAAAATTTGTCGCTAACATACTTCCTTTTATGATAGATTTATTTTTGTTACCAATGATAGATAGTATCAGCGGATTTTTTCTGCAAAAAAAAAATCTGCCGTTAAAAGCTAATTTTGTTGTAGTGACACCATGATGATGGGACAGTGGGGGTGATTGAGTATAAAGATCCTTATTTTCTTGACAAAGATGTAGACCTTAAAACTCCTAGTCACATAGTGGAACTCTTTGAAATAGAAAAAGAGAAAGTTACTGTCACTAGTAATGAACATGTGATAGGTAACACATCCAATGAGGATGTTGAGTCACTGGCATCGAGAAAGCATAGACCTTCAGTGTTGTTGAAGGATGTTGAGTCACCGGCATCAAGAGTGTTGTTGAGTCATCGGCATCGATGCTTGGTGAAGATGAGATCATGGTAGATGAACCAGCACTTAGTGATCCGGTCACGTTTGAGCAGGTTATGAGTAGTCCAGATTCTAAGGAATAGCTGAAGGTTGTTCAAGAGGAAATAGATTCGATCTTGAAGAACAAAGTTTGGGAGTTAATTGACTTACCAAATGAGAGGAAACCAATTGGGTGTAAGTAGATCTTGAAGAAGAAGCTCAAAATTGATAGATTAATAGATAAGCACAAAAGTTAGACTTGTGGCGAAGGGGGTCATACAAGTAGAGGGCATAGACTTTAAGGAGACGTATTCTCCTGTGTCTAGGTTCATCTCGATTCGATGATTGTTGGCAATTATATCATACTTGGATTTAGAGCTACACTAGATGGATGTAAAGACTGCCTTCCTAAATGATGATTTAGAGGATGAGATTTACATGGAACAACCCGAGGGGTTTGTTTTTTCCGGGGAGGAACAAAATGTGTGCAAGTTTATTAAATCATTTTATAGATTGAAATAATCGCCACGACAATGATATTTCACTTTTTACAAGGTGATTAGTGAATATGGCTCTGTGGACCATGACTATGACCATTGTGTTTACTCATTTAGAGATGAGAGTAGATTTATGATATTGTCACTATATGTAGATGTCATATTATTGATGGGGAATGACACTAGTATGATTATCAGTCTTAAAGAATGGCTCAAGACTAAATTTGAAATAAAAGATATGGGTGAAGAATCTTACATCCCAGGGATAACTACTTTTTCGTTGTTGACAATCATTTTGAGTACAAGCTATAGAGTACATGTTATTCGCTCACTGAATGTGAGTTGATTTTGTTGAAAATTGAGTTTGCACAGGTTCGATGAATCATAGTGTTTTTCTAGGCCATGATATTCCTAAATCATTCAACAGATTAGACGAAGTATATTTTAACACATCCATATTCTAGAACAGGTTCAATGCTACCAACTTCATGAACATACCACCCATCACCCATATCCTAGTCCCATTACCAGCTGAAAATTATACTCCCTCAGTGCGGAAAAAAGATCATGTACCTATCTTTTTCGGAAATGAGCAAAACGTACCTTTTGTTGTAGGGATGGGGGAGTTCAGGTTACCATGAAGATGATTTATTACTCATTGTCACCGAAAAATTTAAAATACCCTAAGAAGTTATTTATATACTTCTGAGATGACACAACTCACAAGGTAGCTCCTGCCTCCTATCCTCTAGCATGTCTTGTTCCACACTTAATTGTACAATCACTCTCGTGTTGGCCGCTTGAATGGCATGAAGTGCACCAAAGTTATCCCTCACAGTTTATGCTTCTACCATTCTGTTCTATAAATAATTAAGCATATTGGTCCTAATTAAATTACCTCTCCTCGCATTATCTTTTGGATATAATAATTCCGGACCAGAGAGTACATTTCTTCTCTGTGGTTTCGAACAAATAATTCTTTTACCCAAAAAAAATTTGAACAAAAATGACCTTTGCCTCTTGAAAATCTGACGATCTTATTATATACATGCAGGGTCATCCATGACAAGGTAATCGAGAAGGCCTATTCCAACACAAATCACAAATGTCTACTCCCTCCGTCCAATAGTATCTGACTGCATTAGAAAACACATTTAATCCCTCCGTCCAATATTATCTACTCTGCAAACAAGCGCATCAACAATTCTACAGACAAAGCCATGTAATTGATATGAATTCCATCGGATCCTAGAGTTTTATCTTTCTTCATCTTTATTAACGCAGTTTCTACGTCCTCTATGGAGAATCTCTTAAAATAAGTTATCTCTTTAACGGGACTAGACTCAATATCCATCTCACTACTACAATTTTCATTTAATAAATACTCAAAATATCCACGCCCTTTCACTAAAACCCTTTGATATTCACTCTTAATGCACCCAACTTACTCTAAGTCTATACTTATCTTATCTCTTAACTTGGCTATCTTGTATATATCCCTCTCCCCCTCCTTTGTCCCTAGCTTATTATATAAGTCATCAAACGCCTTATATCTGGCTTCACTCACTATCTTTTTATCATCTCTCTTATCCTTAGCATATTTTTCCCTATTATATTGATTTTTATATTTTTTTCACTCCTTAAACACTTATTCCTTGATGACTCTTTGAACTTTTTCACACTGCCACCATATTTCTTTCTTGACGTCCCTTCTCCTCCTCATTTTACCAAGTACTTCTTTTTTTTATTTTTTAATACAATTAGTCATATTACCCTACATCATTGTTGGTTCATCATTTAAGTTCTAATTTCCTTCAACCCTTAACCTTTCCACAAAAGCGTTGAGGATCTCACCCTTCTAGTTCCACAATTTGATCCTAGACTCCACTTTATCCACCCTTTGCTTCCTCCACCCTTTCATGCGGAGATCCAAAGCAACTAATCTGTGTTGTAAATGAAGTGGGGACCCTTCACTTCATCTGGACATCCACTTTATGTGCCCTTTGCTTCCTCCACCCCTTCATGGGTTGGACCCACTCATAATATGCGATGAAAATTCTCCCTCATTTTTCTGATACTAAGTTTCACTTGAAGGATGATGGACTTCTTCATACTGCTTGTTGAACTCTAAACTATGTTGCTCCTGAGGTGCTGATACACATAAAATTGTCAATTTTATATGTCAGGCTTTTTTCTTTTGCTTTTGAGGTGTGTTTTTTACTATTTATATACGAAATTGATATTCTATGCATTATTTCCCATGTTAAGGTCCTAAATGTGGGAGGCTATGATGGAGGAACTGCAGACCTGTGGTCATGTGGAGTTATCTTATATGTACTCCTTAAAGGCTATTTACCCTTTCATGACTCAAATCTTATGAACTTGTACAAAAAAGTGAAAATTTCTGAACTTTAGCATCCTTCTATTAACTTTCTAGCAAATAATTAAGGTTTTCATATATGCATATTTCAGTAGGGCTATACCCGGATGGAACCGACCCGACATTGACCCAGGTTGGGTCGGGTCCTATCTCGGGTAGGGTCGGTTCCAAGGTTTTAAAACCCCGGTTCTATCTCAGGTCGGGTCGGGTTTTGCTTTAAAATACCCAAGAACCGACCCTACCCGAGATATACTATTTAAATCACTTATTTTTAATATATATAATTTATTATTATTATTATTATTATTATTATTATATAAATTATTATATAAATTATTTTATTAAAAAAATTATAATTATATTAATTATTTTATTAAAATCTCGAGTTTTATCTCGGGTTCTCCGTTAGGGTCGGGTATTGCAGGTTTTATCTCGGGTAGGGTCGGGTTTAAGATTCTCGGGTCCTATCTCGGGTCGGGTTTAGGATTCTCGGGTAGGGTCGGGTACAGCAAAACCCGACCCTACCCAGCCCTAGATTTCAGTGGGTAAGTTCTCTTGCCCATCTTGGTAATCGTCAGGTGCTATGAAATTGCTTTCACGTATTTTGGATCCAAATCCCATGACTGTAAGTGTATTATTTCATGTATATGTTTTGGACTTATTATGACTGCTAAGATTCATTAAGGAAACTATGGTTCCAAATCTGAATTCAAGGCGATCAAATTTGTGTGAATTCAAATTCTACCTTCCAGCAGCACTCGAGTTTGACCTCAGCCCTGTCTACATTTCAAGTCCAATATGGATACTCATATGTTTCAAGATATGGTCATGTCTATTTCAATTCCTAGTAGCCATGCTCTGGTGTCAGCTTCTCTTACTTCATCTGTGTCCCTGTAACTTCTTGTAAACTTAATGGTTTTTAACAAAAATTTAATACTGGTTAAAAAGAAGGATAGATCTTCCATATATCAACTTGAACCTTTAAATCCTAACATTTTGTTTCATCTCATCCTTTGTCTCAGTTGGTTCTGCAACTATGCTCTTTATTCCTACTTCTTCCATAACAATCATCTCCTTCTCCACATGCCCATTCTCTTCATTATGACCACAATTCCTCTTTTGTTCAAGGCCTGAGGACCAAGCTTGCAGCTGCTCCACTGCTACTTTGTCTGCAAAGATGGTGAGTCAGTCTTTCATTACTATAAACTTTGTTTTAAAAAAAAAAAGGAAAAAAAAAATACCAACTTCATGCCTGGTCAGCTTATTGTTAGGCAGTTTGTACATAAATACACACTCAGTAAGAATATACATATGAGTCATGTTAGTATGCGACCCAGTCACACTCATCAGGTGCTCCCTGGCATTGCGGGCCATCGGATTTCGATCCAGCAATGCACATTAATACGGGGTGATCCCTGTATCAACATGTGCCATCAGATCTCAGCTCATGGCGCATCGGTGCTGGCGACACGTGTGAGCCTGCGGCACGCATTAGCTTTTTCCTATATATATTTCAGAACATAATGCCAACTCATATTATGCTGTAAATTATCATTGAGGCATGAAGATAGAAGGGTATGGTACACCCCACCTAGTCTTGGGACTGTGTGGCCTTGAGGATGCCTTATGATGAGGGGGTTGTCGAAGGCAGATGCTAGTTCCTCTGATGGGAGCTTCAACCAGTCTTTGGCACCAATGAAATGCACTGATTTCACCTTCATTGGGTCTTTGTAGGCCACCTCACATATACTTGGAGCTCTAAACTTGCTACCAGAGATTGAGACAAAAAACTTGATGGATGGATGGTCTGTTAGAACCTTTCCCTGTAGTAGGAATGTAGGATCAGGAGTATTATGCTTAAATTTCCATGTAATTCAGAAAACATGGAATATTCTACCTTTGCAAGGAAAAAGGCTGATGGTGGCAATGGAAGTGAGACATACCTGAGCTTGGTAGCCAACCAGAAGTGCTGATAATGTTGCACCCTAACGAGAAAAGAGAAGGATTATTACTACATCCAGTTTATGTAAATATATGTGCTCTGGAAATGTGCTCACCTGAGAGAAGCCTAGGAAACCATCAAATGGGCCATTCTTGGAGATGTAATTACAAAGATAGGAGATGCACTCTTCCAAATTTGTGTACTCGGTGAAATCCTGAATGTTCAATACTCAAAATGTATTAGATTAATTACTGCATAATGTCAAATGTATTAGGTTAATTTCCTTGCGGATTATGATAAAATTGTAGAAAGCGTATATTTGCTAAGTTTGAGCATTTCAGATCATATTCTGCAAACAGAAAAGGAATCAAGTTGAGCTTAGGAATGCCTCATTGAACTGGAACCACTCAAAGTAGGGTGGTGGAAAAATGCCTTCAATGTCTGATTTGCCACCTGCTGGAAATATACCATCTGGAAAATCCTGTAATTAGACAAATGACAATTCTAAGCTTCCCAAGCAACAACGGAAAAATGTATGGACCGGACATGGCACGCGGGCTTTGTGCCCGGCCAATGAAATCGCCCCATGTAGGAGTTTAACGGAACAGTTTATGACGTTTCAGCGGCTATTTTTTTATATTCCACGTGAAATGTCAAACCCCTGAGGATGGTAAATTCTGACATCTACCTCGGGTTTTCATTGGCTAGGCGCGAAGCCTACATGGCATGCTTAGTGCACTCTTTTTTTTTAGCATACACATGGTACCTTTTTTTTGGGTACCCATGCCCATGGTGCTTTGGAATGAAAAAGTTGTTCACATTTGGTGCATCTATATACCCTTTAGGTTGAGGAGCTGGCTCTAGGAATTGGTCTAAGGACAGTTGGAATTTATGAAGAGTTTATTACTTGTTCTTAGCTCCCACCTTAGCCTTTGTTCCAATTATTGGGCGGGTGAGTGGTCATGATTGAAGATAAAATAATTTGTGACAAGTTTGTCGCATAGACTACCCTTTACGCGCATAATTAAAATATGATGTACATAGAGATATGCATGGCTTCTAAAATAAGAACTTTAATCATGTGATTTGTGACAAAGCTCAACAAGTCCACAGTCCTTATTAAGATACTGTAGGAAGTTTCTTCATGCTTAAGTGCACTAATACATAAAAATTGGTGTTTAAAAGAGTGAGAAAGTGGAAAATTTGGGCTACTGACCAAATCAAAGGCATGGAAGATTGAGGGATCCCATTTGCTGAGCTGCTTCTGCAAGAACTTGCCACTGGTCCTGAAACCATGGAGGCACAGTACCTTCATCTTCTTCTTCTGGTCCTCCATCTTCGCTCTCTCAACAACTGTACGAGTTTTTTTGTTCACGAGCAATAACTAAGCAACATTTTTGCTTTTGTAAGGGGTGAAGACTTCACACAAATGAGTTATGTACCTACCTCCTCCCCCATATGCCTAACTACCACCTCCCTTACCTACCAAGAGTAGAGGGCATTGTGTTGGACCTCTCCCAGTTCACAAATCACACCTAGTGATATACACCGATGGATCACGATCCAACAACTCATGGTGCCCCTGCGGACGCCGACTGAAGCATGTTTATTTTTCTCAAATTAAATCCCCATCCCAACATCATATATGGGTTAAGAAGTAGAGCATGAGCTCACCCAGTGAAGGGGGGTCACTATGCCGGGGTTAACTAGGTGGTATTGGCCCAAAGGCTTCTTTATTTTTATTTTTTGCTGGAGCCCAAAGGCTTGTGATAGGAGTTACATTATCATAATTTAAATGCTGAGTACTATAGGGACATAGCACACACATATGTGTTGTTCCTCATAGGTTTTAACTTCGTAGATCAAAGAATGTAGAATTCCATGAAATTCTTGAATGTGTGCCGCACACCATGCTGGCCGTGTATCTCACCATTCAATAATCAAAACGTTAGTGCATGTGCGGTCCGATAAACCGTCACAGCCCCTGGAGTCCAACATGTTAATTGGTGAATGGTGTGATACAAAGCCTACTTGGTTTGTGACACACAGTGAAAGATTTCTCCCCGCGACGCCTCACCGGCGCCGGTGAAGACGCCGGCGATTAGTGAAGAAATTATCGTTGGTTAGGTTTTTGGAAAACTTGAGGTCTTGTCTTTGGAAAAATGAGAACTTTGGGGATGAGTTCAAAGTTCGGGGCAGCTGAAATCGCAGCCGTCCAACTCCCACGTGGCCACCTCCTAAGTCTTTCAGCGGACAGCCTCCCTAACGGCCAACCCACAACGGTCACCTGCCACCACTGGGCCCAACCCAACCAACCCCACTCCAAGTCCAGTGGGCCCATGGGCCGACATCATCCAAATCCACGGCTCTCAACTCGGCAAGTAGATTCAAAGGTTACAAGCCCAGTTCCGTCCTTTCACTATTGCCATGGCAGATTCGAAATTAGTTGCTCTCAATCATTTTGATTTGATAGTGGATCGGATCGTCGCCATTGCAGAGCGACAAGCAAATCATCACTCCTCTCACAGGTCGTATCCTCTTCTTCCTCCTCTTTTTCCCGTATTTTCACTGCAAATTCACTCCAAATTGCCCACCTTTGTCTACTTTGTCTTAGAATTGGATTTCTTGCATTTTTTTTTACTGTTTTCTTGTTCAATCTGAGCTGGGTTTTCGTTTTTTTGCTTTCCTTGTGGTTGTATTGGGTTTCTGATCTCTGTTTTTGCTTTTCTTGCATTTTTTTAAATCTTTGAACTGGGTTCTCGTTGTTTTACTTCCTTTTTGGCAGGGTCTTGTTACTTTTTCCCCATTGGTGTGAAAGGTTGCTCCTTTTGCCACTTGAATCGCCCTTTTGTAGCATCTTTTTGTGTTCCGAGCTTAATTTGATTTTCTTTTGTATTTTTGTTTTGAGCTACTGCACTTTTCTGATATGGATGGCAACAATATTGGATCTTTCGTGTTTTTGTAGTTTCGAATTTTGACTATTTTCCCCCATTTTGTGCCTTCTTTCTCGCTTTTAGCTTGGACTGAGTTTGGTATATCTAGAGGTTAGTTTGAGCAGTTATTTTAAACTATTTTTCTTTTTAATTTCCTGCATTTTCGGCCTTGAAAATTTGCAGAAGACTTCAATTGTTTGTAAATGTTGTTTCTTGCTGATTCTTGTCTACTGACTGATCATGCATTAGGTTAATTGTCTTGTTTTCAATCTAAAAGTTACGTTGACTTTATCGTCACTATCTTATTTGTTGCGTCTCTTGGAATTGCTGGTAGTACATTTTCTTTGATGCCTTGTAATTGATATGTTGACTCATTTCCTGATTCCTTTCGTAATTGATAAGTTCGAATTCTCAGGTTTGTCTTTTTGCTTTGTATGGTCTAGTCTCTTCATTTTTTTTCTTAAGATGAGTCAACTTATCGTTATTTTGCATGTTTGTTATACTTTTTTTTTGAGTGAGAGCATGCTTGTTACTTATGGTTTTGCCAAAGGTAGATTCTCCATAATCGTTTTCAAAGTGAACTAACTAGGTTAATAATAAATCCGGATGGAGGAAGTGTATTTTTGTACCGCTTTTAGCAGATAATGTCTCTGGGTAGTATGTTTAAGTTGGAGTTGGTATATGTCTAAGAAACTCGATTTTGATTTTTAAGGCAGGAAAATAGAACTTGGATAGGCTCTATGGTCCTTGACATATTGTTTCTGCATTTGTGCTTTTTTATGTTTCTGTCATTCTTGTCAAATTGTAAATCAATATGACAAGTTAATTTGACATACTTTGATCCTCCCGGTGGATGGACCATACCCAAACTGAGGGAAGAGAATCTTCCCGGTGATTCCCAAACTGACACAGATGGGAGTATAGGGTTTAATATACTAGCCTTCTTGAAACTTGAGAAAACCATGTCAAGGAAGCGGGCAGAATATAGTATAATACCTTTTGTTTTTGGTCAAATACCAACTTTGAACTTCAAGGGTTTTGTTTGTTAATTAATGTAAGTTAGTTGTGAGGAACTGATCATTTTTCATTGATTGTGTGATATGATAGTGCAACTGACATCTCTGTTTTCATGTTTTGCAGTAGCTTGTCCAGCATTTGCAGAGAATTCTGGGTTGAAACTTGTAGCATCCAGTGAGACTTGCATATTAACTGTGCACTATTAATTTGTGCAGCTCTTTTCACACTGAAGCAGCCGAGTTCGTTTCATTTGTTTAGGGACGGACTCCATCTACAGTGTCATGGTAAATCATTTAATTTGTATGTTTCTCTCGTTGTTGCATCATTTGAAGCGGCTTAAGATTTTGTTCTCTTGTACTTTTGCTTTGGCGCTTTATTTATTTACGAAGTCGCTGGTCGAAGTAATTTATTTCTTATAGAAGCTTTAATATATATTTTTTTGAAGTATGTGAAACCATTGAATCCCTACTCTGTGATATATGACAGGCTACCAATGAGAATCTTCCACCAAATGTAGTAAAACAGCTTGCAAAGGAATTGAAGAATCTGGATGAAACTCCTCCAGAAGGCATAAAAGTACTCTTAAATGGTGATGACTTCTCCACTATCTTTGCTGACATTGAAGGTCCAGGTATGCCACTGAGGAAATCTATAGATTCTGTTTATATGAGTCTTTTTAAGCGTTTGGTTTTGGATTATTTATCAAAATTACGTTTGCATATTGCAGCTGGGACACCATATGAAAATGGTGTATTTCGCATGAAATTGCTACTATGTCGTGATTTCCCTCACTCACCTCCTAAAGGTATGTTGTAGTTATACATACATATGATGTAAGTTTATTGTGTAATTGAATGTGTCAACTAATCTTGTGTTTTGTGATGGATACACTTTTTAGGTTATTTTCTGACAAAAATCTTCCATCCAAATATTGCAACCAATGGTGAGATTTGCGTCAACACACTGAAAAAAGATTGGAATCCGACACTTGGACTGCGCCATGTTCTGATTGTACGTTTTTTACCATGACACATCAAGAACTTGTATCTTATTCTCTTAGTGATGAACATAATACAATTAAACACCACAAAATGATTATAAGCACGAGTTTATCATGCCAAAGACAGATCCCTTATGCACTGTCCCAGGCTTAGCGGGGAATCATGTAGAACAAAATTTGCTTTCCCTATTGCATTCAGAATGATGGGTTTTTCTTGTCTCTGGGTTTTGTTATTGTTCAAAAACGTAATAAAAATCATATGTACATTTGATGTGGTGGAATAGCTATTCGTTTTTATGTTGATAATTTATCCATTATTTACTGTTGATTTATGAGGAGGTAAATATAGCATGACTTGTTTTATCATTGTTCACAAACGTAATAAAAATCATATGTACATTTAATGAGGCGGAATAGCTATCCGTTCTTACGTTGATAATATATCCATTCTTTACTGTTGATTCATGAGGCGGTAAATTTAGCATGACTTGTTTTATTATTGTTCACAAACGTAATAAAAATCATATGTACATTTAATGGGGTGGAATAGCTATCCGTTCTTATGTTGGTAATATATCCATTCTTTATTGTTGATTCATGAGGCTGTAAATTTAGCATGACTTGTTTTTTGCTTTTTTTTTTCTTTCTTAAGCATAAATAGTTTTATACATGATTGAGCAAAGAAAATGGTCTTAAACTGTTAGAGGTTTTGACTGCTTGTTTCCTCCTCAGCTCTTTTGTGGGGTTATTTTGTGTTTGCTAAAGTGTAATAATTTGGTGATAGGTGGTGCGGTGCCTTCTGATAGAGCCATTCCCAGAGTCGGCCTTGAATGAGCAGGCTGGCAAGATGTTGTTAGAGAATTATGAAGAATATGCAAAGCATGCAAGGTGAGTTTAAAGGACTGAATTTTTTGCCACATTAAATATTTTTTGCGAGGGTAAATGGATTGGAGAAGTTTCGTTATAAATGGGGTCTTATAGTGTATTATTGTCTCTTGGATGACTTTTTTGAACAATCGGTCTTTGTTCACTGTTCAATAATCAACAAGCAATTGATCTTCTCAGATTGTATACTGGAATTCATGCTGTTAAAGTAAAACCGAAGTCAAAGACGGGAGCTATCTCAGAGTCTACTACAGCTCTCAATGTTGATCAGAAAAACAAGGCCCCAGGAGAAGCCATTCAGCAACAGACCCCATTAGGCAACAGGGTAGGAGCGGTCAATGGCCTGGATCAACACGCAAGTGCCACTCCATCAATGGAGACAACTGCTACAACCCTGGGGACCGCAGCCTTGATTAAGAAGGAAGGAGTCGCCTTAGGTGGTGTCTCAGTAGTCGCAAAGAGCCAGACAGCCGATAAGAAGAAGATGGATGCCAGGAAGAAAAGTTTGAAAAGATTGTAGAATCGATTAAACACTCTACTTATCTGTGGAAACAAGGTGTATGAGAAATGAAGTTTTAGGCAAACCATTGGAAAGTAACATTTCTCTTTTGAATAACTAACGGAAATTGGAATGATTTTTCATTTCTTTACATTTGATAGGTGGTAGTATTTTTACATATTGGCCTACATTGAACGACAGGTCCATCCTCTTTTTTTCTTTCTGAAAACAATGTATCCTCAGACACTGCAATATGTGACTAAAAGCAGATATCTAGAAAATAGAATTCGTACTTTCCTAATGAGTGAAGGGCTTCCTATGACACTCCCTCCCTTCGATCCCTTTCAATAGTCCGATTTGAAAGAAAAAAGGTTGTTCCATATTAATAGTTTGATTTACTCCCTTCGCCCCCTTTCATGCCACGGCTGATTATGTACCACCTCAGTCTTGTTGATCACTGCCGATGGTGTCACGGGCACAAGCCACCCTTGTGTCGTCCTCTCGGTTGCGTACTAGACTTTACCACTGCACAAATCAGCTGCCGCCCCGAAGTCCCAGCTCTGCACGAGCACATTGGTGCACCGGGAAGTTCATGGCGGACTGGCTGGTGTGCCATGCCGCCCTCTGGTTATAGCAGTTCATCCTCTACGGCAACAGCAGTAAGGATGATACCAACCACCAGGACTGTGGTTGTACATGGTTGTCGGGGGCTACGACGTGATGAGCGTCAAATGTGCGCGGCACAAGACAGCATGATGCTGCTCTGTATCCGATTCTGACCGGGAAGCCATAGTTGTGGCAGCCGCGTTTGGAGGGAAAGGGGGATGTCACTAGTCAGTGACTGCAAGCAGTCCCAGTGAAAGAGAGGAGTGAAGCAAAGGAAGAGAAGCATCTTATACTCATCTCATATTTGGAAACTTAGAGCATTCCAATGGATGATGATGTCTCCAAATTGACGTAAACAAATGCAATTGTGGCCACTTAAAAGAATGGGTGGACTTTCCTTTAAATTAATTTTTTTAATTACAACTTTAATCTTCAAGTGGGGCTGAAATTTAGAATAAGGATTTGCTCGAAAACCATTTTATTTTGGGGGGGTGGGAGTGAATTTTGTATGGAAATATTGTCTAACCCACCTGCCTTTTTGTAGGGGCACTCTGCCATAAATAGCAGAAGGCAAGCTATGTGGATATATCATACCCCATTGGAGAGATATTATCGGGTACAACGGCCTGGCCATGTCACTTTTATGCCTCGGCACAAACTTGATCCGCCAAAGATGCAAAGTGATATTTGGAAGAGGACAATTAAATACACACTAATAAGACTATATAGCAACAGAGCACATCAGAGGGATTGGATGGCTTTCTCACAAAAGTCTAAAAAGCTAAACCCACCGAATTGGGTGAGAGCACAATAGAAAGAAGTTTTCTCTAGATATAGAAGAATAGGCTCTTTGGATGCAGCCTTCCTAAATAGAAAGAGACTTTTAAGGGATAAAAATACATTTTAAAAAATATATATATTTTGAAGTAATTTTTTTTACAAAAAAACATTATTGTAAAAAATCCCTTCCTACTTTTGTATGTTTGTAGTTTTTCTTACAAAAAAATTTTCAAGGTAAAAATGATTTTTTTGCCTCTTTAATAGATCATTTTACTTTCAACTAGAACCCTCCTCGTGAAGAGATTTATGGTAAAAAGGAATTTTTTGGTGGAAAGAGTAGATTAACATTTTTGAAATCACTGTTATCCACATGTTTTAAATCGTTTGTCATTTTATATTGTAAAAATAATAACAACATTTTATCCTTAAAAATAGAAATAAAAAAATCAACCAAACATAAAAACCTTTTTATTTCTTTTAACAAAAGGAAAGATATAGGCTTTCCTTTAATTTTCAAATATACAGCCAAACAGCCCCAAAGAAATGAACAAGAGCCAGATCCTTCAAAAAAACATTCCCCAAAGCTTCGGCCTTATATGCAAAATGCAACTATAGCATCTTATGAGACCATAGAAACAAGTTCTGCGGGCAATTATTTTGTATCAGCTAACTAATCGCACTAATTAAGTCAGAGACAATAGCCGAGGACTTCATGTCCAGGGACCAACCATGTGCATCAACAGGAGTACCTACCAAAAACACATACAGATAATTCATAGCGATCATGGGTGCACATCGAATCTGTACCAATAACAAGCCATTTTAATATACATTAAAATTCAAACAATCTCATTAAACATAAGAAACAGTGCAACATGCAAGAACTTAGCTGTATCTAAGGCATTCCAGAGAAGAAAAAACAAGGCTTGCTAGCCTGAATTGTTTTATGTTGGCAGCTCACAAGAGAAGATAAGGAAAACTGACGAAGATTCAAACCATCAAGTAGGAGGAAAAAAATACACAGCAAACCGTAGAAACTAACATACGTTGAGACAAGCACAACATTACAAAGACACACACCAATAGTCCTGTTCAGCGTTCTTTCATAATCTATCAATAAGTTAACTAAGGATATGAAAATCTCATATACTTATCTGCCTTGCATTTTTTTTCTTTTTAAATTTGCTTTCAAAAGATTTAGTGTTGAGATGAATCTAGAGATCATTTAGCCATCATGACCTTAACAAACTCTTCATAGTTGATCTGCCCATCACCATCAACATCTGCTTCACGAATCATCTCATCAACCTCCTCATCAGTAAGCTTCTCACCCAAATTGGTCATCACATGGCGGAGCTCAGCAGCAGAAATGAAACCATTCTGGTCCTTGTCAAATACCCGGAAAGCCTCCTTCAGCTCCTCCTCGGAGTCAGTATCCTTCATCTTGCGGGCCATGAGGTTAAGGAACTCTGGAAAGTCAATGGTACCATTACCATCAGCATCCACCTCGTTGATCATGTCCTGGAGCTCAGCTTCAGTGGGGTTCTGGCCCAGTGAGCGCATTACAGTTCCAAGTTCCTTGGTGGTGATGCAACCTGCCACAAAATTGAAGCAGCTCACTAATTTGTTCTCAATCATAAAACTTGACATATATAATCTACTTGCTAATCTTAAATGGTGAACATTGCTTAACTAGCATACTGGAAATACGAGACGCCACACACAACTATACTCAACAAATTAAACTGGAAAGCCAATTGATGGCTGAAAATCAACACTCTAGGAGCAAAAAGTTTCATCTTTACCCTCCGCATCAAACCTAAGTACTTGCTATAAAGTTCTTCCTCTGTCCCATCTAGTGTCTCATTTGGTTTTGCAAAGGGATGGATAGAGGGAGTACAATAGAGAGGATGAATATCAACTACAATCCTGTTTCTTACCACTAATGGAAATATGAGACTAGAATCGCACGAGTTCTAATGAGCACCCCCTGTACCATATGAGTTTTCATTTGCATCATCACTGATATACATCTATTGTACAAAATTCACACCAAATACATGCAGTGGCAACTGAAAATCCATCAGGCATGCAAGCGTACAAAGCCACAATCTATCAAACATTAATCCTCCATGCCACAAAACCATCTCAACATAAAAATAAGCAACAAATTAAGCAATATAGGTAATCTAATCATCTCAATCAGCGTAGAACCTACTCACCTCGCTTGAAGACATATAATCCAACATTAACCAGATATACCGTCTATGTTAGAAGATAAATCACATGACATAAATACGGAATTGATAGATCAAAGCGCATCACACAAGCTACTTCCATAACCACTCAAACAACCTCTTGAAGCTCCATTTCATTCGCTTCGCGTGACCAATCCATCCGAACCCACACAACGAAAACATTTTAATATCCAAAGATTACACATACTGATGTAAAAAACACACATCATGGAAAAAAAAAACACAGGAAGGAACATCAATTGATAGAAGTCAGAATCTTGACATGATGGAAAGCATAAAACGGGAACAGATCGAACAGTAGCTACTTCAGAAGATGATCAGCAAGCGGACGAAGAGATCTAATGCATGGTGGATTCAAGAAGCCAAATTGAAAATGGAAAAAGAGATCTGACCGTCGCCGTCCTTGTCGAAGAGGCTGAAGGCCTCCTTGAACTCGGAGATCTGGTCGTCCGTCAGCTGATCCGCCATTTCTCCCTTCTTCTTCTTCGCCCTTTTTTGCCTTTGGCTTTGTCTCTCTAGATGCGCGAGCGTGTCTGAAAAATGGGAGGAGGGCTCCCGGCTCGAAAGAAGGGGAAACCGAGGTGTGCGCCGGCTGTTTCGGAGCTTCGTCCGACTTAGGGTTTCTTTTATACGCGGGCCGGGCGATTCTCTCTCTCTTTCGGCCCATTTGATGTGGGCCCACCATTCGTTTTTTTATTATTTTAATATACTTACCAATTTTCGGTCGGAAAATAAAAAATGAAAAAAATTATGGTCCAAGATGTCCTTCACTTTTGGGGAAATGACTAATTAGTACTTCCTCCGTAAAATAGAAATTAACCGCCTCGCTTATCCATGCACATTGATGAGGATGTGTGGCAAATCCATCCGCCTAACGCTAAATGCGGCCATGTTATCTTGGAGAGAGGGAGTAATTCTTTTTGGCAAGTGCTAAACTAACTCTATTTGAGATTACTCGCCTGCTCTGGCCATCTTTTTCAATCATCATCACCTATTTTGGCCATGTAAAAGTAGATTGTTTTGGCTATGTAAAAGTAGTTTGTTTTTCATTGTTACCATCTCTCCGGTGGATGATGAATATATTAATATTTCTTGTGCAACCATCATGTCTTGAAGTTAATTTATATATTTTAAAAAATATATGATGAATGTGATGATGTTGAATTATATTATCATTGTCCCCTCTTGATAGGGTTACGTAAGGAAGAGTATCAATTGTAAAAACTTGCTGTTATATTTCTTTTTTATGGATTTTGTATTATTTTAATTCAAATAAGAGTCAAATATGATATATAATCCATGTCATTGACCCCTTGTAGCTAGGATAAGGCGTATGATAATGATCACTTTAACTAGCACTACCGATAAAAAAAAAAAGAGGCCATGTTTGAGTCACCTTGGATGGCAAAACACTTCCACATTTAAAAACAATGGAGGCATACCGACTCCCCTATCGACGATGACAATCATAAAAAGATTCATAAATGTCTCATGTTAAGACGTCTTATACAAGCTCATTATCATGACATTTACCTAGTAATAGGTGACTTAATCCCATATTTGACTCCTTTTTAGATGTTGTGTCAGATTGATGTTTAGTCTATGCCTCATGTAATGACTTCGATACTCATAGGTACATAAATTTTTGTTTAGAGACGTGAGGGTTCTTACGTAATTACTCTCACAACAATAACATACAGAGATAAAACAAAACGAATATCTTGCAATTTTCTTCTTTTTTGTTTTGTGTTCAATCCCCTGTCACTATTTAAAAAAATTGCTTTTGATTTTAAATTATTTTGGAAGGCCAAAAATGGAGTGAATAAAAATTTAAAAAGAATGATAAAATAAGGTTTGAAATATCTGTACGCTACGCGGTTTTAACGCGCTTTGTTGACCCAAAGTGGCCCACTGCCACGTCACCGATTGTCTCCATCATCCGCAGATCTTTCAAGGCCTCGTGCCATACAAATGGACAATTTCTCCGACCAATCTGAAACACCCCACTCTCTAGTGGGCCAGGCTCAGTACCCAGCACAGAAATGGGCCGGGTTCTATTCTGGCCTCCGAGTTGAATCCTGATCAGAATCAGATGGGTCTTGGGCCCTTGGCCTCTTGCAAGTTGAATGTTCGATCAGGATTCGGTGTGCAGCTCAGCTGGACATGCCCACCTCTATATCAATTTTATTGTTTAACATTTTTTTATACATATTGCTTATTCATTTAACATAATGCTCTTGTTATGAAGGTGAATGTCATTACATCACAATGCTTATTGAGAAAAAGATGAATTCAATGTATATGCGTTACATAGGCTACGATCTACTGCAATGCCTTTTGAGCTTAGTACAAGCTTATGAGGATAGTAACCAGCGTTTTGTTACAAGTAATGTAGTAAGTGTCCTATTTGGATTTTCAGTGAATGAATTTTAGTTCCTTTTTGCACAGTACTAGAGATTACTTTGTGGTCTACCCAACGCTACATTCATGATCATGATTACTAAACTCCTGCTCAATGAAAACATTAGATATTAGAGGTGGCATATCATTCTCCTGAAGCTCAAAGTGGCGGATTAATTAGTGTATAACTTTCATCTGAGTTAAAATGTTGATATGGATCATGGATATCTTCACAGAGCTGTGAATGTAGTTAGAAGATAGGGTGAACAGCCGGGTAAAATATATGCACGATCAAAACATTCTCCATCTAATTTACACTCACAAATGTATGGTCTAGAAATTTAGCCTCTTCCTACAAGCCTCAAGGGGGAGATTATTAACACGCTTACTACTGCAATTACAACACAAGACTAGATCCTTGATCAAATCTGAAACTAGTTCACCAAAGATATCACTCTCCAACACCACACTAACTCTTCCTAATTCCCACCCTTGTCCCCATATCCCATCCATCCACACCTCATTTATTGTCTCCACCATGGCCTTGCTCCCCGAAAGCCGTGCTCTACACCCCACTGTGGACATCATCCGCGCGACCCAAATCTCTTCTCTCTGGCGCAGAGAGGACAAAAGAGAAGGTGCCTCAGCCACAATCCTCTCAAAGAAGGAATTATCCTTTGTTTTCTTGTTCTGTCGTTCTCTCCCTGCATAAAAATACGATGTGAATATCAACATTGTAATGGTACGGTTAATTTTTTGTAAATGTCGGAGTCATAGACAGTTGCACCAAAACCGGAAGAAAAGGAAAAAAGTCACAGGCATTGAGCAAAGAGACAAAACTTCTTTAAAAAAATATACATAAGGGAAACAAAATGAAGTTACGTATAACAAGATATCGCTACTTTTTATCCTTGAACCTGTAATAATTTGTAATCCATCTTATTATTTTTAATTTAAATAATTTAAAAAAATAACGTACCAAAATTAGATGATATTATTCCTTAATTATTATCCGGCCAAGGGGCTGAAGATGGTGACGACAGCCACCCGGCAATAACCCTAGGTAAGAGATGGAGGTCAAGAGGCCTCCGCAATGAAAGATAACTTGCCCGCTTGAAAATCTCTCTCTATTAAAAGTGACAGAGGGAGTACATTATTACATATGAATAACCTATTATATCACCTACTTATCACTGCATTTCAATAATTATGTTGCTAATTATAAAAATGTTGAAAGAGATCAGCACTAAATTTCTAGGGAGAACATCATATGTAAGTCTATATATGTACCTCTATCAGGTGTAAGCAGTTGGCCATTCATGGAGGGGGAGGAGAAGACACTAGTGCCATCAAGCACAGAAACCGGACTTGGTTGCTCACCACTGTTGGCCTCTTGCCACTGGTTCTCCGCCTTCTCGCGGGCCGGATGCTGGCCCATCCTCGTCGTCGTTGTCGCATCAACACCGGCCTTGTTCCAATTTGTAGTAGTAATCTCGGCATTCTTGATGGCTTCTATTATCTTCTTCATGGCCTTGAGGTCCTCGTCGCACTTCTCCAATGCCCCCAGCAGTTTCCGCCGCTTTTCCGACGCCGTATCCTTCTTGGGCGGCGTCACGGGGGGGACGGCTTCTTCAAGGCCCATCAGCAGCGCGATGGGTGAGCGCCGGAAGTAGCTGCTTTCGGGGGAGCTGATAGAGTTTGATCGCCGGATCTCCGGCGGGAGAGTGGGGCTCCTCGGGACGTCGTAGGAAAAGCGATGGAAGTCGGAGGGAGGGTCAGCCACGTTAGCCGGCAGGCGAATCGTCCGGGCTCCCCCGCTGTAGTGTTTGGCCGGAGGCTTGCGCCTGGCTGAGGTCTTCGACGTCTTGGGTTTTCTTGGAGGGACACATTCGCTCTTTGATTCCTGCTGCTTCCTAGCCGAAGCTAATGATATTTGATCGAAGTTAGTAATACATACTTGAAACAATATGAAACTATAAAATTACATTTCAAACAAACACCTAAACATAACTATAATTAGAATAAAAGTATAGTCAAACACTAAAAATACTAGATTTAGTAGTATATTAAAAAAAGATTTTCAAACTTCAACTCAGTTAAGAAATTTTAAAGAACATTAAGACTGAGAAGAACTGAACAAATCATCAGAAACTGAAGAAAAATCTTTGTTGGTTAAAATACTCACTTGCAAAAAGGATATTAAACGCAGATACATTAGTGACCCATAAACTAATGAACTTTGCCTAATTAAGACATAAGCTGAGGAAATCTTCTTCATGGTAATTCTAGTATCTAGTGGGAAAAAAAGCCATTAGACAATCATTGTTTGATCTTAAACCGGAGAAATCTGAGAGAGAAAAAGAGGTGGAAACCTGAGGTGAGGCGTTTGCGGGTGGGGGAGTGAAGGAGGTGGAAGAGGCCGGACGTGCACCCGATCTTCTGGCTCAGAAGAGTCTCCGGCTTGGTTTGGCAGCCTGAGCCGGAATTCACCAAGGCCGCCATTGTGTCCGGCTAGTGGGCAGCTCCGGGCGCTGGGGTGGCCGAGGGGGGAAAGGTATCGAGAGCTCACGAGGTACAGCTGACACACGGAGAGTGAGAACTTCCGACTTACAGACGAGGTGCTTTATCAAAGCTTGTTGATGGAATCGCCATTGTTTATAACCATTTTTTTTTATATAACGAGGGGTGTTGAACCAACTGGAAGGGGTTAGGCGCCAATCCCGTCGGATGCGCAGACAATAACATACTGGTTAAATAAGGAATATAACCCCGGTAAGTTGCCAAACGAGTCCCCATCGCACCAACACCCCGTTCGTTTGGTTTATACTGCCGCTGAGGGATCTAAGACGTGTGAGCCTCTCGGCCTTCTTGACCGACCCCAATGATCGATATTAAGCTAAGAAGCACGGATACGGACACGGCGACACGATACGACACTTTACGGACACGGCGACACACCATTTTTCCAAAAAGTAGAATACGACACGGCTAATAAAAAATATTATTTATAAAATATTACTACAAATTAGCAATTCAAAAAGTAGTTTTGAGTCATAATTTCTACTGAAATTTTGGCAGAGCCTCCCTTATATTTTTTATAAGTAAACAATTACATATATAGAAAGGGCAGTGGTAAGGGAGATAACACTTCAGTTACCTAAGAGCTGTTTTACATTGAATGTCGGTTATCTGCCCTATCTTTTGTTGTCCCCAATTCATGAATCTCTTCCAAGTCTTCTTCCTCACCTCTCTTTCCTGTTTGTTCCTTCCAGTATGCCAAACTTCTTTTGAGGATACATTTTTGCTAGGATCATTCACAATTGAACGAACTCTTGTAGCATACCTAAATCACCACATACATTTGTCAAAATCGTGCAAACTTGATGAAACTTAAGAAGATGGATAAAAGTTTTGATAAGTCCAACAGAAGAGCCATTACGTAAGAGAATTGTGAGTCTCATCTAAGTTTGACTCCGCTGGTGAAACATTGACAAACATGAGAGTCTTCGCATTTCCCCCAAGTGAGTCACTCATTAACATCGTTAACATATGGTTCCTATAAGGAATATGCTGCCCATCAGAAGATAAAGCACTAATCACATCTCCTAAGGCTGAGAGTGATTTGTTGATGCTTTGGGCTTCTTTTAGCTGAGGACCAGCAGAGCCTGACTTTTTTATCCTCTTAGAGCCAGCAAGATCCACAAAATTAAACTGCATAAATGGGTTTCAATTAAAGTCAATTATCTATCTTGAGGACAACTTGCATATTGGGCACATAATATAGAAAGTCTTACCTCCCCCCTTGCAACAGATTGAGTCTGAAGATTCGTGCTCTCTATAACAATGGAAAGTATTAAGTGAGATCTGGAACTTTTGTAGATCTGTCTCTTTCAGTCATCTCTTTTCCAGCTTCGCACTTCGCTCTGGGAATCTACCGGTGGGGGGATGGAAGCTTCGCATTTTGCTCTGGGAGTCTACCGGTGGGGGGTTGGGGAGGGAGGGGGGGAACCCAATAGAGTTAGCCGCTAGGGCACGGGAGAAGGGGGAGAGACTTCCGGTGGCTGGCTGAAAATGCCTAATTCCAATTTCCCGTGTCCATTGCGTGTCCTTCCGTGTCCCGCCGTGTCCTCTTTTTCTTTTCTTTTTTTTTTTAAAAAAAAAACGGCACGGACACGCAGGCAGCCGTGTCGCCAGCGTATCCATGTCGGATACGTGTCGGATACGGACACGGCTGCCATTTTGCCGTGTCCGTGCTTCTTAGATATTAAGTACTCGTAAGTGCTCAGCTAAACTTATTCATGACTTCATTACTTGGGAGGAAGAAGCACGGAATATTTGGGCAGCCCATTTTAGGATTTTAGGCTCTATTTAAGAATACTTTTTAGCAGTAACAGTTACACTACTTGCCTTGCTCAGATTTTTTATTAAGTACTGTATTTTGTTTTTGGCAAAAATGGATTTTTTAACCAGTAGAGAAGAACATTGTCACATTCTAGGAGTTGTATATACACACAAGTAAGACAGCATACAATTTGTATATTATTTTTTATAAAGAGGAGTGTCCAACAGTCCAAGTCTTTAGGATCCTACTTGAAGGTGCAGCTGGAGTAGTGCTATTCCTCCCGCTATTTTGCCACGGCTAACCGCACAATGTGGGGCCATAGCATTTCGGCTCGTGTGGTAAAAAAGCAGGAGAAGAAGCATTTTTCGGGCCGTCCACCTCTTACATCACCTTAATAACTTGCTCATAGAATGAGCAACTGCCATAAACACCAGGTAAATTGGGATATATAATCCGGGGTGGGTGGCCAGTGGAGTGTGATTTCGGATTCAACACCTCCTCTTCGTAGGTTAACTTACAATCAAAATAAAAGGCCTCACTTTTCCGTTGTGACCTGATTAGAAGGGGCAGGGTAACGTACCTCTTAGAGCAGTGTATCCTCTTATTTCTTTTTTTGTTCTGATTTTCTTTTTGCTAAGTATTTAGGCATTGCCCAGAAGGAGATCACCAGACCGAGGAGAACATTATTGAGGGGGGAAGACCACTGGCAGCCTACCTCAACTCTTAAGATCTAGGATAGGCCTAAGGTTTTGTTGATAACGTGTTACCGTGGTTATACGATAATACATGTTAGCTAAGGGTCAGTTTGGGGCTGCTTATGGCGACTCAGATTTGTATATCTAAAAGAAACCTAGCTAGAAAGGGCGTGGGGAGAGGGGAAGAGAGAGACAGAGGAGGCAGGGAAAGCTGATAAGGAAGAATCATTCTCATGCACTAAGGGCTGCTACCCACAGGGTAGGGCAGTAGCATGCTTTTGCTTTTCAAGGACTCGTGTATGTGCCCTTCAAAGGTAAGCCAATTATGATCCACCCCCACCACATGCAGCATAAGTTCATTAGCAGGAGCCAGGCTAATTGATGATAGAACCTCTGTCAGGGGAAAGAACATGTTGCGATTTTCTGATCTAGCTCAGATATAATATGTTCATATGGTACTCCAAAGAAATAGCTTAATAATGAGAGTTGGCTTAAGAATTGTGATGGGACATGGTACTGCAGCTGTGAAGGGACTGGATGATTTGGGTTCCAAGAACAAGAAGCATATGGTAGGGAAAGGCTAGAGGAACAGAGCAAGGTTTTCGTCAAATGGGTATGAACATCTGTGCTTAGCATTTCATAAGGGCTAGAGGAATGATCGCACTCACGTTCATGCATTCCATGAAAGAGATCCAAAGTTAGGGGCCGTTTGGTTCGTGATTAAAAGCAAACATCCAGCTGAAAAAAATTCAGCCGGATGTTTTTTGGGGATTTTTTTAACTTTCAGCTGAAACACCTCGTGAACTTGAAAGTTGAAAACATCTCAAAAAAACATCCACAGTGGATGGATGTTTTTTTCTTTCACGCTCCAAATGGCCGAGTGAAAAATCAGTTTCATCCACTCCCAAAAATCCACCTAATTAGTAGATTTTTGGGATAATCTACTTACCAACTGAAACACCTCATGATTATCCCAAATAATCCATTTTTTTCAGCAGAATAGTGCGGATTTTTCACGCCCCAAACCGCTAAGTGTTCATGAAAATGGGTCTTTAGTTATAAGTAATCCTTCACAGCCACTCTTCCAGTCTTTTAGCAGGGAAACATCCCCACTGAGAAATAAAACAGCTGTTCTTTTTGTCATTCTGTCCACAGTTGTTTGTTCATTAGAATCTTGATAGGTTCCAGCTTTTGCTTTTCAGTGAAGCTTGCTTTTTGTTCACATTGTACTCTCAACAGAGCCTCATTCAGACATGCAAACAATACCCCTACTTTTTTTATTCAACAGTATCAATGAAACAATCCAAGATTCCAAGCCCTTCACAAGCATTTATATGAGCCTGCCACTCCTTTTTTTGTAGTGAACACACTGCTCCTGTGTTCATGTTACACTTCTTCACACGTGCGATTGCAGCGTGTCAAAGTTGCATGGGTCCCCCTAGGAATGGGGCATCTGCATTCTGGTCACTGCAGTAGAGGCAAGGGTGCTGTTTAAACCCCTGGGTACCGAGGAGCTTCCTAGCACGCGCTACCACTTCCATATTGCTGAGGGGTCCATCATCGTGGGCCTTGAACACCATCTGGACCGCATTGCTGAAGGCCCCATAAACCTTCCCTCCTCCAAAAGTTGGGTCCATATCGGCCGAAGTCTCATTTGCTTGGCACCCGCTCAGTAGGATCCCCTCGTCGGGACGAAGCTGTGTGTCTTCAATATGGACCCCCTTGGGATGGAACTTAAGGCTAGCATTGGGGCCAAAGACTTGGAAGAGGTGATCTCCAATGTGTGGAGAGGAGGCACCAGAGATGGAGGACAGTTGATTAAGGATGGACTCAAAAGGAATAGATCTCCGGCGGCCAGTGGGCTCGCAGGGGTTGGGAGTGCTTGGACCAATCTGTTCTTTCTCCTTGTCAATGAGGCCACCACTATGGCACGAGTCGGAGAGAATGGTGAAGCTTGCCCCTGCCGGAAGGCGATTGACTAGTCTCCGGAAATCAACATCTGAAACGTTCAATTTTGTGCATTTGTAGATTCTTAGTAGTCCACCGCCACCCTTCCCTAGTATGCTATGCTATATTAACCAAGGCAGCTCTTTGCCAACAAAAAAACCAAAAAAAGGCAGTTAAGTTCATTTTTAAGAACTAGCTCCGTCGAAATTATTATTACCATAAATTTTTTCAGAATGAACTAAAATTATAACTTTTACACATTGTTTTTAACATAATCCGGACCTTTGGCCTATTTGCATACTCTCTTCCGTTTCAAGTTTTGAATATCAAAACCATGACATGTATAGCAACTTCAAATGTCAAAACATCATGAGATATATAGCAACCTTGACCAAACCAATGGGTACCAGGGTAAGCTAGTGGTCATACTTCACCTGTTATAAGATTCAAGTCACAAGGCACGATGGCCTCGTCCTGACGGAAGGGGCGGCCGTGCCAGCCCACTGGAATGCGCGTACCGTGCCCGCTGTAGTGGAAGAACAGCACATCACCAGGCTGGGCATTGTCGACCATCTGACTGAGCATGGTCCTAATGTTTGCCCCCGTCGGTCTGGTTGGTGAGTCCTCCTGTCCGTCATCGGTCAGGAGTGAAATGTTGGCTAGCTCAAAGCCAAAGCGAGCCACCAGCAGGTCCCGCATGGCATGCACGTCGTTGATGCAGCCGTGCAGCTCATTACGGGTTTTGGTGTAGTTGCAGCCCACCAGGGTGGCCACCCTATTCGTCTTTTTCTCCATTTTCCCGTCTATCATCCTAGCTACAGCTCTGAGGATATGTGGAAACATATGAGTCAAATACTGCTCATACAGCACAGGTTATTCATCATGGGGTGGCCTTATATAGCAGTTGATTTGAATTGAAGGCCTTGCGTACAAGCAAATGGGTTAGGCTCTACTCATATAAGCAACAGGATCCCTTCAAGCAAAGCAAACTACAACATAATCGTGCACATCTTGCCAATACTACAAATAGAAAAACTAATTACACTATGGCAGCTAAGATGAAATGAAGAATAGAACAAATGTTTAGTGACTGGCTTTGGAGAAAGACACCAGTTAACAAGTTGTTGATTCAGGATGATAAACCTATCAATAATATTGATACTAGCTGCTGCCACGCGCAGGGAGGCCACAACAGTCGCACAATTCCCGGTTGTCATTGCATCCCAGCCTATTTTCCTTCCATGGTAGTATTAAAAAAAATGGATATTACTTATGTCACAACTTCTAAAACTGCAAGTCTGTTCTTATGGTTTTACCTCATGCAATAAATCAGCATTGTTGCAACATAACAAGATTTTTAAGATAACAAACCTCAATAACTGCTGTCTTTTATGTCTATTTCATCAGATATGATAGAAATGTAATGAATCGAGTCTCAATGCTGAGCTGGTAAATCATGAGCTATACAGGCTTATGAATTACATCTCCCAAGTTGTACCCGCCCATAAAAGCAGCGTTGTATAACAAAGAATACATAAAAACAATTAATTTGAAAGAGTATGTACAATATTTTTTTTATACAAAAGCAAAGGTAACAAATAAAATGTATAATGATGAACAGAAGTTTCAAGGCTCTACGAAAGATGCTTACAGAACCTCAAAACAATCAAAGATCTTTCCAAACCTTGAAGTCAGGAGTTGCCTGGTTACCACATACAACATTATCCTGGCAACCCAAGAAAAAAGTTGCTCTTGTCAGGTCCAAATTTATTAATGCATGAGCTGTTCCAAGCGGACTCACAGACACTGCAACCTCTTCAAGGCCAATTGTAGCTTCTGCATAACCTTTTCCTACCATTTGATCATTTTCGACCTGCAGGACGGTCAAAATGCAATACTTTAATACAGGTTATAGAACTACACGCAAATTTTTTTTACAACTACATGCAATTTAGTTAACCATAAGAAAGTTTTCTACTAATAACAAGTATTAATAGAGAAATTGCCACTCTCCATCTCTTTTGTTAACCTTCTTTTTTTCTAATGAAAAAAATTCGACATAACATTGTATCATATTGGACACTTCAGAGAAGGCTTTAAATGATGTTGCAATGTCTTCCACAATAAAAAAGAGGCATACCCTGAACTTAGTTTCAGCGCCCCAGAAAACAAATGTTTCATTGCATGTGTGATGTCTGTGATTTCCCCTCACGCCACCAGGTCGGATCTCACCCACATGCACAGAAGCACAAGATACCGCTCCACCTGTACGAGTATACCTATTAGAAGCCCTCATAATGAATGATAAATCAAACCATCTACACCACAAATAACTATAGAACTCTATAACAATCTAAGCCAAAAAATAACACTATGACAACAGGGATGATCTAGGTATTCCTTGACAAAATAGCTTTTTATCTTAAAATATGACTCTCATGCTCACATTGTCGAGAGACTAAACAAAAAGACTCCCAAATATTGGCATAATCATAATCATAATCAAGTAGCGCCTTTTCCCAACTATTTGGGGTCGACTCCCAAATATTGGCATACCTTTAGAAAAAAAAAGCATAATCATGGTTGCAGCTGAGGTTCGCAATAGCAATGCTTTCAAAATAAATTTTTACAGTAAGACATTTTTCTAGAGCATTTTAGTTCACTACAAACTCCATGTTAAGATACACAAAACAAGATACAGGTGAATACCAACACCATCAGGCCAAGTAACATGATATGTTTCTTCAACCGCAGTTAGCATTATGCTAATGTCATGGCTAAAGTTGTATATATCTATTAGCAAACAAAATCACATGTATCTCTATTCCTCCACGTATCCTTTGAAGGAAACAGAGGCATTTAAATCATCTGTTACAGACACACTATCAAATCCCACAGGATTGCCTAGTCATCAGTGAAGCGAAGAAAGTAAAAAAATTATATCCTGTCAAAGAAGGGGGAAATATAAATTATAAAGCAGAAACCAGGAAGCAATCAAGGAGAAGAAAAACAACATCATCCTCAAGTTCCAGTCATCCACAAAATGCAAGGCCTGTGACACAAATTTTGCACCAATGTTTTGTTCTTTTTATAATAAACTAGCACCCTACATAAACTTGAATAGCAATACAACCCCCCCCCCCCCCCCCCCCATCCCACCACACACACGTTTGTTCATGATGATACCCGTAATGCCACACCATCTAAATAGAATTTTCTTATATCCCGTGGTTTTCATCACTCAACCCACCCCATTCTACGATTTTCTACACCCCTCTAATCCCCTAAAAAAATATAATATTAAAAGCTAGTCTACTTATTTAAAAAAAAACAGAAGAGAAAATCAAATCTCGACGGCAACAGCTGAGCGCCAGAGATTACGACAACATCCATCAACACCAAAACGCCACAGTTCTCTTCTTGCCGTTTTAGAGAATGGAACTTAAGCATAAATAAAACCAGTGAAGCAACAATGACAGAACATGAGAAGACACATTCTACTAGTACCTTCACATTCGCTAACAATATTCAGTCAACAAATCTATGAGTAATACAATAGAAATTAAGTCTTTAACCAACTGACAAAACCATAGAAGAAATGAAGTCCAACCTATGCAACAACAACACAAAATGCGCCTCATTCGAATAGCCAACAACATGAACATTAAAGCTAATACACTTCTACATACTGGTAATGTAACCTTGCATGTACAACTATGCCATTCCATATCACAGCCAATCTAGTTATACTAGTAACCAATCGCAAATACGCTAAAAACCACAATGCCTTGTGCATAAAATGTTCATATATAAGTTAAAGGCCACTAGCATAAACTAGCTCAATCCCTAATGACGAGCAAGTAAACAACAAAAGGTGATTCAAAGATCAAATTTTTATGTAATGCAGACCTGAAATGCCGGCCTCCTGCGCAACCGCAACCGGATTGAGAAGCCACCCACGCTTATCCTTGAAAATCTCGGAGGGGAAGCTCTGGGTGCTGAACCTAACCAAAGACGCGAACTTGTCGGCCTCGAGTCGCCACTGCTCGCCGTGCTGGGACCGCTGGTGGGACGAAGACGCAGAAACCTGGGGGGTGGTGGGGTTTTGGAAGCGGAGGGAGACCCAAGTGAGAAGGACGAAGATGGAGAGGAGGAAAGGGAAGGCCTGGGGCTTCTTGAGGAAGAAGAGGAAGGAGGAGACGGAGAGCGACTGGTTGTTCTGAGGGATGGAATCAGAGCTGAACAAGGAATTGGAGTATCTCCTGCTGCTACTACTAGAGTTCGCCATTAACGACCAACGTCTGAACCAAAACACAGGGGAATTGGTGTTCTTCGACGTTGCTGGCCTTTTTACTCCGGGCGCTCCAAATTACTGGTAGCCGTGGAAGAAGAAGATATTAGTCTCTTCGTTCGGTATTACTAGTAACATTTAGTTTATTTTGGAAAAGCCAAATGTAAAGAATTGGTACTATTAAATCCATACAGAGTGAGTAGATGATTATTAGTTTTATGATAAAATATTTAAGTTAGGAGATCGAAAACAACAGTTGCGGGGATAGCTCAGTTGGGAGAGCGTCAGACTGAAGATCTGAAGGTCGCGTGTTCGATCCACGCTCACCGCATTCGTTTTTATTTTTCCTTTTGGAAGGACCTGAACTTACATAAAGTAATGAGTAGGCCCACTATCCTGAGGCCCAAATATGTAGTGAGAACAAATGCCCAAAAACCTTTTGCATATTGAGATGGTTGCTGCCTTTGTCACGCAGTAGATGTTGGTTGTGACTTGTGAGTCCCTGACTTCTCGCAAAAAGGATAGCGGGTTAACACCAAATGAAGGACAAAATGTAGCTCTTTTTTTTTTGCACCAAAGAGATGTTATTGTAAGATAATCAAGTTTAGGAAACATAAATCTTTATTCATTTTTGCATATTCTAACATCCCCAAGTATCTAGTATAAATGCCTCAATTGAGAAGCCAAGACCTGCAGAACCTGGAGCTCTGATGCTATGTAAAATAACCAAGTTTCCCAAGCTCGAAACTTGGTTATCTTACATATTCTAACAGGTAGAGCTTGCATTGCACCAAACCTGGCAACCTCCAATAAAAACTTTTTGTTTCGAGCATATCACGAGTGTCACTCCAACTTAGATTGCCTACCAAGTTTCTTTCCATCTTTTTGCTAATCTTGTACTCACATTTAACATCTTTTGTGTTAGATCTTCCTTAAAGCGGCAGTTCATTTATAGGGTTAATTACCATATCCTCTGTAACTAAAGCTGTCATAAGGTTCTGCCCTTCAAAAGATGTGAATCGGAAAATCAGACACCACACCTCTCATTCTCACCTTTCTAAGCTTCTTCCTGAATTCCTTTTTCTAGAAAAGAGATGGCATGTGTAATTTTTCTTTTCTTTCTCCTCCCCCGACTTTCACCGATCGAAGAAAAATCATCTTGTGTTGCAAAGGCTTCAAGCATCTCAAGTGCAAATCAGTTCAGCGGTCTCATTCTTCATCTCTTACACTTCTATGCTTAGATGAGTAGAGAAATCAAGAGCAAAGCAAAAAACCAATATGGCGATTGGCAATGAACAAGAATTCGAGTTCAGACATCAAATGGAAGTTACATGTGCTGATAAAAATGGAACTACTTGGATTGTACATTTTTACAGGATCACCTCCTTAAAGCTTTGTAAAGGACTACTGTCACATACTTGGACTGAAATCTGTGGGTCATGCCGAGAGCTACCAGCGACTGAGACACCCAACCCTTCTCTATGACCAGGTGGTTGAGGACCACATGCTGGGGCTTTGAAGAAGTTTCAGTGTTGTCGAAGACCGTCCGATGAAGTTGCGGTCGAACTGCAGGTGGCTCCTTTGCGAAGTCTTCCTGAACTGGAAACTCCTGGCTGTAACTGGATTCTGGAGATGACGGAGGCTCAAATTCAGCCACACTTTGGTTATTCTCAGATACGTATTCCTGCATATGCAAAGAGTTTATACTCCAAATGGATCCAGAAGATGACAGAGGCTGAAATTCTTTCTACTAATCACCACAAGTTTGTTCACAAAGTCAAAGTCGATGCTTCGATTTTACATATCAACATGAGACGAGCAGTACGTTTACGTAATTACAGGATTGAGTCTAAAAGGAACACAGGACCGAAAAGAAATAGAAGCAGAAAGTATGGACACATACATGCACATCAAGAAGGTTACTGACAAGGCCCTTCCCATCAGACGAATGAGGAAAATCATGAGCATATGTCCATTCTCCGTCAACGATGAACCTGTACTGATAGACACCAGATGGGAGAACCAGAAGTACGGAATAGTCTCTTCTTGCTCTTTGCAGAGCCTTCCTGCAAGTTTACATTTATAGCTTGTTAAAACATTCAAACAAAAACAGCCTTCCCCCATTCGTGATTCTCTCTTTTTAGATTTTTGCAAAGATACACAAATAAGCAATTCTTCCATACAAATATTTTATACTACACCTAGTTTTCCAATTGTCCCATGATCCCTCCACCAAGACCTCATTGTCTCCATAGCTCCAAGTGATGATTATGGGAATCCCTCGCTCAGAAGGGACATCCGATTGTACAGGTTCATCCATCAACGTCTGGTCAGACATTTGAGGAAGTCCTACAGGCCTCTGTAAAGGGACAGAGAGAGCATGCAGCCGGATGGAAATTAAGTAATATTGAGTACTAACTTAGAAAGGATGGCAAGACATAGACGGTTATCAATTATAAGTTTATAACACCTAACTATGCAATTTGGCAAAGTTTGCTAGGCAGCAAATGTTGGAAAAATCTACTGTATGTAGAAATCAAGAAGGATTTTACTTTACCCGTTTGTGTTGAATAGTAAACAAATAGAACCTGAAATGGCAAACACAAATCTAATTATCCGAGGCACAGTAATGAACTGCTGACTTTGAAACAGATATTACCACCCTCTTATGCACGGGTTTTCTTCTGACAATCTATTTAAAGATACAACGAACCAGAATGGCAGGATGTGCAGTTCTCCTGTCAAACTCGAACTCAGAGAATCAGAAAACTATTGCCTTTGGAAGAAGATCACTTTTTGGAAAAGAGAGAAAATTCATAAAAATTTGTTCTTGGTTATTCTCTTGTATTTCTCTTTGACTTTTCCCGTTTATAATATATATGGGAAGACTCAAAAGTTCATTATTTATGGAAAAGACGCAGCTTTCTAAAGAAAAACGGCCAAAAATGCATGAAATCGCGCGTAATCGCTCGTAGCGATCGATCGCTTTCATAGGTGATCGATCGCCTCAGGTGTAAAACACTATTTTCGTTTTTTCTAGTAGATACGATCGATTGGTTTCACAGCCGATCGATCGCGGCCGGTCATCTCTCAGTTTTACGAAAATCACAGTAGATACGATCGATCGTATTTGTATCCGATCGATCGCTTAGCGATCGATCGCGCTATCAAACCGATCGATCGGCTCGTAATTTTCACAAAACAAATAGACGTTTGATCAAAATCAAAGGCTCTAGATGCCAAGTGCCACGTGCCTAGTGCAAAGTGCTAAGTGCGTCTCTAAAGCGCCACAATGTGCCCATTCGCCCACGCCGCACACGCGTGCGTGCACCCATGAATGTGTACACTATCAATTGAGGAGAGTTACCACACCAATAAGATACATAAAAAGGAAGATTCTGTCACGGCCCGGGTTTTAAAACCATTTTTAAATCAGAGTAGTAGCGGAAAACCAGAGGATTACTCCTCTATACGATAAATCATGAGTTAAAAAATTTTCGACTAAGCATCTAGGCCGTGATAACTGAGGTTCACAAATATGGATATAAAACCATATATACATATAGTACTACAAGATGCAAAGTCGATTAAACCAACGCAAGTCCTCTAAGTGCAAGTCTGTCATCCATCTTAAAATAAACTAGAAATAGTTGGCGCTCACGCCTTAATACAAAGTCTAGAACAAACCTGGAGCAGGAGATATACTAAGAAATCTGAACGTCCTCACCACCAGGCTCCCAAGTGCTACGTGAAGTCAATCTTCTACTCCAGCACCTACATCACATAAGGATGGTGAGTATAAAAATATTTAGTTAGATATCGTAACCTAATCATCATATCAAAATCAACACACCAATAGTTGCATTAATATCTAATGCAGCCTATTACAGAGTTCTACTTGATTCTTTTATTAATCTTTCAAGCAAAATCTTTTATTACTTCCCAAGCTCAAGTTCAATAATTAAGTCTTTGTCCCATAAAGACAGACTCACTGAATGTTATGTCTACATGACAGACAGCACGAAAACACCGTGACTATCACTCCGGTTAATACCGGTAATCACGGCACGCCCTAAATCCCTCAAGAGTGACTGCCTCGCCCATTCCTTACCTTAAAAGGTATGACCGTCGGAAGGGTCTGGCTCCACATCAGCTCCTAGACTCGATGTGGGTCGGGAAACGCAGCCTTCTAGGATGCAAACGTCTCCAATGTGCACAGTAATCCACCTGGCAACTATGGCTTAGGATGTGTGCAGAGCTTCCACTTGGGAAGATGCAAAAGCTCTCTCTAAAATCCATAGAAAAGAGGTAGCAGCTTAAGCCTGGCCAATAGAATATGTAATGCTCTCTCTAAAATCCATAGAAAGATGCAAACATGAGCCAAAATAACATATAATTGTTCTCTCTAAAATCCACAGAGAGATATAACAGCTTAAGCCTGACCAATAGAAGTTGGTCCTTATTAGGTACCATGACACAGAGCTTCCACCAGTCGAAAGATGTGAATGCTCTCTAAAATCGATAGAGAGATACAGACGGCAGAGCTTCCACCAGTTGGAAGATACAACACCACCCCAATCTATACCTTGTGATCCTTAACAGGTATCACGGTATTACTAGTATGAATTCTTCTTAGAGTTATAACATATCATTCACAACTGTTGGCTTAATAGCTCAACAGATAACCTGACCTTTGACTTAATAGTCATTCGGTCGCTTGATCGGAAGTCACTCACACTCTTACACTGACTCCTAATCCCAAGGGCATTTTAGTCTTTATCTTGATTAGGTTCTTCCCAACCATCAAGCTCAGCCCTCAAGTCATCATTTTATTATCTTTCATAAAATGATTAAGTCTCTAAACCATCTAGGTTTATTAGTCGGGTTTTTTTTCCTTATCATTTAAGTCTTTAGCTATCAGTCAGCATAAAATAAGGGACTAATGCCCTTAGTACAGTAATATCACACCCATACCAATAACACACCAGTTAGGGCTTGAAATTATTTATCAAACAACCCAAAATCACTAAAAGGAGCCTATGTACCATTCTGGCTCTGTATATACTATAATTCACAGAAATACACAGACGGTCAAGTTCGACCGTCAGTTGTAATCAATTTTAACTGTCGGTACATGTCCACCGACAGTTCAAATCTAAACCAGTTCGTGAACCGGGTCTATTTCTTGGACCGAAATCGGTCTGAGCATGAACCGGGTTCGGTTTATAAGTGAACCGGATTTATTTGTTGAATCGGGTTTGGATTTAGGATTGGACCGGTCCGACCTGTTCCTGAACCGGTTTATTTAATGCACTGGTTCGGTCTAGTAATGGACCGGTCTGGTTCGGCCTGATCCTGAACCAGACCGGTCGTCTTCCTCATCCAGACGACTGGTCATGGTCATGGCGGCAGCAATCTATGCTGTCGGGCTGATCGATGGCGGCCAGCTCTGCCACCGGGGCTAATCGATGGCGGCCACCTGCGCCCTGGTGCTCCAACTCCCCTTCTCCTCCTTTCATCCTTCCGACCGAGATCGACTGATCGGAAAAAGCAAATGGCAGTGGCAAGGCGGTGCCTTTCGGCAGCCGCCACTGCCACGTCGGTCACTTCCAGGCGGTGGGGGTCTAGCGGAGGTTCCGCTGACTCCCGGCGACTATTGGGCCGCCAGCCTAGCCTCCTCTGGTATTTTCTCCTCCCTGTGTTGCAATAATACAGTAAATGTGTGCAATGGTTGGGTGTTACTCGCCGCCGCCGTCACCACCTCGTGGTTTCATGCGACAGCTTTACCTCTACACAGGCGGCCTCTAGGCCGTCAGTATGACTCCGCCATTGCCCATCTTCCTCCTCGCCAAAATCCACCATTAATGGCAGCCTTTCCAAATCTTTAACTTGCATTCCAATCAAAACACAAATTAGATGGTTGAGAGACGAAATCCAACCTTAAGCACAAGCTGACGATGATCCACTCTCAGCCGGAGGTCTCCGGGACTCGCCGGACGCTGGAGGGTTGACGCAGGTCGCCGGAAGGTTGTCGGAGTTCGCCTCCCGGAATCAAAATTGTGTCTTTCTCCCACTAGCTTGGCCGGTTTCCCCCTCCTCACTGCGTTCCAGAACAAAACTCCATGGGTGTCGAGGTCTTCTCCTTAAAATAGAAGGACGAGCTCCTCAGTTGCAGGTGGCTACTGCATGCTCTCGTGTTGGCCGCTTGAATAGCATGAAGTGCACCAAAGTTATCCCTCACAGTTTATGCTTCTACCATTCTGTTCTATAAATAATTAAGCATATTGGTCCTAATTAAATTACCTCTCCTCGCATTATCTTTTGGATATAATAATTCCGGACCAGAGAGTACATTTCTTCTCTGTGGTTTCGAACAAATAATTCTTTTGGCCAAAAAAAAATTTGAACAAAAATGACCTTTGCCTCTGGAAAATCTGACGATCTTATTATATACATGCAGGGTCATTCATGACAAGGCAATCGAAAAGGCCTATTCCAACACAAATGTCTAGTAGCAATATCTTTCTGTTCACAAACTACTCCCTCCGTCCAATAGTACCAGACTGCATTAGAAAACACAAATAAACTGATTTTAGTTCAATTTGGTTTTCTAATGCAGACAGGTACTATTGGACAGAGGGAGTATTAATTGGTATTGGATTGAGATGGGAGTTCAATGTACCAACTTCAACTGTACGTACACTAGGAATGCAGTTTACCTAAAATAAATAATTTGTGAAGTCCCATCTAACTTCCATACAACTGTTCATCAAGCTAACTGGTATTGAATGGAGATGGGTATAAGTATTTGAGGTAGATTGATGAACAATGGTACAAATTGTGTTTTCGTCAAAGTTCACGAGTATTTTAGTGAATTTCAATATTATTACCGTGATCTTCCATTACAGCAAAAGCATGACACCCAAGGAAACATGGTCACCTACTTAATTTCATTACAAAATTAAACTTGTCCTCCATAATAAAAGCAACAAATTAAGCACTTTGTATCAATAAAACTAATTAAGCATTTGATCCAAGAAGGTCTCCTAGGCAGTGGTCTTTTTCCTTTGGTGCAACTCATAGGCAGTGTCGACATCAATCCATATATTCTTCTTTCTTCATTCCCCCATATTTCTGCTTTTAAGCCGATATAGGACCCATTCGTTCGGCTGCCAAGATGGTAAAAGAAAAGAGAATAAGATATCTAAAATGACTGTAAAAAAGGTATCTTCTTTTTCATTAACACAAAACCTGGTTTTTAAGTACGAATGAATGCATGATCCAGCTGGTCCTCCTATCTCTAGTTTCTTGTGAAGCAGCCCTTTCATGATAGAAGAGTTTATCCTTTATGCCTAACGCATTTTCAGATTGGTTTTTTTCGTACATTGGCACAGAATTGGCCAGCCTCCACTTCCCCCTCGGTGTTCTTGGTCGATCTCTCCTCTTTGAAAAGAAATACCAGCTGTCTCTTGTGGCAGGCGCATAGTTTGCTACAACATCAGTTGAATATTTCTAATGAATCAATAATTTCAGACCTTTTTTATCGATAATTCAGACTTTATTTTGTTCCCCGACAAGAGTATCTAAGCCGTCAAATTTCGATCAGGCGGCCCACTTTAATATCAAGGGCAGGCAGTTTGAATCACTGCGTGCCTTTGGATCTCAATCCGACGGCTCAGACTTAGCCTGGTCTTCATGTTAAGCGTTACCTGTATGTATAACAAACTAAATTAATCACCTGCTAAGTCTGCCGGATGAAAGTCGAGCACAGTTTCCACGTCGTGGATGTGCATGGCCGACATGGGATGGAGGACTCCACCTGGTCCATTCTTTACAGGAAGAAAATACTCCAAGATCTCATCATCGGTAGGTATGAACTTATATGGCGACTGAGCTCCCGGAGAAGGAGAAGTTGCAGGAGAAGAAACCTGCTGCCGTATCATCTTATTTGTGGAAGAAGGGAGAGTCTGCATTATATATGTACGTTCAGTATATGTTAGCATATTGCAAATTAAAAGCTCCCCCACATCTCGCAGTTTTATACATCATTTTAAGTTGGGACTCTTCATGCCAATAAAACTGTGATATCTAGCATTCATACAAAGTTATTCATGTCAAAAATAAGACTTATATTTTAGAAGAGAAATATAATTTTATCAACAAAAAAAATACACATCAAACACGTAACGACATGGAGATCAGCAAACAAAACATCTATGACTATAGACATACAAAGAAAATAAGAAATACCTCTCAGCTTTCTTTTTGCAGATGGCTGGAATTGCAGATCGATGAAGAACGTAGAAGTGAACTGCGGAGGTAAGAGCAAAAATAGTGGGGAGAAGAGGAGGGGCCATATATATATAGAGGTACATGCATGCAGAGTAGACCGACGTTACATTGTTGGGTGTTCCGAGTTTGAGTGGGAGAAGGTGGAAACTGGAAACTCTGATTAGGAAAGTCATTGCCGATCGTTTTCTGGTAGTAGCGGGAGAAGGTGGAAACGGGAAATTTGATTAGTAAGGTCATTGCCGATCGTTTTTCTGGTATTGTAGCGGTAAATTATGGATGATGTATTTTTTTTATTTTCATTGTTATGCCATTTTCTTACGCGTAAGAATTGTCAACGGGGTACGTAAGGAATACGGAGTCCGGTAGCACGTAGACTTCACCTGACCAGCGTCCATGGTTTATATTTTTAATTCCTTTCCTAATTATACTACGAAAGAAAAAGTCATTTTCCAATTAGGATTCATACTTCGGACATAACTCCTTCGAGGCAATCTCCAAGTGCATTTAGGCTGATCTCTCAGTCACTCACTCACTCACTATATCTCTCTCTCTATGATACTATACATTTAGGCTGATTTCAATTGGCCTTGAAAAAATTCTCCAATTTAACCTAAATTTGTCATTTGAATGACCAATTAATTAGGCTGATTTCAATTGGCCTTGAAAAAATTCTCCAATTTAACCTAAATTTGTCATTTGAATGACCAATTAATGTCGAAGGGGAATTTAAAATTATCTTATTTGTGTACCTAGCACATTTAGCAAAAAAGAAGTGTGCTTTACACGTTATATTCTCAACCAATGTGTATATATATGTATTTTTTTTGCTAATATACATGCATGTTATATGTTGACGATTGAATACTTCATGGATTATATTGGACTTTCGTGATTTCAATTGGGAAAATGGTCATTAAACTTGGGGCTATGTGTTGATGGGCCAGAAAGGCCCATTCTAGATGGCAAGATGCAGAAGAAAATTTGTTTTGACTAGGTTCACCAAATTCCTGAACTAAACCTTATGAATTCTCAAACTTCAGGTTTTGGCCTTTTTTACATTAAAAAGTTCTCTCGTAATAGAGCAGTAAATAGACAAACACTGACAAGTATGTCCATAGTTGTAATGCCATAATTCAAATACAAAATACGTATAAATTGGAGTAAAACTTTTCGTCGGTGGAAGACTTAAAACGCAACATTCAAAAACATAAATACAGAAGCCGAAGCTCGAACCCGTCATCATTCAAAACATATTACAAGTGTTGGGGCATTACTTTATGGTATCAATGTTGAACATATCAATAATTGAATACCTACTACTTTAATCCGATTAAATAAACAAATAACAAGGATCATTTGGACCAATGCACGTCACAATCCACAACAGCTAATAATTATTACAATAAAAAATTATTTTGACGCACACACGAGCCTAAGTCATCACTTAAATTTAAAAAATGAACTATAAAAGCTTGCATTTTACTTCTGAAAGCCATCTCCTATCCTCACACTATCGCCCCATGTCCCGCTAAGTTTTCTACTCTAGTCATTAAGGCGGTCTCCAATCTTGCTCGACTGGAGGCGATCACTTGAATATGATACTAAATATGTAGAAGAAATCAAGCTGAATATGGGGAACTTAGTAGGAAAGGTTACCACCATAGGACTAATGCAAATGTATCAATATTATAACATGAGCATAGCTATTTTAGCACAATAACTCATTGATTTAATCTTCTGCTTATACTTTCATCTACTACGCTAGTTCATGATACTAGTTGCTACCTTAGGTCTTAGTTCTTAGGTAATGGGCAATTCCTTCTAGGTCTCATCTCTTCATGTGGAGTTAACCTATATACTTCTACGTCTTGTTTCTTGTGGAGTCAACTTGTATTCTTCTTGATTCACTATAACTGTATTCTCATCTCTTCATTTGCATTCAATTATTGATATCTTGTGGATTAAAGCTTTCAAGATAACCAACATTGATGCAGGGCTTTGTGTCTTCCCTCTAGCACAACTTCTCTTGTAGCACATAGATTCTTCCTTCTTCCTATCTTCTACTGATGTTGATTCTCTTGTGGAATCAACGAGTCTAACTCTCATTCACCTAATCTCACTAGTGTGGATTATGACATCACTATTAATGTCTAGTTTGTTTATTAAATTTCTTCTATTTTGTTCATATATACAATATATTTGAAGGATCATGTGATCTTGTCTTTGAGGACACAACTTTTCTCTTATCGTGTCCTCAATAACACGATAGAATTGCCCAAATACACGATAGCAGTGCTAGCGTGTATTTGAGGACACGATAGCAATTCTATTGTGCATTCGAGGACACGATAACAATGTTATTGTGTATTCGATAAAACAATAACATTGCTATTGGGTGTTTAAATACATGCTTAATTTGCATAATGTTTGTTACTTGTAATTCAAAATACACAATACAAATTAAAAATTATACGCTTAAATTTCTTCTATTATGTTCATATATACAATACATTTGAGGGATTATGTGATCGTGTCTTCATGGACACCACTTTTCTCCTTTCGTGTCATTGTAACAAGGTGGCAAATTGTGTTATATATGACACGATTTGATGACAAAATTCAATGAGTCATATCTCCCTAATTTCTTATCCGTTTTTCCCATTCTTTTGCGTTCTTCTTTATTTTTCATCCTTTTTTTTCTGATGATATAACTTAAAGATCTTGAGAAACCACCTAGTGGGGGTGAATAATTTTAAAAGAAGAAATGAAGCGGAATAGTAGCAGTTTCACCACATGCTCCTTCTTTATAAATTCATCTTCTCCAATAGAAGTTATGTAATAACATTTTGGGATATCTGCCTCTAAAAGGGAACTTCCACATCGTATGATCATTACGGGGGAAGCTTGTGTGAAATGGGGTGCGGCTCAGGGCAGTAAAAATATCAAGTATTGGGTGGGAGGGTAAAATGGAAAGACCAAGTCCCAAAACCAGGTTATATGGCATGAGCTCGAAAAAATCAGGTAATATGGAAAAACCTAAGTGACTGGCCACCTTGGAATGACTTTGATAGAAAAAAATTGTTGCTATGATTTGTAACCTTTTAGCCTACAAATGCACATTACCTCCCTAGAAATCTTCACAAGTTGTCATGAAATCCTTAAAAAAGTTAAATACTAAAGTGGCTTTTAAGATATTTGAAACATAAATGATATTTATTGTCAACATTACATGTTTAATATTTCAAGGTTTTAATTTCATGTGCAACATGTTTTTTTAATACAATCATGTGCGACATGTTAACAACAAAGTAAAAGCATCAGCGAGCCGCCACAAAGAGTGACAAATACTACCAATTTGTGGTCGAAATTGACATCTAGCACATGAAAGCACCCAGCCAAAAACGGTGAATTAAAAAACATCGGCTATTGTGCTCGTCTTTGTTTTGTTCTTCCATATTTCCACCAATGAGCATGACCAAGGGTCTTGCATGAGGATGACATTGTGGTCCACTATGACTGCAACTAAGGGAGTTCACGGATGCGGACAAAGGTGAGTAATGGAGTAAAATCCGAAAGTTCCAGAAGCATCAATGCTAGACTAGACCATACTAGTGGTCTACCGCAGGCAGGAATGCTCAAGACGTTGAAGACAAATCCATGAGCGATCTACTGCTAGGAACTTGCGATAGACCGGAAAGCTTACTGGAAGTTACGTCGAGAGGTAGCAGTAGACTGGAGGCTTACAGCGGTCTACCGGATAATCTCGTAGAGATGCATTGGAAGATGGACACAACGGTAGATCAGACGCACATAGCGGTGTACCAGAGGTGGTCATTTGAGGATGCGAGAGGTAGACCGCTAGTACATGACATTATGGCAATGGCTTCCAAGTTACGTTTTGACGCAAGATTCAATTCTTAATTCAAGTTTAAGTTAGATCACGGCTCTAATAGGTATTTAAGGACTCCAAAAGGGTTCTTAGAGTTAATACTAGACTTGTAAATAGAGGAAGGAGCAAGGTTTGATGAGAGATTTGTAACAAGAGAATTGAGGTGATTTTGTGCCATAAAATCACATGAATTCATTGTAATCTCTTAATCAATAAAATTTGTTGTTTACTGTGGTGTAAAGTACGGCGAGAAGAAGCCAAACCATGATAATCATCTCTGTGACTCATTTATTTGTTGTTTGTGGTTGGTTGCTTAGTTAATTGTTTTGTATCGTATTGAGGTTGTGCTAATATAGTACTTGTTATAGCTACTAGTCCGGCAAGGATTCTCGAGACCCCTTGAATCAAGTGGACCCCCTGTATTTGTACATTGTTGAGGCCCAAACCCTGTTCAAGTTGGACTGCAAGAGTTCTTTTTAATTTTCCCGGTATTCCAATAGCCAAGGGAACAGCAGCAAGAAATTTTTCACGGTCACCCCTAATGAGTTATGGTGTTACTTACAAATAGATCTTCCAATGGTATCTCTACCAGAAGCATCATATTTAATACATATTCATGGAAGTCTTCACTAAATTGTAGGAGAAGCATCATATTTACTACTCACTTGAGCTGAAACCTGTTGTTTCAACAAGAACATTTTCTAGCAGGATACCAGCATCCAGTGGTGGACTAATTATTCCCTCAATCCTTGAATCAGTAGTAAGGATGGGCTAGTGCCTAGTAGCATTCTCTAATCTTTATAACTATTTTCAGGGCAGGTTTGTAGTTGTGTACTTGGTAATCTAAGCCAGCTTAGCCAAAACCCATAATGTGCTCTCCACAGGCTACTTCTGGGGGGTTGCAAGGAAGGGCTTGAAGGTCAGTAGGACCCCCACAAACTCTACAACGTTCAAGATGAAGAAAACCATCTGATCACCTGCAGTTTAAAAGATCAATCTTTATACTCAATTCGAAGTCCAAAAGAAAATGGATGCATATCATGATGCAATCATGCTCCGGATAATCTCGTCAGCAAGATGAAGGCTAGCATATACTAGGTAATTTTAATTTGGACTGTGGAATCTATGAGAGAAAATTTACTCTAACAAGAATGTATTTGCTTTAAAACAATTAACATTGTGGGACTGCAAGTATAGTTCAAGTTCATTAATTCGATCAATGATGACAAATATCGGAAATTGACGGTCCACATTAGAGAATTTATATCAAATTGATTGTAAACTAAAGCTTATACCCGGGAAGAAAGAAGAATGTTGCCGCTTTTGTGCCCATGCAAACCTACATTCAAAATCCTATATCAATCAAGGAAATTATGGTGTGACGACAATGATGAAGGATGACTACTTTTCTGCTTTGGCTTTTCTTTTGTTATTTTTGTCACTTCTTAAATGTGTTTCCTTAATTGCCTTTGATAATAATATCTTATAGTGATGCATTTCAAATAATATCATCTTACGCCTTACAGTTTAGCATAATAAAGTCTTGTAAAAAAACAAATAATCGACACCATTTGTTAGAACGTAATAAACTCTTAAGTAAACTGAATTAAGAGTAACATACCGTTAGCCAACGAAGAACATGAATTCTTAACCTTAATGGCATTATTAATCAGAGTGATCTTCTGGTTGGGCCTTTAGCTTTGATTAACTCACTTAACATGCTTATTAGGATGGAATTAAGCATCTAATAAGTCATAAGATCTGGACCATCCATCTAATTGCAGGGAATTGTCACTAACCACAAGTTTTAATGGGTATTGAATCTGAAGCCCATTACCCATACCCACCGACTTTATGAAGCCCAAAACCAGGATAGCCAATTGAGAATTCGGCCACATTATGTCTTCAAAGAAAACCAGGATAGCCAATTGAGAATTTGGCCACATTATATGTCTTCAAAGAAAACAAAACCCAACATGTAACACAACATTATATTATTGACCACATTAATTTTAGTTGATACTTCATTTCTCTTTCCCTGGTATCAGCAAATTAATGAGGACAATAGTGTAATAGATCCATCTGTTGAAGTGATATAAAAATTTTCATTCGATTGTTTACTACATAATTATTTACTTCTTCTACAACTTCTGACAAAGAAAGACAAAGATGTGTCAAGAGATCATATGTGAGATCCATAATCTTAGATATTCTTAGTGAAAAGGTACTTATTTTCTTTATGGATGATGACTCTAAAGATTTCATAATAATTAGCATATGGGATCCATTAATGAATTAGCATATCTAAAATTATGAGTCCAACCTCCAAATAATCAATATAAAATTACCACAGAGGTGCCAACCAAAAAAAAAAGTAAAAACTTACAAGGCACCTCCCCCTGCTGGTCCGGCAGCTTTAAAAAGGGACATAGCAGTCATGGATATGCCATTAGCAACTCCTCTTTGGTGCTGGGGCTATCATTGAAATTTTGAAAATATTATTGTCAGTTTTGAGCATAAACTTTCGATTCACAGCAAATGACACAAGAAAAGAGAGGCAAACACAGCAGAGGCTAGATAAGTACCACGGCATTGTTTTGCAGTATGAATGTTCCTGTGATGATCGAAATCTGAATGCATTGATGTTACATGTCAGAAATTTCTCCAGGAAAAAATTATCAACAAAACATACCAGGAATATCTAATTGTTTGTCAATTTTCATATAAACAGATCAATGACTAAGCACTTTTTTTAGTCGAGCCTGTGACAATTTACGTGCGCGAGTGTTGGTGTACTAGTCACAAATCAGAACTCTTTCATTTACTTCTGTGAACTCAAAGAAGAAAGAAAATGAAATTCAAATTCAAACTTACAGAGAGAAGATTCTTCATGACAGATGCACAATTTATGACGAACTTAAGTAAAAAGCCTGAGAGCATAGCTATAAAAGGATAACTGGCTAGAAGTGGTATTGACAGAACCTGCAAATAAGACATAGGAAAAGTTATACATGTTTCAAATGGCTAGTCGATACAAGTTCAAACCATTAATTTCCACAGCTTATATCATACCGCTGCAAGGCGGGATGTCATTATAGGGCCAAGAAGCTTCTCAGCCAGAGGATATAGGCAGAGTTGAAATACCAAAAGTCCAAACCCTAGATTCAAAGACAGCATTTAGATCTGATTGACAAGTGCATGTAAAGAAATTATTTGTAGGCGTAAATTTTTCGTCTCCAAACAATAAATATTTTTACATGAATGGCTATTCATATATACACCTGATATCGCGAGAACCTGACCAACGTCCTCAGAAGAAAAGCTCAGCCCACCATATTTTCTATCACTAACAGCCCAAAGAGAGAATATCTGCAAAAGGAGGCCTCGATAGTGAGGCTAGATGAATAGTTGGTACTATCTTGAATGAGAAGAAGCTCATTACATTGACCTAACTATACAAAATTAACAGAAAAGCATTTATTGTCTTCTCAGTGCAAGAAGGGGCTATATGATATCAACAAACAGCTGTTCCACACTTGCAATAGTCAACTTGCATTATCTGTTAGACGTTAAAACGAGACAACACTTCAACCCTTACAGAAGAATATAATTATAGAATGTTTTAAGCAAGCTTCTATCAGGGCCCTTGTATTGTGTGTCACTGATGTCTTACCACCTTTCTGTAAGCAAAAGAATAAGTAAAGAAGAATTGGTTGCATGCCTTAGAAATCAGCATCATGTAAATATCAAAAGGTTAAAAAGCAAGTAAACATATATTAGAGTTGGTTGCATGTCTTTGAAACCTTGATCACATTAGTGAATGTTGTTGTGCACAAGTTTCATTTTCATGTTTACAGATACCATACCAAAAACCTACCTCTGAATAGGCCATGTCATGAAGTGAGAACACACAATAAACTATGATAGAAGACATTAGGGGCCAATTCTTCATGAGGCTCTTGTCAGCTTCGTGTCCCCTACCCTCTTCTCTGCCTTCTTTCAGGCCAGAAGCAGTTGAAGTGGATTCAAGATCATCACGTGCACAGGTGTCTTCACTTATGTCGTGATGCATATGCAACGTCTCCTACAGCGAAAAAATGGTTCAAGAATATTTAAGGAACTATTATGGTATATCAAACAAACAAAAAACATTAGATTTGGGCTTTACTTACTGGAAGCCAAAAGCAAGCAATCGTAACAACAAAGGCAAATATTGAGATACAAAAACAAGGCAGTAAGTAGGGGAACCTGCCAATTAATGGCACTGTTAAAAACACAAAGTAGTACCAAAATGCAGACAGAAATAAGTAAATTTGATGCACAAGGGCCGAGGCAGAGCTGTCAAGTATTATTCATTACCTTCCAAAAAGAGAGTTTGGTGAGAAAACTTGTGGGTACTTCTCAGCAGGCTACTCACAAGTGTCAGAAAAACAAGTGTATTGATAAATTTTAGTGAAAGAAAAGCTCAAAATTTATAAGACAAACTTTGTGAATTATGTAACCGAGTAAATACAGGCGTTAGCTAGGATAAATTTGAACTGCAAAAAGCATTAAGGTTTTAGAATGGTCAATATATTATGTAGACAATCAGCAATTAGGAGATATTATCTCCTTCTCCAGAAACCTTAGCATAGAGCTAAAGTGAACTGATGGATTCCAGTCATTTGTGTGAGGAGAACAAAGAAGAAGCTGCAACAAGAGCAGTGTAATACCTGTGCAAGAAAACCTCCAAGAGCTGGTCCAATTATAAGTCCTACTCCCCACGAAGTGCTAACCTGATCCAAAACATGTAAAAATATGCAATATATTACACCATGCAAAACATGTGACACAAATCCGTGGAGAGTATTATACAGAAAAAGTTCCTTACAACTGATAAAGACAGAGCTTGATGTTCCTGCCGGCAGACTTCTGATGCATAGGCCTATAAGAAGAAAGTATGAGGTTCAAACTCCTCGGCCTGATTATTAAACGAAGCACCAATTTGCTAATAGTATTTCTCATATCACTGCCACTAAGACATGGATATTAGAGCAACCTTTTTTAGATTCACTAGGAAGATGAAAATGTCACTCCATTTTTGCAATGAAAGGCTATGCTAAATGTACTCTCAGGGACCCCTGCTGATTCGAATTCTGTAAGATTCTCAAAGAAAAATGCACATGTGTACCTTTACTGGACCAAGAAGGCCATTAAAACTTCCAAGAATGAACCTTGTAGCAATTGCCATCCAAAAGTTTGTACTAAGGCCAAACAGAGTGTTGAATACAAAACTAAAACAAATAATGATGCAAAGTCAGACTAGATAAGCAGGCAAGTCACAATGTTCACAATAAAAAGTCTCTGAAATACTCAAGTTTAGAAAAAGAATGAACATGAAAGTACTAACACTGAAATGGTGCCAGCTATTATGACAGGTTTCCTTCCAATGCGATCCGCTACCGTCCCCCAGATTACAGAAGTCAAAGCTCTTCCAAACATGAATGACGCCCCTACAAGGATTTTCAGTAAATGTCAATTACATCGCAGTTCACCCAGTCAACTGAGCATATGCCTTGTAGATTGTGCTTGTTAATAAAAGTATTGCGTAGATTTCCTACAACAATAAAAAGTGGCTTTTCAGTACTGAGCTTAGTGTTGCTTACCTACATAACCTGCATAGTAGCCTATGTCCTGCTCACTTTTGGCAATGTGAAAATCGTTTATCTAAACAAGATGAATTTCCCAAATAAATAAATAAAAACAAGATGGACATATGTAATACAACCATCAATCTTAAGGGGCTGTTTGGATAGTGAAATAACTAATATTCTCTATCAATTCACCTGAAAGTGGTTTGGATAGAGAAGTTGAAAATTAACCTGAAATGCATTCACCGGAAGGAGGTTTGGACAGATAAATTGAAAATTCACTCGAAAGAGGGAGTATCACCCAACTTTCACCAAGTTCACCTGAATTTACCTGAAAATGGTGAATTAGGTCCGGAGGACTTCCACCAAATTCACCACCTTCATAGTCACCGTCATGTGGCAGATTCAAGGGGAGTGGTCACATCAAATTCAGCAGGTGAATTTAATTCTCCCCTTCTTCACTATATAAATAGCCTCTTAACTTGAAAAGATCCAATTTCATTAATTCTTATTGAAATTTAGATAACAATATGCATGCTTCCTTTCTAATGCATATTGCTATTGCAAGCAATAGGGTTCATTAATGCACCCTGACTACTGACGGGGTCAATGTTATAGTTAACTATAGAAAGAATCGAAATATGAACACAAATGCAATGCATACCATGAAGTATAGGAACGGAAACAGGGATGATATTGGTAATGCTGAAAAGGAGAAGGCAAAAACAAAACACTTGTGAGAGAGGGACAAGCTATATATTAACTGCCCAAATATTAACCATCATTCTCCATCGTATAGTAAAATAAGACATTGTGCAGAACATGTTTTTTATGCTAGTATTCTATGAAGTTAATTTGAACTTAAGCTGTCCGACAATAAAAAAATAAGAGTTAACCTATGTGAATATCATGAGTAGATACTCCCCTAATAGCCATGGAAGAAAGCGCATCAAGGGGCAAAAAGAGAAGAATAAACTTTGTTTATGCAATTATAGTTTCAGCAACAGACATATTTGCATATAAGTTTCACTGCAACAGAGCAGGAAGTGTAAAAACTAAAGCAAATTGCTAATCGGTAATTACAAACATTGATGGAATTAAGAATGTCAATTGACACTACAAATCGAGATTTCTGTTTTCATAGGCATTGAGTTGTCTAATATTCTAACTTGTTCATGATAGAGAATGGTTATATCGTACGATGTTCTGGCAATCAACAAAAAGAATATAATTTCTCTTTCTTCATGCATCTTTGACTGTTTTAATCTTGTCCATGTGTTTCTCTTTCAAATAAAAGTTGTGGCATGACTATAATTGGATGTCCAAATTTCCTAGCAACTAGTATCAGTAAAATCATGGTGGAAGACAGCTTGGTTATACATTATCATCACCTTCAATAATATTTACTCCACATTGTCTACAATCATGAGCAGCGACTGACGTTCAATGTTTGTACCAAAGAAAAACTGAACTTCAACAATATTGTAGTAAAACCAAATGAACTACAAAATTTAGAAGTAGAAAAGACAGAAAGAAGATAGATAACTTTCCAAGCATAATATACCGAAATGTGAAGTCAGAAGAAATAGAACAATAGATAAGCATACCACTGAAAGAAATCAATGATAGAAATAGATGGACAATTCTCTAGCTACTTACCAGTGCACAAAATAACAATCCAAATAAACATAAGTTCCTTGACTGGGAGTCCAGTGCTGGCTTCCTTGCGTTGATCCTGCTTACAACCAGGGCAGTTTTCATGATAGACCTTCTTCAACAAAGGCTCAGAAACTGCCATCCTGTCCAAACCACCTCCCTGACAATTTCCTTCTTTCTTTCTCCCCTTTTCACCTTGCCTTTGATTCAGCACCTGTTAATGAGGCAACACTACAAGCATAACCTTGCTGATTCAAAGACACCACCACTAGTCTATCTTCCCATATAACTGAGGCAAAGGACACAAAAGACTTATTAATAAACCAATCACATCCACCAGAAACACCTGACAACGAACATCACTTCCAGCACTACAAAAGTTGGTCAATGGCCAGGCCACCATATATATATAGAAGCTCTGGACTCTTGCAAGGAAAACCAGATGAGGCCATGTGTAATCCTGTCAGGAGTCTGCGTCCGAGAGAGACTAGATGGTGATGTTTCACAACGAATTACGCCCACAAAGTATAATGCGGGATGAATGAATACATCACTGCCGACGTCAATATAGAATCTGTGAGATAACCATAAATGGACAGGATGAATGGAGGACCATCAACTTAGCACCAAATGAACCTACATGAAGACTGTATTAAGCTGCTTTTTAGGAGTTTGCTCGAGAAGAAGACCGAAGTATTCGGCTGCTTGTTTACTCATGGTGGATGCATGCTGTGAGAATGTAGTACTCTCTCCGGTCACTTTTAATTGAAACAGTCACATAATTGGAGATGTGAGATTCGCAACATAGGATCATTGCCGGGCGGCCATTATCGTCGTCTCCGGCCTAATTTTAAAAATAATTAGGGAATGTTAGAATAATATTATCTAATTTTTATATATATATTTTTTTAATTATCTCGATTAAAAGTGACTAGAGGGAGTAATGATTTTCTACTCTTAGCTGTAGCCGCCATTCTCCCGGTGTCGTGATTCATATGCAAAAAGGGCGGTCGGCTACTTTGGCTCGATCGTTTCTGCTAAACTGTTTATTTTTCACCTGATTGCTGACATAATTGAGGGTAATATGAGAGTGATCTTCTATTTTCTGCATGATTTATACTTCGTTTCATATAGTAGGAAAAAGTTTTTATGAAACACAGGTTGACAGCATCTGCGTGAGCTGATTTGACGCCTGCTGTAGGATTAAAATTTGATAGTGCCTTAGCGCACATAGGTGCAGCCTGGCTCACGCTGCGAGGCGTGCCTTAATTGTCTGCACTTGTATTGTAAATGAGTTAAATGTAAGGTGAGACTTTTCAGCACTCAGTAAAACCCAAGGTACTCAGATACACCAGATACTCAGCAAAACCCAAGGTTTTTTTACAGTTGCCTAGTAACACTATTGTCTGATACTTAGATCTTGACGGATAGACCCTATCGTCAAATATATAACAGTGGATCCCTACCGCTAGATTAAATTCAGGGATGGTGAATATTAACTATTGTTTATGTAAGTGGAATGCCACAATCAAACAATGAGATTTTTGTTGGTCAAGTTCTACCATCGACATGTAACATTGGGTGTTGCTGAGCATGCTAGAAAAATGTATTTTTTTCAAACCTACTTATTAAAGTGGGTGTTACTCTAAAAATTTGGGGTGTTGAAAAGTCTCAACACCCTAGTTGTAAGTGGAGCAAAATCAGATGGACTTTATTCGGCGGAGGGAATAGTAGGGTAATATTTAAGAGAACCCCGTTTGTGGAAACCTGGGTTCATGCACTTCTATAAACGTGTTCTACTCTTAGCAATCCGATATATGGAAATATTAATATGTAATTCCCAATCTACCCTTTGGCGTGGTGGTTTGGACCTCTCTCAGTTGTGGGAAGAGGATGGGAGAACTTTACCTTTTCCCAATTATGATACCTTATTTACCCAAATTTTCCTGGGCAGTGTTTTAACCAAAGTTGTTCCAATGATTGGCCACCTTGGAAGTTTGGAACACCTTTGGCAAGATACAATTCCACATTTCCAATGATTTATAGCCTTTTATCCCACAAGTGTTCCTTACCTCCCCAGAAATTTTCACAAGTAGTCTTGAAATCCTTTAAAAAGTTAAAAACTAGAGTGACTTTTATTTAAAACTTAAATTATATTTCTTATCAACATTACATGTTAAACATTTCAATTTCATGTTCAACATGTTAGACAACAAAACAAAAAAACATCAGCGAGCCGACACAAAGAGTGACAAATAATGCCTTGTGGTCGAAATTGACTTCTAGCACATGAAACAACCCAGCCAAAAACATTGACTAAAAAAGCATCAATTCCCGTATTCGTCTTTGTTTAGTTCTTCCACTTTTTCCACCAATAAGCATGACCAGGGGTCTTTGTTGATGTCTTGACTTCTTGGAGTAATATTCCCTCTGTCCCACTTGTTTGGGTGGTGCCTTCAACTCCAAGGCATGGAGGAAGAAGAACCAGTAGACCAGCGTGGAGAAGGACCATGGGCAGCATAGAAATGAAAAATAAAGATTTTGGAAACGGGTAGGTCGGTTCAGCGTTCGATCGGTAAGGCTATACGATTGACAGGCTGCAGCTATATACGGAATGTTCCATTTTGAGGGTTTCAGTACTGGATTCCATTCTCCTAATAGGCTAGGGGCCTTTGGGGCGCGAAAAAAAACCGGAACATCTATAGTGAATATTTCATTTCTACTGTAGCATTTATTTTTTTATAACTTTCAAGGGCGTATCTCAGCTAAAAGTGAAAAAAACATGAAATAAATAGTGAAATGAAACTAGGTATTTTACTTTTTATCACACCCCAAACGGCCCAAACATCCACTGTGAAATCATAACATCTAAGATCCGAAGAGGGATTGGGTATGAGGGTTTGTTTCTCATGGGATTGTTTTTTAATACATCTCTGGGGATTTATGAGAGAGCACTCTTGTCTTGTACTTTTGGTTCTACGACATGGTGGAATGATAGTTCTATGTCGAATTCTCAGGTCCATCTCCAGCCATAGGGTCATAACACCACATTATTATTGCTATTTGATCTTTTTCACACGGCCCATAAACATTATCATGCCATTGATCATTAATATATCAGGATGTTGCCACATTAATTTTTTTTCACATTACTGTTGCTTTTTGCATAGTTTCTTTGTAAAATTTCATAGCAATAAATGCTCGAGTTACCAAAAAAAGCGCCCATAAGTATTGAAACCTAAGTTTAACCTAATCTAAATCCTATATACTAGGTTAGCACCCAATGTACTATGGTCACGCAGTGGTTGGTCATGCTACCCGGACGCTAAAAACAGTTTCAGAGATGCATTGGAAATACCTGAGATACATGGATATCATAATCATAATCATAATCAATACCTGAGATACATGGATATAATGCAAAGATATCCCTCATATGGACGAGTACCTTTTATCAGTCAAGGGATGTATAGATAAATTAAATAGGTCACTCTATGTATGCGGAATGCAGAGATGGCAATTGGGGTGAGGATCGGAAGATACAGATTAATGCTCTGTCCGCCAAATGCTAGTTAATTGAGCTTATTTAGGGGCTGTTTGGTTGGTATTTTTAATAAATCTGAATCTTAATTAATAGAGAATTTATTCAGGTTGAATTGGTGTAAATGGAAATGCCATTTGGTGGCTGATAAGTTATGTAACTGAAAGAAGTCATACATGCATATTATAGCACTATGCACTACAGGCAGATCCCCTTGACATAAAATAGAAGTCAGTCAAAAGAATTAATCACCAAATTGGGTGTCCCACTTCGGTTGCCATAGAGGCTTCCATTACTTTGAAACCATATTCTACAAGCATTCCAATGAGATATTATTCCCAGCACTGGTCACAAGAGTTGAACCTTCCTTTAAACTGCTTCATAAAGTTCACTTTCTAGCAGAAGTGCTAGCATCCAGGAGTGACTATCTCGCGGTTTAATAGTGAATGATATGGTTGATATAGTCCATGTAGCACATCTTTTACTTCCAACTCTTTCCCTGGCGGGCTTATTATACTTGGTAACTAAGCCAGCTTAGCCAAAAACCTCGTTTTGCTACACTCTACATGTTAGTTTTCTGGTGGAGAAAGGAAGGGCTTGAAGGTCAGTAAGACCCCAACAAACTCCACAATGTTCAAGATGAAGAAAACCATGTGATCACCTGCAGTGTGGAAATCAAATTTTTAATTAGAAAACATAGATATACCTCATGTTCTGGTATATGAAGGCAAAGAGCTGAAGGTATTAGCTTAAGGATGTTATCTTAAGGTAATTTATAAATTTAAATTGTACAATAAACGTGGTGAAAAGTCTAAAATTTACTAGATTTGATCAGTATCTGTCATGGCTAATATAGGGATTTGAAGTGCACTTAATCAGATGATGACAAAATGGTTGATTGAAAGTTATACCTGGAAAGAAAGAAGAATGTTGCCGCTTTTGTGCCCATGCAAACCTGCACTTGCAAAAGCTTATATTAGCAAATGAAGATCAAAGCTGACGATGAATATAATTACTTTTAATTATGAATTTTGGTGCAGAAAACATTTATTCATAGACGTGAATCTCATAAAATAAGGCATTTCCAATGTACATCATATTAATATTATGTTGTCTCACTGTTGGATGTCAAAACTCATATTGTTAATATAAAGAAAACAGTCACGTTACGCTATACAGAACAACAGCACAAGCAAAACTAATTAGGTATCAACATGTAACATTACATTATAAGGCACATCAATTTTAAGTGCTACCTCAATTCTCTCATACACCACAAGCAAAACTAATTAGGTATCGACATGTAACATTACATTATTAAGCACATTGATTCTAAGTGCTACCTCAATTCTCTCGTATGGGAATCAACACTAATGAAAAATTGGCAGATGAAAAGTATCAGTGCCCGACCTCCAAATGATAATTACCGAAAAGGTTATAGAGCAAAAAATCAATAATAACTTACAAGGCACCTCCTCCTGCTGGTCCTGCAGCTTTGAAAAGAGACTGGGCGGTCATGGATATGCCATTAGCAGCTCCTCTTTGATGCTGGGGCTATAATTGAGACATCGAAGAAATATTTATCAATTTTGAGCATGATCTTTAGATTTACAATAAAAAGGACAGAAGAAAAGAGAACCAAAACAGAGCAGAGACTGGAAAATACCACAGCATTATTTTGCAGTATGAACGTTCCAGTGACAATGGAGACCTGAATGCATACATGCCAAGGAAATATCTTCAGAAAAAAAAAACAAAAGAAGGCATGACACATATGATTGTTCATATATTATCCATATAATCATTCACCACTTTTTTATTATTTCCGGAATGTGAAATTGATCAATAGTAGAGCAATACAATTTGATTCATACTTACGGATAAAACATTCTTCATAACAGATGCACTATTTACGAAAAATTTAAGTAAAAAGCCTGAAAGCATTGCTATAAATGGATAGCTTGATAGAAGTGGAATTGACAACACCTGCAAATTCACCAGAGAAAAAGTGCACATGATTTCAGTGGAGGTAGTGAAAACAAGTTCGAACAAAATATTTCTGTGGCTGACATCATACCGCTGCAAGGCGCGATACCATAATGGGGCCAAGAAACTTCTCGGCCCTAGGATATAGCCAGAGTTGAAATACCATAAGACCAAAGCCTAGATTCAAAGAGAACAATGTGATTTAGTGAATAAATACATGCAAAGAAAAATATAACTCATTTGAGGTATTGAAACGTTTGGTCTCCAAATGATACATAAATTTACAAGAATGAACACTCAAATATGCACCTGATATTGCAAGAACCTGTCCAACATCCTCAGAAGAAAAGCTCAGCCCACCATACTTTCTATTACTAACAGCCCAAAGAGAGAATATCTGCAAAAGGAGGCTTCGATGATGAAACTAAATCAACAAATAGTAACAACATGAATACAAAAAAAAATTTAGAAAATAAAGATAGTAACAAAATCATGTTTGCATGTTCTTGGTGCTTAGAGATACAAGAAAGGGTGGTATGATAGTGCCAACCAATTGTTATCAAAACATGCTGTCACCATTTTACTTAATTAGGATGTAATAACCAGCAAGTAATTTCCTGTCTGGGTTAATATATTTTGTCATACTTTCAACTTATATCCTAAAGCTCTTAATGGGTATTGATCAAATACACCTACAATGTTTCTGTAAGCGAAACCAAGGTTTCAGAAAAGCATATTGTGATTAGAAACCAGTGTAATGAATATATAAGAGGGTTGACTTCTCAATTATTTCCAGTCACTACCTATAGACTACAGACAACATGATCAATAGACTTCATGTCTTGCAAGATCATATTGGTGAGGGTTATTGTATATCACTGTTGTTTTACATTTATCAAATTTGATACTACAAAGCCCTACCTCTGTATACGCCATATCATGAAGCGAGAACACACAATAAACTATGATAGAAGACATTAAGGGCCAATTTTTTAAGAGGCTCTTATCAGCTTCTTGCCCTTCTACTACACCTTCTTTTAGGCCAGAAACGTTTGAAGTGGCTTCAAGATCATCACATGCAGGGGAGTCATAAGTTTTCTCATGATGCATATGTAATGTTTCCTGCAAAGAAAAAAATGGTTTAATAATACTCGAACCAACGATTATGATGTCTCAAGCAAATTAAGGAACATCAGATTTGGGCTTTTACTTACTGGGAGCCAAAAACAAGCAATTGTAACAGCAAAGGCAATTACGGATATACAAAGGCAGGGCAAGAAGTAGGGGAACCTACAAAATAATATTCAATTAGAAAGCGCAAAAGACTGAAAAACTGTAGACAGAAACAATAAAACTCGATGCAACACTAGAAAAATGAAGCAGAGTTGCAAGGATAACTGATTACCTTCCAAATAGAGAGTTCTGTGAGAAAATTTCTGGATACTTCTCAGAAGGCTAATCACAAGGATGGCACAGCAAGTTACATACGTTGAAAAAATATAAGAGACATTGAAAGACACAAGGTTTGCTCAATAAACATTGTTGAATTATATAAATGAAAAGTTACCGGTTTAGAAATGACAACTTTGAACCGACAAAAAGTGTAGAGATATTTAGATGGTAAATGAAATATATAGACAATTAGGAGATATGACTTACTTCTCTAGTATAGTCTTAACATAAATCTGAGGTAAGCAGATGATTTCCATTCACAAAACACAATCTGCATCAAGAGAAAATGTAGTACCTGTGCAAGAAAACCTCCAAGAGCAGGTCCAATTATAAGTCCTATTCCCCATGACGTGCTAACCTGTTGCAAAACAAGAAGGGCTCTGCAATATGTTAGATGATGTAAAACATGTCAGAGAATCCATGGAAAATATTTTACAGCAAGAATTTCTTACAAGTGACAATGACAGAGCTTGATGTTCATCCCGGCAGACTTCTGATGCATAAGCCTGTATTAATAATATACAATGGTAAAATTCCTGGAGCTGCTTATCAAATGCAGCAAAAATTTGGTAATAGGAATTTTCATATAACTTCCACTGAGATCCACTGAGACAGTGCTACTAGAGTTGCTCTTTTTGAATTGACTAGGAAAATAACCATGTAAACCAAATTGTTGCTAGAGAAGGAGCTTTACTCTAGCTTATAACTAATGCTTACATCCATGCATCTATGGTGATTCTTATTATATTAGAGTCTAAACGAGAACAAGTTGCACACTTACCTTAATTGGACCAAGAAGGCCATTAAGGCTTCCAAGAAGAAACCTTGTAGTAATTGCCATCCAAAAGTTTGTACTAAGACCAAAGAGAGTGTTGAATACAACACTATAACAGAAATGGAGCAAAGTTAGACTAAATACAACAAGAAAGAATGCTGACAAAAAAAAATTACTCCCTGGAGGGATCAAGTTTGAACTTTACTAACACTGAAATGGTGCCAATTATTATGACAGGTTTTCTTCCAATTCGATCAGCTATGATTCCCCATAATATAGAAGTCAATGCCCTTCCAAACATGAATGACGATCCTACACGGATTTTCAGTACATGTCAATTTCATTGCACTCCACCCAGCCAATGGAGAATATGCATTGTGCATTGGGCTTTCAAAAAAACATGTCATTCAGATTTCCCAAGAAAAAAAGAACTATGTGGTACTGAGCTTAGTATTACCCACCTACATAACCCGCATAGTAGCCTATGTCCTGCTCCTTTTTGGCAATATGGAAGTCTTGTATCTGAACAAGTAATGGATTTATGTAACGCAGCAATCAAACTTAAACTGAAACAGAAAGACTTCAATTCATAATTTTTTGGTTAATATTCAGATAACAAGATGCATGTTTCCTTGTTAATACATATTGACAAGGCAAGCAACATGCTACACCAATACCTGAGTACTAACGGGCTCAATGTCACGGTTATAGAACACATTTATAGCAGAAAAAGAAAATTCAACAGACATAGAATACATACCATGAAGTACAGGAACGGAAACAGGGAGGATATAGGTAATACTGTAAATGAAAAGGGCAAAAAGGAAACACTTGTGAGAAAGACACACTGAAGCTATGTCAATGCCTAAATGCTAGCATATGTTTGAAAAGCAAAAAAAAATTTCGATGATCGTAGTAAACAAGAGATTATACATAAATGCTATGAAGGAAACACTTCATTGAGAACCGTGTTAAGGTTCATTAAGGGTCAAGAAGAAAAGAGTAACCTCAAAATATAGCTATATTGATTCCTAGTTTCAACTTTCATATTGCCACAGAACAGAACGTATCACTAAAGCAAACTGCTAAACTCAAATGATTCAAGATTTCCTGTCTTCATATGCATCGAGCAGTCTAATCTTCTGATGTGTTATATATATGTATTTGTCACATCAAGGAGTGGGTGAGATCATTATGGATATTTGTAGTCGTCAGATCAAGATCCAACGGCTAAGATTCAAAGTGGCCTGATATAAGCAATATGAGAGCGATCTCATATAAACTTTTCCCATATATATATATATAGAGAGAGAGAGATGCTTTTATTTCCTTCTTGCAGTATCAGATTGCATGTCCTCAGCTATTCCTATCTTGTACCATCTCCAAAATAAGGTAATGTGATGCATGGTATAATTACCATAATTAACAGATGTTCCAACTTCATTAGCAGCAAGTATTCAATAGTGGAAAACAGCTTAATTACATTTTATCATCCTCAGTAATCTTAATTCCACTTTGTCTACAATTAAGATCAGCAACTAAACTTCCGAACATGAAAAAGATCAGAAACTTCTAAACGAAGAAAAAAAGAGAAAATAGAAAGAAAATAGAAGAGGGATTACCATCTGAAGCACAATAGAATAAAATAAAAGCAGACACTAAAAGAAACCAATGAAGAAAACAGAGAGAGTTATCAGTACTTGCCAGTGCATAATATGACAACCCATATAAACATAAGTTCCTTGACCGGGATATCCCGACTGGCTTCCTTGCGCTGATCCTGCTTACAACCAGGGCAATTCTCATAGTAGACCTTCTTCAACAATGGCTCTGTAACCGCCATTGAATCCAACCCAAGTCTCCCTTCTCTTTTTCTTGTTCACTTTTCAGTTTGGCTTTGATTCAAACACACCCACAAGTCTCTCTCCCAAAACCAAGGCAATTGAGACAGAACGTTTCTTGAATTCAAGAGCAGTTAAAAACTGTCTTAATACACCCAAAAAGAACACAAGAACAAGATTAAAGTCATTCACCGCCACTCCAAAAGCTGATCGTTAAATATATGAAATGAGTTTTGGACTTTTGCAAGAAAAAACCAGGAGCACCCATGTGCACTCGTGTCAGAAAGCAGCATATAAATGGTGCCAAAAGAATGAAGCTGCAGAGAAGAAGACCAAATGGTGGTAATAGACGTACCAATCTCTGAGGCTGACGCAGGGAGATGGAGGGAGAAGGGCCATGTACATCATTGCTGACGTCAAACCAGAGAATGATGACCACAACCAGATAAGGAAAGCAATATTGAAGAGACCATCAATTGCATTCTGACCATTAATGGCAGGAGATTAACCCTGCATGAAGATGGTCATTGCATTAGAATGTCATTTTGAAAGTGGTGTCCTTTAAAGTGTTTAAAGGTCTATCCCATCCAGATGGTGTTTGTTAGAATATATAATAAATTAATAAAACTGTTCGAATTTTTGGAAACTTAAGTTATGTTACGTGATAGCTCCAGGTAGTTCTAGTCATATGCCGCATTTGGTAGACGCTTTAAAATTAATAAAAATTTCTATTTCTAACACTTGTATTATTAGATTCTGCCACGACAGAGAGAAGCCATGGCATGGCATCAGAGGCCAGAGCTCTTGTTTGTCAAAGATGTTTTTGCTTTTTTTCGTCTTGGGAGGATGCTCAGCTGAGGATGGAAGCTGTCTTTCTCCAAATCCACGTGGAATAGGCTGGTCGCCCCACTTTGGCTCGTTTCTACGCTCGCTGTCGTTTGGCCTTTTTTTTTTTTTTGCGATAAGCATTTTTATCCTCCTCATCCGCCATCTTAAAAGTTAAAGCCCATCTTTTTTTACCGAGCATATGTGATGTACGTGCGCTGTTGATCATCAAGATTGACGGCTCATATACATGAAGGATTTCCATGCGAAAAAGAATGAGGCGGATAAAAAATACTTTCATTTGTGAGTGTTGAATTAATCAAACATCATGAATAGTGTGACATAAAATGGTGAGAAATGCATTTGTGGGCAAATAATCTATTTGTGCACAAATAAGGCATTCATGAGAGAAAAGGGTGCCACAAATGGCTCATAGAGGTATAAATTTGTGGTGTAGCAAATAAGCAAGAAAGGGTAAAATCTTCACATGGATATTTTAAAGAGTCCTGGCATATGTGCATAGGCGTGCAGCTCGCGGTTGCAGGCCGTTGGATTGCAATCGATTGGTACATCTTAATACAGGGGGGATGCAAGTTAGTTTGAATACCTTACCCCCAATTAGAGTGCACCATTTGAATTCGATCATATGGATCGATGCAAGCCTACATACGTGAGCGGGAGAGCAAGTTACCTTTTTCCTAATTTTTCGACATAAATTTTTTCCTTTTCTAAGGTAAATAAGTGGGAAAAGGTTAATATGCAGCACGCTTCACTCGAGTCGACATGTGTTAAGGTGCCTGACCCCTGTATTAGTGCACACTATTGGATTGAAATTTGACGGTCTGCGGCTCCTTGTGCACGTTGCTGCACGTGAACTGGGATGGTGCATACTGGGCAATGTGCTTCCTCCCCGGATGCATATGATGTGCAGTTGCCCGAGGTGATTGGCAGGGACTTGGACACCCCTTGGTACTTATTAGAAAAAAAAACGAAGATAATAAACTTTCGAAATTTCATTTTCGTACCCTTGATGTCAATAAAGTAATTTGCAAAGAATAGCTTCCTTGTTTACACTTTACACATCAGAAGTCCATAACAAGGTGAAACAGGCTCAAATGCCTTGCAGTTTTTTTTTTTATGTGAAAGGCCTTTACACATTTATGAACTAATGGATGAACGAGTTCAATGCACATTGATTCAAGTTAGCTGTCACCATTCTTCTTCAAAGTTCAAACTGAAGAATATCGGGCAGTTTAGCATCAGATCCCGTGGTCTTCTTTGCTTTCTTGCATCCACCAATTAGCATCACCATGGAATTGGACACACTTGGGGGAGGGTGCACATTGTGGACTCCACCAAGGTTTGACTGCAGCCTTGTCACATGCTGTCAAAGCTGAAGGTTTGCTTCACGTCACTTCAGTCTTCTATCTGGCTAACAAGGCAACAACTTATTAATTGGACAAATGCTAGAGCAGCCATGCATGCTAGATAGAAAACTTTGAGTATAAGTCAACTATGAGAAGTGGCCAAATACGATTTAGAAAGTGCTAGCTGGAGTGTTTGATTGCCATGTTGATTACAATTTTGAGAGAACAAAGATACTCTAAGCGATGATTTGCCAAAAAAAAGTTCTATAAATTGGCGATTCTTATACCAAAAAAATAAAAAAGTTGATAGCCCTAAGGGTGAGCCATTTTAAGTGGCACTTGAGGGTTATCTAAAGTGGAAAGTGATACTGCTACACTGGTGTAGACGTAGTGAGCTCACTTTGACTGTCCAATCGAAACACCAGTGCATGTATATGCCGGTGTACAACTATCAGCTTCCGAAATGGACAATGATAATGACGTACATACTCCCTGGAAATAGCCAACATACTTATCTCAATGATCAACTGACCTTTTGAGAGTGTGAGATACTTGCATGATTTGCTGCAAGAGCATGGGAAATAAGGAAATGGATTTTAAAGAATCGGAGGTTGAAGTTGTTCTTTGGCAGGCTTTGACAATATCATTAAATTGATGCACCATTGTCTCATTTAGTATTTGACTTCATAATATCATTCATGCTGTAAAATTGAATAGATTTTTTTTTCTGGATAAGTGTAAAATTGAATTGATGATATCATAAAAAAGACATGCCAAATAGTAATATTCAGAAAAACCTAGTCAATCCATAAATTCGGCAAAATTTTGGCCAGATAATATGAAGCCCTCAAAGTAAAAATGTCCTAGATACCAGATATTAATCCACTAGGAAAAGAGCAATGCTATGCACGGTCTCGCCTAGGACCGCTTGCCGCATGCGCACCATGATATGCGGCCCCCATACACAAGCCCATGCCTACACGCGGTAGCATTTTCATTGTGAAAGACCTTTTATGTAGCATTTTGCAGCCTTACCCACAGAATTTTGTTTTTTTGCTAACAGGTAACATAAAGAAAAGGATAACAAGTTGAATTAACTGGACTGGACTTATTCAAGCACGAAGGAGAATCAGTATCAACATACTGTGGGAACTTTGTTAATGCCACAAATGAGAATGAAGTTAAATTGGAGTTCGGCCTGAATGCTCACGCAGTAGTAAATGCTTATTTTGTCAAGAAAGAAGGTGAACAAGTTACACATGTAGAACAAAGATGGCAAGACTGCTGAGTGCTGACGGTGTCCGCGTGCCTCTGCTAGTAATGGAGCTTACCTACATATCCTACTTTGTTGAGGAGTGAGCATGCAATCGAAGAGATTCACAACTTCAACGGGGCCTAAATATTTTAGAGAATACAAATAGTCACAAACTTCCAAGTGATCTCATTTTCATAACCTTTTGTGAAGGATCCTCTCACAGCAACCAGCTCTTGAGATCACCTATGAAGAAAAAAGGTCAAGTTGTTGCCCTCACAACAAATTCTGATACGATTGGCCAAGTATTTCTACATATATGTCATTAGTAATTACAGAGACAAATATTTCCTTCTTTGTATCACGTAGTTATGTCCAAACAATCCTGGCAGCATTTGCTAATAGTGTATGACTTCGACAAGAGGTTGCTTAAAAGATATTCAAATGTGGCTAGGGAAATTTAAACTTTCCATCATACAAACTGTTTATCAGACCCAAACAAGTAACTCCCTCAACCGCATATTAATTGTTTGGAATAAAAATCAGAAATGAACTACCAATCCAGAAATTAATGTAGAACAGAGGGTGCATAGAATTTCCTCAAAAAATGGCAATTGAGGTTCTTCTCCCCCTTCCTGGGCCCAATAAGAACATCATATTTTTAGTTAAAACTCTACATCCCTTCTACCCTTCGGCCCAGGCCCATCATTCCTTCACATGGCATATAGTCCGGCCCATTCTAAGGCCCATTTCATCCTCTACTATTTACCTCCTCCACATCAATCTTTGAAGCAGGTCCTTCCCACCTCTGCATCTCCTTTGTCCTCTATCCTCTATTAGAGATATTATCCAGTGGAACGGTTCTACCAGGTGGCTTGTGAAGAGGTCTATTCAATTTTTGGCACACTCGACTTGTGGATGGTTAATTCTCTTGATATGGAAAGGGAGGATTTATCTCTGTAAGATAGCTAATTTCTAGCTTTATATTCACAAATAGGCTTTAATTATGCAATCCACAGGAAACTAGCTTAAAAAAGTATTCCCTTGGGCTTTTCAGAGCATCAGAATGATATATACCCCTCTGTTCCGAAAAGCCTGGCTGTATTTGCAAAATTAAGGATTCAGAAATAAATGATTGGATTTGCCCTACAGGCCTAATTAACTCATTTTCAAATGCTGCCAGAATTTTTTGGGTGGAAGGAGTTGTTAATAAGACTAAACAAATGCAACAATATAATAAAATAGCCAAAATCAAATCAATTTTTTATAACAAGTATACAAGTTACCTCAAGCATGAATCATTAAAAAAACCACAATATGAATATTGAAACGCAAATCTAGAAGTCATGTGGATTATATATAGCAAAGAATACTTCAAAGATAATTATGCTCCTGATATCTATCGGATTCATTTGTCAAAAGAAAGTGATAACTACTCAACCTAGCCACTTCAATCATTAGAATAGAAAAAACTAGGAGAAGAAAAACACAAAACCAACGCTCCTAGCACCAAGAAACCAACATACAGCAATGAAAAATGGCCTAAAGGCAAGTTATTTCAATGAAAATACATGGTTCAACAATGCACTCGGCTCCATAACTGTTTGTTTAAGATCAATGCCTGCAGGTCGTAGTGTATATTTTGTGGAAGCTGCGAGCACAGCAAAATGCAAATTTTTACACCAATTCTTAGTTTTTGTTTCCTTGGAACTCAACATAGGGGTTGAAAAATATCATGCCGTCCAGTTACAACAAGCAATACCACAAAGTTTTTTTGGTAACATATGAGGCTGAGGTCGTTCCCATAATGGAAAAATCGCGTAGTTCTGCTTTATCGCATTTTCATCCAGAAGAAGAGCCAATTTCTTTACCACTTCAAACAGCTTGATGGCTAGAGTTGCCAAATATTACATCATGGAAGGGTATGGATCGTGGAGACTACATAAAAATCCTTTATTTTTCTCTACGTTGCTGAATCAACCTTTTCAACTCATTTTTTTTACCAAATTTCAACTTGAAGTTACGTTGGTGCCTTTTGAATTTGCTTACATTCTAAAAGATTTGATTGATAATCAAGAATGTATCTGCATCATACATGTGACAAAAAACTTTGACTAAATAAGTTCGCAGAGGAACGCCAAATCAAGAAATATAAGGACAAAAGAAACAGCTGAAAGCTGCACTTACTTTGATTCATCTCTGATTACCTTCTCCCTCTAGATTTTGAATCGTAGTGATGAGCCTTTTTCTTCTTCTTGCGCACCACAACAGTGGGGCCGCCTCCACCTTCTCTGAAAGGCATGCCCATAAGAGCAAGGAGCCTCTGAGCTTCATTATCTGTTTTGGCAGTAGTGGTAATGCAGACATCCATGCCCTTGGGCTTGCCAAGAGCGTCATATTGGATTTCTGGGAAAACACTCTGGTCACGCATGCCAATGCTGTAATTCCCATGACCATCAAAGCTGTTCGGATTCAAACCTTGGAAGTCTCTGGTTCGAGGAAGGCCCAAGTTTATGAGGCGGTCTAGAAATGAATACATCATCTGAATACACAACACGTGAAGGTTAACCATTGTCGCTACCAACAAACTCAGAAAAACTAGGATCAAACAATATATCGAACACACGATGACGGAAAAGCAAATATATATATAAAAATCGTAGTTCTAAATTGCCTGCTCACAATGACAAACCAAAAAGATGAGCCCACTAAAATTCTGCAATCTGCATTGTAGAAATTAGAAAACCAAACACCCATGAAAAAAGGGCTGGACTTAACCGTGTCAATATTTGTGAACAGCACTGGTATGATTCAAGCTCTTTCCAAATATTACAGTTTCCAATGTCTGTAGGCAAATGCCCGCCATGATTACTAAATAGTGCTAGTTGAGAAAGGGTGATGCAGAACACGTCAATTCTCCCTTGCTATCTGGGTGATGCCGACCATGTCAATTCTCCCTTGCTATTCACATTAAACATATAGGCAACATATCACCAGTTTACTACTCTGGCCTCATCTGCTCATAAGACGGAAGTGGCCTATTTCATATCTCTTTGTAACAAATTAAGTGGAAGTGCACTTCAAAAAGCATATTTTTACTCCTTTTTCAAAATGAGGCGTTTCAAGTCTTTACAACCCAATTAAAAGGGGCAGGGCAACTAGCCTCTTAGCACCGCCAATCCCCTCCCACGCATCATCTAAGCATCAGGTAAATCGAGATATATCCCGGGTAGGTGGCCAACAGAGTTGGGGTTCAAACTCACCACTTCTGCTTCGTCATGCAAGTCCTAGCCATCCCACCAACACCCCGCTGGTTACCATTCTCTTAAATTACCAGTCAAGTTCTCTTACCTGTGTGTCCCACCATTCAATAATAATGACAATTTTCCAAGTGTAGCCATTAATATGGGACGGTGAAAGTAGTGTATTCATCCATGACTAAAACCTAATGCTTATTAGTCGCTAAAAAATGGCCCTATCCCTCATATCATTGTCATCAGAGTGTGTGTATACCATAGAGAGTTGCAATACCAGGATGTAGAAGTAGGAGTCACCCTCAACTGAGATGTAAGGAAATCAACATGGCTAAAATTTGAAAATGTTTACTCACTTTTCCTCTCAGGGTGACTGCAATCCCAACAGGCTGCCCTTCCCTGAGCTTGAAGACGGCAAGCGCCTGCCTAGCCCGTGTCTTAACAGGGCGTTGTCCTGTAATCACAGCCATATCCTTGATTGCAGCTTCCAACCCTTTTGAGTTCTGCGCCGCATCCCCAATCCCACAGTTCACCACAATCTTCTCAATCTTAGGTACCTTTAACATGTTCCAACAATAAAAACATCCACAAACATCAGATGTCCACAATCCAAAAAACCACAGCCAGATGGGGAAAGCATAGGAAACTCCCAATTCCATCGATAAATAAAGATTTTAATATGAAAAATAACAACACAACATAAAAATGACCTAATTTTAAAATTCCATATTTCAAACAGCTCATCGCACCAAAGATCCAAAACAAAATAAGTTCAAGAACCCATAACCGCAAATTGTCAAAATGGAAGAAACTGTGGCAACAACATAAACAATTACATTCACTGAAGAACAAAAGTTTCGACACTTAATGGTTACCTCAACACCTCGTCCTATATTAATAGTCCAATTTGGTTTTTCAAAATGAACTAAAATCAGTTCATTTCGGAAAATCAGATAGGACTAATAATTTGGGACAGAGGGAGTAAAACACAGCAGAAAAATGAACTAATTCTAAAATATTAGACTTCAAACAGCTCATTGCACCAAAGGTCCGAAACCAACTAATTTTAAGAACCCATAACCACAAAACATCCAAATGGAAGCAAAAATGCGGGAAAAAAACGATAACGGGAACAATTACCAAGATAACTCCATCAAACAGAGACCTTACACTCAGTGAACCACAAAAGCAACAACATTTAATGGTTATCTCTTCACCTGATAAAGAACCACCAAAAAGAGAGAATTTGATTTCAAAAAATAGCCACCAAAAAGAAATAATTCTAAAATTCTTCCCTCCATCTGGAATTAGTAGATTCATTTGGTTTTCCAAAATAAACTATTCATTCCAAAAAGAACTCGTTTTGGAAAACCAAATGTATTTACTAATTCCGGACGGAGGGAGTATACTTCAAGCAGCTAAGCGCACCAAAGGTCCAAAAACCAACTAATTTTAAGAACCCATAATCGCAAATCATCCAAATGCATGCAAAAATGCACAGAAAAAACACAAAAAAGCGACAACAGAACCAATTACAAAGTGAACTCCTCTTGTAAAACAGAGTCACTACATTCAGTAGACACCAAAAGGCAATACAATTTAACAGCTATCCCTTCACCTCGAGCACATTTTCGTACGAGAACTCCTCTTTGAGCAAGGGGACGACTTTCTCGAGGTAGGACGTCTTGAGGCGATGCACCTTCTCGGCCTCCGTCTTCTCGACCAGCACTATCCCCGTCGACGCCCGCACTGAGAGCCCGAGACGACTCGGCCCGGCCCTTCCCACGCTCCGGCACGGGATGGAGACGGCGACGGGCGACGACCGGCTTCCGAGTTGGGCCGCCGGCGACGGACCAAGCGGGAGGAGGAGATGCGCCATGGTTGAGCTTTGGACTCATGCTCGGACCTCTGCGCTTTTTATTTCCTTGATTTCTTATTTGACTTTAATACCCCTAACCCACGAAACGGAACAGGCCTATTTTACTTTCTGGGTAGGTAAATTCGTAGAAACCAGTGGATATATTTGGGAATTCATGTTCTTCTTCTTTCGGTGAGGTGTGTTGATATAGTTTTGGATAAGGGGATACGTTATGGGCCGGAATGCAGTGCTCCGACCTTATTGAGATTTGTGCCGGTTTTAGGGTACGAAACTGGGCCTGTTTTAAAAATCTATGGGCCCATCTAGAATGGAAAGATGATTGGACCGGCCCACAAGCGCGGGGTCTGCATCTTCTTCCCCATCTCAGGACGGCGGCTCTCCGGCGCCGACGAAGGTATCTCGACCGTCGTCTTTTCATTATCAGGTGAGAGCATCGTACTCTGTAGGGGTGTTCATGGACGTCCATGTCCGTTTGTCCGTCAATGTCCGTCCGCAATTTAACGGACGTATGAACCACGGACCGGACACGGACGAGTGCGATCTGTCCGTTCTAATGGGGTACTACGGTCCGTGTCCGTTACGTTATAACCCCCAAATCCCTACTTGAGAGTTCTTCGCCGTCCCCCCCGTGCCCTAGCACCACCGCCACCGGGCACCGCCCCTTCTCCGTCGTGGTCCCCTTCTCCGACGTGCTCTATCGTCTCCGGAAGCTCCTCCTCCGACGACGCTCCTCCTCAGGTACCCCCAATTTCTTTTTTTTTTCGGCGGAGGGTTGTGGATGGCGAGGAGCAGCACCATCTGCGAGAGCTTCGTCCTGGTGGTGGGCTTTGCCGTCCTCTTCGCCTCCGTCGCCTGATTCGTCGGGGCGCTTGATAAATCCGACTGCTTGTTTTCCTTAGTTACTTATGATCCATTTTTCGCTGATACTCCTAGTCAGCTAAAACTAAAAGAGTCTTGTTTTAGCATGGTACACATAAAAGAACTGAAGGTCATTTACACTCTAAAAATCAAGTTAATGATCTCTTCTTTAGTATTTGTATCCTGAAAGTAATCCCACAGATCACATTGTTTTGGGTACTCTTGATCGAATGTCGATACAGAATTTATTCTGATTAAATGTGACTTAGTAGGAGAAAATGAACGCTTATATTATGAAGTTTGGTTTTTCCAGAAATGTATTAGCTTGGTGAACACAATGTACACACTACAAGTCCAGTCCAGCAGTTGTTGGATGCTTTATTGCAATCCTTCTACTATGCTGTATTTTGTTAGTCTTTAAGTATGTGTTCTATCTATATGTTTCTTGTTGGATTAGCATTGTTGTGATATTCAGATTTGGATTGTCTTATATTATCCTTTTTATTATTGAGTATAGTAAATATTGCCCAGATGACATCTCTTGCTGTGACATCGGTAGTTTACGTAAATTGATTCTTAGCTTGTGGTCTCATCATTTTTTGCAACTAATATCCATGTCTCCTCATGTGTGGCATTGTTTGAAGATTTTTTTCCAACCAGACCGTTTACTGGCTTCGCATGAAGCAATGGATCAACTATTTTTATCCTTGTTTTGCCTAGACGAACTGATTTTTAGTTCGAGATGTCTTTGCAAATGACTATTTCGAGTCCCGTTTGCCGGTCGTTAAGTTGAAATTGGCTGAAAGTGGGGTGCGACTTGCGGCAACACTCAATTGGATTTTTGCTTGAATTCTTGGTCGAGCAAGGAGATAGAACAGCTCTAGCTATATTTTTCATGTGATTAATATATTGGACATCAAATCCTTCTTATGTTCTTGTATGTGAATTCCAGTGGCTGCAAGCTTAGAGCAAGATTGCACACTTAGAACATTCTGAAAAATTAGAGTCTGAAGCTAAAATAATTGATCGCCTCTGGTATTTCTGTATATGATACAACTATACAAGGCATGCTTGATGTTCCACTTCAACAAAAGGTGGTCACTACAAATAAAAAAAAACCAAAGAACGTGTTCAACATACAGCTTACATAACATTTTATGAAAAAATTGAATTTATTCAATTTACATGACATCAGGACATCATTACCAGAAGTTTCAAATCAATATTCAATGTTGTATGTTTTATTGTCCAAAAGTGTCCATGGACGTCCGCGGACAACCACGGACATGGACGGACTGGACAACACCCCTTTTGATTATGGACGGACGGTTGTCCGTGTCCGTGAACACCCCTAGGACTACTCTGTGTTGATACTATGTTTTGAGGCTGGCTTTTCTTCACTGCAATTAGCTTCTCAAGTTGAAAGTTATCATTTTTTCTTCTTCTTGGTTGAAGCCTTGTAATGCATAAATAGCAGGAATTGAACTTTGGGTCTGTGTAATGTCAAGATTTCTATCCTATCCAATTAGCTTTATGAGATTACAGAGAAATTCTGATGTTAGGTTGTTTTTTTGTACTTTTTCCATGCCCAGTTGATGTATTTTTCAATAAATTTTAGGGGAGGTTCTTCCTAGATACTGTTTAAGTTGTTGGTTTTTTATACTTTTTTTACTGGCAGGAAGATGTCGTCATTAAGGAATGCGATCAATAGAAAGGCTCACAAGGAGCGAGCGCAGCCGTGAGTTGATTTTTTTTTCTCATGTGGAGATATTTAGTTAGAGCATTACAAAAGAGTTTATGATAGATATATTTACGTTTTAATCCAGGCATGCAAGGAGGAGGTTTGGGCTCCTTGAGAAGCACAAGGACTATGTCGTACGTGCGCAGGCATTTCACAAAAAGGAGGAGGCTTTACGTGTAAGTTGTTCATGTGCTATTGCTTGCTTAATTTGTATCATATGTTTCTTGTTTAATATATTTAGATATCCAGCTTCTCTTTATCCAGCGCCAGAGTCTAGATGTTACACGTGTTATTCTGCTGAATTAATTGGCCTAACTTGTATGCTATTTGAAGAATTGATATTCTCGCTTTTCATAGGAATATGTGAGTTAAATTTTTTAAAAGAATTGAAGAAAAGTTTATTATTTTCATAAATAAAAATTTCTCTTGATTGATAATTGTTTGTTTACATCCATGTGATTTGCTAGTATTGGCCCATAGGACTAAGATTCAATCTTCTCACTAACAGTACCTATTTTGGTTGTTATTTGTTGTTTGCTGGAAATATCTGTGGCACTTCTTGGTAATTAATATGAAGAAATACTGATCCATCTCATTTGACTTACAGAAACTTAAGGAGAAGGCAGCATTCAGGAACCCTGATGAGTTTTATTTTAAGATGATTAAAACAAGAACTGTTGATGGTGTTCATAGACCCGAGTATTTCCTCTATATTCTCTGTTACTTTAAAATGCATAGTTTTTCTGTCATTTACGTGTTATATCTTCTTTTAATTGTATTCAATTATATAAATGCAGGAATGAAACCAAACATTACACTCATGAAGAGCTCATGCTGATGAAAACCCAAGATATAGGTTACCTTCTACAGAAAATGCAAAGTGAAAATAATGTAAGATGCATATATCGTTTGTTCTTTCTCTTTCATTTTTTCTTCTGTGGTTGCTGACTTTCCTTTTACCTGTCTCAGAAAATTGAAAAGCTGAGTTCGGTACTGCATGCTGTTGATAAGAAGCCTCAAAACAAGCATGTCTACTTTGCTGAGGACAGGTCTGATATTCTGCCTTTCCATATATGACTTCCTTTTTCTTTGTTTAGTCTCTGGGATTTAATGTATGTCTGAAAGGAATGGAAACTATTGGGGGATCACTGGGACTAAATAAAAACCTGACCTCACTCCAGGATTAAGCAGGTTTTTAAGAGAGCTCTGCCCACTGAATACTTCTATGTGTATTCATCTGGTTAGTGTGTAAATCTTTTAATTATTGTTTTACTTTTGGCAAGAGAAGAGCACTCATTTTGTAAGTATGCTGTCAGGTTCCCAGATCAATATGAGAAAGATTATGCTGTCTTCTGTTATTATGAATAATATTGACGTCATATTTTTAGATTAATTTAGAATGGATGTGTAAGATCCATGTTGCCAACCTCAAATTGTTGGGAAAAGGCACTACTTGTTTTTTTATCAGGATTAATCATTTGCATATTAACTTAAGAATTAGTTGTAAGCTGATACTAGAGTGTCCTGGTTTAAAACTTGAAATTTTAAGTTTTTCAGTTTGATCTCCTTGTTTGAGCTGTTTACTGTTGTTTCTACCTGTCATCATAAAAGGTTGGTTTAGTTTTTGAAGAATCATAGGCACATTATATAGCAGACGAAATATGAATTTCTTTTTTCTTTTTTTCTTGTTAGAGTCCAAGAAGATTTCTATAAACTGTGGGAGTGAGGAAGAAGAGAGGGAGGGCAGTGGGGTTTCTTATTTTTTTTTGGTGACAGTTTACTTAAGCATGCAGTTGGTGTTATTTAAAACCCAATTAGTAGTGTTTATTGGTACTTTGAGAATGTTGGATGTTCAGTTTGCCTATTTTAAGATCTTAGAGTTTAGGTACATTGGTTAGTTCAACTGCTAGGAGTCCATTCTTTTTATATTGGTAGTAAGAGTTTACGATTCACCAAACAAAAATCTTCGTGTGATAACATGAAATGTTGAGGGCAGCTGAGATGACGAAACGTTAATGTTGAAATATCACAGAACATAAAGGACATAAATGGCAGAAGATTGAAACACGAATTCTACCCGCATGCTTATTATCTTTGTTTTTCTCCGATATGTTTTAAAAAGGAACAGTTCATTTGTCTTGAACCTAGGGATGAAGCAAGAGAGATAATGTCAAGATCCTCACCTACATCAAAATCACGGCCTTCTGAAGATGTGCCAAAACATATAGAAAGGCAAGTAATATGTGTGTTTAAATTTTATTGTATTTTTGGGTTGTAAATTGATTTGATTGTTATGTTTTATTCAGTGGTATAAATTTTGAATGGTATGAATGTTGCAAAAAAGAAATGAATAATTTTTTTTTGTTGAGAGCTTTTTTCCCTGATTGACATAGAAGTCACTGGAGTAGTTCGGTTGAGCGATAAGGTTTAGCATAGTTCCAAAAAAAAGGTATAAGGTTTAGCAGTTCAGAACAGAAAGTGTAGGTTTTGTCGCTGTTGAGTTGAGTTGCTGAAAAATAGTCTTTATGCTTTCGCTTTCATAGACCATACATGGGTTGTAAATTCCAGTTTGTACCTGTTTCAACCCTATCTTAGTGGATTATACGGCCACTTCTATGATTATTTGGTCTTAATTTTGCTATATTATATTTTGCAGTCTTTTAGAATATAAATAGAGTCTAGTTTACATGAGACATGGCACATGCAGCCTGCATGAGCCGAAACATCTTGAGCCGTCAGATTTCATCCCGACTGCGGGTGTCAAATCAGGGGGAAGGTAAGTGTGAATCACCACTTGCCCCTAGGTGACTTGGTTCATGCAAATGTGCGTGAGCCGTGTCTCATTTTAACTTTTCCTATATAAATATACAATGATTCTAGGTATATTACAACTTCTTGCCACTACTATGATTATTTTGTCTTGATTTTACCATATTATATTCTGCAGTCTATAGAATATAAATCTACAATGATTCTAGGTACATTACAGCTTCCATGACTTTGTGTATCAGATGATGTTATTTAGATTGTCATACAAGATTTGGTTTCTTTGGATCTTTGAAGTAGTAATATACTGATCACTGCAGCTTTCATTTACAGGAAAACTGCTTCCTCTTACAGAGAGCTGGAAGCAAGAAAGAACAGGCTACATGACTTGGAGAAATTGTATGGGGACATGGCCTTGCAGAAAGAATTGCAGGTTTGCATGCCTTTTTTATGCATCTTAAAATGCTTAAGATAGTTTATTCTGGAAGGTCTGATGTAACATTTGAAATAAACAGAAAAAAGGGCGGAAGCGCAAACTTCGTGAAGATGAGATTGTTTGTCCAACGGCAAAACCTGTATACAAATGGCGAGCTGAACGGAAACGCTGATAAGGTACGGATTATGTTCATTTGGTGGAGCTATGTGGTTGTATGAACTTTAGAGGTGGATACTTTCCTCTCCAAGCTTGAGCTCGAAATTGTTAGTGAAAACTCTAGAGTTCTGGTTTGAAGTTACCATCTTGTTTCGAAAGAAATTAACCAAGTAGAAGTTCTAGTATTGAATGACAGTTTATTTTTGTCTTGATAGGGTTGCATTGCTGAAAGGAAAATCTTTGGGATGTAATGGAGATTGGATATGAGTTTCTTGAAGTTACCATTTTATTGGTATCAATGAAGATTGTTCACACAGTTGAAAATGCCAACTGGTGAACTTGCGGTGCTTAGTAATACACGTATGAGATCAGCCAGTCTGAAATGTAAGGGGTGAAGTTAGGGTTGACAAGGACTCTGCTTGAACTCATAATTTATGAGAACCACGGACTTAACCTTTGATGTTTTATATTTTTGATAATCCTAATGTACAAACTCGAATTGATCAAAATTTGGAGTATTTAGACATTCTTCTACAGATGTCACATCTAATCCTAATTCTGATGGCCGTGAATATACGTCTGTAGAGATATACTTAAGTGGCAAGCCAGTGCCTCATGAGCACAAAATATTGCAATGGTTGACAGGTGATCACCGGCAATGCCAAAACCAGTCGAAGCACGTCCGACCAATCCAGACCCAATCTGTCCGACACCAAAATGAAACAAGACCCAACGGAAGCTAAGGCACACCTCCGCTGATTCCGCCACCGGAATCATGATCTATGTAATCCCTTCTTCCTGCTGCTGCTGCTGAGCCTCTACAGTGCCAACCTCGTAATCGACATGGTCCAGGGGCCAAGATACTTAGTGGAGTCTGTCTCCATCAAGGGCATTAACATATCTTCCCATGAGACTCGATTGCCGGACTTCTACGTCCGGACCCTGCCTGAGAACCCGGTCTCCGGCATTCAAACTGGGATTGAACAGCTCCGTTTCTGCAAATGTCCAGCTCTGTCACAGCAAATTGCCGGCCACCTTCCACAGCCAAGGGTCGACGAAATCGGCCACGAAGGTCTTCGATGTTGTACTGTCGGGATCGAGAGAGCATGGACCTGGAGGTTTCAGTCAGACTCAAGGCCAGTAGCGCCGGTACACAGGAAGGTGGAAAGTGGAGTGCTGATCATGGATAAGCTGCCATAGGACTTTCCAGGACTTGATTGCCCTAAGATGGAACCTATGTATGTCATGGACTAGAATATTTCTTGAGCTAGCCGCTTTTAGATTTTCTTCTTCTTCCTTTTTTTTTGCTAAGAGTCTGGTAGATTATGTGATATAATCCTTTACATTAGGTTGCATGTCCCCTGGATTTACATGTTTAGAATGTCTTTTAGAAAAAGTTCCCAGGTGTGTCCACCTAGCTACCAGATAGCAATCTTACTATTGTTTCATCAAAGCTTCAGATATATGTATATCTGAAGATTAGTATTATTATTACAAACATTTTCTCCTACTTAATCTTCGCCAGTATTTGAGCCATTCCAACATTTGCACCTAAAAGGTCACATACCAAAGTTTTGCATTTGCTACATTTTGTTGTAGGTGACATTTGACAGGAGTTCAATTAATCCGGACAACGAACTAAAGAAATACTACCATTTAATGGTACGACATCTAGATTAATGATAGTGCCAAATATCAACTTAATATTAGGGTAACTTAATTAAAGAATCTCTAGAGCTCATGCAAGGGTTTTCTTTCGGTACTGCAATATAATTAAACCAAAATTAAGTTGTTACGCATATGAACAAAAACAAAAAACGAAAGTATGCAGACCTCTGAATTCCATTTCTTTTTAATTGGGTCATATTTTCCATCCCGTTTTACTGTCTTGAAAGAAAAAATGTCAAGAATTAAAAATGTATATGACGCCCCAAAAGCCAAAGAATAAGCTTGTTCTCTGCCTATCGATCAAAGCCAAAGGATGCTTGCGCTTGAATTTACAGGGCCCATACGAAAATTAGACTATGGGCAAACTGTAAAATCGAGCTCTTGGCACTGGTACCAGTCAGATATGCAATGAAACTTGGTTCTCTCAGCATAGGCAACAATCAAACACAAAAACATTGCCTGGCTAACATATAATAGGGAAGCTATAGATAAATTCATATGCTGCTAGAGGGAAGATGAAGTAAATATACCTCCAACAGAGGTCTACACCAGTTATCATTCAGTACTAAATCAAAATTATGTCCACTGTGTGATGAAGTAACATTCTGCATTATCAATTATTCCTTGCATCATTGATAATGCCTCCTTTCATGGTTTACTGAACAGCAAACAAAATACTTAAAACAACTAACTTTTATTTGAATATATGGCTTTGCCAGCAGCAGGCCCAATAGAGAACCTCATTCAAACATATACAATATCGAGCTTAAGTGATATAAAAGATACAAGCTTTTTTTGTTGGATAATTCCTAGATCTACAATTACACCGTAACAACATCCCATTAAACCTTAAACCCTTTCAACAAATCTCCTTATCTATGACCTTCCAGTTAACCCGAAACCAGATCAACTATGTCATTGCAATAAACACACAGTGATAATTGCTGTATCACTTACATTTCTGTTATTAGCAGTTCGTGTCATATATTACAAGCCCTTGCAGCTCTGGACCTTCTAGGCGGGGATTGTTCTCAAAGCTGTCCAATTTATAAATAAAACAAAGAGAGAAAGGAAAAAGATTTAGTCAACAGCTGAAAAGCAGTTCCTTTTTTACAAGACTTAAATATTATCAAGTTTTATTTCCTGATAGGCAATGAAAAAAAAAATTGGCAAAAAGAGAACCGGAAAAACAATAGACATTTCCTTTCAAAAATGAAATTTGACTTTTAAAGAGTTCTTGCAGAACATAAGCAAACTAAAACCCCATGCTCTAGCAAATGATAAGAATAAACTCGACGAACTAAATGTGCTACACAAAGCATTAGAATCAAGAGAGAAGCAGAGAATAAGACTTACTTGGTCAAAGGGATGTGTTCAAAAGGCCCAGACGTGGGAATGGTTCCACAGAGATTATTGTTTGAGACATCCCTGAAAACATAGATGCATATAGCATCATCATCATATTATAGCCGAAAGACCATTATAACTAGATTAGAAATTTTATGTTATCAACTTACACGACTTTAAGAGTTGAAATGCCAGTAAGCTCCCTAGGAATCTGACCAGTCAACTTGTTGTCACTGAGTCGCCTATAAATATACAATGAAAAATCAGCTCCTTCAATTAAAGAAAAAAAATCACCTCCTGCAATTGAAAATGTATTGTCCAAATTCTATATTTCAAAAGTTTAAAAGAAAAAGCTTTAACCATAGTCAAGAAGAGATGTATACGAATAGAAGTTAATAAGGACATGCATGACTAAAATACTGACTTACAGGAAGACTAGTGACTTCAACTTCCCCAGAGAGGAAGGAACAGTCCCTGTAATGTTGTTATTATACAAGTCCAAGCTAATCAGGCTCTTCAAACTACCAAGCTCAGTTGGGATTGTTCCTTGAATGTTATTTTTGTAAAGTTCCCTGATTAAGAGCAAAACAAAAAATAAAATAACAAAATGCAAATCCAGTTCAATCAAGAAAAAAGTTTAATGAGACGTGATTGTGTTGGAAGTTGGAACAAGTTAAACAGGATGACATATTCCTTCTAGTTAAGAGAAGCTGACAAGTGGCTAAAAACTTACAGATATTGTAAATGCTCGAGTTTTCCAAGATCAGATACCAGGTGGCCAGACAAGTTTGAATTACCCAAATCACTGCAAAACAACAATGTCAGATGGAACATGAAAGATATAACGCCAATTTCTATCTTAATAACAGTTGAAGAAAAAATTATGGAACCTGAATTTCCAAAAGTCAGATAATTATTTTTTGGGGGGAAAATTTCATCCTCTTGTACAACTTAAAAATGCCTTTATTAACAAATATCCGAAATTTAGGAAGCCAAACTTGAATATGAAAGCCAATGATACTCTTTAATCAAACCCTACCAGGATAAACCAAAACTTTCTGCAATATAATTACACAACAGTATCCCGGTGTAAAAGCAGACTGGTTTTCACTGTTACCAGCTTTGTGATGGAAGATGGCTATATTAATATTTAATGTGCAACTATCATGTCATGAAGCCAATCCACATATTTGGAAAGGTGTATGATGAATATGATGATGTTGAATCTTCTTATCATTGTCCCCTCTTCGGAGGGTTGCATCAAGAAGGGCATCCGGCGGAAAAATTTGCCACTATATTTTTTTGTATGGATTTTGTGCCATTTTGATTCCGATAAGAGTCAAATGCGGTATATAATCCATGCCGCCGACCCCAGATAGCTGGGATAAGACGTATAATGATGATGATGAGTATCCAACAGATCTTAAATTCCAGAGTTACAGTAAAAACACAGAATTCCAATCAATCTATTCCATTTAAGTAAGAAACAAACCTTCAAAAAACAAATTAACAATAAATACAAAAATTTTAAGTCTAAACTTTTCAACTCAACTGAAATTCGTAATAGCAAACAGTTACAATTCCAACAAAGTCACCACCAAAATTCTCTCTGCTTTGTCATCTGAACGAAAAGCACATTTTCCCATCCCCGAACATGCCCAATTCCATCAAATGCAGATACCTCATAACTACCAAAAAAAAGCTAACTTTTGTTGTTTGCCCGCACGCAATTCTCATTTGATCACATGATCGCAAAAATAACAAACAAAGTAGAACAAAAACAGTAGAATCAATCACTAATTTATACTCCCACCGTCCGGAAGAAGTAGTAACATTTACTTTTATAAAATGAACTAAAGTCAGAAATGTTGCTACTAATTTCGGTGGGAAGGATTACCAAAAACAGTACTACTGCGCAGCAATCCAACAAATGGACACAATAGGGAGCGGATCCAAGAAGAAGAAAAGCAAACGTACACGCGGGTGACGCGATTGTCGGGGTTGCAGGTGATGTGGAACCAGGTGCAAGGGTTCACCAGCGTCGGATCCCAGCTCTGCAGCACCCCGTCCGGATCCTTAAGGCTCCTCCTCAGCGCGTACAGCGCCTCCCCCTCTGAGTTCCCCGCGGCCGGCCGGCAGAAGGTGGCGACGAGGAGGACGACGAAGACGGAGGAGAAGCTCAGGCTCAGCCTGCGAAGCGCCGCCGCGGAAGCCATCTCCGAATTTTGCGGCGAAAGTTTCGGACTTTTTAGCTGTAGCAGAGAGAGAGCGAGAGAGCAGCAGAAGAAGCCGACGGAGCAAATTTATATGAGAGTTGCATTTGGGTTGAATTTGAGATGCATTTGCAGGTTTGCGTTTGGGCCGGGCTAGTTCGGTGATTAGGCATTGGATCTGAGTCGGGAGTGGATTTTGAGCCGAGTTGGGTCAGAGGATCCCTTTTGCCAACAAAGGCCGGAAGATGAAGCTTGACATTCAAAATTTAGTGTGTAAAATTTGGCTTGTTTTTTTTTTCAATGACCTAAGCTGATCTCTAAACTGTTTACATAAATCATGTTACAAAGCCTCTATTAGGTTGCAGATGATATAAATCTTATGCACGTTCGAAATTAGTGCTAGTGCTTCTAGACATCCATATGTACTTAGATAAGATAAAATTGGATGTCATTAACCTACACAACACTCATGTGTTGTGGGTTGTGTTTCTAATAATTACATGTTATTTCCTACTTTTAACCCCAAGATGCCCATGTCACGGCACATATTGACGTGCTGCAATGGAATGTAACAAATCTTCAAATAAAAAAGAAAGAAAATTAAGCTGCAATGGACGTGAAATAATTTGGATCGAACCCAAGTTCGGTTTTGTCTGGGGTAGGTCTAACCCGCAGATACCGGTTTAACAAACAAAACCCTTTCCATCAATTCATTTTGATGGCTCCTTTGGCCCTAAAGCTGGTCCCACATAAAGCTATGGACCCACACGTTTGCCCTATTGTTTGATTTGGTCAACGTTCAACAAAGGATGCCCCGAAAAGTCAACATTCCTTACCAGGGGTCAACACTAAACCCCGGTTCAACCAGGCCCATCCTTACTCAACCCTAATCCATTCATTATATCTTAAATCAGCTGATCTGCTGCATCACTGTCCTGATTCATGAATTGGGTCCTTCCAGAGAAAAGGTTTCTGCTAGCCTTGGTTCTAGAGAGCATTTTTTTTAAAGGTCAAGAGTCTCAGCTTTTGATAAGCGACTAAAAAAGGTATCAGAGTTAACTGAACTTTAACCTCAGACTTGAAGATAAAAATTAGGTCAAGGTAATGGACCCCAGGTTCCATTAAGAAAAGTTGGTGGAATAAGACCTGCTCCACTATGTGGTGGGATTTGTTAGTGGCCATGCTTTGGAATTTTTTCCAGCCATAATCAAACGTGAACTCATTATCATAATTGGTCAACCGAATAACTCCACATAAAAGGAGTGATAGAGAGGGTAGGTTCTGCTTTCGGGTAATGATGGGATATGTATCAGTACGCTGCCTGTCTCAATGGGTGTAAAGGAGCCGAACTTGCATGACTAAGCTCGAGCTCGAAATTTCAAATTAAAACTCGAACTCGGCTCGGCTCGTTTACAGCTTGTAGCCTCTTGGCTTGTTAAAAATTCTGGATCTAAGACCATGCTCGAGCTCCTCGTTAAAAATAATGAGATTAAAATAAAAAATAATATATTTATATGTAGTAAAAGTTTAAATAAAATTTCTCTCATTTGGCTTATATGAGGCAAATTCCATTCGTAGCTATTTGATCTTGATTTGATGGTCACAAATAGCAGCATGGAACTCACATATCCTCTAATGTGACACACTCACTCACCTACTAATTTGATATCCACCTTCGGATTGGAATCCAATGGCCCAAAAGATTGGCCTCATGCTCCTTATATGAGAAGAGAACGATCTCATGTGAACGGTTTACATGAGATCGTTCTCTTCTCATATAAGGAGCATGAGGCCAATCTTTTAGGTCATTGGATTCCGATCCGATGGTGGGTATCAAATCAATCGGTAGGTAAGTGTGTCAAATCAATGAATAGATGAGTTTCTTGTAATTGTTTATAGCTATGAGATGAAGATCCAACAATTACGATTTAAACTGACCACATATAAGCCAAATGAGAGCGATCTCATTTAAATTTTTCCTATATATATCGAGCTGAGCCCGAGCGGGCTCACAAGCCAGCTCGCAAGCTTGTTTAAGCTGAGCTGAACCGAGTACCATTGAGCTTGAGCTCGGCTCATAGTGAGATGAGCCTGGTACAAATCAAGCCCAAAATTGGCCCCAGCCGAGCTGGATCAGTTTGCGAGCCGGCTCGGCCCATTTACACCCTTAGTCTCACATTTACACCCTTAGTCTCAGTGCAAGAACAAGCAATTGACTAATCCCATCTCATTCCAGGGCAGTTCAAAGTTCAAACTATAAAGTAGCACAGTAATAGTTGTTCTAAATATTGTTGGAAGAAAAATACTTCTTCTCCGGCTTTTTTTTCATAGCCACCTCACGTGCGCCTCAAGGAAATGCAGTGGGCCCCATACTTCATTTCCTTTCACCACACAAGCACGGGAGGTTGGCCGTGATAAAAAAGCCAGAGGAATAACAGTACTCTTCCTGGAAACTATGCGCATGATCAATTGTTGCAACACCATTAAGCACAAACTTCTTCAGCTGAAAAAATGACCATGTTGAAATTATTATAATGAACTAGAAGCCCCATTTGAAGCAAAATGATTTCGTGGGAAAAGAGATCCGTCATGCAACTACTTTTTTGGTTTGCTTTTCAAGCACTCCGACAAGAGCCAGAAACTATCCAGCACGACACCAGTAAGCAGAGTACGGGGCTGCGAGTCAATATTGTGATATCGCCAATTTTCAAAATTTGAGAACATTTAGGCATGGCATTCTTCTCTTCATGTCAAAATTGTAAAATGCCCAATGGCAAAAGGGCCAAATCGGATAACCATCCCGGTTACAAGTCATCTTAAGGCAACAAACAAACCGCCCAATTTAAGATAATTCACTTTTAAATAACCCAATTCTAAGACGTAAAAATCACTCTCCAAATCAATTACAGGAAACAGAAACTGCAATTAGCACAAGAATCGTTTCAAAATAGTTCACTTACAGAACCCGATCTCATACTAGACAGATGTACTCATCATCATACGCCCTTATTCTAGCTATCTGGGTCGGCTGCATGGATTATATACCACATTTGACTTTTCGGAATCAAAATGGTACAAAATCCATACAAAGCATAATGACAAATTTTTATGCCGGATGCCCTTCCTGACGTAACCCTCTAAAGAGGGGACGATGATAAGAAAATTCAATGTCATCGTAGTCATCATACGCCTACCCAAAGACTTCATGACATGATATGGTTGCACATAAAATTATAATATAGCCATCTTCCATCATAAAGCTGGTAACAATGAAAATCAGTCTGCTTTTACATGGGAGCATGTACTAAGGAACTAATTCACTTTGCGGAAGTTTGTTGTCTACCATCAGGGATTGCAACGAGAACGATTGGCTTTGAAGGGCGGATGAAAGGAACATCGCACCTGAAATATCCCTTCCTTTCCAGCTGCAATACCTCTCCACGTTGTAAATTACGCATGTTGGAGTCCCCCCAAGCAGCAATTTCCCGTTTTGTGCAAGGGTTCAGAACGTCAAGAAAGTCCTCATCTTCTTCCAGCTGCAACATAACAAACATAAATTAATTAAGATATGAAAAGCATACTTTCCCAGAGAGAAAAATGACAAACCATATTGACATTCACAAACAGGGGATTAATTCATGATTCATTCCTCAGAAAGGTTTAGGAAAGTTATATAACAAAAAGATTCAGGAATTTCATGAGTTCCGCATTTTTTCCATGTTAAAACAGTTACATCTATTGACTATGTGAAAATGAAATTTCAAACGTACCTTTTTCTTCGTGATCAAGTAGTCAAGCTCAACCAGATTGAGATTAACTAGTTCATCGCTTTCTGGTAGCCAAGTAAGCTTCAACTTTGTGGTCTTAACAGAGCCTTCAAGGTGCAAAACCCCTGTTAACTGTGTTATTTTACCGTCTGTATCCTTCTCAATTTCTTTAATTATAGCATTTCCCCAATCCATCAGAGTTATTTCCTCACCAACAGAGAGCATGGATGCATCAGCATAATCCAACCATATTTTATTTGTGAAGGTTGAAGCCTTTGTACCAGCACCTGCATACTTCTTGTGCCTTGGTATAATTCGCACGTATGGTTTTTGAGGTCCATCAATAAGCGTCAACAACACACGCTGTTCGGCAAGGACTGCCGTATGTCTGGGACAGACTGGGTCAATCATCTTCTTGTTGATAGTCCACAGCTTATCCCATTCCATAAGATTGAGATTCTTTGAAGCACCCTGAAACAGAAAAAAGTAAGATAGTAAAGCATGAAAATGTGTAAAGAGCCCTGATTCAATCCAGCAGCAAGTAGAAATGGGAATTTAATAACTTTGAAGTGCATATAGTAAACCACAGTACCTGTTGAATAATAAATTCTATTAATGCCTCAACTTTAAGGCCCCTGCGAATAATGCCCTGCACCGTGGGAAACCGAGGATCATCCCAGCCATCAACCTTTCCATTTTGAACAAACCATAGAAGCTTGCGCTTGCTCAAAAGAGTATACACCATATTTAACCTACTAAACTCATATATCTGAACTTTTCGCAATCCCATGTCCTCAAGAATTCTGTAGTATTGCTCATTTCGATCATGATACTCACTTGAGCGAAGTGCATGTGTGATACCTTCAGTAGCATCAACAAATGGACATGCAAAATCATATGTAGGATACAGTTTATATCTGGAACCAACACGGTGATGAGGAACTGGGTTGCACCGGTAGTACACTGGATCACGAAGTGACTTATTAGCAGCTTGCATATCTAACTTCCCACGTAGACAGCACTGCTTACCTCTCTCAGATCCTGCAATAATTTCTTTCCATAGTTCCATATTTTGCTCAACAGTATGGTTTCTGCATTTTGATTCAATTCCATCCATCCTTTCTTTCTGCATCTGTTCACGTGGGGTATCGTCAACATATGCCTTACCCTTCTTTATCAAGTCTTCTGCCATTTTCATCAAATCAGGAAAATAGTCTGAGGTATGTGTGACACGATTATACTTTATTCCCAAAGTTTCAATATCTTTTAACAGATTATCAACAAATTCTGCATTTTCTTTTGAAGGGTTTGTATCATCAAATCTCACAATTAGTTCCCCTTTGTATCTCTCTGCAAAATATTTGTTCAACAATGCAGCCTTTGAGTGCCCAATGTGAAGATAACCACTAGGCTCAGGTGCAAATCGCAAACATACTTCTCCTACTTTAGCCCCTGGGAGGTCCAATTCAAAAGGCCCACCAGCTTTCTCTTTCTCACTTACCCCATTTGCTGAAACAGCATCTTTTCCTTTAGGCAGATCTGTCTCTTTTGGTTTAGTTGTGACTGGTTTTCCTACCCCTCTTTTCCCAACATAGGTTGATGTGACATCATCCAGAAGCGTGTTATATTCTGCAAGGATAGAATTGTACCAGCGAACTAGATTTTGGAATTTCTTTGACTTTCTCAGGCTCTCCCACCTCTGTCCAGTACCTGTGAACCAACAATCAAAATCAGTAAGTGGAGGATGGATCACATAAGTAGAAACAGGAAAAACCTCTTCAAATGCCTGTATTGATCTATTTAAGTAGCCGACAAAGTGAGCAGAAGGAATTGTACCTGCAAGACCTGACCAAACACTTATGTCTGCAATCGAAATGTCATAACCAACCAAAAAAGTCCTTGAAGAGAGATGACTATTTACTTGGCTACAGGCACTTTCAAATTCAGAACCAGAGGAAAATATGGGCGCATAGTCTAACCATGAGTCAATCTGCATAAAATAGCTAGATTTTAAGCAACTTCAAGCTAAGAGACAATTTGCTGCACAACAAACAGATCAGAATGCTACCTGTGCTGATTCAAAGGGGTCCCGTCCATAGAAATTGGGAAGAGTCGCTATTCGAGCAAGAAAACGTAGAAGAACATTGGTCCCATGTAATTTAAATCTATAATATGGACATAAAAGAGTGATTCAACAATTCAGCCAGAAAATCCTCCAGTAGCCACCCAATGTGTCCTTCACACAATAGTTGTTTGTCCAATGTGAAACTGGATATAAATACATGCCATTACGGAAACAACAAGCCAATGTATCTTAAAGTCGAAAGTCACAATATCAGCTATTCCCTCCTTCCCACATTAATAGTCCTATTTGGTTTACCAAATGATTTTTCAAAGTGAACTAAATCAATTCATTTTGAAAAACCAAATAGGACTATTAATGTGGACGCATATAAGATAAGTTCACTGAACAATTTTGCAGCGATAGAAGTCTACTTTTAAATCAGCTCTAGTGATTCCAGTAGAGACATCATCAAAAGATAGGCAGATACAGAAAAAGATATTAGGAGAGTCATTTTCTTCTAGTAAAAAAGCCTTAAGCTAAAGTTCTCATCCACAATCATGGATTCATAAAATCTGTTCGCTCGCAGCTAAGCTTGTAATTGCAAATTAAACTGAAAACTCACAATATACAAAAAAGTTGTGATTTTTACTATGAGTAATTCATTTCTACTCCAATAAAAAAGCATCTCATATTATTAAGCTAAATTTCTCATCCACAATCATGGATTCATAAAATCTGTTCGCTCGCAGCTAAGCTTGTAATTGCAAATTAAATTGAAAACTCACAATATACAAAAAAGTTGTGATTTTTACTATGAGTAATTCATTTCTACTCCAATAAAAAAGCATCTCATATTATTAAGCTAAATTTCTCATCCACAACCATGGCTTCTATAAATGACTCTTGTCTGCAGCTAAACTTCCATTTGCAAATTACACAGTATCGCATAAAATGCACATAAGCTGATAAAAAATATGAACAGATACACGTCATTTTAGGTGAGAAAGCATAATATAAGCCCTAAAATGGCCTTTCAATGCATGATAAGCCAGAATTGAGCTTACCCCGAGGAGAACACGAAGAAAGGATCCGAGCGGGACGGGAGACCGGAATCGACAGCTAAAGAGACGCCGGCGAATTTGGCGGCGGCGAGGACGGAAAGGGGCGGCCGATCGGCGGAGAAATGGGCGGTGATTTCCATCGGGGGCGAAGGAATCGGCGGAGCTGCAGACCAGCGAATTCGTGAGAAGAAGGGTTTATGACAGTGGTTCTCAAGTTATTCCGGTTGGGATTTGAACCGATCCGGCTTTCTTTAAAAACACGGGTTCAGTTATATTGATTTGTTTTTTTCCTTCTTTAAAATACTTTTTTTTTTGATAATTAAAAAATTGTATTAAAGAAGCCAAGTGAGTACAACCTCACCTCATCACGACAACACGTGAGGTGTGAACCCCTCAAGAAAATACAAAAACAAACACAGAAGAAAGTGCCAAACCGATCGATCGATCGCGAGACACATCCGTCCCACCATTCCTCGAGATCCTTTCATTCCCTATGGACAGAGGTTGTGCTCATCCCAAAAAGTATGTAAGAAAGGGCAGTGCGTGAGACAAATATCCTTAAGATGAAAGGCGTCGAGAATCTCCTTTACTCTGTGGATAAGGTTTTGACCCAAAATATATGTCTCGAGCTTTTGGTCTTCAAAGATTCGCCTGTTCCGCTCTTCCCATATCATAGAAATAAAGCTTGTGATACCTGCTTGAATAATATGCCCTGTGTGTTTATTGTTCCTGATCAACTGAGTCAGCCATTCCAATTCCATGAAGCACCCCCCAATTGTATGATGAATATTGCACTTACGGAGGAATGTTCGCCATACCACCTTAGTATATATGCATTCAAACATTAGGTGTCTGGTAGATTCTTCGTTTTTCCTACACAAAACACACCTGTTAACTAGGGATATCCCTCTTCTCTTCAGGTTATCCAGAGTGAGGAGCCCTTCATTGAGAGCCATCCAAGCGCAGAAGGAGTGTCGGTTCACCCGATGTTTAAACCAAATAAGGTTATACCACGGCACCTTCCCAGATTTCGCTCTAAAAGCATCCCAGGCACTCTTAAAGGTGAACTTACCAGATTGGTTGAGCCACCCATAGGAATCCTCCGATTCAGTAAACACCGGCATTTTGTCTAGGATTTCTTTCTTGGCAAGATCACCTATTCTTGAGAGTATGCATTCATTTTGAAGATTTCCAGACTTAAGATAATCCGCTACTGTTTCCTTTGTGTTGCCTCCCAATTCCAGAACGGTTCTGTTACCAAATTTCCGAATTAGAGCTAAGGGGCCACTCCATGGTTCCACCCACATCCTTATTGTGCACCCATTTCTAATGTTGACAACAACTCTCTCCTGCATGAATGATTGTAATTGAAGGATGGATTGCCAAGCGTAGGAGCAATTGTGCGCCCTAGTCGTCCAGATGGAGTTGGTGTTGAGATACACCCCATGAACCCAAAGACACCAGAGAGATTCTTTACAGGTGAGACATCTCCAAAAGAGTTTGGCTAGATTTGCATTGTTGATGTCTTGAATACGTCTAACCCCAAGACCTCCTTCTTTCAGGGGGCGACAAAGCTTCCGCCAAGAACAGTTGTGAAATCCATTGGATTGGGTGGAACCTTTCCATAGGAACGTGGCCATGATACTCTCCACTTTGTGGCAGACTTTTTTGGGGAGTTTGAAGCAGGATGTCCAAAATACATTCAATCCACCAATAACCGATTTAATCAATTGGAGTCTCCCAGCATATGATAGGAGTGCAGTTTTCCACCCATTTACCCGTCTAGAAATCCTGTCAAGAAGAGGCTTGCAGGCTGAATAGGAAATACGCTTAGAAGACAGAGGCATACCTAAATAGGTAATCGGAAAGCACCCTTCTTGAAATCCGAGCATTTCTAGGATGGTAGATTTGTGTTGGCACCCTGCAGAGAAAAATATAGAGCTCTTGCTAATATTTGCCTGGAGACCCGACATATCTGCAAAATCTGAGAGAATTTTCCGGATACACACTGCTGATTGAACATCCTCCTTGGAGAACAACAGAACATCATCAGCAAATAGGAGATGTGAGATAGGCATACCTCCCTCAATGGTTGGGGCCTTGAAATGACCATTCAATGAGGCCTGATTCAACATGGTTGATAGACCTTCCATGCATAATAAAAATAAGAGAGGCGATAATGGGCATCCCTGCCGAAGGCCACTAGCGCTGGAGAAGTGCCCATAATTCGACCCATTGATGAGGACGCTGAAAGTGGGAGTGCTAATACACTACCGGGTCCAGTGGATCCATTTGTTGTCGAACCCAAGGGACTCTAGGACATGGAAAATGTAGTCCCATCTCACCTTATCATAGGCCTTCCTCAGATCAACTTTTACACAGAGCCTTTTCTGACCCCCATGACGATGCATGTTGCGGACGAGTTCGTGAGCCAGCAGAATGTTCTCACTAATACTTCTCCCCTTCACAAAAGCCGATTGATTGAGACTAATAAGAAGTGGGAGCACTACAGCCAGCCTGTTTGCCATAAGCTTTGAAATAGTTTTGTAGATAAAATTGCATAGGGCAATCGGTCTGAATTCCTCGAAGCTCTTTGAACTCGCCTTTTTAGGGATGAGAGTTAGGAAAGTGTGATTAATGGCCCTGAGCATGTGCCCTCTCTTGAAGAAGTCTCGAACTGCCGATAGGAAGTCTGGGCCAATAATATCCCAAAAGTGAGTGAAGAATTCTTTGTGAAATCCGTCCGGGCCTGGAGCCTTTCCATTAGGCGCCTGGAAAACTACCCCTTTGATCTCATCATCAGTTACCTCACTAGACAAGAAGGCAGCTTGATCCGGAGTTAGAATATGCGAGAAGGGGATTGGTACCTGAGCGGTTGTCGAGGTAGGAGTGAAAAGGTTTTTGTAAAACAGCTCTGCTTTGCCTCCTATGTCCTGTGGGGATTCCAGCTTCGTGCCCAGATCATCAAATATCTCATGAATGGTGTTCCGAACACTGTGAGATGCGACAGAGGCATGAAAGAACTTAGAACATTTGTCTCCCTCTTGGAGCCACTTAATTCTCGATTTCTGCCGAAAGAATTGTTCTCTAATACCATCCTCTTCATAAACTTTTTGCCGCGCCAAATTTGTACACCTCCTCAAAGCATCATCAAGGGGTTGATTTTGCAGTGCGGTTTGTATGGAATGGAGATCAAGTACCGCTGATCTATATCTGGCATTAACATCCCCAAAGTGATCTCTATTCCACCTTTTGAGAGCTCCCTTACAAGCCTGCAATTTTTTGAAAAGCATAAACAGGGGCTGACCTTGAATGGGTGTCTCCCAGGCCTTAGAGATAACCTCTCGTATGCTTGCATCTTGCTTCCACATGTCAAAGAACTTGAATGGTATCGGACCTTTTGGGAAAGGATGACGCATTCTGAAAATGATGGGGTTATGGTCCGATAACCCTGAAGGAGGACAATAGAGTCTGGAGGTGGGGTATCTGATGAACCAATCAGGATTAGCAAAAGCTCTATCAATTCGACAAAGAGTGAGATTGTTACCCGATTGATTATTACTCCATGTGAAGGATAGAGAGGATGGAATTTCCTGCAATCCAGCCTGTAAGATACAGTCATTAAAAGCTCTAATGTCGGCTTGAGGCGCGGTACCTCTTCCCATTCTTTTCGACTCATGACGAATAGCATTAAAGTCGCCCATCACTATCCAAGGGTCACTTATTGTATTACTGAGATTGCAGAGGGTATACCACAACTTTTTCCGCTCCTGGGCATCATTAGAACCATAGACTGCTGTGAAATGAAAGGATTCACCTGAGGAACACGTGACACGGCAGTGAAGCGTCTGGGGGGTCTCCTGCACCTTCTGAACAGTAGCAAATCAAATCAGTAAAATACTTTTTTTAGAATAAAAAAAGTAACTTTTCTTGGTGAACCAAATCAAATCAGACACTTACAGCACCGTTTTTTTTTTAAAAAAAATCAAAGGGATGAGGGAGCGTTTGGAAATGTAAAGCGTTTAATTCGAAGTTACTTTCCTTTGAATCTCATTTTTGAGGAGGATTAAGAAAATTGCTTCTCTTGCAGCTTGACGAAGGCAACAAGCGAATAAGCTGTTTCTTTACCTAAATACTTTAATATGGGATAGACTAATTAATATATATATATATATATATATATATATTTCCTTTATAAACAATCCTACACTTGCAGATTTTTAAGGGGTGGGCATGATTTTCCTATTGTCCTAAGGTTGCGCGCACATATAAACGAGTCTCATTTGAATTTCCTTCTCTGTCATAGAAGAGTTACTCCTCTATTGAAAATATGGTGACAAATCATTTGACAAGTTTTTTTAAGAAAATATGAAAAATCCATAGCTTGTTTTCCTGTTTTTTTAAAAGAGTAATACCCACAGCTTTAAAGTGCTTTGTATTGCAAATTGGAGTTATATTTTGGTTTTAAAAAATGGTTTGGATATGTTGGGTTTCTTTTTCCCGGTTCGAGGGTAACCCTGCCATATTCTAATAGGTTGGTCTTTTGGGTCGGAAGTCAAAACATTACGACGGGCCGCAGCAGACTAGGGTTTTCGAGTAATGGGTTTTGACCAAAGGCCCACTGGGTCGCGTACAAGGAACGCTCGTCTTTGTGGGCTCTTAGTTTGACACGCAACAAGTCGGCCCATGTAATGAGAAATGAAAAGAGAAGTTCCACATTAAAGATGGTTCATTTGTTTTATCATAAAAAAGGAAACTAGCAAATAGTCATCGTATACAACAGATGGCTTTCTTTTTAAAAAAAAAAAACTATTGTGAGGAATTGGTGAGTTGTTTTTTTTTTGGTTACAATTGGTGAGTGGTTGTGATCAAGTAACAATCAAAGTAACCAAATAAAGCATAAATTGTAAAAAGTTGGTTGGCGCTTGAATACGTAGCCTGACCAAGTTCCATCCATACCTCTTATATTAAAAAACAAGAGTTTCATCCATATCCTTATCCAGTATGCTTCACCATATTCTCCAGTTCCTTGGAAGTCACTTCAGATTCAAGGTGTCAAACTCAAATTTTAACATCAAGTGGCAACCAAAATGTCCAAAAGCCTTGAACAAAGGTTAAATTGCTCGAGCACTTGGCTTATTTTTGTATTTTTGGAATATAATGATCTAGATAATAATATCTATTGATATCTTGTGTTTGGTGCCTGGTTCAAAGAGGCTACTTAAACCTGTAATGCATCGTTCCTAGCTTCTCTTTTGATAACCATATTGCAGAACTCGGAGATAGTTCTAGAGAACATGATGAAATCTATCATAAAATTGCCCATTTTAGAAAATGTGCATAGCACCCAAAAGGCTCTTCCCTACCTTCACCAAATAAAACCTTATAACTGTAAAGTATGATATTGGTTGTTTAATAGTGCCACATGTGGTTTAAAAATATAAAAGGAGAACCAATAATACTCAAAAGGACAAAATAAGGAGAAAAGAAAGAAATAACGTAAGGGAGAAGATATGCTCTTGTGTCTGTATTATATATGTCAATGTACATGGAAGTCAAGACTCAAGCTGGCCTCCCTCATTTAGACTTATGATTCACACTGTCCACTGCCAAAGAGAGAAAAATGTAGAAAAGGGAATGGAATTCACGATAAAGACTTAGCCACTCGAATCCAAGTCTTCTCCTCATCAATCACTTTGTGTGGAGAATCTTCACCTTTCATCACTCACCACATAAAACCTTTTCCTCATCCTCATCCTTCAATTGCCTCCCCATACTACTCCCAATCCATACTCCACTTCTCCAAGAATATCTTCTACTGCAAATCATGTTCTTCTCTATCTTTTCAAGTAGTGCAAACTGGACCCAACTGTCCATGTCCATGAATAGTCGGATTTGATATTGCATAAAAAGTATATACTCATACTATGGTCAATTGCTTGAAGCAACATCTCATCCCTCAAACTCTCCTTTTTAAGTTGTAATGCTTATTACTTTTAAGAGTTCAAATCAATCACAATACTGTGCAAATGATGACATTATCTGCTTTAAATTATAAATACATCAAAGATAGTAGCAGCCATGTTATCATAACCCCTACTCCCTCCCACCACTTTTAATTGATACAGTTTTTTTCAAATGAACTGATCGAAAAAATTGTATCTATTAAAAGTGACCCGAGAGAATAAGTATTTCTAGAGCATGCATGCTAAATAGTTATTTAAACAATTACTCTATGATACACACAACCATGAGGACCATCACCATTCTTTGAGTGCAATTGGACTTGGGCATCCTTGCTGACTCCGACCCAACAATTATAGTCATTATTGACTTTGCATGTTTTCCATCTTTTGCATTTGCATGAATTTGTTTAACAAAATTATTCCTGGTCCCCAGCTGGATGCCGCCACTCCATTAACTGCTAAGAAAGTCCAACTTTTGAGTCCGCTTCTTGTCATTGCCCATTTACAAATGCAACGCGAGGAAGCCCCTGCTGTGCGTCTCGTCCACTCTCTACGGGCGTAGAAAGAAAGATACATACTGACAGAACATATGGCTGGTAACCGGAACAACGCCGAGGAGTCGGCGGCAAGGGCTCCTCTCTCCCAAACTTTTTCCACGGCTGGCTCACCAAAGGGATCGCCCAAAGGAGAAGGTAGTGGTGGCCACTGCCTATGTTCCCCAACCACTCATCCAGGGTCCTTTCGGTGTAGGTTTCACCAATCCAGGTCGACGAGGTGGATGCGACGGTCGAACTCGATGCCAACTAATAAGTCCATGGTTGTTGCTGCCGTCACAGCCACTGCCGGCGACGTCGGCATCTCTCATAATCCGATTGGCAACACAGCATAGCTTTGCGAGTATGTAACATATGCTTTGTGTATAGAATACTTGTCTCGTCATTACCAAAGTGTTTTTTTTTAGGCGCATATCAAAGTGTATTTGAAAGTAAGGTAGTTGGGTTGATTTTGCAACTATACTAGAAAGTATGTATAACAGTTGTCCGTCCCTATGTTTGTGCTGGCATGTGATCATGAAACAAGTTTTAATTTTTACATCTTTCTTACTTAACGTGCTGTTCTCCTTTCTAATTAATCACTCTCTCCATTTCACATTATAGTCCCATTTGTTTTCTCAAAATGAACTAAAATCAGTTCATGTTGAAAAAATTAAACAGGACTATTAATGTGGAACTGAGAGAATACAATTAATCAATCAAATTAATGGAATAACATTTCAGCCACGCTTATAAGAGGATTGCAAATATTTTTAATTAACATAATTTTCCCAGTGGTAAGAAAACACCTTCCACGGCAAAGACTGTTTTTTCCATATTACCTGGCGCCAACTTTGATATTCTCATATTACCTGGTTTTTCCCGTCAAATCTCATGTGACCTGGAATTTGGACTTGAAGTACCCAAAATGCCCTTTGTTCTATTTTTTCATGCTAATACTGTGCGAAGAGGCGTGTTGTGTATAACACGAAAAACACCAAGGCTTCTCCAGCGATTTCCATCGGTGACTTCACTGGTGACCGGTGAGTTCGAGCGACAATTCAACTGGTGACCCATGCAGATTTTAACGAGCCTATTCGCGTCCCCCATCTCGATTTCGAGCTGGACCTCTGCTGGATTTCGACAACACGACTGAGGGAGAGTGCAGAAAGGGGGCGATTTGAAACGTATACGTCAGTATTTCGAATCTTCAACCTTCTGAGTTACCCCGCAGCTCCCTCCGCCTGCATGCAACCGGCGGATTGACCGATTGAGCTTTGGTTGTCCACGAGGAAGAGTGTGAAAGGCACCTGCGAGGAAATACACACATACACACGATTAAACCGCAGTAAGTTACAACAATCCTTACTAATTTTAGTTTCATAAGATCCGACATTTGGATTTTAAATTTTTACTATGAACTATACAATCGTGTCTGTAAAAGACACGACTTTGTATTTAGTCGTGTACGCGACAATACGACTTTTATATTTTCGTGTTTCACCGACACGAGTTTTCTACTGACCACTCTACCTCACTCCTTGCAGATGGATAAAAAAAGAGATGAGTCTATGGAGGAAATACAATCAGAAGAGGAGGAGGATCAGGATTTTGTCTTAGCACCTCGACAGCGAAATCAGAGGGGCAGGAAGAGGAAGGCTCCGATGGACCGACCAGTAAAGAAAACATACAATGCGCGACCGGCGCTTCGGACGTTTTGTCAACTGGGAGCGATGAAAAAGTGTGTGGCCCTCCTACAACGTCACTAAAGATGTGCCCAAGTGATCAAAGATGCTGGTTTCGCTGTCATTTTTTAAGGTGATGACGTAGTTGTATCTTGGAACCTCCTCGACCATTTGGTCAGGTACTGGAATGAGTCGGCAAAGGTCTTCAATATCAAGGGCAGGACGCTACATTTCACAGAGCAAGAAGTTGCTCTTAGCACCGGATTGCCCGCAAAGGGCGAAAGAGTTGAGGTCCTCCCCTCCTTGACACGCCGACCGGAAGGTCAATTCTTCAGAAAGCACTTCGCCGCGAGGAGAGCGGATATTCTATAGATTGAGGAAATCATAGACAAGCTTAGCACAGGCGAACTGAAGATGGAAGAGGAGGACATGTAGAGGTTGATCATCTGCCTCCTCTTCTGCACAGTGTTGTTTCCACACAGCACTAGAGCGGTTCATCCCTGTTTGTACCATTACATGGACGACCTCCCAAGATTGAGGTCATATAATTGAGCTTGGGCTATGCATAAGATGTTGGTTTCTGGTATAACCCATACCAGCAGACTAGTGGGTGCGAGATCGCAAGGAGGGTGCCTGGGCGGTGGATACCTAAACGGCGCCGCATATATCCTTCAGGTATGTAGCGTTCATAGTCTTCAAAAGGCAAACAAGTCTTATACAAAACATGTCTCGTTCGTAGTCAGTTTGCCTTGTTGCGGAAGTGTTCGTTTCCTACGCTTCCTATTTTCTTTCGGAACCGGGCTATTGGTGCACCTCATACGGTTGTGACCAACTTGAAGACAATTCCCACATTTCAAACTTGTCCTTGCAAGTGGCTCGGGCTGTGACTCAATTCTCTTTGTCTTTCTCCTGCCCTTCTTTGGAGCTTCAACCATGGGCGGTTCACATTTAAATAAAACCCCGTAATTCCCCCACTGACTTTTGTCTAAAGTAGGAAACACTACTTCTTCATACGTGGTGCGGTACGTACTTGCGCAGTACCACTTCTCACAATATTCTACCGGTTCCAAACTCCTTTCATCAATACATGTCATGGCGTGCTTGCATGGAAGTCCCATGCTCTGGAAGAAGCCACATATGCAGGTTCTATTCGTCAAGTCAACAACATCCTGATGCAAAAACATGAAGAACAACAGTGTCTTCCAAGGATACTCGTGTCGTCGAAGACACGACTGTATGACTAGTCGTGTCTTCGACGACATGACTTTGTTATAGTCGTCTCTTACAGAAAACAAATTTATGCTTACCACATGGTACAATGATGTCACTTCAAACTACCGTAATGATAGCGGTTGAACTCGAGCTGTTCCAGCCCTCTGATTCCTCATCTGATTGATATGATTTTGTGCATACTTTGTTAACGGAGTCGGTAGCCCGTCGGCTTCCATTCGGCGTCTCTGAAAATGGACGTTTGTGGTCGCCCGCGTTTGCTCGATCAACCGAGTTATTGGCCAAAACCTAGCCTTCAGAAGCATATTATTGACACTTTCGGACGCGTTTGACGTGAGAGTGTCATACCTTTTACCCGGATATTCTACGTTAGTCCAATGTGTTTTCGGAATATTGTCAATATATTTCCAGGCCGCCTCATTGTGTTCCTTCATCTTCTCCATAGTTGCATCGAATTCTGCTCTCCTGAAGCATTTTGCAGCTCGGAATAGAAGTTCCTTCAGGTACTTATCCTTCCAAGTATTAAGCATATTTGCGGCCATATGCCTTAGACAAAACCCATGGTGAGCCTCGGGAAAGACATCGGCGACCGCTCTCAAAAGGCCCTTCTAACTATCAGAGACAATAGTGTCCAGAGTGGCCAGGGGGTCCGTAAAGAGAAAACATTTTAGTAAGGTGAGGAACCACGTCCTGTACAAGTGAGAGACAAAGCATATTAAACACAGAATGCTTCAGGTTGTTAGAAGGTCGTGTATCAAAAACACGACTGTATGAGTAGTCGTGTTTTCAAAGACACGAATGTGTGCCCAGTCGTGTCGTCAAAAACACGATTGTCAGAATAGTCGTGTTTCCTGCTTCTATACTTACCACGTTTTGATATTCTCTTAATTGACAATTGCATATGCAAGACACATTAATTGTTGATTGTCGTCGATTACTGTAGCAACCAATAGTACTCCAGGGTACTTTCCTTTTAGGAATGTTCCATCAAGCATGAGCAACGGTCTCAGTGTTCTTCGGAATGCTCTTGCGACCGGGCCGAACATCCAAAACACACGTCTGAAGTCGTAGCCGGCTAACTCAATTGGGATATCAAGTATATCAGCTGATCTTTCTATCACCACATGTGTACCTGTGTTAGACCGCTCTAATTCCCTTCTGTAATGTAGCAAAATGCGATATGCGTCTTCAGGGTTGCTATCGATCAATCGGATCAATTCCTTTTTTGCCCTCCATGCCCTTTTATAGTTGATTATCACGCCCCAATGCTTCTCCATGTATTGTTGGATATTTGAGATTTTTATGGAGTTTGAATCCTTATGGAGGCCATGACACTTCCTCACAATCCAGAGGTGAGAAGGCAATGGATGATCTTTCGAACTTACAGAAGTGTCACATGTATGCCGTTCTTCCCTCCTTGTCATGCTGACTCCATCTAGTCTGTTTGACGCCTGTATGTACCACTTGCACCCCGAAACCTTGCACGTTGCAGTGAATGTGTCCTTGCACTCATCCGCTACTTTGAACATGAACTTCCTCTTGATTGCCAAATCAGTTAGAACAATTTTGAACTGCTTGATGCTTTCGAACCTAGCCCCTAAGGTAAGTTATGCCTCGTAGTCTTCTGCTTGCAAACTTCTGGTCAACATCGTCTCCTCTTCACAATGTTTTGAAGGACCGGCCTCTTCAGAATAAGTACCACAATCCTAACCACCATCACCCTCAATATTGAAGTACTCATCGTCCTCGGATGCGACAGATTTCCCTTTACATGTGTCTCCTATCGTGGAAACTCTAGAAGTCGATGTTCCCGTGTGATCTGGCTGGCTAAAATGTGGTATTGTAAGAGGCTCATCCCACTCATCTGCAGACCATGGTAATTCATCTTCATCCACCAATTTTTCTTCATCTAGACTGGAATCTTCATCTTCATCTTCAGCTTCTTCTCCATCTCCCATTCTGCGTGAAAAAAGATGTATGAATAGACTTGAGATCATGATAGCATATAGTAAAGTCGTGTCTTATGCAACACGAATTCATTTATAGTCATGTATTATGAAACACGACTATGTATAAAGTCGTATTGCATAAGACACGACAAAATTTTTAGTCGTGTACTATTATAGTCGATTATAATAGCACACAACTTGCCTATATCCGCGCCTTAGAAGTCTCACCTCGCATAATCTTCATCTCTTCCTCCATCGACTGCCGATGCGGGTGTCTTATTGCCCGGGTTGGACGGCCTCTCTGGCGGTGTCTTACTGGCCGGCCTCACTTCTGCCTCTGGTAGCCTCTCCTCCTCCTTATTTGCATTGGCATTTATTTCCTTATTGATAGTCGAAGTCTCCATGTTATTGCCCATAGAAGTCCACTCCACGTATAGGCGGATTAGTCCATCTGTGCCTTGCTTGTTCTTGTAAAGTATAAATATTGACTCCGCGTCTTTATCGTCTTCAATGAGGTATGTGGATTCAGAGTCAACACGATATGACAAAGTTAATGTACCAGACTTAAGCGGTAATCTTTCTTCCACTTGCTGCAACAGTTCCAGGTACTTTACTCATGTATCTATGGGCAGGAGCTTCTGTTTCCCGCCCACGTACTTATCAGAATTTGTAAAAACTCCATCGTAGTATAAGCAAACAACTATCTTCTCCATCTGTACCTGCCATTAAAATACTGAAATAAGTTAATAAACCGTCAAAGACACGATATATTGAAAACCGTATATGAGTGAAAAGCAACGTCTATGAGTCGTGTTTTATCAAACACGACTATTGTTAGAGTCGTGTTGTCGAATACATGACTGTAACAATAGTTAAAAACTTGCTAAGTTTTCAACTTTCTTCTCTGGAACCAACTTTTATGGTAAAAATCGTGGTATTTAAACTTCACCTACGGGTTTTTTTATGTACGCTACCTCCGTTGAAGTTGTTTTCTAATACCCGGTCTTTACCACTCATTTTCCCGCTTTTTGCTGCGACGATGACCTTTCCAGAGTTCGACGGTGCCGGCGTCGGCGATGATCTGGGCGGAGAGGCCGGATGAAACGCCTTCCTCTCCGACTAACGTGAGCTTCTCCGGGTAGCCGCTCCCATAAGGTAATATGGAAAAACGGAGAGTGTGTGCTTATACCTAAACCCAAGGGCATTTTTGGTACTTTCCAGGTCATATGGAAGAAAGAAAGTGATTCCGGGTAATATGAGAAACTCGTAGTTGGCGCCAGGTCACACGTAAAAAGCTCAAGACTTTGACCCTATACACTCAAGCTTGTTCCTTCATGACATTGCTGGCAACTTGAAAATGTCATGACCCTGGGTTTTTAAAACTATTTTTAAATCAGAGTTGTAGCGAAAAATCAGAGGATTATTCCTCTATGCGATAAATCATTAGTTCAAAATTTTCGACTAAGCATCTAGGTCGTGATAACTAGGGTTCACAAATATCTTTAAAGATAATTACTACGATGCAAAGTCGATTAAACTCATGCAACTCCTTCATGTACAAGTCTGTCATCCATCTTAAAATACACTAAAAAAGAAAGGAGACTGACGCCTGGTCTAACCCCAAAATAGGTTGACAAATTGTAATATATACTCGGTAAGTCCGAGGTCGAACCACAGGGAATGATGTAGAATTATTCCTAACTAATTTAAAACTACTTAGCTTAGCAAATTAAAGTTCTTATCTGGAAATTTTGTAAAGAAATTGTAACTTAACTAACTACTAAAATGATGATTAAAAACTAAATTAAAACTAATTAAAGATAGGAAAGATAATCGATGAAAGATATCAAAGCTTCAAGGATTAATTATTTAATTAATATTCTACGTCTATTTAATTACGCAATTAGATTCAAATAATGATTTGACCTAATCGGAAGATATTTCATTCACGTTCATCATATCCATTAACATAAAAATATCGATCGAAAGTTTATCATTAACAAGCATAGTCTACTAATCACAGGGAATTATAAGCATTCGCCGTACCTTACGTTAACAACAAATCAAATAATTGTATAGATTATGACTTTTTCCAAAACATCGCATTCAATCAAATAAGCATTAAACACTTCTTTATAGACGTAAAACTATCAACTAAATAACGTCACCTCTAGCTTTGACAAAAGATTTAGTTATTCATATTCAAGAGAAAAATCAGATTTAGATTTGGAAGAAATTGCATTTATAATACTGTTGCAGGAACACTGTTCACAATTTACTATTCACGGATACTGTAGCAAATCACTGTTCACAGCACTGCACTATTCATCGTCTTCCCCAAATCGACCGCACTGTAGCAAATTCGCGTGCACTGTTCACCGAAGCAAAAACTTCCCTTTCTTCTCTATTTCTTCTCCTCTTCTTCCTCCCTATCGATTTCCCTTCGATTTCCGGCCAAATCACGACGAAATACACGACCCAAATCTGCCGAAACAGCTCTGTTTTTTTCTGAAAAACAGAGTCCAAAAACCAGTCCAGTTCTGTCCAAAAATCCCTCCGTTCCCTTCAATCCAAAATCGCCTTCTGAATCTTCTCCTATTTATAGGCATCGAGTTGAGAGTCCTCTTTGCGTCGATTACTCCTTTGGATAAGCCCAAATCAGTCTGTTAAATTGAAACACGGCTCTGTTTTTAACAGAGCCCCAAATCCGCACGTCGTCTCTGTTTTTTCTCTTTTCTCCTTTTCAGCTTCCGGTACCGGCACGAATCTCCTCTGTTCCTTCGATTTTCCACGACTGCCGTCGTCTACCAGAACCTCTGTCCCATCGCCTTGCCCAGCTCTGTTTTGCTCTGCCATGGCCATGTCGATCTGTTCTGCTCCAGCTCCTTTGCCTAACTCATCGCCGTCGAGTTCACATGCCGTCTGATCCTGCCGCTTCGATCCGAGCTCCGGCCGGCGCTCGAGCAGAAAGCTCGAAAGCTGTTCTTCTCCAGAACGAACACCCGAGCTCCGGTTCGGGTGTTCATTTTCTTTTTTTTTTATTTCTTTATTTCGACCCAAACCGGACCGGTAATCCTTTTCCTTTTTTTTTTCTTTTTCTTTAATAAAACCCGCCGAAACGATCTCAACCGCCAAATCGAATCTGCACGTCCGTATTCAAATTTCACGCCCGTCTTCTTTTAAATAGCTCATCAATGGTTCAGATTTTCCAATACGCGTCATATCAGCTCTTGGGTCACTTTGGCATTTCGAAACATGTCTAATGCGCACGTCTGATACTAATCTGCAATTCGTAATTTCAAACCTACAATAACAAAACTAAACTAAAATTAGACGCATAATAAAAATATAGTTCATTAAATCCAATAATGCATCTAAAATAATTAATTAGAGTAATTTAATTACTAATCCCCTAATTACTACCCTAATCACAAATAACCCGTTTTATTCATGTTTTAACATAAAAACTACACTAGCATATAGGTAAATAAGGCATATAAATATGTATATTTTATGCTTATCAACGCCTACTTTGAAGCCGTCAAGACATCCTCACTCTCGATCGTCTACCCCTAGGAGCTACGTGAAGACAGTCTTCTACTAAAGAACCTGCATCACGAGCGGATGCTGAGTATAAAAATACTTAGTGGGATATCGTAACACAATCATCAACATCTCAAAATCAACAGTCAATAGTTGCATTAACATCTTATGCAGCCTATTACGGAGTTCCACTTGATTCTTTTATTAGTCTTTCAAGCAAAGTCTTTTATTGCTTTCCAAGTTTATGTTCAATAATTACATCTTTGTCCCAAATAGACAGTATCAATCACACCTCCTCAATCTCTCTGCACTGCAATAGCTGATCCACATAAAAACAGACAGGCAGAGCTTCCACCATAGGGAAGATGCAAAACAGCTTAAGTCAAACCAATGACAGATAGTTCCAACCAAATCTCACTAATATCACTGCACTGGAATAGCTAATCCAGATATGATTAATCATCAAAGCCATGTCACATGATTTCCAATGCCGGAGCTAAGTGGTCCCAACTGCACTAAGGATAACCACTACCCCTTCCAACCGCGTGGAAACAGGCCTCTATATGGCTGTGGGAATATCCTCATGTGGCAACCCACTCTCACCCTCACGCCGAAGTATTGTAGCTTTCCTTTATTTGCCTTCAGACCCAGCATGCTTCGACTATGGAACTCATGGCCATAGGTTCTGAGTCACTTCCACTCAAGACCTGACTCACAAACCCACTGACATTTTAGTCATTATCTTGATTAGATTATTCTCAACCCTTAAGTTTAAACCTCAACTTGTTACTTTATTATCTTCATAAAATGATTAAGTCTCTAAACCATCTAGATTTATTAGTCGGATTTTCTTTATCATTAAATCCTCAGCTATCAGTCAACACAACATCAAGGATAAACACTCATAAATACGGTAACATAAAGCACATAAAGCTAATAAACCAATTAGACTTTAAATAATTTACCAGAAAGCTCAAAATAACAAAATATGAGCCTATGTACTACGCTGGCCATGTATGTACCATACTGCACTGTAATACACTGATGGGCAAGCGCTACCGTCAATTGTAATAGCTTATAACTATCGGTGGATGTCTACCGACTGTACAATCTAAACCGGATTTGGTTCAATGTTAATCCCTGGTTCGGTTCTGTAACACCCGAAAAATTTGTGTACTTAGTAAAATTGATTGATCTAAAAATACTAAATTTTGATGCTTATTTTTTATGTTTTGCGCTTTGGGTTGAAGTATGTAAAGAGAGCTTTCCAACGCCACCGACGGTGCGCAAAACGGAGTTTGGAGCATAAAGTTATGTTAGATTGAATTTTGGTATGTAGTCGGGGTATGCGATTGATCGCCAGGGTATGCGATTGATCTGGCGGGGTACGCGATTAATCGACGGGGTACAGGATAGATCGCAACGGCGGATTGAATACGGAAATTGCGTTTTGAGTGGATTTTTTTGAGAAAAAGATACCAAATCCTAACCAAACTTGGAGATTAAGTTCATGAGGAGATTTTGGAGGATTTTAGAGGATTCCTATTGGAGGAAAGAGTCCATGATAAGGAAGGATTTGCATAAGAGGTGGAAACTCTAAACTCTATATAAACCCATGAGAGGGGAGGGTTTGTGGGATTCATATCAAACCATAGCTCTACAAATCTTATGCTTTTCTACTTCCCACGTTCACCCTTCTCTCAAGCCTCTTTTTGGTGTGAGTCTTCATCCAAAGCTTGGAGCGGAGGCATTGCTACGAAGCGAAGAAGGCGAACAACGCGTAAAGGACGAGACTTTTGTGAAACGAAAAGTAGGATGATTTTACCACTATTCTTTGTGATTTATTTCAATCATATAAATGTTTATAATTCAAGTTCTGATGTCAAATATGTGACCTTGTTTGGGAATGAATATGTGTGGTATTTCTATTCATGAGTTAATTATGATCATGCTCTTATATGTGAAGATGTAGGGGTCAATTGATATATGATATGTAACATGATAAAAGGGTATATTTTGGTAATTTCAGACAATCCTAGGGTTTGTAATTGATCTAGGAGGGAAGTATGGTTATCTGTTAATAATATATTATCACCTATAATTTGTTATTAAGTGACATAATCGAGTTTAATGAAGAGTCTTAATCTCGGCTAGAACTATTTCTGTGCTGACAGTCTATAGTAAATAATTCATAACTAATTCAAATAAACTCGAAAAAATATGCCGTCTATTGAGTTAGAAACTAGACTCAAAGAACTATATACAGTAAAAATTTCAGAGAGTACAATATGTGGTGACGCTGGGAAGAGCCGGAAGTCAACTGATATATAAAAACAGAATACTGTAATTAGGGTAAAAGTTGGATAAACTTTAGCAAAACATTACCCTATGCTAGGATAAGTATACTATGAAAGTAATATGTGTTATATAAGATCTTCCAGAAAGAATTACAATAGAATGGACTAAGTATAATACTTTAATATCATGGGCTAATGATGGGTAGTTTTGTGTTTAGTAAGTCCTATGTGTTTCATGGTTGATATTGACTAGACTGCGTTTTCAATTAGAAGTCGAACCATCATCCCCTTTGACTAAAGTCTTAAACCTTGAAGTTTGGATCAATGTTTCTATGACCGAGTTGAGTATTGGAGTAGTTCCACCTATGTTAAAGCAATGTGTGACACTTCTGTTGTTGACACTGTATTTTGATACTTCTATAGTTAGTTGGGTGACGATAGAAATTAAGTAATCTCATTGGTACTCCTTTAGTGAGTCAGACTTTTGAAAGAGTATCAAAATCTTTGTTGTACTTCTTTCGTGAGCTAGTTACCATAATAAATATGTTCTTCATAGAGGATATCTTTACTTCAAGTAAATAGTTACATCAGGGATTCGTTATAAGAACCTTGTAAGATTTGGCCCAAGAGAGGTAAATTAGTTTCCCAGGATGAGAGATGGGTAGTCTCAATAGTACATGAGTGAAGACATTCGTAGTATGCTGGTAAAAGCCATAATAGACTATGTCCAGTTGAGAGTTGTAAAATACTCAAAAGCACTTGGATTAGGAGAGACTCTGTCCAGTTGAGAGTTGTAGAATACTCAAAAGCACTTGGATTAGGAGAGACTCTGTCCAGTTGAGAGTTGTAGAATACTCAAAAGCACTTGGATTAAGAGAAACTCGGCCAGGGTGAGAGCTAATGATACTCAATAGCCCTTGTATTAAGAAAAACTCAGCCAGGGTGAGAGCTAATGATACTCGACAGCCCCTGCGTTAAGGGAGATTCAGCTAGGGTGAGAGTTAATAATAATCAAAAGCCCCTAAGTTAAGAAATTTAGCTAGGGAGAGAGTTAATAATACTCAAAAGCCCCTGAGTTAAGAGACCCTGCCAGGATGAGAGTTAATAAGACTCAAAAATCCATCTGTTAAGAGAGTATATCTTTGGACCCTTGTTAGGTTCCCGCCCAAAGAGAGGCATTCCATAAGTACTGATAGAGCCAATATTCTAGACATGACAGAAGGTTCCAAGGAGAGAACCTCTAGGATAGTCTGGCAAGAAACCACATGGAAGTGGTGATATATGAGAGTTAGTGTTGTAGCTCCATAAGCTTGTGATAGTTGAAGTCTCTGTGAATGATGTTTTTCTTATGCACTCGGAATATTTGGATCATTGATTAATTATATTATCTCCATACATTCTAGCTGTTTTGGAGCCTTAGTGACTGATGATGATTTCTGGTAATGCAATTCCTTATATTAGATATTGATATTGCTGATTTGTCAGTTGTTGTTGAAATCTTATGCATTGTTATATATTGCATCTTTTATGTTTGTGTGGGTTTTGCATCCTACTGGGTATTTCTTCGAAATACTCATGCATCCTGTGATGCAGGCTTGGATAAAGATTAGATTTAGAGAACGTTGCAGCAGAAGAAAAAGCTCAAGGATTACAGTCATAAAGTTACGAAGTTTATGTTGCTTTTGAAATAAATAGCTGTGACATTAATGACCTATGTGCCAAGAAGTTTTAGTGATTTTGTTAAGAGATTTTAATGACTTTTATTTTAGGATAATTTGAGATTAAGAATTTTTATTTTATATGGTTTAATGATGTTGATTCATATGACTGAGTGGTTTCAATTACACATCCTTTTGAGATGTTGTGGTTGACTGGTGAATGGGTATTCAGTTGTGTTCCCGAAATTCTGCTTCAAAAATTTCTCGCTTTAAGATCGACTTCCGCATTCCGTCGAGGCTTGAAATTTCGGGGCGTGACAGGTTCACTGCCAGACCGGTTCAAGGGTGAACCGATCATCTTCCTTATTTGTTCCAAACGGCAGCAGGCTCAGCCTGCCGCCGCCGAACTGGTTTTCTCGACGGTGGGCCGCCGCCACGGCGGTTGCCGTTGGGCCCCATCGCCTGGTGGCATCCCCTCTCTCTCCTTCTGCCTCGAGTTATTTGGTGGCTCGAGCGTCAGCGACTGCCATCGCGGTGGCTCGCCACCAAGATGGCAGTTTTTCAGGCCGGTAGCGGAGCCGTTGTTGCCCTCAAGCCTCATAAGCCATTTCCGACTTCTTCCTCACTATCCTGCCATCTGCCTAAGGTCTAGGCAAAACTGACAAAAAAATGGGTGGGTACTTCCGTCGGCGCCATCTGCGCCTCCATCGGCGGTAAGTAATAAAACACAAACAAAACGACGAAATAGGTACGAGATCCGACCTTTACACGCTTTTTGGCTTGATTCGCCACTCGCCGGAGGTCGTCGGAATGTCGCCGGAGGCACTTCCTCCTTCCGGTGCGTCATCGCCGGCGTCGCATGGGTCGCCGGATGGTGTCTCCCGGCTACCCTTCTCTCCCTCACATCTCCCTCTGTTTCTTTCCCATTTCCCCTTAATTGTTCAACTTCTCAGTCAGCTCCCCATTTATAACCATCGCAGGGGCTGCTGAGTCACCACAGCCCCTGACAGATGTTGTTTTTCTCTACCAGATGTTACACTTCACCTCAGCACTCAGCTGGTGTTGCCTCAGAGAACACCTGCTGAGGAGAGGGTCGTTCCAGAAAATGCACAGAGACCCAAGTCTGATTGAATCCCCTTCAAACCAGCTCTCATCCTTTCATAGCGCATGAATCCTGTGAAAGTACCAAAAAAAGCCTTAGTGAGATACTTGTTACAGGCTAACTGAACATACAAACGAATAAGAGACATTATGCCATGGTAGTGGTCACAGTGAACTGATCAACCATCGAGCTTTATCTAGTCCTCCTTGAGATTATGGTGATCAGAACTGTGAACAGATGCCACTACGACGGATTCCAACTTCCAAACCATGAAAAGGATGAATGCCGTTTGATGTTTGACCAACAGTTCTCTTCATGAGGGCACTCTTAGTTTTACTCATAAACAGAATCATTTAGACCCTGGAGTGCTCAACGAGTAAAGAGAAAATGGAAGAAATACAGACGCAACTCTTGCAACGCAGTTGGCTATTCCCAATTCTAAAATTACGTCATAACAATATGTTCATTTGACATACAACAACTAGCATCGCCAGAAGAGGTACTTGCATGCACTGTTCATGAGGAAGTTTTAATGCTAGAAACTGTAAAGATACCAAATGAAGACAAACATCAACACCCTATTTACATTAAAAAATCACCCTATTCTCGGTAGAAAGCTTGACTTGTAGGAAAAAGAAGATAAACCTTGTAGCGAAAAAAAAAAGTAGATAGCTTGAGCTGCGTGCAAGCTATATTAATATAATGCAGAATATATACACATGAACCCGAGTGACATGTATAAGCTAATTGACATTGGGCGACGAATAGCTCTCATCTATTCCCATTGCAGCAAGAGGAGCTTTCAGCATGATGTGCATTTTCCGACTACCCACCATTGCTGCAAATCTTGAAATCCGATTCAACATCGTATCCAAACTCGATAAAGTTATTTCTGCCATATAGATCTTGACTCAATTGTTCGATGACATTCAAGTTCTTGTTAGGCTGTAGTGGACTTAAAGCTGATCGTGCAGTATCCCCCACATGATCGCCTACTCTCTGTTTCTTTAATGGGGAAACAGCCTCCACCGAAGCATCCGTCAGCAGGGGTGGAGATATATTTCTCTTCCCATCAACTACGCATGCAGATTCACTGGCGATGAAACCTTCCCCCAGTTTCTGCTGCTCTTCAATGATTTTTTGCAAATACTTTCCCTGCGCTTCAATCCTCTGCTGCAACTGTCGCTGAACCTGAAATCAGAAACGAGGAAAACATTAAAAGGGTAAATTACAGCCCTTGTTCTCAAATCAGACCAAGTAGATGGCAAAGGCAACCTCAAGCTGTTCCTGAAGCCGTTTCTGCACCTCCATTTGCATTTTAAGTGCCTCGTTGATTTGAATTCCACTACAAGATGGACAATCTCATTAAAATCACTTATTATAAATGGAAACGCATAGCAGATGGTTGAATAAGTATATATCTCAAAGTAGACGACAGACGTAAGAAAAGTCCCCAATGGTGGCCTCCATAAGTGTCATAGAGGTGAATCCAAGGGAAATTAAAAGATAATCATCCGAATAGGTGTTGTACGAAGTGTGCACTTATTCTCATAAGATCCTTATTCCAGCCTACTCAATTTCCAGGGCCGTTTTAATTTTAACCCCTGATTCAATGTTCAAAATAGTGATCTTAACAAGCTGATCTTTCAATTCCACTTGGACCTATCCAAGTGGGACATTTTTAAGCCACAATTAGGGGCTCCAGTCGTAGCTGCTGGCTTCCCTCAGTGTCACTAGCAAATTTACTTACGGAGCAGAATCTGAGCTTGAGTGGGAATCAGTAGACTCTCTCTTATCATCCTTCGAACCTGAATGAGAACAAACCTCTTTCCAATCAATCACTAACTCTACCTTAAACTGAATGTAGTGGCCTAACAGAAAATATTCTCACCATCAGCTGAAGTTTCAGGCAAGTACTTTGCAAGCCGATATTTCTGCAGGCACATGACCAGAAAAGCAATTTGATTTGCTTACAAGAAAAATTGCTTTTGGAAAGAGAGGAGCAAAGAGACATTTATTACCTGCAAATGGCTCTTAACGTGATAAATGGTAAGTCCTGGTGCACCCATCAAACTTAGAACACCTTTTGGGGTTGCTCCTGAAAATATATGCATACGAGATATATGTAAATAAGACTGTCCAAGGAGACAATTGACAATACGCATCTGCATATCAAAAAAGGCACTTCATATTAAAAACACATATCTTTGAGGAACAGAAAACTATCCTGCTAGCTCCTTCAAGATGATTTCAACAGTATCATAACTAAACAGCTAACTTAATTCCTCATCGGTATGATCCTAGAGAGGCTACTTCTAAAAGAGAACAATGATATGCTTCTCCATTTATCTTGAACATTTTACCATTTAACAATAACCTACAATAACTTCCAGGCACACATGATTCTCCTTTTACTGACAGTTACAATAATCTAAAAAAAGAATTCCACACACCAGTATCAGTAAACCGAAGTAAAAAATCTCAATAATTGCCTTGTTAAATGCCCAACCCAAAATGTTTCACTTAATTCTTATCGACAGTACAATAAACCACCTAAGGTGATATGAATTAGACAGCAGAGGGACTGTATCTTGTCCCTTTCTCACTCCAAAAACAAAACACTAAAAATATTTTTACAGTTCATAACAAGTTTAGACATAAGCCACTAGGCAGCAGATAGAAAACGTTAAAATTTTAAGTCTTTGAGCCAGTGCTCCATGTATTCGGAAATTATTTAACATGCTTGGCATTTAATAACAGTGACTATCATAATATTTCAGCCTGTTTTCTCAACAAAAGAGAAAAATTAGTCAAAGCATGAAGCCAAGAAAAGCCACCTAGACAGGTATCTTAGTAACTTTGACAAAGGCGAGAAGTGATTAGGTAAATAAACTTCAGGTTCATTTCAAAAATGAAGATGACAATGACTAAACTTATCCCAAAAAAAAAAGAACTGTTACAAAGAAACGAAGCACCCACTATCTGCCCCCCCAAGCTGTGTAATGGCATCAACAAAGCGATCGTGTAGATCTGACGTCCACCGTAATCGTTGTCTTCCAGTACTATCAGAAGGAGCCGAGCTGTTGACTGTCGGGCCTCCCATAGCTCCCATATTTGATAATTGCTCTGAGCTATGGGTTTTATGGGGCACTAAGCCCGTAGTTGAAAACTTCTTGGAATGGTACATGCCAAAATATCTGCAAGAAAAAAATATTATACTTCTGATAAGAGGAGTATTGCATCATGCTTGTGTTCATTTTACATACTCGCACAAACAAATTAAATAGAAGCTTAGATATGCAGAGTATGCATCCACAAAAACTATTTTATAAATGAAACTGAACAGAAACATGCATAGAAATTTTCAGGACATTATTGTACGCTTTTAAGGATGCATACAGCGAAAAGCATATAAACCATGAAAATATCGAAATGATGACAAAAAGGGAAAAAAAAGCTCAAGCAATTGATTTTTTCGAATCACAGATTACAACTAGTGCCATAAACAAACAAAATAAATCGGGAAGCACATTAGTCATGAACATAATAATGAGTACTCTCAAAGCACATAAGGTTCTAATTCTTGCAATCACATGTTGAACGCCAAAAGAAAAAGCCAAAAAGCTTTACACTTAAACATGAACAAGAAAAAACATAACAAAAGGAGGATCAAAGCAAATTGTCCTACCATAATTTCCAGGAACAGCCATACAGTAAAAAAAAGAGTCACCAATCAGTAAAGGTACATAAACACAGAAAAAAGAATGGAACTCAGTAAACAACAATAATCAGCAGACAAATAAGACAGTAAAGCAAGCAAATAGGAAAAACCCCAATTCCTAAACTTTCCAATTTGACCAATTGACCTTATATGTCACCATTTATTCTAAAAAAAAAGCAGCACACATGATTACAACTCAATAATTCTAAGAAAGGAATGAAAAAAAACTAAATTCAGCAGATGAACAAGTTTAAACATCTAACATCTAACATCTAACGAGAAGATTGACAAAAAGTTTCCATTTTTTCTGTTCCATAATCAAAGAAACTACAATAGATTCCTGTTATAGCTACCTCCTGAAATTGGGATGATCATCAAGAACATAAGAGCGGTCAATTTGATGCAAATGGGCAGATTGGAGCTCACTCCGATTTTTTCGGAAACCCTAGCCCTGGCAGAGGTGAGAGGGCGGAGCTTGGAAGGAGGGAATCACCAGCGCCAAGAGCGCTTTTCGCACGAACGGAGGAGCCAATCACGTCTTCGTTTATATGGGCTTTTCGCCAAAAGCGCTCTTGGGGGTTTTCCAAGTCGGACCCACATGGCTATGGCGCCGTTGACTGTTAAAAAAGGTGGTAGAGATGATGGGCCCAGAGATTTGGGCCTCATAAGATTGGTGTAGATGGGCCGGAAAGGACGCTTTGGACCTAAACGTCGCTTTTGCAGGTGGGAACAAGTGGAAAAAGATGCCAAAGCGAACCACTCATGTGGTGAACCCTATATTTTTAAGGAAGAAAAGCACAAATTGGGCCCACTATGTACTTTGTCGTGACTAAAATAGGTTGGGTCTTGGAGGAGGAGAAATTTATTGTATGTCTTCGAACACTACCCCAGGGCTCCCTCTGTAAGATGAAGCATGTCTACATTTAAAAAGGAGTTAAATTTATTGGCTTATAAGGCCTTTACGAAAAAGCAGAGTTTTGCCCCCCTCTTCCGTGTTTTTGGTTGTGAGGGAACAAGATCAACCATGCAATAATGGATCCGTATTTTTTCAAATGCAGACAAGCTTCATTTGTTAATTTCAAAAAATAAATGATTGTATTTGCTCACGATAAAAGCAGTATCTATGTAATTACTATTTTTCCTACTAGGTATAAAGTTACTATGTAATATACTTAATAGGACATATTTTTGCATGATTTAAACTCAACAACCAAATTGATGAGATTAGGGTATTTAACACATTTTCTGTAGTTTTGCCTTTTATTTTGGCAAAGAGCGCTATGTTATTTACTAAACATTAAGCTATTACAGATGGAGCGTGATTGACAAGGGATACATGGAGCTGTGGGAGGATGAAACCACACCAAAACACAAGCACTAGCAGTTACAAAATGAATAAAAACAACTAAGTGAATTCTTCTAAAATAAGAACCCAAACAAATGAAACTAAACACATAGGATAATTATACAGTTTTAACTTCGTGAGTATATCATCCAATGGAGAAAAATTAACCAAGGTTCTCACTAGATAGTAGGTTTTCTCACATTTAAATAGTTTTTTTAAGCGGTTATATGTAATATACTCTAGTTTTTGTGTCATACCGGTCACATTTTCTGCAATATATATACATTCCAGTCAATACATTTTGTTGAGCATTCTTTATTCATTTAAATGTAGGCTGAAGTATGAACTCTGAACAGCATAAGTAGATTCTATTGTCCAGCTTAAGTGGTTAATCTTTTCATTTGACCTGGTTGGATGTTCATAAACTATTCCATTGGCTGAGAAATTTCCAGATAAATTAACCGGATATAACAAGTAAGATGTTCACGGACCAAATATGAAACTCAGTAAGAAACGAAACAAATACAACAGCACAGTGGCAGCACTGATGAAATTTAGGAGGACCACATAATAGGCAGCTCACATCCTTGGTTCCTTACCAACTTCTTATAGATTTGGACATATTATTATGTCCCACATCGTATAATCAATCTAGAGACATATCCTATATAAAATCTCTTTTGACAACCATGTACGAGCAGTGATAGGCCAATTGTGGAATAGGGTTCCCACATTCATCTGATTAAGCGATGTATTATCGAGGTTTGAGCTCACTTATTTTATTATTTTTGGCTGCAACAGAAACAACATACTCCCTCCGTCCAATTGTACTTGTCTGAATGAGAAAACGAAAATGAACTAAAATGTGAAGCTTCTTCACCAGGTTGGGTCTTGGAGGAGGAGGAGGAGGAGGAGGAATTATTGTGTGTCCTGGAGCACTACTCCAGGGCTCCCTCCGTATAATGAAGCATGTCTATATTTAAAAAATTAGACCAAACAATTAAATTTAATCAAGGTTCTCACTCGATAGTAGGTTTTCTCACATTTAAATAGTTTTTTAGGGGGTTATATAGCTAGTGTAATACTCTAGTTTCTGTGTCATACCGGTCACATTTTCTGCAATATATATATACATATATATATATATATATAGACATGCTATATATGTAACCGGTATTACATATATATATATATATATACATTCCAGTCAATACATCTTTGTTTTGCTACATTTTGTTGAGCATTCTTTATTCATTTAAATGTAGGCTGATGTATGAACTCTGAACAGCATAAGTAGATTCTATTATTGTCCAGCTTAAGTGGTTAGTTTTTTTTTTTTTACCTGGTTGGATGTTCATAAACTATTCCATTGGCTGAGAAATTTTCAGATATAAACCAAACAATTAGATATAGCAAGTAAGATGTTTACAGACCAAATATGAAACTCAATAAGAAACGAAACAAAGACAAACAGCACAGTGGCAGAAGTGATGAAGTTTAGAAGGACCACATAATAGATGGCTCACATCCTTACCAACTTCTTATAGATTTGGACATATTAATATGTCCCACATCGTATAATCAATGTAGAGATATATCCTATATAAAGTCTCTTTTGACAAACATGTACGAGCAGTGATAGGCCAAGTGTGGAATTGGGTTTCCATATTCATCTGATTAAAGATGTATGACCGAGGTTTGAGCTCATCTATTTTATCATTTTGGGCTGCAACAGAAACAATATACTCCCTCCGTCCAACTGTACTTGTCTGGATTAGAAAAAGAAGATGAACTAAAATCGACGATTGGTGAAGTATCACCAACTTCACCAGTTTGTCATGGCAGTTGATCATCTCAAATCGACGGTGCTCAGTTTGTACGGATTGCCACACATGCCTCGTGTGAGGAACCTTAGTAAAAAACGCGTGTACACACATGCCTTTCGCATGACTTGTTGATTAGGGTGATCAATGGCCAGTGAAACTTCACCAGCGGATTTGAGTATGGATTCAGTGTACAGTTATCTATCATTTTTTTTTGCTCCAAAATATCAGTATCCTTCACTCAACCCAAATTGCTCACATAATCCTTTTCTTTTTTGGGGGGATTTATTAGTAAAAGCTTTTCATTTTCATTCAAATGCCTGAGCTAGCCAGTACTGTTATTTGCTTGCTTGAAGGCCGAAGTCCCCATTATATTGGCCTGGAGTTGTTATCTTGATCATGCATGATCATTCGCAACCATTTATCTTCTTTTCTCATGGGTAATTTATTTGCCATCCACCGGATTTTACTTCATTAATCTCCTTAAGTCCGTATAATTTCTGTTTGGTAATTGGTGAGCGGATATTCGTATTGGGCTTCATATTTATGTAGACTTAACTTCATCATATGTACATATATATATATATATATATATATAGTGCATATACAGACCCTATATATGTATACATAGTGCATATGCATACCCTATATACCATGAATTTTTATGTGTTTGGTATTTTTCCATTAATTTTCTCGTATCTACTTAACAAGCATTATAATACTTCCTGATCTGTCCAATGAAACTCATCTGCATTATAAAACTAGTGAAATTTATTGGACTCTAAGGCTGGTATATAAAAAACCGAATTTTCCTCCATCCCCCATGTATTTGTTCTTGAAAGAGCGAACTCAGCCATGTTATACTGGACCCATCTTTTTTTCAAATCCAGACGAGCTTCATTAGACGGAGGGAGTATACAATACCACTGGTCATCCATTGTATACGGTTGGATATGCTTCTCCATTGTCTCCCTCCCTCTCTTGACACATCAGAGCTGGATGGTATTATACTACCTTCTCCAGCTACAGTATTAATTCGTATGTAGTGAGAATCGTAACATAATACTACGATGACATTCTTACATTTAGCTACAACACTACCAGAGTACAAGTCACTTCTCTTTGTTCCTACTGTAGACCTTGAAAAGGCTACACAGGCTCATTGAGTAGAAGAATAATATAAGGCTAATGCTAAAAGAAAATGGTCATGCAAGTCGATTATATCCTGCACAATGGATATATGCGATCCATTGCCAAGATGAATTATGAATTTAACTCAGGAACAAAAAAATCATGATTCAATAGTTCAGTCAAAACGCAGAATCCATATTTCTACTGCTGAAGCATCAGTGGATGACAAGGATGATTCAATGGACAAGGCACACATCGGAACTAGATACTACACCTAGTTAATTTGGCAGTCCAACAATGACAAAAGAAAATAAGTAATCACAACGTATGTATTTTTACACTAAGAATATAACTTGTAATTAATCAATCAGTATTCACATGTTCTCGGCCTTTTTTGTTCAGCTTATGCTTCCATAAGTTCATGAATGAAAGGATGTATACAAATTTACACATTGACTACAAATGTTGCTCTTTTTACGAAAGCATATTCTCAAATGAAGTCATTATTGGCATATTACTTGAGTTGCTATTCGATCAATCGGCAATTAATTTCTACACTTGTCATTTGTTTCGCAAGATCAAGCCGAACGCCTGTCATATATTCCTAAACAACCAAATGATTTGCATTTGGTTTATGTATATCAATGCCAAAATTTCGTTTAACAGATCTGAATTTAGCAAGATCAGATAATAGGGTTAGGAAATATATAATCTTTGTTAATAAAAAGAGGAAGCATATTTTATCTTCATTTTCTTGATGCCAAAGAAAAAGGTTCATATTCTTCACACGAGTACCACTGTATTGATCAAAGGATTGACTCGGAAATATGACAAAGTTGTAAATTAATCAATCCCAATTACATGGGCTCTATTATTACCAAAGAAAATAGTATATCCTGCATGATCTTATTAGGGGAGGAAAAAAACAAGAGACTCTCTGCAATTGAGAAGAACCAACCCCATGACTAACATAATGCCTGCAAATAATTTTAAGCGCTCCAATAACTCACAGACCATTCAGGATGCTGAGCATATCAGCTTCACTCAGGAACATACCCTCCAGCTCAATGTTGGACGAACCAGATGGCCCTGTTTGATCAGCCACAGTAGGAACCTCTGGGGGGTCAGCTGCAATAGGTGGGGAGGCGGCATGGACTGGCTGGCAGCCGCTGGGACGACTGCTCGAGGCAAGCTGCAACGGCTCGACGGCGATAGAGTCTTTACCTGTGTGCTTCTGCACGAGGGACCGAAACTCAGAGAGGTTATTAGCGGTGAACTTCATGACGTTACAGATGGACGTCACCTTGAAAGGCGTCCGGCTGCTCTTTTTTAACATCTTCAACCTTGCTTCTGTGTTGGGATTCTTCAGTGGCTTCTTCTGGCCTTTCGCTTCACGCTTGTCCTTGGCCATGATCAGGGCGACTGTGGCTCTCAGGAGGATTTTGGGTGTGATAGAATGGCAGAAAGGAAGAATTTAATAGAGACAAAGAGATGGAGAGAAGGGCTGAATGGCTATGTGTTGCACGGGATTGCATGAGACTAGGCGTGAAGATGCATGAAGTAAAGGGATGTTTTGGAAGGTTGGCGTACATGTCCCTACCCTCTATGGAAATACTAAGCGCATGTCTTAATGAATAAAAGTTTAGTATCATTATTATGCGCTCACCGCATTGGACAGGGCATGCCCAAGGTAGATTGTGCACTGTCTGATCTTAATTGGATGGCAATAAAGGGGCAAGCGGGTTTGAATCACCTAAATGTCTCACTACATTTTATACACAAACGCAATGCGCTAGGTGCATATGCTAGATTCGTCGGATACATGTTGACAATATTTTCCCGATATGTGAGTTTAAACAATCGTAGCAAATCCACAAAGTTGACTAATGCTACGTACGCTGAAGTTAAAATTCATACGTGATGAAGCTACTTGATAATTCAAACACCGTTGATTTCTGGGGCCAAAAAAATTGCGCTCATCAATCAACGGTGTTTAAATGATGAGGCAGCTTCATCACATTCGAATTTCAACGTAATTAAAGCATTTTTATTCTTCCTTATCTAATTCCCCCTTATGTTTCTTTCACGTCGCTTACTTTTGTCGGCAACCAATATTATGGAAAAATAATCATAATGAGAAAGAATATAAAGATAAAATTACTATCTTTGTATTACACTTTTGACTTTTTATGATCTAAGGTGCTTCTCAACTTTCATAGATTCAAAGTATGATGCCAATTACCCAATAGCATGGTATTGGACCTAGGGCTGGGAATCGGGTCGGGTCATGTCAGATCGGGTCGACCAGACCTTGACCCTACTTTAAATAGAATCGGGTATGTTATTGAATAGGGTAGCCGACCCTAACCCTAATTGGATTGGGTGGAGGCGGGTAATACAGGTACCCTGCTTTTTTATTTTTTTCTTGCTCTATTTTTGTACCAAATTCTTAATTTTTTGTTCATTTAGTTATTGTCCTAAGTCAAAATGAAGCTTTATTTGGCCTACGACTTTTTTAATGATCTAGAAATAAAATTGTAGCTATACATTGGTTGATTTAATATTAAATAATGTTTAAAATTTTTTAATAGGTAAAGTCGGGTTGGCCTGGGGTTATGCGGGTGAAGCATCCACACCCACATCCTCACCCAATCCTATTTTGCAATAGGGCCGGGTTGGATAATAGGGTCGGGTCGGGCCTATAGAACTTTGGGTCTTATAGAGATTATTATTGTCATTAAAAAAAGACTTTACAAATGAGATAATTAGTATGGGAGGGATGGAGTACTAATCCATAGTCCATAATCAAATATGGGCCTGCGTTAGTGCCAAAATAAATGGGCCTACGGCTAAGTCTTTGATAATAGGGGCCCAAAACTGCGTCCATATTTTATCCTGGCTAATAGCTAAGGGTGCTCACGAGCCGAGTCAGCTCGCGAGTTTTTCCGGCTCGACTCGAATTTTAGCTTGACTCGAGCCCAGCTCGACTCGAGCCCAGCTCGACTCGACTCGACTTTGCTCGAGCTCGAGCTCGAGCCACCCCATAACTCGATTCGGCTCGACTCGATCAACTCGAGAATCAGCTTGAAAAACAACTCGAGCTCGAGCTCGAGCTCGAGACTCAGCTCGAAAAATAAAGCAAAAGCATAAATTTTCCATACCACAAATCGTCGCCGTCGATCTCGCCTCGCCTCGCCGTGAGCTCGAGCCCATGGTCGCTGTCAGCCTCGCCGCGCCCGTCGCCGCCTCCGATCGTGAGCTCGAGCCCTGGCGATCGCCTGTCAGCCTTGCCCGTCGCCGCCTCCGTTAGCTCGAGCCCATGGCCGCCGTCGCCGTCGCCTCGCCTCGCCGTGAGCTCGAGCCCCGGCGATCGTGAGCCCGGATCCCGAAGCCCGTCGCCTCGCTGATCGAGTCGAGTCGAGCCCCGCCGTAATCGTCGCCGTGTTCTGATCCTCGCTGATCGAGTCGAGCCGAGTCGTCGCCGTGGTCGTCGAGCCCCGCCATCGGTCGCCGCCTGTCGCCGTGGTCGTCGAGCCCCGCCATCGCCGTGGTCGCCTGTCGCCGTGGTCATCGAGCCCCGCCATCGCCGTGGTCGTCGAGCCCCGCCATCGGTTGCCGCCTATCACCTCGCCGTCACCAGTCGACTTTAGAAGCTTCTGGCCTTTGGCCGTCGCCGTCGCCTCTCGCCTCTCCGACGCCGTGGTCGTCGAGCCTCTGGGTAAAACACCCGAGCCGAAAAGCTCGGGTTTTGTTTTCTGTTTTTGTTTTTTTGTTTTGTTTTTTTTATTGGGTTAAGAGTTAAGACCCGTTGTATCAACTTCATCCGCCAGATCTAATCTGAATGACTCTTCATTTAAAATAAAAACCCATGGTCTTCTGGGATGTAAATCAGTGACTTAAATCTTTTTAGCGCGTGATCTCAATATTTTAAATAAATTAGGCTCTTTAAAACCTGTCAATGTATTCAAATGAGTTATTAGATTTTCCCTTGTGTATTTTTTCTATATTTTTTATTATTATATTATGTTGTAAGGAAAATGTTTAGGTGACCGATTTTCAATACCAGATTAAATGACCTCAGACCACGTGGGTTCGGGACCTACCAATTTAGCCCAGTTATTTAATTTGGTATTGAAAATTGGTCACGTTAGACAAGCTCATGTTGTAAATGCAAAGGTCCCTGGGAACTGGATTGACTCGGGGTTTAATATTATGAGGCAACATTAGTGGAGTTAATCAACAGGGTGTTTGTGTGATTAATAGAACACGTTTCCCTTGAGCGGAGGTTGCCCAATTGCTGGGCCCCATGCCCACGTGGGCCAAAGTCATTTAATCTGGTATTGGAAATCAGTCACGTTAGACAAACTCATGTTGTAAATGTGGAGATCCCCGAGAACCGGTTTGACTCGGGGTTTGATATTAAGAGGCAACATTAGTAAAGTTGATCAATGAGGTGTTTGTGTGATGAATAGAACATGTTTCCTTTGAGCGGAGGTTGCCCAATTGCTGGGCCCCATGCCCACGTGGGTTGAGGTCATTTAATATGGTATTGGAAATCGGTCACATTAGACGAGCTCATGTTGTAAATGTGGAGGTCCCCGATAACTTATTTGACCCGGGGTTTGATATTAAGAGGCGATATTAGTGAAGTTGATCAATGGGGTGTTTGTGTGATGAATAGAACACGCTTCCTGATTTACCCAATGCATATGATGGGTGAGCCTTATATGCACCCAAGGAGATTGGCGGCGGGATATAGTGCTCTAAGAGATCAATTTATTTGCCCCTTCTAGTCGGGTCCTATTGGATACCCGTCGTTATAAAAGAAAAAATATCAAGGAAGCCCACTTCGAATATGTAATAAAGATTTGTTTTGTACTAAAGAAGTATAAAAAAATTATAGCTCAAATGGTTAAAGCGTAGGTTGTAGTGCTTTATGTTTGGGTTCGAATCACACCAATGGCAAAAAAATTGTTTTTGCCACTCGAGCTCGAGCTCAAGTTCTGGCTCGAGCTCCGGCTCGCGAGCTCGAGCCGAGCCCGAGCTGTCAAACTCAAGAACGAGCTCGAGTCGAGCTGCCGAATCTTGGGCTCGACTCGAGCCGAGCCGAGCTCGAGCCCGAATTCTAAATATCGAACTCGAGTCGAGCTGAGCCAAAACTCGACTCGACTCGGCTCGTGAGCAGCCCTGCTAATAGCCATAGGAGCAAAGCCTTTGGCTATTTGTACTTTCACTGCTTTTCCTTCTTTTGTTAAATACGTTTTTATGGGCCTTAAAGTTTAATAAATATATAACTTATTTTTAAATGCAGACAGGTTTCACTAGACAGAGGGAGTATATACTAGTTTGATTTGGAACTTCAAGGGTATTGGCATATAGCCCAATACTTTGTTTTAAGTTTCTCCTTCCTTCTTCCAAAATACGCAGGTATTCATATAAAAAGCAAGTTCCGGATCAGGTAGGTGAGGTTTCAAGACATGTATTCAGGAATTAGATGGCAACCTGAATTTCACATTTGTGTTTTATGATAAGGATAATATGTATTACCAATTAATCATGGCACCGTACTACCCCCATGGCTAATATTTTTTCTGTCTCTCTGCCTCATTAAATACTCCCTCCGTTCCAAATTACTGTATATATTTGAGAAAATTGCCGTTTTTATTGGACACAATATTTCGGAACCCCCTCCGTTGTCTTTTTGTCTTTTAGACGCAATATTTGGAAAAGATGTCAGTCCTGCTTTAGATGCTCAATATTGTCAATTTAAGTAGATTTTGGACCTCTCTTTACTTGGGCTTCAACTATCCAAAAGAGGACAATCCTGTTTTAAATGCTCCATATTGTGAATTTAAGTAGATTTTGAACCTTTTCTTTCCCCCTTTAGTTGGAGTTTCCACTATCACTACAACAAAAATTGCCTTTAGCGACGGCAAAATCCGTCGCTAAAAGTGCCTTTTCCATAGTTATTACTCTTATTTCGACGGACGAATTCCGTCGATAAATCTCTCGATAATACCCTCGCCGGTATTGCTAAGAACCGACGGATAACAGTGAACCGTCGCTAATTAGCTTTATCGATAGATATAGCGACGGACTTGAAACGATCGCTAATTCTTTTTTGCTACGGTTGATTTGCCGTCGAAAAAGAATCTTTAGTGACGGATAAATTCCGTTGAAAATATTTTTTTTCGATGTATATCGCCGTCGAGAAAGGAAATTTTTCTGCCGAGAATGATTTGTATCGACTGTTTTTATCCGTCGGTAAAACGGCTAGCGACGGTTTTGAAAACGGACTCTTGACTCCGTTAGATACCTATTTCGACAGTTTGAGCTCATTTGTGACAGAATTTATCTGTCGGTACAGATTCAAAAAAATTTAAAAAAAACAGCAGCTTTATGCTACTGCGTTTAACGAACATTATTCATAAATGCAAAAGATATTCTCATATATTATTTATATAACTAATACCACATTGTATACATAAACAACATATGTCAAGATTCTCAGATGTTGATCACATGCTTGTTTGTTAAGTAATCTGAATTTGTGCAGAAACGTTACAGTAAAAATGACAAAAAGTAAAAAAAAACCTGTCCAATTGATTCTCTATCACAATACTCAATGAGAACACCATTAGCACGCAGGTTTCTAATCCTCTCGTAAGGAGCTCCACTAGTGAAGACTTCAAGGCACCGAGAACAACTTGCACCAACACCATCTACTGTCAACGAGAAAAAAATCTAAAGCCCCACTTGAATCTGAAATGAGTTTTCATCAAAGATATAAAAACAACCTAACAAAGATTGATGTCAATGCACAAATCCCATATCCCATATTAAAACAAACGCACAGAGATAATTTAGGAGATTTAATTGCAAACACTCAGAGAAGAACCTGCCTTTTCCGATGTCTTATGATAGTGCATAATAATCTGCAACATGCAGCATACAAGGCCACAGAAAACTGACTTTCAAATAGGCAAACGTCACGAGAGGAAGTGTCTTCAGTGCCCCTTGACCGAGAAAAATGTCTACAGAGTGCTGCAGGCATGTGAAAGCACTGGCTTACATGTGGGGAATCCATTGTAAATAATGCAGGTTTACCGGCAATTCTTGTCAGCAGTTCAACACACATAAGCACTATAGATCCTGGATCTAGATTGGTACAAACAGTCATGCAGCTTATTTTTTGCTGACAGAAAATTTGTGGATTCTGGAGGTGTAGCACAATATTAAGCACAGCACTCACGAAATTCTGAATATTATTTTTCACAACAGCTAACTTGTTTCCTGCAAAGCAAAAGAAGTGTTAACAAGCAATGGGGTACACAAGGAAATATTTAGACAAAGTGAGACAAACTATAACAAGTAATGAGTACCTATAACAGATTCAAGAAGCAAATCCAAAAAGTCAATCCCAGCCCCAACCACAGGAGAAAGCTGCCCTCCATCAAAGTTTCCAGTGCTTACTCCATATGTGGCACAACAATCCCCTTGAACGCCAAGTAGAGCTCTTTCTAGAGCCTGTCTAGAGATAATGCATGCAGCTCGGATGGTTTCCTAACAAATACCTTAAATGAACTTCTAACCGCAGCCTTGAGCTCATTCAAACGGTATTTCTCTATAACAGTTGGAGGGCCACCTATTGTTGCCAAGCTTTCCAAGGCTTCAAGCGACTTGGTAGTAGATTCCATCTCATGAGATACTAAAGTTGCCAATTTTCCTTGTAGTGAAATACATTTTCCCATAACCTTGAGGTGAATACTTTTAAGGCTCCCAAATGCATTTCTGGACAAAACTGGATCTGCCAAAGAAAAATAACTTCCTAAAGCTTCCAGATACTTCGTTATCCCATCTAAACAAATAAAATACGCATGGTGAGGCTTTCCAACTGTGTCTGCAGACTCAGACACCACAAAATTTAGAATTCCTGAAAGAGTAGCAACTGAATATAGAAAAGATCTGCACAATCTTTTTTTATGTGGTATTAAACATTTAGGAGATAAAAACTTCAGCTGTAGAATAGCTCCTGATGCAATAAAGAGTTGTCGCAGACAAAATGCCATTTCCAGTCTTTCACCTTCCAACAAAGTCTTCAACAAAGACTTGTCTAAAAGTCTAAAACCAAATTTGTCAAACTGAAAGTCCTGAATCTGCAGGCCACAATCTTCCATAAAATTAATTTGCAAACCCCCATGATTCTTTTCAATCGAGAATTCAAGCCCAGATATAAGTATTCCCACCATCAAAGCTGTCTCAACCTTCATGTCTTCATTTGAAAAACCACAAATATTGCCATTTTCTGGGTGATCCTCAAGACAGAAACGGGACAAACAAGAACTTAAAACGTCTTCAAATACATCAACAACCAAAATCAGGTAAAAAAAGGGGTTAAATTTCCATGTGGACAACCTGGCCTTTGTCATGGAGGCATTTATTTCTTTAACACTTTTCAAGGCAGCTGATATACCATACAGGAAACCTAAAAAACAAGAGATACATGATGATAATTGATTCCAATTGGGTTCCTCCTGTCTAACATATGAAACTGCAACATGGTAATATGACCTGTGTCATAACAGCAATAAGCTAAAATTTACCAGCGGATGACTCCAATACAAACAACTCCTTGTCATTCACATAGAGAAATAAAATTCAAATCCAAGGAAATACACCAAAAAGAAAAGACGAAAAAAACTGAATACCCTGATTCAGATGGGAAAGAGCTAAAAAACAAATCAAATTCCTTAATGAAACCAACATATGAACATGCAACAGACCCAGAAGTGGCCAATCACTCACTATTACATACACACTACAAGATGTGAGTCTAACAACAAATGGCCTGCTGGAAAGCAGATCTAACTCACTATTACATAAACACCTGATGCAAATGTTTAAATTATTCGCAATTAAATGAGGTCAATGGCATAGAGTTCTCTACACCATTGGATCATTTCAATTAGTTGACAACATTTAATAACTGTTAAGTTATTTTGTTTCCGGTCCACTTCAGTATAGACCTTTCTCTAATTATGCCAAATCCAAATTCAGAATCAAAGTGAAAAAAAGGAAAACCTGCTTGGACCGTAACTGGAGAAACTGGCTTAGCATCTATCCACAACACAATCTCCCTCCCCAGCAGCTGAAACGGGGTGGGCAACTTCCGATCCAAATCCTCAACCAGAGAAACCGGATACCAATGATCCCTCCAGCTGAACATAGCTCCACCCTCATCTTCCACTACAGCCTCCTTCTCCTCGTTCGACGCCGCCACGGGGGAGGCAGGAGCCGCGACAAGCAGAACCCAAGGTGGGTTCTTGCCGGAGAGGAACTAGGAGATGAAAAGGTGGGATCTTGGTGGGAGCTTGGTGGCATGGTGGTGGTGGTGAGCTAGGGAGGTGGCGGAGAGAGATGTTAGCAGAATCGCCATGAGCTATCGCTGAACATCTGGTGGTAGAGGTGGATGATGAAGATCATGACAGAGTCTGGCATGAAGTTTGGGTCGTAGCCCAGCTGCTCCTGCTCTCGATCCCAACCTTCGAACTGCGCATTGTCGTCGAAATCGTAGGGTACACCGGACGACGCCATTCTGGGAATTCGAAGGTTTCTGCGGCCGCTGGTCTTCTCGTCTCGGATTTGCTCAAGCCGGGGGGAAGAGTTGCAGAGGCGGAGGAAACGGGAGGAGGGAAGAGGGAAGAGGGAGAGGCTTAGTCACATCAAAATTTGGGTCGTCCAAATGAAGGATTCAGATTTGAAAGGTTTAGGGCTGTCCCCTTTATCGACAGAATTGTTAACCACAGAAAAAAAAAACGTCGAGATTAACAAATTGTAGCGACAGATGCTTTTTTGTCGGCAGTATCTGTCACTATTAATCTATTATTCTCCACGGAAAATGTTCTGTCGAAAAAAGCTATCTGTAACCACAGAATTTTTAGGGACGGAAATAAATCTGTGGATACTAGCGATTTTTGTTGTAGTGTATCTAATAAAAATTAATATCTTTTAAAGTGGAGCATATAAAATAGGATGGAGGGAGTATGAAATAATGAGCCAATTTGATTGATTTTGTTGAATTTCTTAATTACACTGGCTGCTTGTTTTGCTATGGAAGTTTGGAAGCTGTAGTTGTTTTGCTACGGAAGTGTGGTTCTCTCGCCCTCTTTATGTCATTCCAGCCACGGGCAGCAGCAGATGTGGCAAGTCTAGATAAGATCACCACATCACATTTATTGATTAGCACATTCCATGTATTTGAGTAATGACATGAGCCATGCATTGAATGCAATTCCAGGCCTAGGACACTTGATGGATAAAATATTGCAGCCAAAAATTTAATCGAGTTTGTCCATGTCTGCTAAGCTAAGGCTGCTACTATTTTTTTGGATCACGAAGGAATTGTTTGGTACTTACGTGGAAATCCCTTCATCTTTTGTAAGATAACCACCGTAATGGAGCCCTGATACATGTAAGATAACCACTACCATAGGTCCATAACCAAATTTACCATAGGTCCGTAATGGCGAAGAAAGATATAAAATATATAATAAAAATTTCTGTTTTCTAAAACACGCTGTTTAGCTAAAGCTTTTATTTATCAACCTTGAAGGCGATTCTCTCCTCATTTTCAACATTCTTAAGGAGCAATCTTATGGTGTGCCACGTTCTACTACTGTGGAAGCTTTGCTCAATTACCTTTTTGCATGTATATATGAAAGCGTTGCCGATAAGTTTGCTAATAGTTTGGAGGCCCGTATGGAGGTTGCTGTTAATTTAAATCCCCTCCTCTTTTTCATCATGTTTTCAAGGAGGATGCACGGTAAATCTTTACTTTATTTACTCCCTTTGTCCTATATTGCTAGTTCCAACCACAATCCAATGAAACATGTCTGTATTTGAAAAAATACGGGTCCATCATTGCATGGCTGATCTTGCTCCCTCACGACCAAAAACACAGGAAGAGGGGGGCAGACTCTGTATTTTTTGTATAGGGTGCATAGTCTAATATATTTAACTCATTTTCAAATGCAGATAGGCTTCACTAGATGGAAGGAGTAGTCCATTTGGCTCATTTTAAATGGTTGGTTACGTACTTTGAAAAGCGTCTCAGATCCACCATTCAAGAAAAACGTTCCAAGTCGAGCTATTGATATGGGACTATACATGAGAGAATATTATATTTTCATGTAGAACGAAAATCTCTCTTCTATAAAAAACTTAATTGTCAAAAACGCGCAAGAAAGGAATTTCGTGCATGTTTTAGGAAGCAATATGGATCTCTCTTTTTTATTTTGACGTTTTCAAACTGACTTTTCATGTCGAAGAAATTGTCAAAGGCACCTGCAATCTGCAATCAGGGGCGGATCCACGTTATAGCTATGGTGGTCAATTGACCCCATGGCTTTGGATTTTTTCCAAATCGCCTTCTATTATTTTACCTGTCCGCCTGGGCTAGAAAAAGGAAGAGTTCTTATATACTGACCCCTATATCAAAAATCACTACCCCTATGTGCACGTAAACACAGAGCTTCCTTCATAATTTTAAAAAATAAAAATAAAAAACTTAGGCTTTCAAAGCTTAGTTAGTTTTGACCCCATGGCTAAGAATCCTGCATCCGCCCCTGCCTCCAATCAAATGTCTGGAATTTGAGAAGGAAATATCACAATGCATGCATTGTGTATGCAAATTTACAGTCTTTCTTGGACACCTGCAAATGCTTTTCTTTCATGAAAGTAATAATCCTTTGAGATCTAGAAAACTTCCTGTTGCATCTCATATCTTTACATGAGTCCTTCCCTTTTTTCTTTAAATAACTTGAACCTTGTGCTGGCTCTATATAGAAACACCATTAGTTACCTAAAGCAACATAACAGAAGTTACACATAAAGCATCCTTCAAAGCTTAGCATTTGGACATAAAAATAGGAATGAGGAGGATAATAAGCTAGGATCTAGTAGAACATATGCCCCCAACATAAATGGGAGATAATATCTCCATGCGGGATTTGAACACAAGATCTAGCTCTGAAACCATGTGAAAAAATCGATGTTCGGAGCTGTAGGAAAGGTTTATTATAACTGTCAACTTAACTCAACATAAAAATACTCCTCAGTCCTCACTGCCTCTAGATAAACAACCATGGCCTAGGAAGATATGCTGCAATGATCATGATTCATGTCCAAACCGCGAGGAAAAGAAATAAGAAGATGTAGGCGATTTTAGCTACAGAAGTACATTAGCTAGCAATATTACAAGCAAGTGGTTGGAAATTTTTACTAGGAAGCAAATTATTCCCTCATGATTTCAGTACGTGTGCAGTGACAAACTAACACTTTGGCACTCAACATTCATACCATGGAGAAGAAGGTCATAAAGCAGAAGACAACGAGCACTTGTAATATTTCCTTTTACTGAACAGATTCCCTTCCATGTTCTAACATCCGTAAGGAGCAGAGAGAGAGAGAGAGAGAGAGAGAACTATCATTCTGTTCTTTTTTCTCATAAGACTAGAAGAACAAAAGTTTGGCAATTTATATGGAATTAATATCGGATGTTCACTTAAGAATTTGTAACTGTTAGACACAGTTTACTTCAAAACAAATGTGCTTGTGGTCTTAGGGTGGAATTTTTTTTTCTTTCTTCTCCTCCTTTCTTGAGGCTGGGTTGTTAAGATGATTGGAAGATTGCAAATATTCATCACAAGCAACAATCCATCTCAAGCGATTTCTTGGTTAGAAGGCTCTACTATTGGAAAAGCTTTTTAAAAAAAGTTTGCTTGGAGCATCTTGATGATTTTCAGCAGTTTGGATTCTGAAAGTACACATACTATATGGAAGTGCAATGTAAAACAATAGCTATAGACCAATAGTTTGAATTCATAACAAATTAAGTCTGCTGGTCATGAAGGACACAAACAAAAGGCTTGGGGCATATAAATAAATACTCCCTCCATCCAGAATTATTATCACCATAAGGATTTACAGAATGACCTAATATTAGTTCATTTTGGAAAACCAAATGGTGTTAATAATTCCGGACAGAGGGAATAAACAAATGGTCTACAAACGTACAGGTGCTGCTTGTAATCGTCATGATCGAGATTCTTCATAACCAAGTAGCTACAATGTGCTCTTGCTTGAACACATTAATCTGTCTTTACCAACTGACTGCAACTTAACACATCTGAGCCAATCATGTCTACCTCCAAGAACGGGCAGCATCCTTCAAACTAAAATTAGGCCATTATGAAGCAAAAGTTTATTTTAAAAAATCAAATCGGATTATTAATGTGGAAAGGAGGGAGTAGCATTTTCTACTATCTATCTATCTAGCTTATTTTCTACTATCTATCTATCTAGCTATCTATTACATGTCCAAGAATTTAAGCTTGACTTGATCTCCTAGGTATCATATGTATAATCATGAAGCCAGATCTATGAAGTCTCAACAAGACCCAGGTAAATATTATTAGCTGATCCAGCAAATCAACAATCAGGATATAACTACAATAACATGGCACAGATATCCGCACAATTGCCAACAAATTAATCAAGAAATAGCAAACACTCAACACTAGTGAATGCAATTAACCAACTCACACTGCATCCATGATGCTCCTGAGAATATCAAGCTCATGAAGTTCATAAAATAGAGAAGAAGCTGCCAGCAACTCAACATGGAAGCCATCCACCGTCTCATGTGAGTCCATGAATCCCTCCTTTAACATCTCACATGGGACATGAGTACGATTAATCGGCGCCATCACATTCGTAACCGGAGGCCACTCTTCCTCCTGGGAGGCGGCATGACTGCTTCCGGACTCGACCGGAATATTGTCCGGGCGGTGGTAGCGGGCACCACCGTCGGATGAGAACTCGGCCGTCTCAAGAAGCGGGTCGGAGTCCTGGCCGGTGAGCTCCTGCACCAGGGCCTTGAACTCGGAGGCGCTGGTGGTGAACTTCATGGGGTTGGAGATGTATACCACCTTGATTGGCTTCTTCTTGGCCTTACAACTAGCCGTTTTCTCGTCTTTCCTCCGGCGGACGGCACCTAATTGCTTGTCCATTAGAAGAAAGTAAAGCTGGAGGAGGAAGAAGAGATTTGCTGTGGTTTATTTTATTTTCTCTTGGTTATATTAGTGAAGGCAAAGAGTTGCTGACATTTGTAATTACCAAGAGAAAGGGCGAGGAACCCGTTAGTGTCTCTACTGTCAGAAAAGAAGGGAAGAAGAAGAAAAAGAGAGCTAAATCTGGAAAACGAGAGGTTTTCAACTAGAATCAAACGTTCCGTACAATGTATTAACGTTATTCTTCCCGTTTTTTTATCACGGCCAACATCACGTGCTAGTGCGGTAAAAGGATAGCATTTCGTGGCCGTGAAAACAAGGCGGGAGAAGAAGCATCTTTCATTCAATAATGGCGGCCTCCCTGGCTGTGGTAGCATGCATATAAAGATCGATGGCCCATATGAGTTGGGCGGGCATCAGCGAGGTGGTCCAATGACATCATTGGAGTGACGCATGAGGGAAGACGGCCGCTCTCAGGCTGATTGGCTCGATCTCCTTTTATCTCTTTTATCCTCTTGTACATACATGTATTCATCCGGGCTCCTTGGAAGGAGAAATTACTTGTTATAAATTCAATATAAATACATTTTAGGACTTGATCCTAAAATATAAATAATTTTATACCAAAAAATAGAAAAAAGTATGTGATCCTTCATTAATGCCCTCACCCACTTTCCCCCATTCTTTTTCATCAAAAACTAATTAGTCAATCCCTATCCCTATAATTTTATTTTGTCTTATTATTTTCTTTTCTTCTTCCTCTCTTCCCCTTCTTCCCCCTCCCCTCCTTGATGTTGCCGCAACCATGCAACCAACATCTACAAAGATGACCCAGTCAGTGCCATAAACGAGGGAGAGTTACGATCGCCGTATTTTACGCTTTCATTTGCTATTCTATCATTACAAACAGCAAGGCATCGATGGAGAAGACTCAGTCATTGTCATAGTCAAATAAGAGCTGCCACTTGCATAAACCATGCAAGTATAAAAAAATTTAGATTTTTTTCACTTAAATGGTGTTTGGTAGGATATAGCTCCCTTGCGATTTATGACCATATGCAATAGGTACTTTAGTTACTCCCTTAGATGTGTATGCTGCCTCATATACATGTTGTATTGTATTATGTGTTGTCTCATACACATGTTGTCGTGTTGCAAGTTGCAACACATTTTTAGTCATTATAGTCAAATTACGATGCATTTTTAGTCAACTACATTGCATTTAATATGCTTAATTATTACAGTTGTGAGACCTTTATTACTAAGTTGCTAAGTTTTTATAGCATAATATGTTGCATGATGTGTTGCCTCATAATACTACACAACTCTATAGCCATGGTTATCGCTAAGTAGTGATTGTTCTAGTGCTCGTTATGAAGGATCATATATAGTTGTGATGAATAAAATACTTGTTGTGATGCCTCATAGATATGTTCAGATGCATTATACATCACAATCATGTTGATACATTTTTAGGGGCCGTTTGGGGCGTGAAAATTAGCTTCATCCAGCTGAAAAAATCCAGCTGGTTATGAATTTTTGGGATAATCTACTAACCAGCTAAAATAAAAATAAGACAATGAAAAATAAAACCAATTTAATTAGGGCTTCATCTAAGCCTCTGTATGAAAATTAGCCCAACATAGAGAAGGAAAAGAGAGAACTTTGTTTTGTATTCATTGGTGGCATGTAAAAAAATTGATATACGGAACACAAGCAATCGTTCTCTTGGACCGATCTGCAAATTCTTGAACTCCTCTCATCCTCGTCCGATCCTTGCAATCTCAACGTTCCGCTTTTTCTTTTATAGTTCATGCGTTGTTCATTATACACATCACTGTTAATTGGTATTGTTCACTAAACACTACTCATCATCTTCCCCCTTTTATAATTAGTTCCATCCCAGCTTTCCAGATCGAGTACGAATCCTAAATTGAGTTGATTACCAATCTCCGACCAAGCCAAATCATATCTGAATCAAGCACCTTCAAAATCTAGAATCCTTCTAATCCGAGCATCACCCAATGCACGCCATACCTCCACGAGCCAGTCACCCGGCCGTCGTGAGCTTAACCTCTAGTTCGTCCTTTGTTCTGCCTCAAGCGCTTGAGCAAATCGAGCTCTCGATCTGTTAGTTTTTTTTTCAATTGACCCGTCATCTCAATCTCTTTCGTTGGATCTCATCTTTGCAGCTCATAACTTTAAAACAGAACATGATTTCTCCTTAATAGCAATCAATGGCTCAAATAATTCTTAGACTTAATTTCAGCCTTTGTGTTAGAAATTGATATTTTAAAACCCGCTTTGGCCTTCGTAAGCGTCGGATCTTCTATGTATTGATCTCTTAGTGTAAAAATTCATTTGTCGTGTAATAATTCCATGATCTGCAACTTGAGCTCATGAAACCTATATAAATAAAATCAAACTCAATTTAGACGCATATTAAAATATAAATCTATTAAATCCAATTAATACTTCTAAATTATTCAATTAAGTACATATTATTTATTAAACACCTAATTACTAACTTAACACTAATAACCTAAATTTACACCTATATTTATCAGAGAATATGATTAACATAAGGTATAAAGGTATATAAAATATGTATATTTTGTGTATATCACAAACCTTCACAACTACATAAATAACTATTTTATACACGATTCTCATCCATAATTAAAACAAAAATAACACACATTCATATCATTCGTATTATCGACAACAACACTATATCAATTGAAACAACCCAAATGAAGTGGTGACATGTTGAAAAAAAAAGACACTTTGTATAAGCACTTACTTCCTTTTCGGTGTCGGATTGAGCCTTCTTCTTCTTCTTCTTCTTCTTTCCCGCAATCTCCTCTTTACCTTTGCCATGTATATCCCGTCGAGCCATTGGTCTAAACAAGGGAAAGGGCGGTCTTGCCCTTGTGCCAGTAAGAGGGGTTCAGGGGGAAGAAGAGGCACTTGGTGTTGGCAGAGTGAGGGCATTCAGCAAATGGCAGTGGCGGAGAGCGGGTTGCGTTGCGGATGTGGCGAGTTTCGAAGGTGGCATTGGTGGTGGCGGAAAGCGGGCAAATGGTCGTGGCAGAGAGCAGGTAAACGGCAATGGCGTTGGTGGAGAGAGGGCATCTAACAAACGGTGGTGGCAAAGAGACTCCCTCGGCATTGGCAGAGAGGGGCATTTATGGTAGCCGGAGCAAAGTTGGCAATGGCGAAAAGCAGGCAAACGGCGGGGGCAGAAAGCGAGCAAACGGCGGTGACGAAGAGAGGCCTCTGGCGTTGGTAGAGAGAGGCATCTGTGGTGGCCACCAGAGCGGGTTACGTGCGGATGCTGCGAGTTTAGATGGAGGGAAGAGGTTATGTTGGAAGAGGAAGAGAGGGCAAGGGAAAGGGGACATCTGTCGGCAAAGACTTCCCCCTTTCGGGTACGTAGGTGCAGCCACCGTTACCTTTTGTACTTTCAAGCTCATTGAGCTTGTTAGGTAAGCTTATGCTCATTTTATCAGTCAAGTAGAGTGACATTTCGGAATCTGATTTTGACATTAGTATGCAACTTTTTACCTTGTCGGCTGCGTCAAGCTACCATCATGAATAGAGCGAGTATCACCCAATTGGCTGACCTTAACATATACAGTGGAACTCTCTCCTACAGCTACATGAATTGCAGCATCAGGCTACAAAAAGGTCGAAGTATGTAATTGACTTGTTTTGTCAGTCTTGGCCATTGTTAACTATGTGGTGGGTGAAGCTTTATCTGCTCCTTTGGTTGGCCTAATTCAACTGTAAAACTCTCTGTTCATGTTGCTCTATAAAATTTATTTTCTCATGTTCTTGATTGATGTGATATTGTGATCGAGTGCGTTTAGAATAAATAAAATAGAGATTGATGTAATGTTATCTTTCTAATCTCATCTATTTGAGAATTCTCTTTTCGTTTTTTTTTTTTTGCAATATTTACTCAATAATAATAGTATATTGTCAAAAAGAAACATAATCAGCCAGATAAAAGATGTCACTTAAGGGCCATTTCGGGCGTCATTATAAGTAAATATCGAAAGTGGCTTTTGTCCACTGTAGCATTCGTATTTTTTCCGGAGGTGTTTCAGCTAGATATGGAAAAATATGAATGCTACAGTGTAGCAAAACATCCACTTTTAATCACTCCCCAAATGGCTGTTTAGTAATAACTAAAGTAGATTAGTTAAGCTAAAGTCAGTTTGATATTTTGGTGGGGATGAGTAGTTCATCACCCATCACCCCAAGGTCTAGCCAGCCCGCCCCCCATACACAGGGGTGGAGCCATCTTAAGACACTGGGTGGCCCTGGCCCCCCTGTTGTTTTCAAAAGTTGATCTACCCAAACGCCAATGATGGACTCGCCATGGGCATGACTACAAAACAGATTCAGAGACTGTCTATGCAAACAAGACTGCCCCATATAGGACAAGTCTTTTGCTCCTCTTTTTTTTTTGGTGGCGTGGTTCACATTTGGGCCAACCAGTAGTAACTTGTTTTTTTGGTAAATTACACTTGATCACCCTTATTAATTATGGTAAAATTCCACTTAACCCCTATGGATTATGAAAATATGTACTCAACTCATATACATCTTAATTATTGAACGATTTTACCTTTGATATTTCCTACCAATTTTACTTCAAATTTAGGGTTTGTGGTAGCCATAGAGCCTATGACAAGTAGTTAACTTTTCTTATATTGAATAAAGTAAGGCCGACGCATTACTATTGTCGAGTAATATGTTGACGGTCTGTCTGCACTAACTTTACTAGGTGGAAAGAGGGGTTGGTGAATAGAAGAAGAATGTGGATTTTTTAGTAAAGAGGAGGGGGTAAAATTGACTCATCGCATAAATCATTGGGGTTAAGTGCATATATATTTTCACAAATAATGGAAGTTAAGTGCAATTTTGCTATAATACATATAGGGGTCAAGTGCAATTTACCCTTTTTTTGTAGTGAACAAGAACAAGATTATATGCCCAAAGCAAACCCTTCAACCTGGTTAATGAATTTTAAAAACCCAATAATTGCTCTAAATCTCTTGTAAACCATAATTGTAAAATTCCATTGCAAAATTCTAAATTTTTTTACTTATCCTAACTGCATTATTATTAGTATTATTATTATTATTCTTTTTTTTTTCAAGCCTATTTCATTAAGTTTTGCTAAATTGCATTATGGCCTTTTTAGAGTCATTATGCATGCCTTAACCGTCTATTTTTTTTAAGGCGGTGTCGCTGATGATAATGTTGCAAGTTTTTGGCCCCCCTGTGCAAAAAACCTAGCTTCGCCCCTGCATGCACAGATGTCCAACGTCTAAAAATACAAGGACGGTACATGGCCATCCACTCATCCTTGTAGTAGTAGTTGGGACAAGATAGGACTATAAAGATGAGTATTGTAAGATGGGAAATTAATTCAGCTTCATTTACTTTGAATTCTGGCCTCTTCAAAGTACCAACTTCATCATTAATGGAAGTACCTGCGTGGCCAGCTATGAGCCACTGGCAGCAAGATAAATTTATAAGAGACCAACAAATTAGTCAATCAAATTTACAGTCTTTCCTGAACACCTGCAAATGCTTTTCTTTCTTGAAAAGTAATAATCCTTCGAGATCTAGAAAACTTCCTGTTGCATCTCATATCTTTACATGAGTCCTTCCCATTTTTCTTTAAATAACTTGAACCTTGTGCTGGCTCTATATAGAAATACCATTAGTTATCTAAAGCAACATAAAATAAGTTACACATAAAGCCTCCATCAAAGCTGAGCATTTGGACATAAAAAGGGGAAAGAGGAGGATAATAGGCTAGGATCTAGTAGAACATATGCCCCCAACATAAATGGGAGATAATAGCTCCATGCGGGATTTGAACACAAGATCTAGCTCCGAAACCATATGAAAAAATCGATGTTCGGAGCGGAAGGAAAGGTTTATTATAAGGGAAAAGTTTAAATGAGATCGCTCTCATATTGCTTATATGAGGCCACTTTGAATCGTAGCCGTTGGATCTTGATCTGACGGGTACATATATCCATAATGATCTCACCTACTCTTTGATGTGACACACTCACCAACCCATTGATTTGATATCTACCCTCCGATCGGAATCTAACAGCAATAAAGATTGGCCTCATGCTCCTTATATGAGAACGATCTCATGTAAACCCTTCTCTTTACTTCTTTAGCTAAAATCGCCTGCATCTTCTTACTTCTTTTTCTCGGGAATTGAACATTATCATTGGTGCACTGCATACCTTCTTAGCCCATGGTTGCTTATTTAGAGGCAGCGAGGACTGAGGAGGATTTTTTTTTATGTTGAGTTAAGTTGACAGCTAAGAAGGTATGCAGTGCACCAATGATAATGTTCAATTCCCGAGAAAAAGAAGTAAGAAGATGCAGGCGATTTTAGCTAAAGAAGTAAATTAGCTAGCAATATTACTAGCGAGTGGACATGACAGTAGTACTCACGCATTTTAACTACCCAGGCATGTTCAAAGAAATCCATGACCTCTATGATGTCATGATTATATGATCCCAAGAAATACACAAAAAAACCTTTTTGGGAATTTGCTAGGCCCAGGAGCTTCTTTGGGAAAGGTGAAGAAGCTCACCAATTCGATATCCCCTTTGTAAGAGGGATAGGGCTGCATCACGGGTCGGGTAGGGTCGGGTTAAAACCCGACCCTACCCGAGATAGGATCCGAGAAATTAAAACCCGGACCCGGACCCGAGATAAAACTCATAAAGCTAAACCCGACCCCGATCCGAGATAAACCCACAATACCCGACCCTACCCGAGAACCCGAGATAAAATCCGAGATTTTAATAAAATAATTAATATAATTATAAAAATCTTTAATTAAATAATTTATATCATAATAATAATAATAATAATAAATTATATATATTAAAAAATAAGTTATTTAAATGGTATATTTCGGGTCGGGTCGATTCTTTGGTATTTTAAAGCAAAACCCGACCCGACCCGAGATAGAACCCGGGTTTTAAAACCTTGGAACCGACCCTACCCAAGATAGGACCCGACCCGGGTCAATGTCGGGTCGGTTCCATCCGGGTTGGGTCGGGTCCGGGTTTTTGGTGCAGCCCTAAAGAGGGATGATGACTCTTGCCTTTTTGCATTAAGATAGCCTTCGACTCACCATAGATGCTTGTTTGCTATATCTGCCATGGCATCTCACTCAGCCTTAATCAACAATGAGTTGAATGGTTAGATGTGGGATTGGAATGAGTACCTTGTCACAAAGTTCAACTTTTGGAAAGAATCAGCTTTAGAGTGAATTTGGTTCAGTTTGAAAAAATCCGAACAATTTCGGAAAATTTTTGGTTAATTGGAAGAATTCTAGAGGATTGCATTTTGTCATCGTTGGGGAGTAAGGCTCATAATGTCTCCCGTTGTATCATTTTTCTTGGCTCATAGTATTTTCTATCTTTAATTAAAAAATATTTCCCTTGAATTGGCTTGGCAGAAGAATTTGTAAGGAATTATCAAGCTTGAATTGTAAGTTTTCCTAAAAAATAGAAATCTCAAAAAAGTTTTCCTCTCTTGTAACCATAATTGCAATTTCCTTGATAACAATCATTCTTACCATACTTATCGACTCTTAATGTTATATAATCTAAATATTGTTAGCACCTTTAAATGGTTCAAGGCCATGTGACCAGAAACGCGTTTAAAATGTGTATAAAACGCGTTTTACGCGTTTCAACCACTGGCCGAAAAACTTCGCATTTAAAATGGGAACAGTAGAAAAAATGTGTTTTTCCCGAAATAAACGTGTTTTATTCCGATAATAACGTTTTTTATTTGAAGCGCAACTCCTTTATTAAATCCGCAACTTTGCAATATGTTATTCTTTAACATTTATACCTGCTATATTATTATTATTTTTTTACAATTTTCCCATTTTTTCACGTTATTTTTCCGTATATTCCATTTTATGCCGTTTTGTTCCGTACGCTTACCTCGCCGTTTTATTGCCGTACCCTACTTTGTCACTTAGGTTCAAGGTGGATCAACTCATTCATTGCTAGATCACGATTCTTCGTGACAAACTTATTTTCCTCATGCCCTTTCGTCCATGCAAGAAAGTTTTATTGTGATTAATTTGCAATACTTTTGGCATTGGATTATTTTGGCTTCTTCTTTTATCTCAACTCTTTGATCCTTGTTGGTGTTTTGACCAAGCTTTAGCCCTGAATGATAAATTTGGAGGTAACTACTCATTTATTGCAAGGTCACTTGTCTTTCATCTATGCAAGAAGCATTCACCATGATTTGCAAACCTTTGGCATTGGACTATTTTGGCTTTCTCTTTTATCCCAACTCGTTGGGTCCCTTTGGTGTTTTAACTTGGCTTTAAACATAGATTCAAATTTAGAGGTACAAATACCTTTTTCTTATATCCAAGAAGTCAAATCATTGGTTTCACATGCAAACACTATGGAAATCGAGTATGATGCTAATGTTAGAAGTCTATGAATTGAATATTACTTATGAATAATGAAGTCTAAATTACATAGGAGGATGATCAATCCTTGTATAGAGATCAGATCTCCTAATACAAGCAAGTCTAAAACATGAAATTACTTGATAAAAGAATAACCCAAGCTTAACTAAACTACCCTTTATACTATAGAGAACTAACACTAAGGACTTAAGCAAATCACGAGTAACTATACTGTAACAGCTAATACAATCCAAACACTAAAAACATTGATCATAGGTGAATTATCTCCAAGTTGGGCATAGCCTTCTCTAATTCGTTTTGTGCGAGCCTTTCTCTCGCAACCCAAGTTAAATGACTTTATTTCCTTTTCTTTCAAATCTGTCCTAGACTTTCATGGACATTTGATTGCTTGAGTTGAGTAGACCTCGTCCTTTAAAATCTTTCGCCGTTGGATTAACCAAGAAGGCTTTCATGATCTTTCCACTAAAGCTTGGATATTTAAGGGCACATTCGTAAGAAATGCCATCAAGGAATGGAACACAACTAACTTTGGTAATATCCACATCTCCTATGTCAAGTTGCCAAGAACTTGAAGAAAATTCATTTTCTGCTTAAAAGCTGACTCAATTGATGATAAGTTTATTGTAGGTTAGGGTAACTTGGAAAAGGAATTCCCACAAGATTTTAATACGATTTGCAGATTTAAGAAAATTCAAAAGCACCATTACAAATGGGAATCTATCCTGACTCGGAATCTGAAACCCCTAAATCCATATCATTTCTGGAAAGTCTCCTTGCCATGAGATTGTTCTCGATCTAATCAAAGAGTTTTCAACACGGACACAGATTACATGGCAATTTAGGGGAAGGTAAAAGATTTGATACAACAGAAATTTGTGCTTACAAAATAGACTAAAAATCGAAAGCAAAGATTTTTGCCAAATCACAGTAAAATCCTGAGTGGAAATCCTTTTCCAGATGCATCCTTTATCAAAAGCCATTGCCGAATTCAAAAATGAAGCAAAGAAGCTGCAATGAAGGATTTTCTAGAGACAAAAATCACACAGCTGCTAGCTAATAGAAGGAGTCAATGCACTAAGTTTTTTCACTCCTTAGTGTCTTATAATTCTATACACTTATGTTTTTTGTTGCCTAGACAATCCCATAACCAATTTGGAGAAAAGAGGACTCCACATCACTCACTACTTCGAGGACATCTTCAACCTACCCTGTGGCTATCATACTTCCTAGTCTTATCTATGTGTCACAAAAGATAGATGAAATGCATGGTCATTTCTTCTCTGTTCAACAAATCACCCTAAGGAGCTCTTTACTGCTGTTTAAAATATCTTGGAGCATAATTCATGCGGCTTTGTTGGACTTCTTTTTCCATTCCAGCTCCTTCCTAGCTCTCTCATTAAATAAGTTTAGGTCAATATTATTATGCAATCTCCTATAAAAGATCATCTAAGGAATTATTGCTAAAAAGTTATCTCTCATCCACTTCTACAACTAAGTTGCTTTCAGCAGGGCCGACTTTCATGAGAAACATCCTTTTGACTCATGAGCTCCTGGGTAATTTCGACTTGAATCCCATCAAAATCAGCTTTGCACAGAGGTTTAATCAAGGATCGTGTATTCATTGTTGATATTAATGGCAACAAGTTTGGCTATTTCCCTTGTGTGGCTTAGACAAAGCTGCCCTCTCTCCCAATTTGTTTTTGGTAATGTAATTTCTCCCATATGACAAAGCCTACTTATAAGAGGTTCCATCTAATGCTTAATTTACTTGGCATAATCGAAGTTGTCTTGATAGAATAACTTTGTGTCAAAATCGGATAGATGGTTTTGTAACTCCTCATGGTTGTCAATATTTACATCTTTATTACCTACTGCCCATCTCTTAGATATCAGCGCTACTAGATTGTTTGGATCTAAACCTTTAAGTTTTCCTCTTGCTAGCTCGATCAAGACGGTTATAAGTAGCTTCTCAAGCCTGGTAGTCCATAAAATAAAGTTAGTCAAGGCAGCCACCATAGTATGGATTATGGAATGATAAGATTTATGGCAAAGTTCAAAGATGTGTTCTAAATGTGGCTGAAAATCTTTAAAAAGTTCAAACTTTCCTTAGAGCAGATCCTTTAAATGGTGATTTGGTTAGTCCAATGCTACCATCATAATCAAGTAATTCTTTTTCCCCAATAATTGAGGTCAATGACATGAATCTCATGCCTCCATTCTAGCCTGTTTTAGCTTAAAGTCTTTTGTAAGACATAGCACATCCATATCTTTTCTTACTTAACTCCATTTAAGTTTTCTTAAGCCTCCCTCTCCCCCTCTTTTGTCATCATTTACATGCATCCCTTCCTACCTTATTCTTTCTACCTGGCCAAAATTAGGCAGCCCAAACTCCCTCATCCAAATAGGGATGGTGCTTATAATTTTCTGAATTGGCTTCACATTAAGATGTCATTTACAAAGAATCAGAGACCGATCTTCAACGAACCACATGGCATTAAGAACATTTTCACAGTACTGTTCAGAGCCAAACCAAACACAGTGTTCTGCCATTTGAAAATGATGGGTGCAGTAAAATCTACTTTCCTAGTCCTTATTCCAAAGGAGTATAGTATTCAATCTTTTGACAAGTTTAGGCCTATAGTGATAGATGAAGATGATCGTGTCCAAGGTACCAAACTGCTTAGAGAAGGGAGAAGGCAGAAGGGTGAAGCAAAATTACCCAAGTTAGGTTTTTGGATTAGAAAAAAGAACTTCTGATTAAGGGAGAGGTGAGTCCTCTAACAGTGGTCAACCTCAGATATAAAAAACTTATGCCTATGACTTAAATGAGTCCTAACCAAAAGGACATAAGAAATAAAATGAGGATTAACCTACACTCTATAATATAAAAGCCTCTATCATTAGGGACTTAGGGCCAGAATTTGACTTCCCAAACAATGGGGCCAGATATCAGAAAAACATGTCAACTATGGGACATTTTGGAAGAAAATACTTCCACCAACAATTGTGATGGTTTCTGGTATATAGATCCGATATTTTATCATCTCATTAGAGAACAGTTTCGGAAATGGTCAAACTAATTTGAAAGCATCTTACTTGAAGTCATGGTCCTATCATGATTGAAAGTGAAATAGCTTATGTGGTGGTTGTAGAGGAATCAGGTGATAGTTCAAGTTATTATAAAATAGCGTACACTTAGATGCCATTGTTGTTGCTCAATAGAACTTCAGTCTCATCTTGTTTGTATTTTTTTGCTTTTCTAATTCTTCATGAATAAAAATTCTAAGTGGTCTCATTATTATATGCATTGTTTTTTATACTCCCACGAGTTGCAACAACTACATATCATGATATCACTCTTTAGCCAATGCTTTCGTAAGAGATACCACATACATATCTTTTCTTATTCATTTGATCTAAATTACTATCAGGTCTCCCTTTGCTTCTTTTGATATCATTTACACACTTCCATTCCAGCATTCTTACGGGCATCCATTAATCTTCTTTGTATGTGTCGATACCAATGTAACTTACATTCCCTAAGCTTCTCCCCTTAATGTGCTATCCCGAAGCTTTCTCATTCTTAATGCTATCTCTCCTAGTTATCTACACATATCTAGCTTAGCAACCTCATTCCGGGTTACATTCAATTTATCACTCTTCACCAATTGATGGAGGAAATTCCATGAATTACTCATGTGCTTCCCATTTGTATTAGATTAAGAAATTGCAAAGGTAATTATGCTAATGAATAGTGAGAAAAAATATACTCAATTTGCTCGACAAATAATAATCACACAAAACCATCTTTGTCCATTTATATATATATATATATATAGGGAAAAGTTTAAATGAGATCGCTCTCATATTGCTTATATGAGGCCACTTTGAATCGTAGCCATTGGATCTTGATCTGACGGCTACAAATATCCATAATGATCTCACCCACTCTTTGATGTGACACACTCACCTACCCACTGATTTGATATCCACCCTCCAATCGGAATCTAACGGCAATAAAGATTGGCCTCATGCTCCTTATATGAGAACGATCTCATATATATATATATATATAAGATGAGTTTATATGAGATCGTTCTCATATAAGGAGCATGAGGCCAATCTTTATTGCCATTAGATTTTGATCGGAGGGTGGATATCAAATCAGTGGGTAGGTGAGTGTGTCACATCAAGGAGTGGGTGAGATCATTATGGATATTTGTAGCCGTCAGATCAAGATCCAACGGCTACGATTCAAAGTGGCCTCATATAAGCAATATGAGAGCGATCTCATTTAAACTTTTCCCATATATATATATATATATGTTTCCCTACATCAAACTCTGATATTTTCACTAGCAAGTCCTTATCATAATCATAATCCAGAAATGCTCTTGAAATTGGCAACATGGAATTTATTCTTCTAGTACTCCATGTTTTGTGCTACCTCTTTTGTAAGGGATAGAATAGTCGTATCCTTTCTTATCACGCACTTTGCCAGGCTTATTCTTTTCTTCATCAATGATCCTAAAAATCTCCATTAGTGTGACAAAAAGCAAGGTCGATATACTTAGAAGTTTTCTTCTACTCTTTTAATGTGAGAGTTTAAATATTTTTGTGTGCTTATGACAGAGAGACATATAATGGCATATACAACCAGAAAATATGCATCCTTTTATTTGTAAATGGATGGAGGACATTTACAAATAATAATGCAAATAATTAATTTTCTTGGATGTTGTATCATCTCAAATTAATGTACTTTTTAACAGAATCCAACGGCTTTAGAAATTTTCTATTTGCAATTACAATTAACAATTTCCAGGCCAACAGTTTTCTTTGTGCAACCTTATTATCTTAGTTGTTACATTCTCTTTAAACGAGTTCCCATACAGAATGAAGACTCCTACTCCTCTCTCATTTAATCGAAGGCGTTAAAACATGCAAAATTGGGTTGAATGATTCCTCTCACAAAACTTTAATACTGGCATCCATTTAGTTGTTTCTTCGTCCATATATATGTGTCAGTCCAACGGAAAGCATGCATAAAATATAGAAATATACATCGTATCCAGGAAAGAGAGTGCTCTGTACAAATTTTCAGCCTATACTTAAAAGATTCATAATACATAAACATCTAAGATGTGAAAGAAGAGATCTTTCTAGACTAAAAATGAACCGCAACTTCTTCAATTTAATGGAATGAACCACCTAAGTTTCTACCTGTTTTTGGTAGCTTTAACTTCTACTTAATGAAGAAGAAAAGTTTGCTTAATCATGCCATCCCTCATATCCAAGACATGTGAGCCATATAACTCATGTGAGTCCATCTTCATGATTTATCAGAGACAGATATGTTCACAATCTGAACTCGGATTAGTGAGTGTGAGTGAGAAAACAAACTGTGAAACAGAAGAAGACAGCACATGCAGCAAGCATATTTAGCTGCTTCCATCCTACCAAAGGTAAACAAAAGAAAACCCTAGTCATTAACTAACCGACCTATTTTTCTAACAAGTTAGATTCAGTATACATAACAGCTGAAGAAATATATATTGCATGCAGCCAACAATTAAGAGGATGCTTCACACACTAACCTTTTCAACAGAGCTGGATAAAGTACATTTCTACAAGTCCACCAACTATTACTTGGATAATGGATGATATTATTCGTCCAAGGAACATACCTGGTATTTGTTTTTGTCTCTTCTCAATTGATCATATCATAAATGTGCAGCGGATGACTAAAAAGGAAAAGCCATATGCCCCACACCAACAGCCTTGCATTAAACATGAAAACGACTTGAAGAACTGGTACCTTGTTCACTGAGCTAGCTGCTTAGCCATTCATGCTTTACTCTCCACGCTTAAGATATAATCAAGTAGGAACATACCATGTTTAACAAAAACCCAGATTAATTTTATTCAGCAAGACAACACCACAGAATTATGTAGCTAAATCCCTAGATATATCTCAACTTTCATAAGTTGTGCCCTAATAGCAACTCAAAAGTATAATGCATGTAAATGTCAGCCCGTAAAACATGATTCTTACCACCACTAATATGTAGAGCCCGATATATTTAACAAGAAACCAGATGTGTGATATCTGAAGAAATAGAACACATACAGTTACAAGCATTATTAAAGACTTGAGCACCTTGGGTTCATGCAGCAATCATTTTTGAAAAAAGGAAATAATTAACATAGTACACTCTTGGGTTGCAAAAGGATCACCAAGTTACAGACTCACGCTGCATCTTGATAGCCATCCATCATCTGAGGTTCATAAAGTAGATGAGAAGGAAAGAAACCATTCATGTCATTGAAGCTTTCCATCATTTTTGGGGTGAACACATCCTCTAACAGCTCAAACGACGCCCCAAAGCTCCTCGCCTGCTCCTCGCCCGCTCCCGGAGCCGGCATCGACGACAAGGGGCAGTCCTCCTTCGTAGTGGGGGCAGCGGCAGCGGCGACAACATCGGTCTCGTCATCGTCCGGCGGCTGCGGCTGATGATGAATATAAGAATGTTCTTGGTGGCTATCGTTTGCCGGGGAAAAGTTGGCGGTTTCGAGAGGCGGGTCGGAGTCCTGGCCGGTGAGCTCCTGCACCAGGGCCCTGAACTGGGAGGCACTAGTGGTGACCCTCATAGGGTTTGAGATGTACACCACCTTGATTGGCTTCTTCTTCCCTTTACCTTTCTTCTGCAGACCATTGCTTTGCTTCTCCATAAATGAGCCCTTATCCCTAAAAGGAGATCAAAAAATGGTGCTTAAATCTGCACACACACAGAGACAAACAGAGAGGGAGAGGGAGAGATATATGAAGCATGTGGTTCTACTGTTACTTTGTCCGTACCTGTTAGTCTGCTACAGCTCTCTTGGCGCGCTATATTTACATAAAATAAGAGAAAAAATAAAGAAAGTTGGTAAGAAGACAGGAGGAGGAAACGAGGTCGGGGCAGCAGAAGAAGAAGGATCGGGAAAAAGGGTAACTGGAACTGAAGATGAAGAGAGGTTTGGTGCTGTTGGTGCCAAGATTTATTGGGAAAAAATCAGAGGGAAGAGAGGCTCATCATCTCAAGGGAAGTTGGAAGGACATTAAGAAGTAAAGAAGAAGAGGATGGGAATCAAAGTCAGAGGGAGGGATAGAAGAGGAGGATGTGAATGGAGCCATGGTGAAAGAAAAAGGGAGTTAGAGCTTCAAAGGATCCAAATAGAGGGACAGAAGATGGAGTTGAGATAAAGAAGGGAAGATGGCGAGACACAAGTGTTCTGGGAATCATAAGAATCCAAGAAGTCCTTTACCAGTTTTGGGGGGCATGTTGGATGCGATGACGTCATCATGGTGGGAGAAGTGACGTCAGGAGGGTGATTGGCAGACTTAGGGCCCAATGGGCTTAGCTTGGCTGCTTTCCTTGTAGTTGATTGGCCAGCCTCCACCACTCTCTCTAGTCTCCACTGAAGATAAGCTGGCTTTTGTGAGGATGCCGGCCTTGTGAGGCACAAATGAGCGGTGCTTTTGGTTCCATATGGTGAGGAGCTTCTTATCATCACCAACCAGTTGTTAGGGTTACTATTTCATGTACTTGTTATTATTTTGACTAAGTTTCTTTTGGTGCATAACAATGACACAAGTGGGAGTGTTTAGTATCATGATGATTATCTGGAAGAGATTAAGGGTCCGTTTGGGACGTGATTAAAAGCAAAACCTGTGGATGTTTTGCTACAGTGTAGCATTCATGTTTTTTCCATATTCAGCGTGGAAAAAACATGAATGCTACAGTAAACATCCAAAATCCACTCTGGATATTTTTGCTTTTTTACGCCCCAAACGGCCCCTAAGCCAAATCAAACTGAAAGTGCCTTTTATCATTGTTTTTATCCATTGGGGAGACCATTGTTCACGCTGCGTTTTAGGTCTCTCAATTTTTTTGGTATAGATAGGTCTAGTAGCTATAAAGACTGATAAAACCATAAATAGTCCCTTTGTGATTTGACCCATAGATCTCAATCAGCCATAGGATCGTAGAATGTTGTATCGGCGATCTATCGATATCGGCCTTCAACTAATAAAACAATACACTTTTAAAATATTGTCAATCAACTATATGTCGCCGATATATCTGTTTTGGTCCGATATATTGGTGTTAAAAAAAATAATTTTTAAATAAAAAAATTTAAAATTAAAAAAAAAAAACTTTTGCGTTTGTTTCCCATCCTATGCCAAGTAGAAGAATACGGGTTTAAAACGCAAATACATGTTTTAAATTATATATATATATTATGCATAATTTAAATTTTATGCTTGTTTAAATGAGTATCACTCATTTTAGAAGTTATATTGTGAAAATATATGGTCAAAACTAGTTTTAGACCACTGATATTTTTTTACACAATGTTTCCAATATATCTATGATATTCTGTCGCTTTGATCGACCGATATTTTACGATATCTGACAAGACATTCCTTGCATAGGATACAAAAATATTTTTGTATTGATTAGAGAGATGATTTTGTATCATGCATGACTTGTTCTAGTCCTCTATGAATAAGCACTTAGAAAGCAGGACTAAGTTGGAAGGACATCTGTAATGGTTGTTCACCACTCATGTATCCATCCGTGTCTATGAATACTAAATCCAATGGGCAGTATAAAATGACTCCTTATACTACTATTGTGGGGTGGGGGGTACTCTCTGCAGCTTCTCCAATGTCTATATACAGAGAAGCGTGCGCTGTTAAGTCCTAGTCTTCTACACCTCCCGATATATTTGTCTTCACAGATAAGAAGAAACCAGTACTCTGGCAGCAACGCCACTGATAGACCGTAGAAGTGGGTATGTGCATTGCATCAGACAAAAGAATCAGGCAATTGCATCTACTTTTAAAAAAGAGAGAAAACTCTCCCTCAAGCTTTTGTGCTGCAGCATCCGGGGGGCCTCGTGGTACCTTTGCCGTTCTTCCACTGGCCACAAGTCAGATCTTAGAGCTATCTTACAAAAAAGAAAAAGAGCAAGAAACAACATTTTACTTTTTTTTTACTAAAAGAAGAAATAACTTTGACATGAGATAGCAAGAATGATAGAGGCTATAGATCGAGCTGATCTGTACAAAAAAACAGAGAAAATAATAGAGCTGATCACCAGTGAGTCAGTGACCGAAAGCACCATAGTATATCTTTGGCCTGAAACTCGTGCAGCTGGCCTGGCTGCATCAAAAGTACAGTTTCTACTTTTGAATTGAATTTGTTTGTTTCTTCTGCTCTACTCTCTTACTAACGTATAATCAGCTTTTCTTTTCTTTCTTCTTTCTTGGTAACTTTTTTTTTGGCAAGATTCTTGGTAACTACATGATCATTTGCTATTCAGCTCTTCTCTCTTTTTTTCTTTTGGTACAAGTATTATCTGCTCCAAATTCGTTTTGGTCAAGTGGTAGGAGCAAGGCTATTCAGCTCTATTTAACCCAAAAAAAGAAGGCTATTCAGCTCTTAGCTCTTTATTTTGGTACAAATGTTCCTCTTTTTTAGGTCTTTTTTTTTTGGAACATTTCAGCTCTTAGTTCAATGGCCATGTCGACCCACCAACGCATGCCTCTTCAACGGCAAATGTTGTGTTGGCCTGAGCAGCCAAGTTTTTTACCTTGTTAATCCTTGACATGTAGCGGAGGTGATTACAAGGACAGCAGCCACATCGATCAGAATGCATGCAGTTACGGGGGGCTACTTCATAATGGCTCTTTGACACAGGTAGCTTTGCAGAGTCTAGCCAAAATGATTATCTTCCTATTTTATACTCTCCGAAGGATTATTGATAGGAAATTCAACCTTTTAAAACGGCAACTTATATAAAAAACCTTTAAGTGGAGCCATTTGAAGTTGATTTGCACACCAAACTTGATGCATGCATGGAATCAAGTATCAACCACATCCAATGTGTGCCAGTTGTCATCACGCATTGTCAGCCTTCTAAAGGGTCCTACACTTGATTGTACTCTACTGTCACATGAAACCCACAAACATTGGAATTTGGAAGCTTTTGTAGTTTTTTGCCATTGATGAATCCATCTGTCAATGTTGAGTGGAACTGTGGGAGCCAACCTTCAAACGGCCAATGGGACTCACTTTAATATGGAAGCATAAGGGAGGCAGTCCTTTGTTGCCCATATAAGGTAATTTAAGGTTTCCATATCAGTGTTAAAAAATAAGAAAAAAAAAAGGTTTCCATATAAGGGGCCTGAGCAGCTAGCTGCAATATTTTAATGCAAGCAGCAAGCCACTTGTGGTTATCTGCAAGTACTGGGCAAATAGCTGCTCTAATGTCTAGTATAGAGCTCAGCTGACTACTACTTAGGAAAACCCATTTCTTGTTCAATTGATTTGGACAGAATTTAAGTAGTTTATAAATTAGTCTTGAGGGTGATGGGATTTTTTGTGAGCTAGCTTTTTGGCTTTTCCAAGTTTCTGGCTTACAAAATCTACCTTAGCAGTGAGCAGCTTCTGTCTAACCGTCTACAGCCATGAGTCATTTTGTTTATGACAAGCCCATGAGTCATTACTGTGCATAAATGTTCCTTTGAATTGTTTATGGCTAAATGAAGAGAGTTATAGGAGTATTATATAAGTTAACCAGGAATTATGGTGAGACCTGGTGAGACCAATTGCGAGCGTTTATTCAGGTATCCCAGTTTAATCTTGAAACATGGCCCATTTCAGTTAGGCCCATTTTATCCTCTTCAGCAAATGACACTGCGGTAGCCCTTCAATTCAGCCATCCTTTATTTAGCTTTAGTGCAAGAACGTGTTTGAGAGGTGGATTGTATACAAAAATAATTTTACTACATAAAAGCAGTTTTTTCTTCGAACTTTTCTTAATTTGTTAGGAAATTCCTTATCACACTCTGTTTAGGGCATCACCATTGCACCGGCCCCCGCTATGAGCATGGCCGTAGATGCCATTGCATCGTTGTCGTTGATCTCCTAGGAGTCTGTCTAGCCTGACCAATTTTCATTATCAGCATCACATGACCACTTGCCACATCATTATATAAGAGGAAAAAAGGGCTGAATAAAATGAGAAATTACAACTTTACTTAAGATTCCTGAGTCCCCCCTCCACTTGTCCTTTGGTTCTGCTTTCTGGTCACATAATGTGGTTAGGAAAACATTTTCCATCTCCTAGTATGTTGTTGCCATTTTTTCGAACATGATGGGATGGCCCTATGGTCGTTTAACTTGGCAAAATCGTAGTGATGGTTTGTCAACGGCCCAATGGCACTCTAGTGGCAGATGTCTACCGGTGGTCCGAGAGCATGGCTAGTGATGAGAATGGGAATAGGAAATGAAGAATTGAAGGTTATATTGGTTTATTTAACGCGATCATATAACAAAAAATAGAAGATCGAGTCGTTGATGATCCAGCATTTTATCTAGCTTTAACACTCATAAAGTCGAACAATAGGGATAACTTATCCACACAACAAACCACATCATAAAGTCGTAATTCATGTATGGGGGCAATGGGTTGATTTAATACATTTTGGTTCGTAAAAAAAGGAAATTTTTGGGATAAAATAGGGAAAAGTTCAACAATAGACTTGGAGGAAAATTCGACAATAGACTTAACAAATAAACAATGTAATAACACAACAACAATGTCTCAATTCTCTAATTAAATAAATTAAATCAATAGCAATATAGGACAAGACATGAACTGCAATTAATGAGGGGAAAACTAAAAAAGAACAAAAATATAGTAGAACTATCTTGATGTCGTATCCTTTTGTACAGAGTCGTAATTCGGGGTTAGAAGATTCGACCATATGTCAATTTGGTTTGATTTGGAGAAAGTTGGATACATTTTTGAAAGATTTGGAAAAAATTCAACACTACACTTTAGGCATAAAGTGTAAGAACCCTCACCTTAAAAACCGGTTTATTTTTGTTAAACGTGGATTATCGTGTGGTTTAAGCACTTTCAGATTAAATTCGGTTGATTTCGAAAATAAAAATGGTTTTCAAAGGTTTCAATCAAAAACAACTTCACATAAATGAGTTTTAAGTGATTTAGAATCAAATCTTAATTTTTGGAATTTTTTTCTGATTTTTACCTATTTTTCCGAAAATTAGGGTTTGACGGGACCCCCAGCGGGCCCCGCCGACGAAATTGGATTTTGTGACCAAAAATCCCCAGACATTAAACAAAGTCGTTATAAAAATTTTCAGAATTTTCTGAGCTTAATTTGGTATTAAAATCGCTAAATTACCCATTTTTAGCCAAAATTGCTCATTTTACCCCAGTTTTTACCTAGGTCTACCCCCAAAACTTTCTATAAAAGGAAAGGGTTGCGCCCTCCCCATTTTGGGAAAGGGTTTTGGCTTGGAGCAGCAGCCTCTTTCCCCATTTCCAAAAGAGGAAAGGAGTTAAGGTATGCTAATCTATGCTTAATCTTTCATTTTCATTTGATTTTCAATAATCTTACTCAAAACCTTGATTTTCCAAATGATTTCAAAGCATTTGAAGGATAAAAATCTCTATTTTAATATGTATCTTCAAACCCTAAGCTTCAAATTTCGTTTTTATATGATTAAAAGCCCTAGATTTAAGGTCTATTGTGGGTTTTCAAGCTTAATCGAGATTAGTAGAGTATTAACAATGGATTTATATTTTCTTCAAGGTGATTAAGGTGTTGGACTTCGTGGTCATCCAAATCAAGGTAATGGGTTCTTTAATCTCAGCTTGGGTAGTGTAAATCTTGTTTTAATGAATGTATTTTGAAGGGGTTTATTCATTTTTTTAGGTCTCTAATGGTAAGATTAGTTTTCCTTAATCTCATGCTTCCTTTTCTTTGGGTTTTGATTTGTGATGGTCTAAATAGGATTTCTGAAAAGTTTGGTGTAATTTGGATATTGTTTGATGCTTCGATTTGATGTTTGAAGTTATGAAAATGGTGTTTCGGTTTGATTTTCGAAATGAGGATATACTGAGTGTTTTGGAATTATTAAACTTTACTGAGGTACATGGAATTGTTCTTTACTGTTCGCAATTACATATAACTTAGTAACTTTCAAAAAAATTCCAATAAACTCAGTAATGTTCGAAAATTTACAGTTAAATGGGTTTTTGGAAATTTGGCATTTTTTTCCATGATTTACTTCACTTAATGACATGAGAAGTATATTATGAGTTAATGAGGCCACGTGATATGTAGAAATGATGATATAATACCTTATGTATGTTGGATTATAGAAAATAAATGTGAGTATGCTTGTAGGAATGTTGTCGAGTTTATGCAAGTAAGGTTATGTTTTTACGGTGGTTTTCACCATGATTTTCGGATTGTGATCAGTACTTAAACGAGTTTTCAACATATGAATATGACACTATGAGTTATGATAAGTATGAATCATGTGATTAGGATATGCATGACTACACACACGCATGGGGATTTACCATGAGATTGTAATTATACCTTGATTATGATGCATGTGGGAATGGGTTGAGAGCATGTTTCATGTGTTGGCACCCACGTAGGATTTGCTCACGTATGTATCCTGAGAGCATGCATCATGAATCGGACTTCATGAATGAGATTTTACCGTGTCTTCATCGGTGTTGATCGATTGTATGCAATGAATGTAATTGCGTGCCGGATTAATCGATCGGAGAATTATCGAACTTGGTTGGTCCGAAAGGACACGTTTTCGATTTGGTCCTTCGTGGATCACGGATACTCCCCGGGTTGAGTTTGATGGATGATATGGGGGGCGTGTTTCGTACTCGCCTTGCGGTTGATACTATTGAGATTAGTCGTACGGGACATGAGTACTCCCGGTGGTAGGTTTGTGCACCCCCTACCACATGTGTTCTAGGGTCCCTCGTAACCGGGATTCGGGCTCTCCCCCACCGCAGGAGACTACCCAGGGCGAACACACCTGTTCTAGTTTCGTTGTGTACGATTCGGGCACCCTTGGCCAGGGCTGGCCAGGGCGAACAAACTTTGGGGTACATGACACCCCCTTGTTTCCAGCGAGGAAACCGGACCATGATACGCCTTCTTAGGCTTGATTGTGTCCCAAAGATATTGTGCTTACTCCTTGATGGAGGCATTCACCATTGTATTGATGCATTATTATGAATGCTATGAATGATTGTGTATCATGTTTTATGAGATTTATACCACAGGAATGCATGTTTAGACAGTTTGTGGTTGAGATATTATTATTTGTATCGTCTTATGACGGGTATGCATGTTCAGTAGGTATGTTGATAAAATTCCATGGTATAAGATGTTGTGAGATGGACGTATGATTTAAACGGTATTATCACGTGGATTACGTATATTATTTGATGAACTTTCATGCTTTGATGTTTCTTGTAGATTTTCGATGTGTCTTGAAAACCATTACTGAGTTTTATGCTCACCCCTCTTCCTTGTTTTGTTTTGGGGCTGCGTGGTGCGACACGTAGACGCGCAGGATCCTCTCTTCAAGGAGCGACCAGAAGGGGTATGGGATTAGTTTGAGCATGATGATTAGTGTTGTGTTATCGTACTCTCTATTGTCATGAGATTACAGTAGATGTCGTGTTATATTTCAGACTGCTTAGACTTGTTATCCGAGCCGCGTGTATGGCTCCGGACTTTATCTAATTGTGGGTGTAAGACTTGTTGATATTCTAGACTTTATACCTCGTTGAATTTTTACTTGTTTACTCTTACACAAAGCGGCGCGAAACTCCGAAATTGTGTTATCGCCCGTATATGGGTGTAAGTCTTCCGCTTTGTCCGACATAACGTCGCCCCCGCACATCATTCGGCCCATGAACCGGGTTCGGGTCGGGTCGGGCGGTGCGCGGGGCGTGACATAAAGAATGACAAAATAATAATGCAGTAACTATCCAACCAAATGGTTAATAACAATGGAAAATCTCATTAGATTAGAGAAGAATCAAAGGTTTATACAATATAGGAGGTAAAAGCTAATGTTTTCTCCTAATGCAAAGGAAGAAGCTACTAATATCATAATCAATCGTAATCAAGTAGCGCATTTTCTCAACTATTTGGGGTCGACAGCATGGATCTTACTCCTCTATTCAGGCTTATTTTGGGCTACTTCTTTTGCAAGAGATACATTTTTTATTAACTTTATCAAAGTTTTCTTAGGTTTCTCTCTCCCTCTTTTAGCATCGTTTACATGCATCACTTTTAATCTTCTCACATGGACATTTATTGGTCTTCTATGCATATGCTCATACCAATGTAACTTACATTCCCTCAACTTCTCCCCTAAAGGAGCTACCCTTAAACTCTCACAAATATAATTATTTATAATCCTATCTCTCCTAGTTATCTCACTCATTTACCTTAACATTCTCATTTTGGCTACATTCAACTTATCTATATGACTTTTCTTTGTTGCCCAGCATTCCGCTTCATAGAGTATTGCAAGCCTAACGGCTGTCCTATAGAATTTACCTTTAAGCTTTTTTGGAACATGCCTATCACACAACACTCCCAAGGTTGTACTCCACTTTACCCACCCTACATTTATCCTATGCACCGCATCACTATCAATATCCTCTTCTTTATAGATAATGGATCATAAGTAACGGTCACACCTTGACACCTCTTGTCCATTTATTTCAACTAAGGGGCCGTTTGGGACGTGATTATAAACAAATATCCACAGTGGATTTTCAAGATCCACTGTAGCATCCATGTTTTTTTTTCTATCTAGTTGAAATACCTCAGGTTGTGTTTCAGCTGGATGGGGAAAAAAACATGGATGCTACAGTATAGCAAAATATCTATAGTGGATGTTTTGCTTTTAATCAAGCCCCAAACGGCCCATAAGGCTCTACTTATAGTTCTACCTTCCTTAAAATTAAATTCATGCATTATGTCTTAGTCCTACTTATTTTAACACCTTTTGATTCTTGAGCATCTCTCCACAATTCCAGTTTCACATTCAAACTTACTTTATTCTCATCAATTAGAACTATATTATCTGCAAAAAAATATGTACCAAGGTATATTATCTTATAAATGTTGAGTAAGCTCATCCATAATTAAAGCGAAAAGATAAAGACTTAAGGCTGACCCTTGATAAAGACCTAACGTAACCGAAAACTCCTTAGTTACCCCCTCAATAGTTCATACATTAGTCACAACCCCATTGTATGTATCATTTATGATATCTACGTAACCTCTTATAATACCCTTATTCTTCAAAACACTCCAAATGAGCTCTCTCGGCAATCTGTCATAGGCTTTTTCCCAAGCTATGAAGGTCATATAGAGGTCTTGTTTTCTATCTATGTACCTCTCTACTAACTGCTGTAATAAAAATATAGCTTCCATTGTTGACCTCTCCGGCATGAAAATAAGTTATTACTTTAGTTACTTTTCGCAAACCTCATTCTATTACTCTCTTCCATAATTTCATAGTATGTCTCATAACTTTTATATATTTATAGTTTGTATAACTTTGGATGTCCCTTTTATTTTTATACAAGGGTATGAGGGCACTTCTCCACTCCTCCGGCATCCTCTTGGACTTCCAAATCTTGTTAAATAAATTAGTCAACCAAGTTAAACCAACACCTCTTAATGTTTTCCACACTTTAATAGGAATTTCATCGGGCCTTAAAGCTTTGCCTTCCTTCATCTTCCTTAACGCAACTCCTACCTCCTCTATGGAGAATATTCTAAAATAAGTTATCTCTTTAACAGGACTAGACTCAAAATTTATCCCACTACTATAATTTTTATTCAATAAACGCTCAAAATATTCATGCCACCTCTCCATAATTTCTTCATCTTTTACTAAAACTCTTTGATCTTCAGTTTTAATACACCTAACTTGCTCCAAGTCTATATTTCTCATATTTCTTAACTTAGCTATCTTATATATGTCTCTATGTCCCTCCTTCATTCCTAATCTATTATATAAGTCATCAAACGCATTAAATTTAGCCTCACTCATTCTCTTTTTAGCCTCTCTCTTTACCTTAACATATCTTTCCTAATTCTCTTAATTTTTACATTTTTGCTACTCTTTAAAGAAGGACTTCGTTTCCTTAATCACTCTTTGAATTTCCTCATACCACCGTCATATTTCTTTTTTGACGTCCCTTCTCCTCCTCACTTCACCAAGTACTTCTTTTCCCACTTTTTTAATGCAATTAGTCATGTTACCCCACAACATTGTTAATTTCTTATTTAAGTTCCAATTTCCTTCTTTTTCATGGAATTTCCCCTTGAGGAGGGTTAGGAAAAACACTTCTCGATAGATGTCTTTGTCCAAATGCTTTGTAATTATTCAATTTGTATTATTCAAAGAATTCGTATATTAGGATTATTGAGCTAACTATTTATATTGAGCTGCAATGTAGAGAAAAAATGGTACTCCCTCCGTCCGGATTATTATTAAAACTTAAATGGTCTTTTTCACGCCCCTGATTTTGGTTCATTTTGAAAAATTAAGGGGCATTTAGGATATGATTATTGCAAAACATCCGGACTGGATTTTGAATATCCACTGTAGCATCCATGTTTTTTTTTACATCCAACTGAAACACGTCATGAGGTGTTTCAGCTAGATATATAAAATACCTGGATGCTACAGTATTGCAAAACATCCAGATATATAAAATACCTGGATGTTTTGCTTTTAATCACGCCCCAAACAGCCCCTAAATGGTAACACTAATTCCGGACGGAGGTAGTAGCATCTGGGGATTATTCGGCGAAACATAGTCACAGATTTTTTAGAATATTCGGCAAAAGCTCGGAGTCTTTGTTTCAGAGCCATCTGCTTGGAGTTCGAAGTTCGGACTTCCGCCTCAAGAAGCAGCGAGAGACAGCGGGAGGAGCTCAGGGAGGGAAGAATGAGAACTACCCCTTTCCCACCATTGCTCAAGTCTCCACCTTTCTTGATTCACCATCGACACCATTACTTCCTCTTGTCGTCGCTCAGCTTGGCTTCTTTTAGAACCACCGCTGTCTCTTCTTCCCCTCCTCGTTTTCCCCACAGGCCTAGACTTTCCTCATCTTTTTCTGCTCCGGCTTCCTCCAGATGGTTGGCTCCTCCGGCGATGCAGAACGCGGTGCCCAGTGGAAGAGGTTGCTGATTTTTATAAAAACCCATTTTTTATTTTACATATAAAAGCAAAATATGGTATAAAGTTCTTGTCATTTTGTTCACTTGGACTGTTATTTGACGAAGTTGAAGTGTTTATAGCATTATTGATTGTTTTTTAGTTGTATTTGAATCTTTTTGTTTCACTAAGAGTGTCAACATTGGTGACTATTTTATTAGTTTAATTTGAACTCTATTCTTTCTGTCTAAATGTGATGATTATAAGGAGGATTTTTTTCTTTAGTTTTGATAAGCTATGTAAACTATGGAGTCTTTTTACTGTGATGAAGTTCTCTTTTAGCCATTTATGTCTTTGTATTTCAGCTTTTTGTAGTGCTCGAAATAGTGGAGTAGGAGACAGAGAAATACTGGTTCAACACTTGCTTGTTGGTGAAAACGACCTTAAGGTTCTCGTGGAGCTTCAACATAAAATTTCTGGAGGTGAATAGAGATCACTGTTCCATAACGATCTTGTGCTATGTTGCGTTGCCTTTTTTATTTCTTTGCATTCATTTAAGAATGAAAGCTGGCCTTAAGCTTTTAAATCATTAACATTAGAATCTAATGTTTGTGAGACAATGCACGAAGTGAATGTACCTGATGGGCAAATTAAGTTTAATCTCTAAGGGTTTAATGATTGGGATTTCTGGTTCTATTGATCATCGCTGCTTATAGTTATGAGGCTTTCTTTGTAAACATGAGCATTGCTTATATGAAAGAAGGGCAAATTAAAGGGTATGATGCCCCTTGTGAGGTGAAAAATCTGGTAGTGTAAATGTCATAAGTATTCTCCATAAGTTGCAATAAAGTCTCTGGCTGAAGGTTTGCATCTAATTATACAAGTTTCTTTTAGAGGAAAAATTTGCATATGTAATTAGGGGAGACATCAAAATTTTGTAGTGATTATAAAATACCAACTTATTGGTATCTTTCTGTTAGCAAAAAACATTGATATCTATCAAGAGCACAGATGTTGTTTGCTTCAAAATCACATTTTTACAGTCTTTGCTAAATAGTGGAAGATATGTGCTCTCTGTGGATATAAGCTACTGGTCTTTCTAGAGCTATTTAACTACTTATTAATATTTAAACCAAAATAAAAAAAATTAATAAATGTGAAAGAAAAGCTGAAAAAACATTCTTATAATATATTCAATGGAGCAAACAGATATTTTATCATAAATATTTGAAAGGTATGCCAGTGGAGCAAGTTTTATTATACCTTCTGAAGTGATGACTCAATTTGAAACTTCTGCTAGAAAGTATTCTCTTCAAGATTAACTGAGAAATAAACGTTTCAGTTTTATACCAAGTCAAAACTCATATGGCAAACAATTTAGACCATGTCATTGATAACATCCAACAGTATATCTATGTGTCAGATGATCATAACTGTGGGCATTGATCTATTGTTTTCTGAATTATGGTTTCTAGTATGCCCACCGCTCTAGCACTGATAATTGTTGGTATGGTAAAACTTATTGTTAACATTATTAAAATGTTTTTTAGGAGTGGATTTGAGTGACTTGGCAGTGGAGTACTCAATATGCCCGTCCAAGGAAAATGGTGGGATGCTTGGGTGGGTCAGAAAAGGACAGATGGTAGGTACGAACCTATTGTATGTAACTAACAATAGCTGAGTTGACATTAAACAATCGATTATTACCATGTTAGGTTACTTCATTACATGAAAGCTTAAGTTGTTAGCAACAGACGAACTATTTGAATTATTCAAGCTACCAGATATTTGACAGTCTGAATCACGAATAAAAAGATGCATACACATTCTTGGAACAAATTAGTGTATTTCTGCTGTCAAGCAATGCCGTATTTTGATTGGACTACTGGACCTCCAAATTATTATATAAAAATTTGACATATTTTCTGCATTCAAGCGGCACAGTTTGATGGAGCATCTGCTTTCTCTTTCTAGCTAAAAATAAATCCATTCTAAAGGTTATGCTTTTCAACCTCTTACAACAGCTACAATTTTGGTTAACAAATCGTTCTCTAAATTTTGCTCTCTGCTCATATGCAAGTATTGAAAACGAGAAATTCTAGAGATCATTTGCAACTTGGATCCAGAAAATGCACATCCCTGTTTTCAGAAACATGAAATTTTCAAATATAGGAAAAACTGCTCATAAACAGTTTTAATAAGTTCTAGTTTGTAGACTTGTCAACTCTGCTGTTCTCCTTTGGGCTATAACTAGAGCTGTGACGAGGGCATGAATTGGTAGAAAAGCATTTGAAAAGTGGAGGCTTCAGTGAAATGTTTACTGAAAGTCATTTTTGTCTTGTAGGAGCCCAATGCTTAAGGTTTTACTGTTTTTCTCTTTTAAGAAGAAGTCTTATTTTTTAGAAGTCTAGTTTCTTATGTTTTCTGAAAGAACGAAGACTTTTGGAAGATTACACCTTATATCATCTGTATTTTATAAACCACTCAACGAAGATTTTCATTAATGTGCAAAGTTTTAGATGTAATATATGTTAGTTGCTTCATGCTGGGACTGACATAATATTGTGGGAAACTGAATTCAAGAAAGTTTGGTATGTCTTCTCAAATCTTATAAGCTCACTTCTTGCCACTGTTATGTAGCATGGGTCTTTGTTTTTGTCAATTAACTCAAGGTTTTTAAAACCAGCCTAATATTAACAAAAAACAGCCTGGTATCAAACTGGGTCAAAGTGATCTAACTGATTTCGACGAGAGTTCACTTATAAGATGTTTCTACAGGTTCCAGAGTTTGAGGAGGCTGCTTTCAGTTCCCCTTTGAACAAGGTTGTAAAATGTAAGACTAAGTTTGGGTGGCATTTGCTGCAAGTATTATCTGAAAGGTAAGCTGAATTCTTTTCTCGTGGCCACCTAAGTTGATTTTATGGAGCTTTGCTATAAGGATCTGTACGAAAACTTCTTTATGTTCACAGAGAAGGATCTTTGCTTCAAGACATTGAGCCAGAAGTGCTTCACTCCAAAATGCAAGACCCAAGTTTTCTTGAAGAAGCCCAGTTGTTAGATGTGCGGGAGCCTGATGAAGTGTATGCACAACTCTTAAGCGAAACCGAAGTAACTTAACTGATTTAAAAATGAAATGATTTAGATGATTCTTGTGCTTTAGGTGATGTAGTGGAACTGCATTCAGGGAAAAAACACCTGCTTAGTCATGTTTGTATATGAACCGACTTTGTTAAGATATGCTTCATCTGTTGCCCTGCCCCCCCACCCCCTCAAGAGGTTTAATAAAAATTCCAGGAGATCTGACACATGATATATCACTTTTTAACAGAATTAGACTTTTGATATTTATGGAATTATTTATTAAATACATGTGATTAGTAGTTTTGCTTTTACAAATAGAAGGAACATTTACTTAGTAAAAAAAGTATGAATTCAGTAAAATGTATTGTTCTCTGGGAGGATTTTGATTTTCTATAATGTGGGGAGATATGCTGAATGACTTATGTTATTTGTTTATAATTTTCATCACCTGGTGCCCTAATATATTTTCAATTTTGTTTATTAGAGTTCTAGCATCCCTCCCAGGTTTCAAGGTTCTTCCCCTCCGACAGTTCGGTAGCTGGGGTCCAGGAATAGCAGATGCATTTGATTTACAAAAAGACACATATGTCTTGGTAATTACTCTTCTGTAACAAATACTCCGACTACAGATAATTTATGCAAGACTTTTGGTTTTTCTCCATACTAGCATGTTTTCTTTATTGCGAAGTAGTTTACAAAATTAAATATTTTAACACTTTCTTTTGATTGTTTTGCTTTAAATCTCATTTATTTCTACCTACTGCAGTGTCATCATGGAGTACGGTCATTGCAAGTAGCTAAGTGGTTGCAGACGCAGGTAGGTCAATATCTCTGTGAAACAGTTAATGAATTTTCAAATTGAGTCCTAAAGCTTTTTGATTAAACAAAAGAATAAAGAAACTGAATAAACACTGAAATACAGAGTGCAAATGTGTCAATTTTCCGTATGGATATAGAAAAACAATGATGATATGTTTGCATTAAACAAGGTAAATATTCTACGTGATGAGTTTATAGTCATTTAACCTGACATATCATGATCAAATATTCCTGATTTGGATAAATGCAAAAGTGCTTTTTCTGATTTTTCTTGCAAATGTATCGTGGATAAGCATTGATTCAGGATACCTTCTATATCTGAAGAAGAAAGTTTAGGCATTACTTGATTATTATGATTATGATATGAAGAAGAAAGTTCTATACTTTAGGTATTTTGGCTTTGCAGTTATATTGGCCTTTGCCTTTTATATGTGTGCCTTCTGAAGGAAAAACTGAGAAACCGCTAATTCTTCTTATTTGTTCGCCTAATAAGTTTCTCAATACAGTGTCTCTCCTATGCAGTTAAATTTCTATGTTTCTGATTTTCATGTACGTGCATGTCATGGGTGCCATGCAGGATGGACGCTTTCAAAAAATTTCTTGTTCAAACTCTTTTCTTTTGTTCTTTTTATACAGGGCTTTAAAAGAGTATTCAATGTGTCGGGGGGAATTCATGCTTATGCAGTTAAGGCCGATTCCTCCATCCCAACTTACTGAGGATCACATTTTGCATAGAGGAAATTTTCTTCTAAATTTGAAAGTTTCATATTCCATGGGACACAATTAGATTGCTACGCTTGTCGGAAATGAGGTCCAGGTTTTTTGTACAGTGTGCATTTGATTGTGAAGACAAACTGTCAATGAATGAAAATCTTCTATGTTGCATATGTAACACCTGTATGTCAAGGAGCCATGATGTGGATTTGAAGCTACTGATGCATCTCTTATCTAGCTGCTGTCAAATGTAATGAATGCAGAAACATTGAAGTATCTACTTCCATTGGCAGCATTTCCGTTGTGTAGTGTTGGGTTTGCCAACCTAAAAAGGATTACAGAGGACCCCTTAAAATTTGAACTGAGCTGCACAGTCCTCAATTAGTAGGTATCACTTGAACCACCATTTTCAGCCGTAAGGTAATCGACCATCTGTATTGAGAACAGTAAGTAAATAATGAAATTTCTAAGCAAACAAAAGAGAAGACGTTGCGCATTTGGACCTTGGCACTGTTTGGCAGAACAAAAGGGGAATTTAATGAACGATCAAAGCGAAGCAATCACCTGATATGGTCAGGGATGAATAGCCAGGATGGCGTGATCGAAAATGGAACTCTCACATGCGCAGCGAGCTCTCTACTCTACCGTATGAGCTACACCCCAGTATCTTAATAACCATCCACTTAAAACTAATTAAAGGGCCGTTTGGTGCATGAAAAAACGTTTATTCAGTGTGGATTTTGGATGTCCACTGTAGCATCCATGTTTTTTCACGTCCTGAGGTGTTTCAGCTGGATATGGAAAAAATCTGGATGCTACAGTGTAGCAAGACATCAAGTCCGGATATTTTACTTTTAAGCACACCCCAAACGGCCTATAAATATAAGCCCAAAACTAGGCCTTTGTTTGTAGTAAAGTTCTAGCCTTTCAGTACCCTTTTTTTCGGGGCTACAACCGCCCCATGGGTGGCACACACTATGCACTCACTCCTAGCTAGACCCACACACTCACTCTCTAACTATATGCCCCGTATGGGCAAATATTTCTTTCCAAATATTCTCGGGTCGAGACTCAAAACGAGGAGCTGGAACTCCTCCATGCTACCAGATGCTACTACCACTTGTGCTATGTGCTTTGGGGTAGCCTTTTTAGTACTTGAGTGTATAATTTCTAGTCCTCGTGCTGCAGTGATTTCTTTTATCTACCATAATAGTTCTTAGCAGGTTCAAGTTAAAAAAACGTGTACCAAATAGCCCATTCAGCGAACTTTAATAATCCTATTTGGCTTTTGAAGATAGCTAAAATCAATTCATTTCGAAAAACCAACTTGAACAATTATTGTATGATCAAGGGGGGAATTTTGCACGAAATTATAAACTAATAATAGGCATATATAATAACCAACGGGGTGTTGGCGGGATGGCCGAGGCATGCTTCCTGAAGCGTAGGTCTTGAGTTTGAATTCTCCAATCCGTTGGCCACCGACCTGAGATTATATTCCGATTTATCCGATGCATATGATGGGTGGGCCTTGTATGTAGCTGAGGGGCTTGGAGGCGGGGATAGGGTGCTTTAGGAGGTTGGTTGCCCTACCCCTTCTAGTCAGATCCTAAGGATTCAAACACCCCTCCAAAGTTGGGTCTTAACGGCTATGTAGCCTCTCCTTTTACGAAGAAATCAGAAAAATAATGAGCCTCTCTTTTTATGAATGAAATTTCGAAAGAAAAAAAAAGGCATAGAAATGATATGGCTAAGAAATGTTTTTCTGTTTTTTTGGTCAACATTAAGACTTAACGGCTTCAGGATTCTATTTCTATCAAGTAACGTAGTACAACATGTGCCCACAATACAGTAACAGGACTGGCTGTGGGAAACCAAGACAAACAAAAACAAAAAAAATAGTAAAATACATTCTCCATCCGACGCAGACAAAAGCAACACCCAAGGTCCCAAACCATTGCGACCCATAGTGACCAAACCACCGAACAGCTTCCACGACAACGAACATCGGAAGGCACGCTTGCAATACAGCACTCCAGAGCATCTGACTGTCATCTGAGGAGAAGTTATTACCTGCGCGCCTCGCATGGGAACAGTGTGCTCACAATGGGTGAAATCACCCATTGGTGATGAGCACACTGTTCACCCTACGCAGCGCGTATCTAATAATTTTCGGTCATCTGAGCTAACCTTACCCACACTGGCAGGGAACTGCAACAATGATGGAGATGGAATCCAACTAGCAAGTGGTGATCAACACCACCGATATGATGTGTGTTATGCAAGGTAGAACCCAGGACCTCAACCCAAAAGCCATAAGGAAATTGGGACACGCCCAAGGTACAGACGCCCAGAGGCTCGCAAGACGGGCCACTGAGGCATGTACCCACCATCAATCACCGGCATCCAGAGGACCGGCAATCACAGTGATCCTTCCACAACAGGATCTCCACTCGAACTCCGAAAAACAGGAAAGCAAGGTACAACAAGCCAGCAACCAAAACATTATCATGCGCTTCAGCTTATCCAAAACAGTAGTAGAAAGGGAAACATAGGACATAAACCTCGAAAAATAAGATGCAGCACACAGGAAGAGCAAAGCAAATCAGTGCTGCTACTCCACGAGTCCAACATAACACACCTGCGGAAGGACAGAAGAGAAGCTTGGCCGGCTTGCCCTTCCGCCAAAAAAGAAAGGCAGAAAAAACGAGAAAACCCAAACAAATGGTGCAGAAGAAGGGATGAACAAAGAAGAAGAAAAAAGGCGAAACTAGAAAGAAATAGAGGGCGTGGCGTCGAACAAAACCATGAGAAAAATAAAAAGGAAACCGTAGGAACCAAAAACAAGGGAAAGAAAGGAAGAACATGGGAGATGAAGAAAAAGAGAAACAAAGAGAAAGAAGCAAGTGTTCGGATATCCTACTGATCCATGATTGGTGCCGAGATTCAAATCATTATCTGATTGAAGTTTTTCTTTCCGATTTATCTCAACCCATTTATGGGATCACGCCAACAATTTAAGATGTAGTTATGATATTCTACTGATCCATGATTGGTGTCAAGATTCAAATCATTATCTGATTGAAGATTTTCTTCTTGATTTATCTCAACACATTTATGAGATCATGCTAAATAATTAAAGATGTCAACAATTAGATTGACACAATTATTGTATATTTGAATATTATTGTAATATATGTAATCTAGTCGAATCTCCTTGATTGGAGTAAACAGAATTATACACTTCACTATAAATATATATCATCTCCTCGATGAAAACTCAGAGGAAGACATTTTAAAAACTTTACATGGTATCGGCCTAAACACGATCCTTTTTCCATGACATCTTCAACCTCCACTACCCCTCCTACTTCTTCCTCAACCGTTGCCCTTCCCACTGTCAAAACCATTTCATAGGAAGTTTATGTGAAACTTGGCCCTGCAAACTTCATCCTTTGGCACATTTAGGTGCTGCTTGTACTTCATAGCCATGGATTACTTGGCTTCATCAATGGCGAAACTGTTCGTCGATAGCACAATAGGTTCGATTTGATCAGCTTGTGCTTGCCTGTTGATCAACTCTCTCTCAGAGGCTGTTCTACCTCTTATTGATGGAGAGACGTCTTATGACGTATAACATTCCCTCGAGCAACTCTTCAGCACCCGCTCGCGCGCTCAAGTGAACCAAATGAAGACGGAGTTGCAAACTCTCGCCAAAGGCTTTGAAAGTGTTGTTGAATATGTTCATCACGCTAAGACTTTGGCCTTGGCACTTGCAAATGCCGGCAAAAAGATTGCCAACGACGACTTGATCCAGTGGATCCTCCGTGGTCTTGGCCCGGAGTTTGATTAGATTGTGGCTGCCATCAACGTCACTCGAGACCTTCCAATAGTTGATGAAGTAGTGTCTCTATTGATTGATTTTGAATTGCACCTTACTTCTTTAAAAGGTGTGCATGACAATTTTGTGGTCTTCTTCTCCATAAGAGCCAATTCTAGATGAGATGATAATTCCAACCGTAACAACGGTCGCGGTCAGTCCCATGGACGGAGACACTGCTCTAATTCTGACCAATTTGTCACTGCCTCCCCTGCGGGCGACTCTTCCTCTCGTTATGGACAGGATGGTAACAATGGGTAATGGCCGTGATGATCCTACATGTGGTCGTGGTCGTGCATCTTCTTCCTCGTGCATCACTTGTTTCTGCTGTGGCTTTCCCAACCATAAAACAGGCACATGCCTCGCCTCTGCAGATGATGAATCTCCCCCTATCCACTCCTTCGTGGCCATGCAACTGGAGATCAGATTGGCTCCTCATGGTATCCAGATTCTGAGGCATCCAATCACATGACTGGAGATTCATCCGTCCTTCAATGTATGCGCGTCTATAATAGTGGAGACAAGGTCATGGTCGGCAATGGCCAAAACCTATCCATTACCCACATTTGTGATACTTTTTCTCATGATGGCCTTTCTATTTCTAATGTCTTCCTTGTTTCTGGCATCAAGAGGAATTTATTATCCATCGCACAGTTTACCAGAGATTATAATTGCTACTTTATATTCATCGATTCAGGTTTTATTATGAAGGACCGACATACAAGGAAAGTACTCCTTGAAGGCTCTTGCAAAAATGGTCTCTACCCAATTCATCTCTCGCCACTGGACATGTTGGCATCTCGAGTTGCTAGCTTGGTGGCACATGAACATCCTCATAGTTTATGGCATAAACGTCTAGATCATGCATCCAATAAAGTTATGAGGACTCTTGTTAATAATTTACACCTATCTATGAACAATAATTACTTTTGTGAAAGTTGCCAGTTAGGCAAAAGTTCCAAATTGCCATTCAAGAATGTCTTCTGCTTCTACTTTTTTAAATACTTTGCATTGTGATGTATGGGGCCCCCTCAAACTTCTATTGATGGGTTCCAGTATTATTTGATCGTGGTTGATGAATATACACGCTTTACGAGATTTTTCCCATGCATAGGAAGTCCGAAGTGGCCATGCAGTTACAACACTTCATCTCTCTAACTGAAAACCTGTTTGATACTCATGTTAAGTTCATACAGACGGATGGCAGAGGTGAATTCATTTCTAATGGCTTACGTGCTACTATTCATCTCATGGGATTTTTCATTGTATGTCATGCCCCAACACGCCTCAACAAAACGACATGGTTGAGCATAAGCATCGCCATGTCGTGTAAATGGGTCTCTCTCTTGGTGCACTCTCATATGCCGCGTTTATATTGGACCTATGCCTTCTCCACCACTGTTTATATAATCAACCAGCTTCCCAATTATACATTACAGGGCAAGTCTCCCTATAAGAGTTGGTGTTTCACAATCCGCTAGATTATGCACCTAAGGACCTTTGGGTGAGCATGCTACCCCTGCCTCTCTCCTTTTGTGCGTGATAAGCTTTCCTTCAAAAACATTGCATGCACCTTTCTTGGTTATTGTGCCCAACACAAATGCTACAAATGCCTTATCTTTCCATTAGCCACCTTTTTATTTCCTGACATGTAGTGTTTAATGAAGACCACTTTCCATTTCAGCATGTCTCCTCGCCAGCCACTGCCCAGCCGCTTTTTCGGTTCCGACATCTTACCAATGCGGCATTATCTACACATCGCCCAACCCCGAACCCCTGCCAATGGGTTCTAGGCCTGCTGCAAGCACACCCCTTGACATTACTCTTACTGTTAAGCTGCCCCCTTCGAAAAATGACTCACGAGACTAGCCCCTTGGGCCCACCCTTGAACTTCATGATTATGGGGCTACTAGCAGTAGTTCTCCTGGAGTCCATAACTACTGGTGTCCCACCTTAGTTTGGACGGTCCAACCACTTTAGCACCACCACCGGCTTGCACCCATGCTATGGTGACCCACTCACAGGACGACACCCGGCGTCCCAAGTGTTATTTGCAACAAGGTACCCTCTACCTATTTGTCTCACTACATCTCTCCTACTCCTCCCACCTCCTTCACAACCGCACGCAAGGATCCTCATTAGTGCATGGCCATGGATGAGGAGTATACAGCTCTCCTAAAGAATCATACATAGAGTCTTGTTCCACATACTCCTAATATGAATGTTATAGGATGCAAATGGGTGTATAAAGTTAAGCTTAAAGTGGACAGATCCATTCAGCGTTATAAAGCCCGCTTGGTGGCCAAAGGGTACACTAAAAAACATGGGATGGACTATGTTGAAACCTTTAGTTTGGTTGTGAAATCATGCACTATACGACTGATTTTTATCTCTTGTCGTCTCTCTGAAGTGGGATCTCCAGCAACTCAACGTGAAGAACACATTTTTACAAGGTGATCTTCGAGAGACTGTATGTGTTACTCAACCTCCTGGTTATCATGATGTCTCTCATCCTACCTATGTGTGTCATCTTCTAAGGCACTTTATGGCTCAAACAGGCCCTGCGGGCATGATATTGCCAGTTCATTACCTATATACAACAACTTGGGTTATCAAGCTGCTCATATGATGCCTATATCCCATTGATCCATGATTGGCGCCAAGATTCAAATCATTATCAGATTGAAGATTCTCTTCTTGATTTATCTCAACCCATTTATGAAATCACGCCAACTAACTATACACTTTGACATGAAGGACTTGGGCTCCCTACACTTAGGACTGCTAAACGAGCTGGGCTCGGGCAGCCCGCAATTGTTCATCAATAGCCCGAGCCCGCTAAATATTAATGGTCACAACCCGTCAAGATACAAACAGTCACGGGCTGTTTATTGGGCGGTTGTTGGGCTATGAATATACCTGGTTTAGATTTTAAGCCCATGTCAATGTCATCACTGCACTTTCCCCTCTAATTTTTTCAGCACCTTTCCCGTGAACACCACCCTGATCAGGCGAGCTTGGGCCCTCACCTGTCTCTGACCACCACCACCAGGCTGGCAGCGTGTTGCTCCGCCCGGATCAACATCTCTCACCATGTATAATAGGGCGGAGCAGCCCCTTGCCTTGGTGATGAGGAGCGCCACCCCTGCTTCGCGATGCTCTGTCAAGGAGAGCGATTCCAAGATGCCGAAGTCCCAAAATCAGGACCTTTGTGCTTTGCAATGGCCGGTGTCGAGCCTGATGATAATGAAAATGCAAAAGGGCCCTGCCCATCGCAGTGCTGCCATGGGAAATCATGTACAAAGTGTTCCTTATTTAAAAAGTTGTTGGCCTGTTAGTATGATTACCCATTTCCAACCAGTTCAAGCTTTTCGAAGTTGCATTAAACCGATACGATATTGGAGTGCCGCTGGAGCAGACTGTATGGCCCTTGCATGCTTTCAGTAAAGCAAAAGTGGGGGAAGAAAGAATTTTGTCTGTTCACGTAAAGAACCTCATATCCAAATTTAGCCCACCAGATACTCCTCCAAACTCAACCTCCTGCCCTCGGGGCTGAGCCGGTGGTCAAACCCAAGAGAAGGTTGACAAATTGTAATATATACTCGGTAAGTCCGAGGTCGAACCACAGGGAATGATGTAGGATTATTCTATTCTAACTAATTTAAACACTACTTAGCTTAGCAAATTAAGATTCTTATCAGGAAATTATGCAGAGAAGTTATAATTCAATTAACTACTAAAATGATGATTAACAATTCAATTAAAACTAACTAAAGACAGGCAAAGATAATCGATGAGAGATATCAAAGCTTCAAGGATCAATTATTTAATTAATATTCTACGTCTATTCAATTACTCAATTAGAATCAAATAATGATTTGACCTAATCGGATGATATTTCATTCACATTCATCATATCCATTAACATAAAAATATTGATCGAATATTTATCATTAACAAGCTCAGTCTACTAATCACAGGGAATTATAAGCATTCGCCGTACCTTACGTTAACGACAAATCAAATAATTATATAGATTGTGACTTTATCAAAACATCGCATTCAATCAAATAAGCATTAAACACTTTTTCATAGACGTAAGAATACTAATCAAATAACGTCACCTCTAGCTTTGACAAAAGATTTAGCTATTCATATTCATGAGAAAAGAAAAATCAGATTTGGAAAAGAATTGCATTGATAACACTATTGCAAAACACTATTCACGGGGTTACTGTAGCAGATTCAACTGTTCATCCGAGGTACTGTTCATCGTCTCCCTCGAACCGCCCGTACTGTAGCAATTGCAGGAACACTGTTCACCGAAGCCAAAAATCCAACTTTTCCTTCTCTTCTCCTTCTCCTCTCGATACCTCTCGATTCCTCTTATTCCCGACTGAAATCACAGCGAAGAACACGACTCAAATCAGCCGCACAAGGCTCTGTAAAGCTCTGTTCACCCGATGTTCGTCCTCTGTTTCGTCAAAAACAGAGTCCACCAGACACAGTCCAGAGCAGTCCGTCAGCTCCTCTAAAATTCGTCCCAAAATCGCCAGCCTTCTTCCTGTTTTTATAGCAATTCGAGAGCCCCAATTGATGCCAGCACTCCCTCCTAAACCCAGCAGCTTTCCATATAAATTTCGCTCAAATTTGTAAAGAAAAATCCGATCTTTCCATATAACGACCATTCCTTTTGTTTGCCGCCGAAATCATCGCGATCGAGCCCCAGCTCTGGTCGTCGCCGTGAAGCTCAATTGCTCAATGGCCGCCGTCATCAGCTCCGATCATCAACCGTCTTGCTGCTCCTCTGTTCTGCTCCAGCTCCGCCGTCTGATCCATTACTACTGGAAAACCAGGGCTGCCGCAACCGCTATCAGCATCGCCGTCGTGCTCATTCGCCGTCAATCTATCACCTTGCCGTTCATCTTGCCGGAGCTCGCCCATCGCCGGCGTGAACCTCACCTTTCCAGCCCGCCTTCTGTTTCGAGCTTCGCTGCCCCGATCGTCTGGAACACCCGAGCCGATGGCTCGGGTTGTTTCTTTCTTTTTTTTATTTTCTAAACCGGCCTAAATCAGCCCATCCGGTTTTCATTCCTTTTCTTTCTTTTTTTTCTTTTTCTTTAATAAAACCCGTCGTAACAATCTCAACCGCCAATTCAAATCCGAACGGCTGTATTTTAAATTTCACGCCCGTCTTCTCTAAAGTAGCTTATCAACGGTTCAGATTCTTCAATACGCGTCATATCAACTCATGGGTCACTTTAGCATTTCAAAACACGTCTAATGCGCACGCCTGCTAGTGATCTGCAATTCGCATTTTAAACCTACAATAACAAAACCAAACTAAAATTAGACGCATAATAAAAATATGATTCATTAAATTCTTTAATGCATCTAAAATAATTAATTAGAGTAATTTAATTATTAATCCCCTAATTACTACCCTAATCACAAATAACCCGATTTATTCATATTTTATCACAAAACTACACTAGCATATAGGTAAATAAGGCATATAAATGTGTATATTTTATGCTTATCAGCCGGCGCCGCCACAAACTCCGACAAGATCCTCACTTTTCTGCCGGATGTCTGCTTGGCGGTGAGCAGAAGGGTACCCATGTTGGCGGTTGTGACAACGGAGTTGAACCTCTCATGGGGAACAAATACGGAGTTGCCCATCTCCAGCTCCTCGTCAGTGGATAGAGAAGAGAACCTGCAGCCGACGTGCAAGGCACGGGAGTTGACCAGTTCACGGGCTGTTAGTGGGCCCTCTGGTAGAGCCCGAGATCAGCTCACTTTGGGTGAGCCCGCTAGTAGCCTAACTATTTATTGTTAAATGGGCTTGGGCTGGGCTGGTTCAACGAGCCCTGAGCTCATTTACCAGCCCTACCTACACTACTTCCTTAGCATGCAAGTTCAACATACCTTTGAGGCTCTCACACTTTCGCAAACACGGTATGCTATTGACTTGTTGCATCGTTTTGGGATGGACGAGGCTAAACCGGTATCATCTCTTCTGACTCCTGACTCTCATTTGGATGATGGTGACCTCCTCACTGACACTTCCAGCTATCGCCAACTTCTGGGGTCGCTCCAGTATCTCATCATGACTCATTCTGATATTTTCTATGCAGTCAATCAAGTTTGTCAATATATGCAGCCCCCCTACCACTCAACTCATCGCTGCCAAACACATTTTACGTTATATTAAAGGAACTGTTCAACTTGGTTTACATTTTCAGGGCTCATCTCATTTCTCTCTATGTGGCTACTCGGACTCCGATTAGGCGGGTGACCATCGTTCCATCTTTGGTTTTGCAGTATACTTGGGCCCCAACCTCCTTGTCTGGGCGGCTAAAAAGCAAGACTATGTTTCTTGTTCCTCCGCTGAGACATAACATCGTGCCCTTGCCACCCTGATTTTTTAAGTCATGTAGTTTCTTTATCTTCTTCGTGCCATGCATTTTCATCCTCAATATTCTCCGGTTCTCTATTGTGACAATGTAAGTACATTACATTTAACTAAGACCCCATTTCTCATCATCAGAGTAAATATGTCGAGGTTGATGTACACTTTATTCGAACATTGTTGGCAAGCGACACATTTGAGTTTGTCACATGCCAAGTGATTGTCAACTTGTGGATTTTTTTACCAAAGCTTTACCAGTACATCGGTTCTCAAAGTTGCGTAGCAAGCTTAATGTTGGCCGTCAACCCCATATGCCCACGTGTTAGGATATCCTACTAATCCAAGATTGGCGCCAAGATTCAAATCATTCTCTAATTTAAGATTCTCTTCTTGATATATCAAAACCCATTTATGGGATAACGAAAACTAATTGAAGATGTTAGGATATCCTACTAATTCATGATTGATGCCAAGATTCAAATCATTATCTTATTGAAGATTCTCTTCCTGATTTATCTCAACCCATTAATGGGATCACGCCAACTAATTGAAGATGTTGTTAGGATATCGTACTGATCCATGATTGGCGCAAAGATTCAAATCATTCTATGATTGAAGATTATCTTTCTGATTTATCTCAACCCATTTATGGGATCACGCCAAGTAATTGAAGATGTCAACAACTTAATTGGCACAATTGTTGTATGTTTAAATATTATTATAATATTTGTAATCTAGTCAAATCTCCTTTATTGGAGTAAACAAAACTGTACAATTCAATATAGATATACATATCTCCTCCATAAAAACTTGAGGAAGACATTTTAAAACCTTTACAGCAAGAAGAAACCAACAACTCTGTGGAGGAGCGTCCGATGCAAGTCTCGACCGTCGACGCTCGATTTATCTCAAGGCGTCTCCTAATCGTTTAAATATAAAACCCTTGCAAGTGCACAAGGCAATTTTACTACGACGAGTATTGAAAAGGTTGTCGAACCTCAGGGACGGATTAATATTTTACCAAATTCAAGAGAAAGTTACAGTTTTTTAATTAATCTAAAGAAAGCAATGAACTTTAACTAAAGTAAGTGAGAATTAATCAATATGGAGAAGACCAAGGCTTCGAATCCACCACAATAAACTGGTGTATTATTTCTCTCTCTCTTTTGAATAAAGATTTCCAATTGGCTAGCATTTTCCTCTCGGACATACACTTGTCAACTCAAAATATAGTGCTCTCCTCTCGGACGTAACACATAAAACAATTAAAATATGGAATTGTGATTTATCTCCCTCGAGTATAAACCAGTGAAACTTTATTGATATATAACACCTCAGTCTACTTACGTTCCTCTCGGATACGCAAGTATTCTTCGGATTGAAACTCACAAGAATTCATTATTGTCTCTCTCGAGTATAAAGAACAAACCTTTAATGAATTTACAGTGATTATACATTAAAATCCATACACCAACTAGAGTAAAAACATAAGATGAGAGAAAACAAACTACACAACCAGATTATTGGGCTTCATCTACGCCTTGGAAAAGTGTTTAGCCTCGCATTGGGAGAGAATCCATCATCATGTTATTCATCTTCTTCTCTCCTTTATTTTAGCCTCCAATTTAGCTCAAAGGTGGTCTCTAGATTCTCCAAAGTTGCCCAAAACGTTCTCTCATAAGGCCTATTTATATGTTTGAACAGAAACCACGAAGTCCTCTTCCAAATCGGAGTCGCACACGGCGATCGATCGCTCCGTATTGCCAATCGATCTCTTTTCGATCGATCACAATTCCTTCGTTATTTTCCTCCGATCGATCACTTTGCCGATCGACGCCGTTTAATTCCAATCGATCGCTGTTACTGCCTTGCGCAGATCAAAAAATTCCAGTAGATACGATCGATCGTTTTGATGTCCGATCGATCACTTCCTTTAATAACACTGTTTCGCGGCTGAGGCAATCGATCGCGTTGAATGGCCGATCGATTTTAGTTACTGTTCACAATCTTTAAATGGCTATAACTTTCTGCTTCGAGCTCCGAGTTGTGCGTAGTTGGTGGCGTTGGAAAGCTGACTTTGATCTTTAACATGAATTATAAATCAGTCCAATAAGACATTTATACATGAAGTTATGATGATTTAGCCATTTGAGTTACTTTTTACCTTATTTCTGTATATTACTATTGTTTCCTAGAAAAATCAAAAACTATATTAAAGTAGTAGTAATTCTAATCAAACACTAGCATAATCATAAGTTTAGGAAATAATAAAATGCATAATTCATGTGTAGATCATACCCCCAAACCTAGAATTTGCTAGTCCCTAGCAAAACAAAATCAAACAAACAAATAAATGAACTAATGCAAAAAAGTAAACACCACTTTCGTAGGGAACACGATTGCATTGAGCGTATGCAACAAGCCCTTAAACCTCTAGGTGTCCCTAGTAGGATGATCGTTTAAATATAAACCCTTGCAAGTGCACAAGGCAATTGTACTACGGCGAGTATAAATAGGGTTGTCGAACCTCAGGGACGGACTAATATTTTACCAAATTTAAAAGAAAGCAGCAGTGTTGATTCTAGACTAAGAAAGCAATGAAATTTAACTAATCTAATTAAGAATTAATCAATGTGGAGAAGACCAAGGCTTCGAATCTACCACAATAAACTAGTGTATCATTTTTATCTCTCTCTTTTTGAATAAAGATTTCCAATTGGCTAGCATTTTCCTCTCGGACATACACTTGTCAACTCAAAATATAGTGCTCTCCTCTCGGATGTAACACATAAATGGTTAAAACATGGAATTGTGATCTATCTCTCTCGAGTATAAACCAATGAAATTTTATTGATATATAACACCTCAGTCTACTCACGTTCCTCTCGGATATGCAAGTATTCTTCGGGTTGAAACTCACAAGAATTCACTCTTGTCTCTCTTGAATACAAAGAACAAACCTTTAATGAATTAACAATAATTACACAATAAAATCCATATACCAACTAGAGTAAAAACATAAGATGAGAGAAAAGAAACTACATAACCAGATTATTGGGCTTCATCTACGCCTTGGAAAAGTGCTTAGCCTCGCATTGGAAGAGAAATCACCATCATGTTCTTCATGTTCTTCATCTTCTTCTCTCCTTTGCTCTAGCCTCCAATTTAGCTCTAGATTCTCCAAGGGTTTCTCCAAGATAGCCCAAAACGTTCTCCCATAAGGCCTATTTATAAGTTTGAAGAGAAACCACGAAATCCCCTTCCAAATCCGAGTTGAAATAGGTCTTATTTCGGTTTTCTGCACACGGCGATCGATCGCTCCGTATTGCCGATCGTTCGCATACCGATCGATCGCAATTCCTTCGTTATTTTCCTCCGATCGATCGCTTTGGCGATCAACGCCGTATGATACTGATCGATTGTAGTTACTGTCTTGCACGGATCAAAAATTCCAGTAGATACGATCGATCATTTTGGTTCCGATCGATCGTTTCCTTCAATACATTGCTTTTGCAGCTGAGGCGATCGATCGCATTGATAGCTGATCGATCGTAGTTACTGTTCACAATCTTCAAATGGCTATAACTTTCCACTCTCCGAATTACACGTGGTTGGTGGCGTTGGAAAGCTGACTTCTTGAATTTTAACATGAAGCTTGAATCATTCCATCAGAGATGTGCACACGAAGTTATGATCATTTAACCATTCGAGTTACTTTTCACCTCATTTTTGTGTATTACTCTTGTTTCCTATAAAAACCAAAAATTATATTGAAGTAGTAGAAATTCTAATCAAACACTAACATAATCATAAGTTTAGGATATAATAAAATTCATATTTCATGTATAGATCACACCCCCAAACCTACATTTTGCTAGTCCCTAGCAAAACAAAACAAAACAAAATCAAACAAATAAAGTAAAGGAACTAATGCATAAAAGTAACTACCACTTTCATAGGGAACACGATTGCATTGAGCGTATGCAACAAGCCGTTAAACCTCTAGGTGTCCCTAGTAGGACGAGTTGTGTCTCGTGAGGGGTTGCAGCCATGCTACCCACAAACATGTATTTATGAAACTAATTAACATAAGTGCAAACAAAACAAAAACATTACAAAACACACAAGCCTATTATCCCAACAAATGTAAAATACAATGCTTAAGAGAATTAACCACACGTACTTGGTTCATAATCAACAGGAATATAGAAGCCCTCAAGTAAGTAGTTTTATTCCGCACTTTCATCTTGGAAATTTCTGCTCAATATGATATAGCATGATAATATAGATAGTAAAAGTGTAGAACATTGTAGCAATACATTCTAAATTTCTGTTTTATACAGATCCAGCGTTACCCATTAACCAAAGAACATTAGAATCTATATAGTCATCGTAATCTTTAGGTTCATGATAGCACAAATCTACGCGCCTCCTTCGGGTCCAACATTCTAGATTTGAGAGGATAATACACCATAAACTTCTTTTTTTCGCTAGGACCATGGAATGTCGTATCGGATATCGGTAAAATATCGGTCGGCCTAAGAGACGAAATATCGGAGATATATCGGAGATATATCGGAGATATTGCGTAAAAAAATATCGGTAGTCAAAAACTAGTTTTTATCATATATTTTCAAAATCTAACTTCTAAAATGAGTTATACTAATTTAAACAAAGAATAGATTTCAAAATATGCATAAAAGGATAGAAAACAAACATGAAAGTTTTTTTTTTCCCAAAAAAAAAAAATATTTTTTTTTTCAAAAAAGGCCGATATATCGCCGATATATCGGCGATATTTGGAAAAATTGGAAAAAACGATACTTAATGGTATCGGAGTATCGGTTTGTGTCCGATACCGATATATCGGCGATATATCGCCGATATATCGGCGAGCTGGCATTCCATGGCTAGGACTGTGTAAGGCCTGACTTCAAGATGCTTAGGTTTAGCAATGACTCAGGCCAATGACTCCCAACCAGTTGGCTTAGGGCATTAGGTTTTAAGTAGACCGCTTCGGGCCCGAGCATCAGCCTAAGTTAATCCTATAAAGTAAAGCAACCCCTTTCTTTCATTTTATTTTTATTTTTTTATTTTCGCATTTTTTTTCAGCATTCATTTTTTTTTCAGCACATGTTTATTCTGTCCAGGCTGTATTATACTCTCAACCTATTTTCGGTTCCAATCCCTTGCCATAGCCAAGTAAATGGTCTATCATGATCTTTTAAGCTCAACAGATAACTACACATTATCCAATGACTATGACTAAAGACATACCACTGTAAATTACCATTCAACAAATCTCTAGATGGCATTACTTTATGTACTAGTGTGTGAGTGAATTTTCTTAGTTCAAGCACTTGTTCCAAGAGGACTGTAATAGAAAGATACTGTATCTATCCTCTAGTATACTTACTCACACTTCCAATGTAAATTAATCTCTTAAGAATTGTAATATGCATTATTACGGGATAAACTATCAAAACCTAACAAAAATACTAACAAACAACCTAAAAACTAATCAAAAAAATTTTATGGTTTTTTTTTCTGATTTTTATTTTTATGAAAATAATATTCCCTCCCCCAAACCTATTATGAACATTGTCCTCAATATGAACAAAATATAGCATGACAATGAGTATATAACAAAGAAAATCAGATAAAGGAGAGAATACACCTGAATACGTGGGTTGCCTCCCACCAAATGCTAAGTTTAACATCTTCAGCCAGACGGAGCCATTTATTCAATTTATCTGGAATCTTTCAATCCAACGTTCAGTCCATCTGTGGTCCTACCGCGCACATTAGGGTTAATGAAAGAAATTGCAAGTGGATCATCAGAACAAATCCATGGAGGTGCACCATCCACCAGAGTATTAATCATATGAACTACATAATAATCATCTGGCGGTGGATGTTGTTTTGGGGCATTAAAAACATTCAGTTTGACATTTAAATTTCCAAAAGACAATTTCAGCACCCCATCCCGACAGTTTATAATAGCATTGGATGTCGCCAAGAATGGACGTCCCAAAATTACTGGAATCTGACTACCAATGTTCGGTACAGGTTGTGTATCTAAGACAATGAAGTCCACAGGGAAGAAAAATTTATCAACCTGTACCAAAACATTTTCACTAACCCCACGTGGAACTTTAATGGATCGGTCTGCAAGTTGTAGTGTTATTGTAGTCGGTTTCAATTCCCCCAACCCAAGTTGCTCATACACATAGTAAGGCAACAAATTTACACTCGCCCCCAAATCTAATAATGCCTTGTTCACGATATGGTTCCCTATCACACATGAAATTGTTAGACATCCTGGGTCCTTATACTTCGGTGGAAGATTATGTGTTAATAGGGAACTCACCTGCTCAGTAATGAAAACCTTTTTAGTCAAATTGGAATTAGCTTTACGATTTTGAGTACAAAGGTCTTTCAAGAATTTGGCATAAGCATGGACTTATTTAATGGCATCTAAGAATGGGAGATTGACCTTAACCTGTTTAAACACCTCAAACATCTCCTCCGTCTTTTGATGAGATTTACTAAACGGGGAGGGTTTGTCTAGGCATTATGGGAATGGTACTCTGGGAATATAAGATCTCTTTTTCTGGGCTTCGGGTTGGTTATCCGGCTGGGTTTTAGAACTAACAGGGATGGCTTTGATGGAATTGGGTTCTTTTTCTTCCTCATGGGAAGGTGTCCCACTCGAAGGGCTAACAAATGGATCCCGAACCCTGTTGTCAACTTGTTTACCGCTCCTCAAGGTGGTTATGGCTTGCACTTGTTCATGAGGGTAATGGGAGGCCTCAGCTACAAGCTGGCCTTTAGGGTTATGTTGGGGTTGGCTCGGCAAGGTTCCTGCTTCTCTACAGTTCATGGATTGGGCCACCTGTCCTAATTGAGTCTCTATCTTGGCAATAGATTGTGTATGGGAATGGACCAGCGGGGCCTAGGTTCGTAGCTATGCACTTATCTCATTTTGTTCAGTTTTAATCTCGGTTAAGTGTGAGAGGAGCATTTGGCTCATTTGGCTCATCTGGTCTTCTAATGAAGGTCGCCTATTAGATTGGCCAAAGGGAGCCGGCGTGGGTTGGTTGGACTGGGGCTGGCTTTGGAATTCTAGTCTTAGGGCTGGATTGAAAGCTGGCCCCTGGTCAGGTTGTTTCCAGGCGAAATTTGGATGATTTCGCCACCCCGAGTTGTAGGTTTTTGAATAGGGGTTATTGGCTCTAGGGTATCTTTGTGCAAAGTTGGCGTGCTCCTGTACAAGTTTTGGATAGTGGAAGGCTGAGGGGCAGTCAACTATGGTGTGCATAGAGCTGGCACAAATGGCACAGGTATCTTGAGAGGTTGGGGTATAAGGTGGAGTCTGAGAGAAAAACCTGTCCAACCTCTCTGTAAGGGATGCCACTTGGTGTTCTAGGTTCGTGGTAGCTTTAACATCGTACATGCCTCCCCTTGAGGCACTCCTACCAGGTATATGGCCTTCATATCTATAAAGGGTAGCACTGTGTAAAGAGTTTTCGCTCAGATCCTCTAGTAGATCCCAAACATCATCCGGAGTTTTCTTCATGAATGTGCCTCCACAAGAGGCATCAATTAGGGTCTTGTGCTGATCGCACACACCCTAATGAAATCTTTCCACTAATTGCCACTTGGGCACATCATGATGTGGGCAGGACCAGAGTAGGGCTTTCATTCTTTTCCAACTTTCATGGAATTGTTCATTGAGTAGTTGGGTAAAGGTGATAATTTCATTTCGGATTTTGTTGGTCCGCCCTACAAAGAAATATTTCTTTAGGAATTCAGCCTGAAGTTCCTCCCAAGTAGAAATGGAGTTATGTGCAAGGGAGTATAGCCATTCCTTAGCCCTGTCTTTCAAAGTGAATGGGAACAACCTAAGGCGCACCTAGTCATCAGACAGTGTGAGTTTGAAGGTTGTGTTAACCTCGAAGAAATTTTGGAGATGCCTATAGGGGTTCTCATTTAGTTGGCCATGGTAAGTGGGCAGCATCTGGATGATGTTGGGCTTAATTTCAAAATTAGCCACGGTTGCAGGAAGTAGGATACAGGAGGAGGAGGTGTAGGCAGTGGGATGGTAGTAGTCTTGCAGGGTACGAGCATGGGGCATTAGTGGATTCTGGTTTAGGCCATTCCCACCCCCAAGGTTCATGTTGTCCGCCATTAGATGGATTTCAGGGATCGAGTGGCTAGGAGTTATACAAATTCTATAGAGTCGCTCAGCATCATGGTCAAAGGCCAGGTCGGGGTTCAGGGAACGGCGACCATGCATGCACAATAAAAATCAAACAAATCTGTGCAATCCTAATAGCGACAACTAGCAAGCATCAATCTTAGATAGCGACAACTAGCAACCTAATAGCGACAACTAGCACGTCATGCAGTCACACAAAGAAAATTGAAAAGACCAAGCGCCCAAATTATTCTAAAAGAAAGTTAAGAGAGTGTAAACAGTGGGAAGGGATGGCCCTTCCAACGATGATGAGAATTAGTGTCCTCTCTTAATCCTGCAAAAGAAGAAGAAGGCAATTAAGCTACTAAAAAGATATCTAAATTAAACTAGACTACTCTAAAACTAACTATGCTAAGAATCTGGTAAACTATTGGTTTCTGTCCCCGGCAACGGCGCCAAAAACTTGATTGTTTAAATATAAAACCCTTCTAAGTGCACAAGGCAATTGTACTACGACAAGTATTGAAAGGGTTGTCGAACATCAGGGATGGATTAATATTTTACCAAATTCAAGATAAAGTTACAATTTTTTAATTAATCTAAAGAAAGCAATGAACTTTAACTAAAGTAAGTGAGAATTAATCAATACAGAGAAGACCAAGGCTTCGAATCCAAGGCTTCGAATCCACCACAATAAACTAGTGTATTATTTCTCTCTCTCTTTTGAATAAAGATTTCCAATTGGCTAGCATATTCCTCTCGGACATACACTTGTCAACTCAAAATATAGTGCTCTCCTCTCGGACGTAACACATAAAACAATTAAAACATGGAATTGTGATCTATCTCCCTCGAGTATAAACCAGTGAAACTTTATTGATATATAACACATCAGTCTACTTACGTTCCTCTCGGATACACAAGTATTCTTCGGATTGAAACTCAGAAGAATTCATTCTTGTCTCTCTCGAGTACAAAAAACAAACCTTTAATGAATTTACAGTGATTATATAATAAAATCCATACACCAACTAGAGTAAAAACATAAGATGAGAGAAAAGAAACTACACAACCAGATTATTGGGCTTCATCTACGCCTTGAAAAAGTGTTTAGCCTCGCATTAGGAGAGAATCCATCATCATGTCCTTCATGTTCATCATCTTCTTCTCTCCTTTACTTTAGCCTCCAATTTAGCTCAAAGGTGGTCTCTAGATTCTCCAAGGTTGCCCAACACGTTCTCCCATAAGGCCTATTTATATGTTTGAAGAGAAACCACGAAGTCCCCATCAAAATCCGAGTCGAAATAGGTCTTATTTTGGTTTTTTCGCACACGGCGATTGATCGCTTCGTATTGCCTATCGATCTCTTTCCGATCGATCATAATTCCTTCGTTATTTTCCTCCGATCGATCGCTGTTACTGCCTTGCGCATATCAAAAACTCCAGTAGATGCAATCGATCATTTTGATGTCCGATCGATCGCTTCCTTTAATAACACTATTTTGCGGCTGAGGCGATCGATCGCGTTGAATGGCCGATCGATTGTAGTTACTATTCACAATCTTTAAATGGTTATAACTTTCTACTCCGAATTGCGCGTGGTTGGTGGTGTTAGAAAGCCGACTTCTTGAACTTTAACATGAAGTTTAAATTAGTCCAATCGGACATTTGTACACGAAGTTATGATGATTTAGCCATTTAAGTTACTTTTTAACTTATTTCTGTATATTACTCTTATTTCCTACAAAAATCAAAAACTATATTAAAGTACTAGTAATTCTAATCAAACACTAGCATAATCATAAGTTTATGAGATAATAAAATGTATAATTCATGTGTAGATAATCTCCTCATGCTAAGATATGTTTAACTTCTGGCCGGCAGAAAGAGCATTTCTGAATGAGTCGGGCTAGCCTGCGACAAACTAAATTTGCATCATTCATCACTTTTCCATAGAGATTTAACAACCTTTAGTACTCTTTGATATATGGTGGAACACGTTGAGTGCAATGCTTGCACTTCTGAAATTGTTGAACAACATAGCTTACTTGAAGATAGTTTTATCACAACAATCGCTTCATCATGTGCTAACTAGAAATATGGTGTTTTCCTTGGTGCATGACTTATTTGAATTTGTTTCTACCAATTCAATGTTCGTCCATTCAACCAATGAGTAGCTAAATCTACATGCATACTCTCGGGAAGAACTTCCATGTATTTGAAATACTAACAAATTTTCTACTTTTCTCCCAATAATAATATAGACTGGTTTATATGAGATCATTCTCATATAAGGGACATGGGAACAGTCTTTTGAGTAGTTGGATTCTGATCCGACAATGGGTAACAAATCAGTGAGCAGGTAAGTGTGAACTATCAGTCACCTTTGTAGCAACTTGAGCTGATCTCATATAAGCCAAATGAGAGCGATCTCATTTAAACTTTTCTCATAATAATATAGTATTTTTGACTTAAAACAAGAAGAGACCCATTTATATGAGACCGATCTTATAAATAAACAAATAAGGAACATGAGACCAGTCTTTTGGATCGCTGAATTCAGATCCGATGGTGCTTATTGAGGCGAGAGACATGCTACGAGTAGGCTAGCCTGCACTGTAGCGGAATTTTGTACCGAAAAAAGAAACACGTGGTAAGTAAAATGCAACTGAGGGCCCCGCGTATTCGTGTAGCATATAAACCTTGAGATTCACCCCTTTTCACATTTTGGGACGATTTTGAAACCCTAATCTGATCCAATTTTCAACTATCAACTACTCCATGGAGCCCATGCCGAAGCGGTTCCGATCGGAAGATGCCGGCGGCCATGGCTCGACTCCGTGGATCTCCGACACCGGAGGGAGCAAGCCCGATTGCAGGCTTTTCAACACCCCTGAAGGCTGCCCCTATGGTTCTGGCTGCCGCTTCCGCCACGTCGCCTCTGGTAATTCAGTTTCTCTTTTTCATTATTTTTTCCAGAAAAGATTATTTTGGTTGAAATTTGCTTTGATGATCTGGGGAAAATTGATAAGTTTTGAGTTTTTCTTCAGCTGCTTGCTTCCAGTTGTAATTACGTTCAAAATTTTGGATTGTTGTACTCCCTTCGCTCCATTTTGATGGCGCTTTTTGGGTTTTAAAATGGAGTGAAATCAGTTTATTTGGAAAAACCAAGTAGGACAATTAAAGTGGGGGACGAGGGAGTCTGTGATTGGTTTTTTGGTTACCTGGTCGTTTTGCTGATCGTGAAATTATGCACTTTGTTTGTCTGCATTTGGATGGTCTTGTGATTTGACTTAAGTTTTATTCTTTTTCTCGTGTGAGACGAAAAATTGAAATATTACTAATGTTGGTTAGGGTAGCCGATTTTCAAGTTGAAGTAGGTTTCTATTGATTTGTTTGTACTTAGAACAAAATTTATGATGAATATCTTCTTGCTGAGGTTACTATACATATGCGAAGGTAATGTGAGAGTGACATCTTGGCATTCTGGGCTTGTTCAGGTTCTATGATCATAGCTGCCAGGTGTCGTGCGTGAAGTTTTAAGGGTCTTAAGCTACCGTGAGCTGAAACTATTTGCCGCGTTTAAGATATAACTTGCTTGGAAATTTGTGTTAGAGGAGTGCAGCTTTTGGTTGTCGATAACAGAAAAATAATTCCACTTGCTTCTTATTGGTTCTCTTTGCCAATCTATGGTTTTAGGGCAATTCACCATTCCTTTTCTAAAAATTGACAAAACCTGTGTTATGAAGTGTACTATTGTGGCCATAGATGCCATAGCTGCTTAGCACAAAACCGTGTAGTGAGCTTTTTTAGTTTTCTCCTGTGGATTAAGTTATATACATGTCTTGATTTGTATTGTTTGAAATTTTATGATTACTTTGGTGACTTTAAACCTCATGGTACACACGTTATAATGCATTTTCATGTAGACTTTAAAGACGTAAACACATCTGGTGAATGTATTAGAAAAAATTAAAGAAAAAAATGTTGCTATGCAATTAGATAGTATAGAGCTGATTTTAGTCTAATCAATATGGGGTCATTGTTGATGTTTTGTCATGTGACATCAACACTCATTACAAAGCCAATGTAGTTGTCTTTGTCAAGTGAATTTATATCTAGCATTTGCCAATCATGACATTTTCTCTTCCGCTCTATTGAAATGTGAGCATTTCATTATAATGAATCTCCATGTTTTTTTGAGCCAACTCAATACGCTCTTTCAACTTCCTTTTCCCTCTTGGGGCTTCAAATGGCTGTTGTCATCTTGTCATGGGAGATAACAAGTATGTTAGTGTATAACTTTGCCAGCTGTGGTATAAAATTTTAATATTTGTTGCAGATGGCAGAGAATCAGGACAGCAAGGCTTACTTTCTGGAGTCAGGCGAAAACCCTGCACGAAGTTCTTCAGGTTTTATTTTTAAGCATTACCTTATGTACAGAAGAATCATATGATTTGTCAAACAGCCAACTTTTTATGTATTCGTTGTTGGTCTAAACGGGCTGGAACAATAAGGAAACCGAGCTTGAAAGTTCTTGAGTCAGACCCATATTTTGTCTTTCAGGTAGGCTTTGCTGCCAAATGGAACAGTTTCACTCTCACATCAGCTTTCGATGACATGAAGTGAAAGTGACTGTGAAACATCAGGTACAGTTGAAGTGGGAAAGGGACTTAGCAATTGTTTTTTCTAGCAGTGGATGAAATTCCTCTCTCATATCATAAACCTGGTTAAATCCAGTTGTCAGTTACTGTGAAAAAAAGCTCGGAAATAAAAGTGGCTATTCTGGCTTAATATGAAATAAATTCGCAAATAAGAGTCTTAGGACACATTAGTATCTCTCTATTTAGGCAATGTGGTCCATTTATCTTCGTTTTTTGTTGGCTGAAATATACTGGCTAGTATGCCAAGGCCCTTTATGTATTTTAGTTTTTTAGTATAGAAAAAGCTGCATTCTGTTCTCTATGTTAATCGCTATTGTTTCATAGTTTTTCCCCTCACTCTTTTGGACAGCACATCGGGATGCCCATTTGGAGAATCTTGTCACTTCTCGCATTATGTTCCAGGAGGGCTTGCTCCTTTGGGTATGTCTCGAGTTGTTTCCTCTTATGGTGCTTCTCCTGCCGCCTTTCAGAGGAAGCCCACAGCTCCTACTGGAGATCCAAGTGTCGCAGTTAATGGATTCAAAACTAAGATGTGTAATAGATTCAACACCTCTGAGGGATGCCGATTTGGTGATAGGTGTCATTTTGCTCATGGGGAAAGTGATCTCCGAATACCCAGTAATTTCCCTCGAGGAGAGAGTAGGAAGTTTATGACAGGACCAAGTAGGACAGGCTCACATGGCTTCAACAATGTGGTTATTGATAGTTCACCACAAGCTGGCAGTATTTCTAACATGAACTTTCAGAGCTCTGGTGAGCCCCACCCCCCTCACCTTGCTGGCAATGGTGATTCGAGCTATCATCCAGGGCTTGCAGATGAAAATGTACAGGTATATTGACAGAGGGCTTTAGATTGTGCAATTTATCGATTCTTGGTTCATCTAGAAGCACAGTGGCCAACTCAAGTAATATGTTCCTTTCAGGTTATACCATGACTTGGGGACACCATTAGTAAAATCAACATTTGATATTGAGATAATGTCTACTAGCTTTAGTGCCTTTTTTTTGTTCTAATAGCGTTAGTACTTAATTGTTAAGTTGTGCCTGTTACTATACAGTCAGAGGTTTTTGAGCATCATGGCAGTTTGGAGAAAAGTAGTGTATCGTTTTTATACCTTGAACATTGTCATTCGTTGATTTCTTGTATGGCCTGTGGAATGTTCCATTAAATAAAGTGATTTGTGTGTACGATAATCCTCTCTCGTTCTCTCACACTCATTCATGCCGCTGGCTTCGTTTTTTGTTTGGAGATGCAAGTTGCAGGTGACTTGTTTGGCAAATGTTGTCAAATTTTGGCCCTAAACTCTCTTCATCAAATTTTATCATTCACCTAGCATTGGCGGTATACATCAGTATGTAATTAGGCATATAAAGTCAGTCGAGTTTGTGAGTGTATCTATCTGCTTTGTTTGTGCAGTTTATGTCTATACATCTTTATTCATTTAGAATAAAAGCACATGGCCATCGAATTGGCATGGTCTCGTTTCTTTTCATAGGAGTAATATGTTCAATTTAATGTTGGACTTCAAGCTCTTGGGGATGTATGGTCTTAAAGCAGTGCTCTCTTCATCCTTGGTGGTCCAGGCACCCCTTATATTGTACAGAATCTGGTGGAGAGGGTAGCCAATTTTGCAGGAATATTTCATCTATGCAAGAGTCAACTGTTCTTAAGTTACAGATTTCAAAGAGATTGAAATAAACTGTAAAAAGAAAGTGCATCCTGGTATGTCATATATTTGGGTTGGTGGTAATGTGTTCAACTCCATAAGGTCAGTTTAGCTAGTTAATGACTAATGAGAGGAATTATATACCTAATTAGTTTTGATATTTGTGGTAATTGTGTTGAATTAATTAGTAAAAAATTTACGGCATGTATGGTATGTGAAGTCGAAAAGGCAGCATTACTACTTCAACCAAAGCAGACAGGTTTATGTCACCAAAAAGAAAAAAGATTAAAGTGCCGTTGACCTTAAAGTGCCGTTGACCTTATATGAATGAACTTTTTGTTTTTGCTGCCATTAAATTAGCTTTTGATTAGACTAAAATGTAATTTTTCCTAACATTAACCGACCAGCACGTAGTCTAAGTGCACTTTAATGTTACGCAAGCTCACACCCATACAAATTTCAGAGCTTTAGTGCCACCTTTCTTTTTTTCATATTACCTGAAATATCTTTGTTTCTTTCATATGACCTGAAAACTACCTAAAATATCTTTTTTCCCAAAATATAACCTAAATCTTCCTTCTTTCCAAAATCAGCGATTTATGGGAGTATCAAGTTGGGGAAAAAGACATTTCGGCGAAGGTCCGTCCATCATCGTGGTTCAAATCATTGCCAGCGCCATCTAACTTGGAAAAAATAAAATTTAATGTCGAAAAACAGCAAAATCAACGGAAAAGACGATAAAGAATTTATAATTAAGGGATTTTGATGTAAGAGCAGCGGAGAAGTCTGCCCAACTACAAAAATTGCGATATACATGTAAAGAAACATATATAAAGGCCACCCATTGGTGCTCGACCGCTCTTGGACATCAAATAAGAGGATAAAAATAGGTAAAAACGTAAAATACTCGTCGCCAAGTGACAAGTTCAATTTATATATCTTTCTGTGATCCTAATGAAATAGAAGATGAGGAAACGTTAAAAAAAAACAGATAAAAAATGAGCGAGTTATAATATTTTAAAGATTGCCGTAAAATCGTGTCTTCAAAGACACGACTCCATTTGAGGTCTTGTCTTCGAATGGAGTCGTGTCTTCGAAGACACGACCTCAAATTGAGTCGTGTCTTCAAAAACACAATTTTACGGCAATCTTCAAAATGGCATAAGTCATTCATTTTTTCTCCATTTTTTCCCTTTTTTTTACGTTCTTCCTTATTTTTCCTCATCTTCTATTCATTATGATCACAAAAAATACATAAATTGAACTTGTCACTCGCCGACGAGTATTTCATGTTTTTGCCTATTTTTATCCTCTTATTTAATATCGACGAGTATTTCATGTAGATCTCACCTTTTTTGGGCGTGGATAGTCATTGGCTTTGGTCTGGATCGCCGCGATGTTCGTAGCTTCGCCAAAAAGCTTCCAATTTCTTCTGTCTTCTTATTTCTTCTTCTTTTTTCATCATAATATATCTTCATGAGGTGGAATATGAGAAAAAATAAGGAAGAATACAAAAAATGGGCTAGAACGGAGAAAAAATGAGCGAGTTATGACATTTTGAAGATTGCTCTAAAATCGTGTACGACAATCTTCAAAATGTCATAACTCACTTTTTTTTTCTCCGTTTTCGCCCATTTTTTTTTTTACGTTTTTCCTCTTATTTTATTTTATTAGGATGACAGAGAGATATATAAATTGTACTTGTTACTCGCCGATGAGTATTTTACGTTTTTGCCCATTTTTATATATCCATTATTTGATGTTCATGAGTGGTCGAGCAATAATAGATGGCCTTTATATATGTTTCTTTACATGTAGGTCTCAATTTTTGTAGTTGGGCGTGCTTCCCCACTGCTATTACATCAAAATCCCGTAATCATATATTTTCTCTCGTCTTTTCCGCTAATTTTGTTATTTTTCGACATGAAATTTTTTTTTTTTGTAGGATGGCGTCAGCGATGATTTGAACCGCGATGATGGACGGAGCTTCGCCGGAATATCTTCTTCCCCAACTTGATACTCCCGTAAATTGCTAATTTTGGAAAAAAAGAAACATTTTAGGAAGAGGGACATTATGTGAAAATGGGGTGGTCACCGCAGGGGGGCCGTTCGAAATCGCTGATGGAATCACCGCCTTCGCTTCCTAAAACCGAGCTGAGGTTTTCGTGTTGTCTACAACACGACCCTTCGGATAGCAACGGCATGACCCAACTAAAAGAAAGGTATTTTCGGTACTCTAAGTGCCGATTCCAGGCGACACGGGGTTTCTGGGGAAAAATCAGGTAATATTAAAAAGTAAAAAATAACGCCAATTAATATGGAAAAAGCTCCAACTTTCATGCAAAAATGCGCAGCCACCGTATTTTCAAAGGAAGTATCAGGTGTCAGTCTCATGCTCTAAATTTCCCATTGAAAAGGTACATCCATTCTGCAGATTAGCCAATCGAGGAGTGATCCTTGCCAGTGTTTGGGTTAATCATCACCAGCTCCGGCGGTGGTGCCCATTAATACCTTTTTCTATTGCTGTTGATCACCTTCTTTTCCAGTAAGTGACAGGTTCCTCCTTTCTGTGAAAAATGCTGTTTTTACAGTTTTTACTACGCCTGCATGAGTTCCAAAATCACTTTCTTGGACACGACTGAGAAAGAAGTTATAAAAAAGAGAGGAAAAGCCCGGGGGGGGGGGGGGGGGGGGGGGGGGGTATTCAACGCAAAGCTACGGATGGGATCGGGGGATGCCGAGTAGGAGGCCACGGATTTTTCCATGATCCCAAAACTTGGTCAAAAGCCCAACTTGGGTTTGGTTGGATTTCGAGCAATTTAATAGTCAAAAGTGGCAAACTCTAATAGTCCACTCTCAAGTCTCCAAGCAGCTGGTGCTGGAATCTGCTGCTCATTTGGAGGAAGAGCCGAGCTCACGGAAAGTCGGAAACTAGGGTTTCTTCTGTGCCAGCCATTTGATTCTGAGCGTTGCACTCTTCAAGGTTGCTGAAGGCGAGCTCCTGGAAGCCTGGGATTGTCAAATTTGGTTTCCAGATACATGTGTTCGTTGGGGATTGCGAAAAGTTGAAGTCTTGGAGGTAATTTTTTGAATTAAAGAGTAGTTTGAATAGCTGGAGGTTGAGTTGGGACTCCTGGAAATGCAAGCTCAATAGAACCCGGGTGGTCTGAACTTCGGATATTGGGTCTCGGGATTTAGTTTTGGTGGAAGGTTTTGGAAAGTTCAAGTTTTGTAACTGTGCTTTCACCATCTAGGACTTTTAGTATTCTTGACCAATTTGAAAATAGTGGATGCAGCAAGTATAACGAGTGAAAAAGGGAGAGTTCTTGCAATCTTCCATCATCCTCATCTTTGAGTTGGGTAGATTGAGTGGATTTGGTTTTATATTAACGGAAAGCAGGCTACAAAAGTTCAGAACTCCTGGTTTCCGACTGTGAAAGGAGTGATTTTAGATCATCCTTTCCTCGACAGCTTTGGCTTGTTGGGTAGGTTTTTGCTCGGTTGTTTCTCACATTTTAAGGAAAAAGAGTAGGTTTGTTGAGCTGGTGTAGAACAAACTTGCAAAAATAGCTCTTCTCCGTTCTCTATTTTTTCGTTTTTTGTTTTTAACATGTTGAAAGGCTTGTTACTTTTGTTTTATAAAGCCTTTGTAATCTCTAGGAATAATGATGTAACAGTTTTCCTTCTGTTTTACATGGAGGGTCAAAATTTCCAATTTTTTGGAATGATTGTGGCATTTATGTCACGTGAGGCTTAAAATTGCGGTTACATTTGGCATTTGACAATTGTTTTTGCACTTTCAACTGTCGATTTAATTTTTTTAATGTTGATTTTGTTTTAAACTGTTTGATAGACTGGCGAATGATGCTGGTGGATGTGGTGTAAAAGCGGGACTGCAGGCAGAAGATGTTAAGGGGGTGGCTGAAGAATGCCAAGCTTCACTTCTATATTTCGTGGACCTAATTTACTGTAATGACAATTTCCTCATGATTTGTATATATATGGTCTTTCGAATTTTAGTTTGAGGTTTGTGTCAGTCAATTTGGAAGATTGTTTGTGTAAGTGCACGAGTCTTGGTTTTCATATCTACCTTTATATCAAAGTTGCATCTTCCTTCGTGAAATATAATCTTAATAGTATCTATATTAATATCTTCATGTTGGCGACCAAGGCCAACATATATGTGGTAAAGGATCATAATCGTAATCAAATAGCGCATTTTTCCAACTATTTGGGGTCGGCGACATGGATCTTACTCCTCTATTCAGGCATATTTTGGACTACCTCTTTTGTAAGAGATAGTAAAGTCAAATCTTTTTTTTATTAACTCCATCCAAGTTCTCTTAGGTCTCCCTCTCCCTCTTTTAGCATCGTTTACATACATCACTTCTAATCTTCTCAGAGGGGCATCTATTCTTTGCATATGCCTATATCAACACAACCTACATTCCCTCAGCTTCTCCCCTAAATGAGCTACCCCTAAACTCTTACGAATATTTTCATTTCTAATCCTATCTCTCCTAGTTATCCCACTCATCCATCTTAACATTCTCATTTCGGCTACATTCAACTTATCTATATGACTTCTCTTTATTGCTCAGCACTCCGCTCAATAGAGTATTGCAGGCCTAATGGCTGTCCTATAGAACTTGCCTTTGAGCCTTTTTGGAACATGTTTATCATACAACACTCCCAAGGCTACCCTCTACTTTACCCACCCCGTATTTATCCTATGTACCACATCACTATCAATATCCCCTTCTTTATAGATAATAGATCCTAAGTAACGGAATTGATCACACCTTGTCATCTCTTGCCCATCTATTTCAACTAAGGCTCTACCTATAGTTCTACCTTCCTTAAAATTAAATTCGAAGCACTCTGTCTTAGTCCTACTTATTTTAAAACCTTCTAATTATAGAGCATCCCTCCATAATTATAGTTTCACATTCAATACTATTTTACTCTCATCAATTAAAACTACATTATCTGTAAAAAAACATACATCAAGGTACATTATCTTATAAATGTCTAGTAACTTCATTCATAATTAAAGCGAAAAGATAAGGACTTAAGGTTGACCCTTGATGAAGACCTACAGTATCCGGAAATTCCTTGGTTTCCCCCCAATAGTTCGTACACTGGTCACAACCACCTCATGCATATCCTTTATGATATCTATGTAAAATCTTATGACACCCTTCTTTTTCAAAACACTCCAAATAAGCTCTTTCGGCACTCTGTCGTAGGCTTTTTCCAAATCTATGAAAGTCATATAAAGGTCTTGTTTTCTATCCCTACTAATTGCTGTAATAAAAATATAACTTCCGTTGTTGACCTGTCCGGCATGAAACCAAATTGATTCTCTGTTACTTTAGTTACTTTTTGTAAATGCCTTTTTATTATTCTTTCCCATAATTTCATAGTATGTCCCATAACTTTTATACCTCTATAGTTTCTATTAAATCTGTCTATATGTGGTAAAGGAAAATGTTTTTTTTGGAAAACACAAAGGATAATTTTGAGTTGTGAAAATCGACTTAGTATCAAAGAATAAAAATCATCTTGTAGCTTTGTTGTATAGGTAGTCAAGGCCAGCCTTCTATATGCATTTCTTCTATTGGTATATAGCATGTGTGTATGTCTCTAGATTATGTAAATTTTCTAGCTAAGTACAATACTTATTATGTATTTAAATCTAAACTGCTTAGATATTGTGTTTCCTGGTTTTAAATACTTCCAATCCTTTTCTGTGAAAATTTCAGTGGCAGCGAGGGAACTCAGATTGAGTCACGACATGCATCTAAATTTAAAGCGCTCAATCAGACCCTTGGATTTTGCCTAGAGGATACTGTTGATTTTAGCCAAGTATCCATTCAGAGCAGGAATACTAGTTTTGGATTATATTAGCTGACTGTATCCGCAGTATTATTACCATTCAACGTAAAAGGGCAAAGTCATTTACGCTATACTGAAGTATTTTGGATCAAACAACTTCATAATCTGGTAGACCTAGCTTCTAAAAGTAGCCGAGTTATGAAACATGCAAAGAGTTTCTATTAAATCTGTCTATATTAGCATAAACCATGTCAAATGGATGTACATTTAGACTGTTTGTCTTGAAGAACTTTAGACTTCCTAGGTTACCAAAAATTGGTTACAAGCAACCAAAGGAATCAGACTGCAACCGGGTTATAGTTATACTAGGCAACATGAGCTATGCAAGTAATTGGTGCATGGACGACGTGGCAGGGAGATGTGACAGATGTGTGCCAATCTTTTTTCAAAGATGAGAAAGGAAGGTCAGAATAAATCGAGCTAATTGGGAGAGACTAATATGTGAATCTCATTCTGTATAAGAAAATTGCTTCGTAGTGATGTAGGGCATGATTTCACGTTCTTACTAGGATCTTAAGTATGAACTTGGTCCATGTAGTGACTCTTCTGCATATTTGAAACTCTTCGTGAATGTCAGTTTTTAATCAGATTCTTTTTAACCTTCGTATTACATTTTCTAATGGGACACTTTATCAAATGTACAAGCTATGCTGCGCTCTTCCCTTCTCTCAGTGTGGACTTGGCCCATGTAATGACTACTCTACATAATCAAAACTCTTCCCGAAAAAACCATTTTATCTTCTAGTTAAAAAAAGCCCTTCGTCTGTATCACCTTAACTGAAGACACTTTTTTTTGGTAATTGTTAAATATCCTATGAGAGCAGAAATTTCCATTTCAAAGGTACAATAGTTTGTATCATCCTTATTTTCTTCATGCATGGTGTTCAACTACTGTGATAAGCTTGACTGCAGAATATTCTAAATTGTTCACAATGTCATCTGGCAATTAGATGCGTTGACCGATTTAAAGTCTTGGAGTCATTCTATTCTTCCAGATAGAAGACAGTTTACTGAATTCACCGATTGTAATAAGGTTCGACTGTTTATTGAATTTTGTTTTAAATGAATGTATTTCCTTTGTTTTTAGTGTGAGTTTCCTTTTTATAGGATGTTGCATGAATTGCCAAATTTAGATCGTATCTGTCTTTCACTGGCCCTTTTGCATCAGTTGCTTGATTCTCCTTATATACCTCCTGAAGCAACTGGACCTCTATCTAGATGATTGTCTATTCAAACGGGAGAACAAGGGAATCTCGTTCCTTCATTAGGTGGTCATTTTGAGAATTGGCCAGAATCTATGATGACAGAGATGAGCCCTCGAACTGATACTTCCACAGACGTGGATGCAGATGATAAAAATCTAAGGGTGAGAGATGATTTAGACCTTGTTTGGACTTGATCTTTCATGTCAACACTTCATTGATACCTAAATGACATGCACATTTGTGGTTGCTTTGTATACTAAAATTTGCCTTCTGTAAGTGCAGCTTCAGGCTGGTCACTTGGTAAAGGCTGCAGCTTCTGATTCCAGTGATAGGTCAAAAGATAGGCCTGGGGACCAAAAGGTTTGAACTAGCTCTTGTTTGGTACTGTGCATGTGGATTTATTAACAATGAAAATAGATAAATTCATAACTATTTGTGTGTTGCAGACACTTCGTAGATTAGCTCAAAATCGTGAAGCTGCTAGGAAAAGCAGATTGAGAAAGAAGGTAGATACATTTGATACGAAGAACTGGTTTTCTTTGCTCGGTTCTAAAAATGCTGCTGTACCATGCTTTAATATAATATGAGAAGAATTTGTAGCTGCTAAAGAGACTTTAAAGCTTCAAGAGGAGGGAGTTGTTAACAATTTGTATATTTAGGGTTGTATATGTACTAATGTGTCAGAAAAAGTGATTTTTTTTGGATGTGATGCTTATATTACTTATTGCCCATACACGTGTTCTTCCTACCTCATCACCAATAAGTAAGTAGTGCATTCACTAGGGCTATAAATTCCATTTCCTGAGTTACCAGAAAAATTTCCATGTCTTTGTCTTATTTTAAATTACTGTTTGCTTATGACACTGAAATTTAAATGATATGACATTCTAAGGATTTGGTCAAAGTATGTAAAAGAGTGATCCACTGGCATTTCTATCTTTCTATAGGCTTCATTTTTGGTGGTATGAGACTTATGTGAAGTACAACGTATTATGCTTAACCTTTTACTTATGCATAAGAGTTAACTCATTTTGTTACTCACGAAGTTGATGTTTTGCAATTTATAGGGAATGGAATAGTAAATTGTACAGAGCGCACTTTCTAAATCTCTGATTTTCCCGCATACTGTTGCATAATAAATTTCAGTTTTAATAAAGGGCTTCTCCACTATGCTATAGGCTTATGTTCAACAATTGGAAAGTAGCCGGCTGAAGCTAAGTCAATTGGAGCAGGAGCTCCAACGAGCTCGCCAACAGGTTTGACTGCTGCTGCATTAATGTTTTGAATTCCGTGATTATTATTTTTTTAGATTGTAGTTCTACATAATTAGCAATTGTTGCTTTTTCTTCTAAACTCTGTGTGCTATTTTGGTAATGTTTATAGGGGATCTTTATATCAAGCTCTGGTGATCAAGCACATTCAAGTGGAAATGGTAATGTGACCACTTACATACTTTGTGGTCCATGTTGAGAATTTCATAAGACCTGATACAGAAGGACATGCACTTATGCAGTGGAAAAAAATATGTAATGTCTAATCGTTAGTGGTGTCTGAGAAATTGTGTGTAGAATAAAAATTAAAACCAGCATTGTCTGGTTTGAGCCTGATAGGCATCAGCTGGTCAATTTGACCATTAATATTCAATTTGGAAGCAGAGTGGTGAAAAAAATTAAAATTCCCTATTCGAATCAACTTCAGGTGGTTATTTGGTTAACAAATCAAAATCTGATTGGCCAGTCATCTCTGATACTGAAGGAGACAGACGACAGCTTATCACTGATAGGGGTCAAAGCTTTATTTAGAAAATGGGACCCTATTAGCCATATCCAGTTTCAGTTCATTAAGCTTCCAAATTGATCAATTCAAATAGTAATGGCGCCATATTAAGGTCTAGTTTTTACAAAGTTGATATAATATTTCTGTCTCCCAATTTCTGTCAACTTCAGGTTGGGTCATGTGGATTTAAGCATTATGAACAGTTTAGGAACACCATTAACTAATTTCATTTGTTTCACAAACTTATCCATTTTCAAGTTAATGTCTCTGAAACCGATAATTGTTAGGAAGGATTGGTGCTTTAGAATCATATTTTCCAGGAAAGGAAATCCAAATTCCCAGCATGTTGCAAGGTCGATTGATTATAGTATTCACAAAGTAGGTTTTACCTTTCCCTCCTTTTGAGCTGTTTTGAAGCCTTACCTATGTGATTTTACACTATAGAATTAGCCAGTTATTTGTTTTAAATGGCAATATAAGGCAGGATAATTTTGAGAAACAATAATGGGGAAGAGATTGTGTTATTATGCTTCGTTGTTCATATTAAAGAGTTAAAATTTTGAAAACGTTTATATATTATCTATGATCACGTCCTCTGTAATTTTTTTCTTTGGGAAAGGGATGGACCTGTCCTCTCTCCATACATGTTGATAACTAAATGTTATTAAATTCTCAACAATCCTGTCCTTTTTCATCTTCTGTAGGAGCCTTGACATTTGATTTAGAATACGCAAGATGGCAGGAAGAACAAAATCGGCAGATCAATGAGCTGAGAGCAGCAGTGAGTTCTCATGCGAGCGACAATGAGCTCCGAGGGATAGTTGAAAGTGTCACGTCGCACTACGATGAAATTTTTAGGCTTAAGGGCATAGCTGCAAAAGCAGATGTTTTCCACATACTGTCAGGCATGTGGAAGACTCCTGCAGAGAGATGCTTCATGTGGCTTGGGGGGTTCCGATCATCTGAACTTCTCAAGGTGAGAATTATTTTGATTTATTCATTGATCCAGCAAGTGTTTATCTTTCCACTTACTCATTGTCATCATCACTGTCATCACCACTGCCTTACCATACTTATCCCATTGTCATCACGAACACGTTGCGGTACGCCATTGTCATTATCATTGTCCTAATAAATACCATACCATATTTATGAGTTGGTGACACGAATTTTGCTTTACCATTTGGATCCAGGTGTTGGACCTACAAAAAGGCGAGTAATAAGCGCCTAATAAAAGAAAAATGAAAAAGGCGGAGAAGTATTGAAATATATAAATCCCTTTGAAATAGCATGTGAGTGCCTCATGGGCCAGGCGCTGTATGAGGTGCCCCTCCAGCATGGGATGCATGCCTCAGAATGCCTTACCCCAATGAGGTATACACCTTTAGTGATAATCTCTAATTTTGATGCCTCAAAGACATTTGCTTCCCATAAACCCCGTTTGTGTGATTGCTTCATCTGGTATCCAAGTCTGTTTGGGCTTCATATGCATTGTTCTACTCCTTGCCAACTCAAGCTTTATAGGCAACATAGTATCTTACATGTTATCGGAGCCACTTCTGTTCACGTGGAAGCACCTGCAGTGTTTCGTGTTCGCTCTTGCCGGTAATGGATAATTCAGCAATTTGTGAGTCTGTTTAAAATGGTTGAATTTTTAGGGTGCTTCTTGACAGTTCGACTTTTGATGCAACTTTTCGAAGACTTTGAAATCTTACATTCAAGTTCCTTTAGTTTGACTCCTTCAAAGTCCTCTTTGGCCCGCTCTGTACAAGCCAGTAGTCATCTTCTTCTCAGTGCAATTGGCAAGCCCCCCTGTCCCAACAATCTTAACATATAACTGAAGAAAATCTAAGCTTTTGCTTCTTAGTTTTATGGTCCTTAATTTGTTTCATCCTTTCTCAACATCTCTGTATCTAATACATTGTTCTTGTAAAACTAGCTTTTCTTGTCAATTTTATTTTTCTTTTAGGGTATACCACATATATATATTTCATCTCTGCAATTGCTGTCATTTAATTTTTTATTCCCGTTATGGGATACTCTTGACACCTGCTGGAACCTTGAGTAGTTTCCAAGTGTCTATAAATGCTCCCTACTTTTTGTTGAAAAGAATAATTAATTAGTGGCTTTGAGTAACATGAAGGAAAAGCATCTCAGGCTGTTGAATGAATGAACGGTTGTAGTCTGAAAGTCCCGTTTCCCTATTGGATACATTAATTATTTGTCAGTGATAAATTGAGAATATGTGCGTTGAAATTATTCTAAAATACTCGCTCGATTAACCTACCTTTGGCATTTGCATTTTCAACGTGTTGGTAAACTTATGATCATATCTCGAGTATACAACCTCCTAAATTTATTTTGGTTCTTTGGGACAACACCAGATTCTTGAAGGTCATCTGGAGCCTCTGACTGACCAACAAGTTATGGGCATATGCAGCCTTCAACAATCATCTCAACAGGCAGAGGATGCCCTTTCTCAGGGAATAGAGGCTCTGCAACAGTCTTTGGCAGAAACATTGGCCTCTGGATCTCTGGGTCCATCTGGTTCATCCGGTAATGTGGCAAATTACATGGGCCAGATGGCCATGGCCATGGGAAAGCTTGGAACACTTGAAAACTTCCTGCGTCAGGTAATGTTTTATATGCTCTTTTTCTCTCTTATGTATTTGCCCTTTCAAGACGATGTCTTAATTTTGGTTATTTGAGTCTGACATGTTTTAACTTGGTTGACATTTAAAATAATGGAAGTATAAAAAATTTGAGCTTCTTGGCTGTACCCAGCATGTGTTTCTAGCCTGTCAAGGGGGATGTGCATGGGTTCCAGATACTGATACACTTTTATCTGAAGCTTTCACTGGTCTCTCTGGAGAAATGCATATCAGGGGAGAGGGCTTTTGCCAAACAAGGAAATAGTTAAGACCGATATTTTCTGTAGATATTTAGTACCATGTGTACGTGATATGATAGAAATCTTTAATGCGAAAGCCAAGTAGAAAAGTACTTCAGCTGGAATGAACAAGTAGAGCTGCCTTGTTGCAGTTTACTAAATGGAAGTATAATTGACTTGTGTTTCATACCAGGCAGATAATCTTCGGCTGCAAACTCTGCAACAAATGCACCGGATACTAACAACACGTCAATCAGCTCGTGCCCTCCTTGCCATACATGACTATTTCTCTCGTCTTCGTGCTCTTAGCACTCTCTGGCTGGCCCGACCTCGGGAGTGAATATATCATGGGGACCATCTAATTACACACAATGCATTTACATCCCCATTGCTGCCAAAGGAGTGGGAGCAGGGAGGCACCTCTCTTGATTCGATTATTAGACAGAAAGAAGGAAACTATGCTCTAATTGTTGTATGTTGCCAATGTAGTTTTGGTTCCAAGGGCAAATTGATGTATGTAGCTGGCGTCTATGGATAGCTCTTGGACAGCCTAGTATTGATAATAATGTAATCAATCTCCTGTTATCTGAAAGTGTACTAGGCATTCTCAATGGTAAAAACAGCTAAATCTTCTTCCTTAATCAATAGGCATGCCAGATACCATCTTCATCCAAAGCAGACACTACTAGTGCTTCACAAATCTAGAGATCGCTTCCTCCCTGTAAGCTCAAGCAGGAGCTCATTCGCTTGGCTTTTCTCGCTCTTAAGCTTCAGCGAAAGCAAGGCGCGTTAGCGCTTGTGCGCGAAACGAGAGCGTCAGCTGAAGTCAGGCCTTGCTTCTGCGCTAGCGCGTGACTTCTCCGCCCATTTTTAGGGCAAGTACTCATTGCGCGGAATAGGTGTTGCCGGTCCTATACCAATAGGCCTAGAAATTTCTGTGACAGATTTTAGAAGATAAGAAAGTCCCTTGACCCTCAGGTTTTTGACTTGGTAGCCTGGTATGTGGACCTTTTCCTTCCCTTTTTGTTGTTAAGCAAGGGTCCAATAAGAAGCAACCAAGGATAAGACTTTCTGAAGGTATTAGCTGGAGGTGCCAGCTTTGTTCATTGAACAGTCCAAATTCTCCAACAGTGAAGCATTAGTGATAAGCAAGGGTCTTAGAAGAATAGCTACATTGTGAAGAACTACTTTTTTTCGAGCCACAATGGTGTTGACAAATGGGAAAAAGGCCTCAAAACTTTTGGTGTAGAACTTACCACTTCATATACCTATAATTATGCCATGGAATCTTTGATCTCTTCAATTCAAAATAAAACTCGGGATAAAATAGTAATTAGAGCATCTCTAATGGGCTTTTGTCAAATCTGACGTGACAATTCCAACGGATAACTTTGACAAAGCAATTGGAAAAACTTATCTCCAATGAGCTTTCTCATTGCTAACATGGATAGTAAATTTCTTTTTAGTTTGTCAAAGATAGCAAACGAAAAAAGTGGATTGTTATCCTTTATATATTGAAATTTTGTAATCCAGGGTTTAGATACAAAGAAGTATTTTTAACTTTTTGTCTTTAAATGGTAATCTAGTATGAATAAATATTTATAATAAAAAAAGTTGACAAATGTGGTTTGGGTTCATAAGCTTGTAAATTGCCATAAAGCCGGGTTACTTCGTAAAATTTTGACAAAATATCGGATATATATCGAAGATATTTGTAAAAAAATATCGGTGATCGAAAACTAGTTTTTACCATATATTTTCACAATCTAACTTCTAAAATGAGTTATATTAATTTAGACAAAGCATAGATTTCAAAATATGCATAAAAATGCATATTATGATGGGTAACAAATGGGAAAGCTGCTTTTTTTTTTTTCAAAAACGTTTTTTTTAAATGGCAATACATCGGTCCGAAACCTATATATCGGCGACGGCAATATTGTAAAAAAATTTTAAAAATGATATTTGTCTGTATCGTTTTATCAGGTGGGACATGATATCGATATATCGCCAATACAGAATTCCTTGCTCTCAACTGTCGTGCTCACAACATCCGCAAGCATTTGTAGGTGTCATGTGCAGGCCCCAGTATCCATCCCACACATCACCTGCAAGCATGACGCAAACACAGAAAGTTATGAAGCAGTCTTGCGATCCAAATGAAACCGACTGGCGACTGGGCGGTGACCCCACCTCACCCCCGCCCGATATTGATGTCTGCTGTCGAGCAAAAAAACAAGGATGGATTACATAGAGGTCCAACTAGGTGAAGTTAAAATACTACAAAGCTAGAAATATAGTATCCACTTTGATACAAAGGAACTAGAATTTTTTATCCCATTTGGTCCCGCACGTGCTCAATTTTTTTTTAAATGATGATATTGCCTTTTTGTGTATAGAATGACGTAATTGCCCACCAAACGGCATCATTATCATCATTTCAACATCATTCCCCACATCTTTACCCACGTCATTTCACAAATAAAAAACTATCTACAAGAGTATTAAACTCTACGAAACCTAGGTTTCCCCATCCCAACCACGTCCTCCATTTTCATCCCAACCATCTCATAACCCTAGACCGCTTCCTCGCGGTGACCCTCTCTCACTCACGGGGGCGTTCCCTCTCACAGTGCTACCCACCCCCACTCGCGGCGGTGCTCTCCCCTCACGACATCCCTCTCCTTGCTCACAATAATCCTCTTTAGCGGCTCCTCCCCGCTCACGACAGCATAAAAACATGGCAAACTCCTCTTCCTCTTTTGCCCGCAAGGAAGAAGTAAGTACAACCTCCAATTTTTAAAATAAAAGATTCGACCTTCTATAATTACTTGAATGTATAAGGTTTTTTCACAGCATGCGACAAGCAACATTGAGGAAGGATGCAAGAAGGCCGATCAGCTGCCATGCAAGAGGTAACACAAAAAAAGAGTAAGGCGAGGAGGACTAGGGAGGCACCAGTGGAAGAGGCTCCTAGGAGCCATGCAAATATGGGGCCCAGAGTGGCTCAGATGCTAAATTTGAAGACATCCAATGGCCAAGTAGCAAACGCAGACGAGAAGCCACCAGTGAGCAAGCCGGTGATGCTTATGTCGAAGGTATTTGATTGTGAATCGGTTTGTAATTTTTTATACTTAGGTTGCGTTTGATGTATGTGTAGTTGTGATAGAGTTAGTTTGTAGATGTGACGTTATATATATTTATTGTGGTAGATATCAGATATTGAGTTGTGATGATATACTTGTAGGTTGTGATATATCTTATATATGAGTTGTGATGATATTCTCTATATTATGATAATGGTTGTGTCCAATATGTGAATAAGTTGATATGGTGGTTTTGATATCGTATATTGCATTGTGATGGTGTAAATTTAGGTTGGTTAACCCTTATATTGACTTGTGATGATATTTCTCTAGGTTGTGATAATGGTTGTGTCCAATATGTACATACGCTATGGTTGAGAATATTTTATATGAGTTTGTGGTATGGTTGTGTTGTTGTGATCTATGTTGTGTTGTCTTGATTGTAGAAGTTCACAAGCTATTGGAGAACAGGCTTGCCAATCTGGAAAGCTTGTCCAAGCTAGTGTGAATAGCTTGATGGCGACAAATATGCAAATGTATGAAGTGAACAAGGGTTTTCGCATGGATGTCAATGTCATGAAGAACATATTAGAGAGGAAGATTATGTCAGCAAAGGAGGAAGATGCGATGGTTGACCATGTTTGGATGATCATACCTCCAAAATGGAGGAGACACAGACAACACTATTAACTTTGGCTTTGCTTGTAGAATTCAAGTGAAGATCTTCTACCTTCAGAGCCTTAGGTGGTCAGGGTTTCTCAGAGTGGGCCATAAAGATGAAAGTGATACCCCTTGGTGGGTTGATAATTTTTATGTGGATGTGCTTGTGGAATTAGTACACAATGATGTGATTGACTTTGAGATCAAGGATTTGAATGGAGATGAAAATCTCACTATTCATATTTTCGACCCCTATTGAATTGTAAGTTACCTTCATAATGCTGTGAAGCCCACTCTCTATGTTGAGATGTTTGTTGTGATGGTTTATTTATGTTCACCATTATAAGTTGTGTTTATTTATATTGTAGTTGTGATGTAGTTGCCTATGTGATTTTTTATTAAAGTTCAGGTTGTGAATCTGTATGTATAGGTTTAGAGGAATGTTATGATGCAATATTACGATTATCATTCTAGGTTGTGTTTATGTATGTTGTGATGTAATTGTGCACCTGTGATTATTTCTTCCTGTTCAGGTTGTGTTCTTCCAGTTCATGTTGTGACTCTTTATGTATAGGTTGAGAAGTTTGATATGATACATGTTAATGTTCACCGTTATATGTTGTAGTTATAGTGTATGGTTGTGTTGTAGTTGCATATCTGTGATATTATCTGACAGTTCAGGTTGTGACTCTTTATATATAGGTTGAGATGATTGTTGTGGTGCTTAATTGTGATGATCATTCTAGATTATGCTTAATTATGTATATGTTATCGTCATTTGAACTTTCACCACTATGGAGTAACTGGCATAATGTCATTCATGCAGTTTTTTTGTGCAACAAAAGACAAGAAATATAAGGAGTGGCGGCGTGGTCATTCCGACCCGGATGATGATATCGAATGGTCGTACCCCACAAAAGAGTGACATTTGGAGGTTAGTGCGGGATTGAAAGAGCCTAATGGGGATAATGCATTAAGATGCAATGGGTGGATGCTTCCAGTGCTCAAGGACATTTGATAGAATTTAATCTTGAGCGAAAGAAAGCTTTCATATATAATAGCATAAATAGTAGACTCAACGTGGCATATAAAGTCATCTTGTTCTTGAAGGCTATGAGGCTGCATTTAAAATATGTTATGCAAGTCAATTTTGAGGATGAGGCATGGGATAAATAGAAGACAAAGTGGTGGAGGTTCCTGAGACGTAGGGCAACGATGATGATTGTGAGGTTTTTATGTGCTACTACTTATTGAAGAAGATGCTCGACAATGAGCTTTAAAGGTTTATCATAAAAAAGTTTAGAAAGTGGCTCATGTGGTACATTGTCTTGAAAGTCGATGGTTATGTACCAATTATGTGAATAGACTTGATTTGTTTTCACATGACTTAGTGGTGTTAGTATGACAAGGTTATATTTGATTTTAGTTATGTCAGCATGTAAGTAACTTGGGATGGAGTTATGAGGTTGCGTTAGATTAAGATTGATGTTGTGATATAATTTACATTAAGGTTGTGATACATTTTGGGTTTGATGACACATACTGTTGTGATTGAGTTGTCGTGACTTATGCATGTTGTGATAGAGGGTTGCGTTTGCATCTATGATTGAATTGTGATAGGCTAGTTGTTGCCATATTCCCAAAAGTCTAGTAGCTTCTTATTTTGTTGTGATGGAGTTGTGGTGACTGATGCATGTTGTGATAGAGGGTTACATTGAGGTCGTGATTGAATTATGCTAGGCTAGATACTGTATGTTCCCTCAAATCCATTAGCTTCTTATTTGGTCGTGATAAAATTGTGATGAGTGATGCACATTGTGATAAAAGGTTACGATTGTGATTGCACCATATGATTTTGTCTGCATTGATAGTTGTGATTGTGTTGTGATTCAAATTGCGATAAGGCATACAAGATATTTGCGGTATGAATTATACTCCAAACTACAAAGTAATCATAAAAAATGAAGTTCTACCGAATGTCATATAAGTTATTAAGTTTATTACAGACCATAAACCTCATAAAGAAATAAAGTTCTATGTCGATTGGTTTGTCGGCACTCTCAATCCACGTTAATTGGTTACACGCATGATGTTCGCTTGTGCACAAGGTCGTTGCACTAACTGCATCTAAACTGACGTTTCATCTTTGGTCTTAATGGTCGTGGCAGATATGGCTTCATCTTTAAGCACCCCCCCTCCCTCCCCCCTGGCCTCTTGATTTTTGGTGGAAGGATGAGATGCTCTCCTGCAAGTGACTCTACATGTATTGGCTTATCATCATGGGTGATCGGGAAAACTGTTTGACTATATGTGTCCTTATAACACTGAGTAGTCCAATAATCCCCTCGGCAAGCATATATCGGTGATCCTCCATTGGCAGATATGGCAGCGCATGAGTGGATGCACAGTGCACTTTTGATTTGCCACATTCTACAAGTATGAGTGTGGTCAGTGAGATTCATCTTTGAATGTCCATCCTCTGCAACTACCTCCACCAAATTCTCATTACACTCTACGACCAGTAGCCCCCGAGATTTATTGGCCAGTTCATTGAACCGGTCGTTGATCTCTAGAATCAGGTAGGAATCCTAATGCTTACTCGCCCTTCTCTCTTCATACATGTTGATTATTATCTTCATGCGAGTGCCATCAAGCAAAACAAGAATTGACATGTCGCACTCTTGCTTGGCCCATTAATTGAAGGTCTTGACAATGCTATTTAAAATGTGGTTACATCTCTTACCTTGGAAAAGGGCGTTGCACTAATTATGAGGTTGATTTGCCATGACCCAATCATATGCTACTTTTGAATACTTATGGAGGTGACTTAATGCAACCTGATAACTATGCATATTCCTTGCTTTTGCAACATCGTTAATCATGTATGCAATTTATTTTTTCGTTACCTTTTTCGTTCCTTTGTTAACCCTGTACCCCTTCAAACTTGTCTTCAATAAGTTGTACTCCAAGTGTCGCACGCAATAACCATAGAAATTATCCCCAAACACCATTGCAACCGCTTCAAACAGCCTTTTGTCCCTATCGGACACTAATGTGAAGATCCTTGCAAAGCTAACAATATGCTGCACATGTTGTAAGAACCATAACCAATTATCGTTAGTTTAATTATCAACAACTCCATATGCTAAGGGGAAGATGTGGTTATTTCTATCAAATGCGGTGGTTGCTAGAAGAGTCACTTTTGAGTTACCATAAAGATGGGCCATATCAAGAAAAAATAATGGACGATAGTGTTGGAACCCTTGAATGCATGTGTTCAGCGCGATGAAGCAATGTAAAAACTTCATGTTTGTTGGATTAACCTCAAAATTCACTACACTCCTTGGGTTTGTCTCCACTACTTTGTTGCAATTCCAAGGGATGTTGTTGTAAAAATCCTTGTAATCACCTGACAAAGAAATAAGAGCTACCTCCTTTAAGTGCTATATCTTCTGATATGAGATGCTCAACTCAGTTGTTTTATAAATCTTTCACCAATTTAAATGCGGAATATACAGTGTCCTTTATCAATTTAAATACTTGAAAGAGAAGTTCTTGGTAATAGAGAGTTGTTTCAATACCTTATTCACTTCAAGTTGGTCTTGATATTGAAACAAAGTAGTGTTAGGCTCTGTTTGGTTAGCACTTTTAGGAGTAGGAAATCAAAATTCTTTAGATGAATATAGGTCATGGTGGCAGAAACTATAATTTTCGAAAGAAGACAAAGGCATTTGATAACAAAAAACCTCATCATTAGCTTTTTTTTTTAAAAAGGGAAATTTATATAATAGGGTATAAAAAAAAATTTAAAATGACTTACTGTAGAAAATAATTGCAAAAGAGGGTATCTGACAAGCCACGCAGGCGCCAGCGCGGTCGCTGGCGCCTGCGTGGCATTTTTTTTTAAACTGACCCGAAAGCCGTCGCCTTTCGCAGAAACGTGAAAGGCGTCGGTTGAACCGACGCCTTTTGCAGAAACATAAAAGGCGTCGGTTCAACCGACGCCTTTATATAAAATGAAGGCGTCCGTTCAACCGACGCCTTCGATTCCATCTATGCAACTAAAGGCGTCGGTTGAACCGACGCCTTTCCGACCTTTTGCTTTTTTTTTTCCACAATGGAGGCGTCGGTTCAACCGACGCCTCTCACCAACACCACTCTCGGGCAGATCCTCCTCCGGATGAAATCTACAATTTTTCACCTGATAACATTTAAACAGTCTAAAAACATACAAAAAAACACATCCACAAACATACACAAAAACACATCCACAAACATACACAAAACATATATAAAAATATACATAAACATATTACACAACTTTAACTATTACAAAGTTATACAAAGTATTACAAATGTTTAATCAATTACAAGTGTTTAATCAATTCTCCTCAACCTATTCCTACCCCGTCCTCGTGCTCGAACTGGAATTTCCTCAAGATCAACGTCAGGCATAGCATCTGAAGAAGAAGGTGCCTGACGTAGAGCACGGAGTGCACGCTGTCGCCGGGTATATACTTTTGAAGAAAGGGGCCTCTCAACTTGATCGACCGAGGCGTCTGGAACAACTAGTGATGGGGTAAAATCCGTCGTGTCAGCTGATGATGTCACAACGTCTGGTGAAGCTGATAAAGGATCTGGAACAACCTCCATTACTGGAATCTCAGTCATAACGGACCGAAGCAATGGCAAACTCGCAAGAACATGACCAGAGATATCGTGTATCGTCTGACATGCCGCTACATAGCTATCATATGATCGGTCTACCAAAGCACTATGAGACTGAGCGTGCACTTGTCTCACACAAGTAAGCTACAAAAGAACAAGAAGAATATATGTTATCTACTCATACAATGGTGAATTAAATAAAAGATGAAGTCGGAGATACTAACCAACGCCAGCTCAGTGTCACCCCTCGGTTGATATAACATCTCCGCCTCATGCACAGGTGGCATGATAAGTCTCCTCGTGATCCTCAAGTACCATCTCATATATGCATTATCTGCATCTCGCTCCGTCATTGCAGGCTCCCCTTGAACGAGAGTGGTCGTCCGGTCATCCCATCTAGTAATATAGGCCGCATGATGCGACCTCCAATCAAAACTCCCTCGGCCTCGACGCGAAGATCGTTCAATGAACTCTACACCAAGAGGGGGGAAAATCTGCTCAAATTCGAACTGCAACATAACCCGATCTGGAACATGCATCTCCACAATATCTACACATATCAGTGGCGTCCTAGATAGCCACACATGCGCTCCATCCGTACATACTCCTGGTAACTGCGCTAACACATGATCATAATATGGCTGCCATGTTACCTACACAACATTTGAAAATAGTATTCGTGTCACTTCGATTTACATTCGTTATATTCATAACATGTACATTACGAATGACTAATACCTGGCCGGATCGTTGATAGTCTAGTTCAGATCTATACATCAAGAGGACACTGTGAGGATTTACAGTTTTTTTCTTTTTAGCATTCCACCTAACATAAAGAAGATGAAAAATACATTAGTTGAAATCCCAATAGAAGATCACAAAATAACTTAAATAGAAAACACATACCGAACTCCTAACGGAGATAAACCATCTAGTGGAGTGCTTTGAATGTTTGGACGGCCAATATGCAATCTCTCCCACGACCATAGCTGTTTAGCACATACACAGCATGAATCAAATGTTATAATTGAAATAAACATTTTCAGCATTAATCAGATTATTGATGATTTACCTAGATCAGAGTGACGCACCCGGCAATCCCGAATGTGCTAGGTTGGCAAGCTTTTGCCAACTCTCTGTACAGGTAGGCAAGGGTGGCACTACCCCATGCATACTGTCCCGCAGTGTATAAATCCTCTAACAAAAGAAGATACATCGGGTGCACATGGCTACTGCTGCTATCGGCAAATATAGTGCTACCGAGCAAATAGAGTAAATATGCTCGTGCGTGTTGCTCGACTTCAATCTCAGTGGCATCTTCCGACAGGCGACTGAACTGCTCTCTCAACCACAACAGACTTACCCTAGTTCGTCCTTTCAATGATTCGCGTGGAGGTACCCGTCCAAGAAGGTGCTCGTATACTTCATTCCAGTCAATGGCCACAGTCGAGCAACTCACTGCAATGCCATCAACTCGCAATCCGAGTAGTACAGCAACATCTTGTAATGTTATAGTCATTTCCCCCAAATGCAAGTGAAATGTTTGCGTCTCCCTCTGCCATCTCTCAACTAGGGCAGTGATGAGAGCCCTATCAATCCTGATATACTGTAACCGTATAAAGTGGCCAAAACCTGCCATCTCTATGTACGGCAACATGCGCGGATCAACTATCCAATGGTGCACGTTTTGCCAGTGCTCGGTGCATTCAATGCATCCGGGATCCTATACACATGAAAAGTACTTACAATTAGAAAAATAGTTAAATTTTTGCAATATCCAAAACTAATGAGATAATGATGTTTGCACATACCTCTCCGTTCCATATGCCATCGGATCTGTGCGAGCTCTGCTCTGTGAGGACGGAGGGATCAATCGGTCCTGGGTCCATAATATCTACAAAGAAACCAACAATTAATTGTAACTTCAAAGAATGTATAAACCAACCTACTTTAAATATATAGACCATTGTAAGAACATGTACCAATCTGCTGAAGGTGTGTTTTGGCATTGACGCCTATTATGTCCAAGTTGGTTACATTTCCCACAATGGTAGTGTGATCGACCATCTGTCGTCATGCCCGCACTATCCATCGCATTACGTATTCTCCTAGTGCGTGGACGACCGGGTTTTCGTGTCACTCTTGGGGGCTTCACCACATACATAGGTGACTTTTCCTCCCAAGATCGTCGATCAGGAGGAGGAAAGAATTCGACTGCATACACCGATCTATATGCATCAGATGTATACCAATGTCCAACTTCGAATTCGACTGCATACACCGATGGGTAGCCTTCGCTTCGAATAGACAACAAGTAGATGACGACATGGATGTTTGTACACCTGAGGATAATTGCAAGAACATGTATGATCGGTGTCATCCACCACATATTTTCTACCACGCATTGTTCTCACTTCATATATGTGAGAATTGATTTGGTCAACAAACATGCTACCAATCAGACGTGTTTGTTCTTTAATCTTCCACTCAAATATAGTGCATACCACTTGAACCAGTGTGAAAATAAGGGGTTATCAAATGATATTTGTGTGCCAAACCATTCACCACCTCGTGCCATGCCAATATTCATCGCTTCAGGAGCATAAGATGTGTGCCTACATTATACATTATAAACAATTCATGATACCGTAAGTTTAATGGTATTCAATACAGGTTTTAAATAAACTTACCTCAAACTAGGCGAAATTTGGGGTTCGTTGCACGCTAGTGATATAGACAAATCTTCTTCATTATCTTCCACACGCCTTCCTCTAGGGTGTCCACTCAACCTATTTCTGCGAGCACTCCTACTTCCGCCTTCACCATCATTTACAAACCTAGGAATGCGCGCCTCTTTTTCGATGCATAGCTCGAAGCTAAGCACATGAGGTGCAAAATAGAACATTTGTTGCATGGAATTGTCATCGTCAATTGGTATTAGGGTAGTCCTTCCTCCATAAACAGGCATCTTGTACTTCATACGAATTTTCCACAATCTTTGGTCCCATCCCAGTTTGTTTACCACTTGCATCTCTAGTTCCTCGTAAGTACTTGGCTTATTGATAAACAATCCTACACTTTCACCGCCTTCGTATTCACCTCTATCAATTCTGCCACCATACATTAAGACAAACGGAACCATTTCTCCCGCCATCTCTTCTCACAAAACTTTTAAGATAGAAACGCTATCAAATATTAAACAAATACAATATACTTAATTTCATACGATGCATCTACATTCATACGTATTTCTAACATATATTAAAAATATATATTACCTATAAAGACGCGCGCGACGGGGTGAGGAGGTGGCCGGGGCGAGGAGGCGAGCCGATCAATGGCCGGGGCGAGGACGGGGAGGCGGAGCTGGCTGAGACGGTGGCGGTGAGGCGAAGCTGGCCGAAGGCGACGAAGGTGGTGGAGTCGAGGGGCGACGGCGGCCGACGGCGAGGGGCGACGGTGGCCGCCTAGGAGCTGGGCGGATGCGAGTGGCGACGGTGGCCGGGCCGTAGAAGGACGCTGGCCGGAGGCGAGCGCGGGGAGGCGGAGGAAACGCCGGGCCGAGCGCAGAGAGGCGAAGGACGCTGGTCGGGGCGACGGTCACCGCCTAGGAGCTGGCCGGAGGCGAGGGGCGACGGTGGCAGGGCCGTAGAAGGACTCTGGCTGGAGGCGATCGCGGGGAGGCGGAGGAAATGCCGGGGCGAGCGCGTAGAGGCGAACTAGGCTGGCCGGGGCGACGGTCACCGCCTAGGAGCTGGCCGGAGGCGAGGGGCGACGGTGGCGGGGCCGTAGAAGGACTGTGGCCAGAGGCGATCGCGGGGAGGCGGAGGAAACGCCGGAGGAAAACCAGTCTTTCGGGCTCGGTGCGGCCGAGCCCGAGCCCTAAAAGTTAAATAGAAGGTGTCGGTTCAACCGACGCCTTTCAGTTATAACGAAAGGCGTCGGTTAAACCGACGCTTTTAAAATGCCTACGAAAAAAGTGAAGGGCAAACCGACGCCTTTCACGTTTCTGCGAAAGGCGTCGGTTGAACCGACGCCATTTCGGGTCAGTTTAAAAAAAAAATGCCACGCAGGCCCTCTTTTGTAATTATTTTCTACAGTGAGTCATTTTTAAAAAATTTTTTTTATACCCTATTATATAAATTTCCCTTTTAAAAAATACCCCTATCTTTTTTTTGAATTTATACCAAATGCCATCGGAAGAAGCTATTCTGAATTCTTTTGGGGAGGAGATTTTCCTTCAGCTTCTGTGCTACTAAAACCCTTAATCCATTCCCTAATCTACTTAATCCTTTCTTATTTCATTTTAACCTTAACTAAGATTTTTAATTATTCCTAATCTCTTTTCCTTCATCTTTCCTTTCCCTATAATTTCCCCCTCTTATTTTTCAGTGTATTTACTACACCAGGCTGGCTGCGTATACCATTCCCGGGCCAGCATGTTAGGCATTAGAGCTACATGTGGGCCCTACACAATGCTGGCTGATGTGTCAACTGATGAATGGTGACCCACACGGCTAGTCTGGTGTAATAAATACACTGAAAATTTTCTCCATTGTTTTGCTATGAGCATTGCCTGCCCGCGTACACTTTCCCTCGCCCTCTTGCACCGACCGCCGCCGCCCTTTTCGGTTCCTCCCCGGCGAATAGCCGCCACCATCCGCCCCTCGCCGGACGAAGGCCGTCCCGGATCCAACTCTCCGTCTCTCTTCCTCCTTGTTCTTCTGCCCTTGACCAACTTTAACTCTCAGAGGTCTCCTCCGTCGCCAGCCGATAATGGCAGAATCAGCAGGAGTGGAGGAAGAGCCCACAACCCAAGTCAGCTACAAGCTCGTTCCATGGTTCAGCTGGGACGAGTGGAACTTCGTCAGGAAGTCCCTCTTCTCCTCTTGCCCTCACTCTGTCTCTGCCGCTCTCATCAGAGTATGAACATAAAAAAAAATGCCATCTTTTTCTTTTTGTCGCGTCGATTCCTGTATTCATTGCTGCTGTGAGAATCTTACGTGCTTACATGCTTTTTTTTTGTTTCGGTGATTTGGTTTAAGGTAAATACATGGAGGAGTCGAGGGTGTCTCCCCTGCCCGGTTGAAGTCACTGCTGCTCTCGTTGAAGCTCAGCAGAAAGATCCATTTTTTAGGTTAGATTCTTCTTTACTAATGTATGAAAAAAATTTTGTGTTTGTCTTGTCTCCAGTTCATATGTTTACATGTTGTTGTATTGAATTGGGTAGAACGGGTCTTTCTGATGAGTGCTTGAATTCAGATGAGATGCTTGCAATGGCGTACTGCATGGCAATCATGAGGTATAGATTGATGATTTTTTTTGCCCACTTTAATTAGTAATATTTCCATTCAGCTGATTTCTGCCTGGATTTGATACTTTCTTTTATGTGCTGTCTTTTTTTTTCGTTCTTTTTTAAAAGGCTTGTTAATGGCTTCGTGGAGAAGACGCGCAAGAAAAATGGTCCATCAATTTCTGTAAGTGCTGAGAGAATTGGGATCCCACGAATGCTTGTGGATATACGTCATGGCAAGTAGATTTAATACGTTGTGATGGAATATTTTGCTCTTTTTAATTTCTTTCCACTTTTTTTTGTACTGATTATCTCTGGTGGGTTCCTTATTATTGGACAGAGTGTTCTCATCGTCAACTTCCTTCGCTTGCACTATCTCGACATGGAAGTACAGTGGTACACTGCTTGTGTCCCTTAACCTGATATGTTTTTTTTAAGCTAATTAACTTGATATGTTCTGATCTGATGAACTGATTTGTTTGTCTGAAATTTCCTGTCAATTTATATCATGTATCAAGAGGCTTTTTTTGTGTGTGCAAACTAAGATTAAGAGTTTACATGTGACATTGAAAAGTTCAAGAGATTCTGAAGTTCATTGTTAAGCTTGAAAACTGGACAAAAGTTTATGATTTGGGTTAGGGAAAGATTTTAATGTTTAAGCTTGGCACAGATTTAGCGACTTAAGAATATTTAACTTTAAACCTATGTGGAATGTGTGAAATTCTCGATATTGAAGTATGGAAGGAGAATAATGATCGTTGTAATAAGAATAATTTACTAGTATGGTCTGTATGCTGTTGTGCTACAGAGGATAAGGGATCGGCACCTTTTTTATACCAAAATTAAGACTCGGACTGGTATAAATAGAATTTTTGTCAGCTAGTCATAGAACTTCCATATCTCATTTATCTTTTATCCTGCTCCTGCCTTTGTTTAAAAGCATTGATAGTGCACAGCCCTTGCTTATCATTGCTAATATGTAATGTGTGTCACATATACTTAATTTTCAGGCGCTTGATTGGCTCAAAGCTTATTACTGGGAGCCACAGAAGAAGGCAATTCCCAATGTCAAGAAAGAAATCAATTCTAAACTTCGAGAGATGGCTTTGTGTTTAAATGCAAAGGAAACACAAAATGACAATCCTTTGCACACTAAGGAAAGACGTGAGTATCACTTATTTTGGCGCAGGACTTCAACTGACTATTACATTCTGTTATTCCTCCTCAAACTCTGACTATGACACATATGAAAAAGTACATTAGAAAATATATTGTGCATATGGTGCTTATTTGATGCGAAATCAACTATTTGATGGCTAGATATTAATAGAGATCCTTTTTGAAGAAAAACATTTGCATGACATGACGGTATGTAATGAATTGCCAGTTGTGTTGCATTACTTAGAGGGCACAGTTTTTAATTAGGGCAGTGATAACCCTACAGCAGATTCCTACACATTTCCATACACAGCTGATGTGTATGGAAATGAGTGGGGGTGAACTGATGTGGGGTGATGTGGCAGCTCACCCACTCATTTCCATACACATCAGCTGTGTATGGAAAATGTGTAGGAATCTGCTGTACAAATATCATTTCCCTTTTAATTATTCTCATTCATATCTCAGCAAACCTTGTCGCAGCGAGCCTGATGCCACACTTGATTTGTCATTTGTTTTCTGACAAGTTACAGTACATGCAAATTTTCATCTTTAAATTGTGAAGAATAGAAAACAAAGCTTGAATTTTTTATCTGGAAAACTGAAATTTTAGAAAAAATGAAATTTGTGTACATTTTTTATTCAGCCTGTTAAGCACAAAATTTATTTGGTTTGTCTATTAAGTACTTGCTTCTAATTGATGTTTAGGTGTCAGGCACTCTGAAGTGCTTTCTGGTCGTAAAATATTCTTCTCCCACATATCGGAAAAGTTCTGTTCTTCTACAAATAGAGGTTAATTCTACCTTTTTCTCTTAATCAAGCCTTGTGGATTTTGGTTCAATCCTTTTACGGTGATTGAAAGAGTTGTAGGACAGCCATTTGCTAGGGAAAGATAGAAAAGGGGACCTTAAGTAGCCGTTTTCAATGATCTGGTTCCGAAAGGCACTCGTACAACCATGCCTTAGGCTTTATTGCGCTTCCTAGGAATGCTTGGGCATGCCTAGATATGCATAAAAATATTTTAAAGAGGTAACAAAATTCATAGATGCATACAAGTAACAGGAATTCATACTATATGCAGATTATGGGGCCGTTTGGTTCGTGATTAATCCAAAACATCCACAGTGAAAAATCCACTTTCACTATTCATTTTCGGATTTTTCACTGTGGATGTCTGAAACACGTCCTGAGGTGTCAGCTGAAAGTGAAAAAAACAGGAAATGAATAGTGAAGTGAGACATCCACTGTGGATGTTTTGAACGGCCCCTAAGTTTTGCTGTTTATACAATTCGTAAGTTTTTTGTTGTTTCTACATCATCTAAAGAAGCCAAGGTAATACCAAAATAAATGGGAAGAGTAATGCCAGGTATCCTTGCACCCAGGACTGCTTGCCCCATGCTAACCACGATGCACAGGCTCCATGTCAACAAGGGGGGCCTATGCCTTCATCGTGGTGAGGTTAATCAAGTGGTGATGGGCATAAATGTGCATAGCATTTCACAAATGGGAAAGGTGCATGATGACAATGATGTTGAAGGGTCGTCTCATTGTTCCTTCTTTGTAAAGCTGAGTAAGGATATGCATCCAACACATATTTAGGCACTATGATGTTGTTTAATCATTATAATCATAACGGGAGTCAGATGATAAATGGCTGGGTATGGCATAGATGACAAAGACGAAGTCAAATTATATTTAAGATAATGGAACTTGGGCGTTAGGCTGGTTTCCTAGGCATGGAGGTGCCATGACAAAGGTCATCTCCTATGCATTTCTTCTCCTAAGCATTTTATCTTTTAGGTTTTGCATGGTTATGTAGAGTCTCTCATGTCGTGGGTTTCATTTTTCTTTTTTATACAGGTTCCAAGAGACAAATTTCCAATATCACAAAAAGCCTTACTCGCCTGTTCACAGCTTACCCATCGGAAGTCGTGGCTGTATTGTTAGAGAAATTCCAGAAGTTGTCTAATTCATTAGGTGTCTTTGACCTAGACCAGGGCCCTAATAATTCCTTAGTTGATAGTGATTATGCTGGATCAAAACCATCTGCAAAATTTGATGTCTGGACAGCCATGATAGTGAGACTCTCAAAAAAGGAACCTGCTTTACTACTTGCAATGATTGAGGCAATTATTAACATGATTGAGGCTCGGCGAATTAGGAAAGCTGGTAATAGTATGGTTATTGCTTTTTTTTTTTTAATCTTTTTGGAATTCAAGCAGCTGATCTTCTTTTCTGGTGCTAACTATAATTATGTTCATCAGACTCATAAGTTTCTTTAATGGACATCAGGTGAACGTTTTTTTCCAACATTGCAACACCTGGCTGAGGCTCATCAATACAACAATCTCTCTTTGTTGATTGAGCAGCTGCTGAAGGGTCTGAAAGCAACAAAGTGTTCCGATCCAATGGGCTCCAATTCTGGTGTTCTTTCAGCTTCTTATAACAAAGCAAGACTGCTGGAACTTCTTTCAAAATGTCTTCTAATATTGCCTGGCAATAAGCATCTCATGAATTCTGCAATAATATTTGCACAGATAATTGGCAAAGAGGCCCTTGTTGACAAACTTAAGAAGCTCCCTGTATTGAGTTTTGACCCTGATCCTGTGCTTCACGACTCTGGTTCTACTGATTATGGTAGTATCTTTCAACGTTATGAAGATTCTCTTAGTCAAGCTGCAAAGCAATTAGATTATCTCAAACTATGTCGGTCCTCAAGCCCTATGGAAGTTGAGAGGGAAACTCGGTCAAAAACTTGGACATTGGCCAAGTCATGGAGTTCATGTCCAATCGGAATGTTGCCTTATTCTTTTGGACCATGTGGGGTTCTTCCCATAAACGAGGAGGCCAACAGCTTGAGAAAAGTTTATGGTTCTACTGATGGAGGTGAACTCATACAAAGAACTACAACTTTGGGTAAGAGGGAACCAAGTTGTGATGTTGAAGAGTTAAAGAATGCATGTAGTGTGAAGAAAATGAAGGATGCTGAAGGTGATGCCGCAGTAGTGGTGGTCAAAGAGGATTTGAAGTTAGACCCAATCAGAGGTTGCCTGTTGATTGGCGGTTTTTGGAAGGAGGTTGGAGCAGAAGAGTTGCTCAACATAGAGTCAGATATCAGGATCTTGGTCTAGTATCAGGTGTTGTTTGAGACAGCTTCGGAAGGCAGTCCTGTTTCTGCATTGGCTGGAAAATCTACTTGTCTCAGGTATGAGTCATTGCATGTGTCAGGTTTTTTTTATATATTTTCTATAGCGAGGGGTGTCCAAGTCCTTAGGACCCGACTAGAAGGGGCAGGATAGCTGACCTCTTAGAGCACCGTATCCCGCCGCCAATCCACTTTGGTGCATCACAAGGCCCACCCATCATATGCACCAGGTAAATTGGGATATAAGCCCGGGTGGGTGGCCAGCTGAGTGGGGGTTTGAACTTAGGACCTCCGCTTCAGGAAGCGTGGGAAGTGTGCCTTGGCCATCACACCAAGACCTTGTTGGTTTGCATTTGTGTCAGTTAGAGAAGTTGGAGAGTACGGTGGCATCCAACGGAAATACACCAGATGATCTTTTAAGAACTGGGAAATGAGCCCCTTCCAGATTGACTTACTTCTTTAGTTCTTTTAAGGCTCGGTTTCTTGAGTTGAGAGCTATGGGTCACTCCATGTGTACCGAAGGAATTTGTCAAGTGCAACAATAAACAGAAAATTTTGTGATTTTCACAGCTGCAATTTGGTTACTTCACAACAGTAGCTGTAAGGGATTTTTTAATTTGGTATTTATGTATACAGCCATTTGATGAAGTGATTTCAGTGCATTGACGGGGAAACACTTCACTGCAAACAAGGAAAACCACTGGGAAGGCTAATAACTCAATAGAGTTCGGAAAGCAGCTAATTTTGTATTTATTATTGGCATGTGAAACCCTTTAAATGCTTTATACCAGTGTAAGTTTTAAGAATGTTGTGGAGAATACTGAGATTTTGCTCTTCGAATTTGGGATGTAGACTTGTAGGCCCTGTTTGGCTGCTTAAAACTTGACATTCTACTACCTGATAAAAGGGACTAAAAAAGAAAAGCCGAGTGTCCAGCCACAAGATACATAAATACATCAGGGAAGGAATCCCAGTGGAGGAGGCTGACAAATTCCAAAACCCTTAATGAATCAATAGCAACAATATAATGCAACACTATTCATGAATCTCAAATGGGATATGCAACTAGTTTCTTTTTGGTAACAGAGGCCTCCTAGGAGGCTACCCTCTTATTAAGCGAGAGTGATAATATCCAGATACATCATAGTGCAAAACATGAACAAAGGAGTAATATTTAGCCAGTAACAAGAAAACTCGTCTAGTTGGGGCCTGGAGGCAAGTATTATATTGATTCGTCTGAGGGTTATGCTCTGGCTGGTATTTGGATGAGAGAACACATAGAAATCCTTAAATAATTTGAAAAGCCCACGACTGTTGCAGTCTGGCCTCATATGTACCCAAAAAAATGCACATATGTACAACTAACTTCTTTATATAAATCACAAACGCGCCATCCCGGAAAACGGAATTGGTTCACTTGTTTCGTGATCTCCAGCAGCTACCAAAAGTCATTTCAGACTCAGCAGAGCATTGCCACAAATCACTATAACTTCCCTTATTCCACATCAACTACATTATCCCAGCAAATCCAACATCCCAGGTTTCAATGTATCAACCTGTGCCAGCATTGCTGACAGAGTCTGGTTTGGGGAGACATTGTCGAACTTCAGTCTCTCGCGAAACCCATAAGCTGGTTTCTTTGCTTTCTGATAAGCTTTAAGAAGTAAATGAAATGGCTGTGCTCGTCCGACGTAACCAGCTTGTCTTAAGTTCTCAAATATCTTTTCCGCATTATGTATGTCACCACGTTTGGCATAGTGATTTAGAACCGCAATGTAAGAGCTGTACAAGGGCATCACATTAATCTTATCCGTAGCTTTTTGCAAGATTGCATCAGCTTTTCCACCTTCTCCAGCTTCCAAATAAAAATTCACCAGGGCATCATAATCGGCAGGCCTTAGGGGACTTCCTGTTTCTATCATCTTTCTCACCAAATCCTCACCCTTGCCAAACAGTTTGTGATCAGCATAGACCCTCAATAGAGTAGCATAATACTTTGGGTTCACCTTCTTTCGCCGTTTCTGCATCTTCTCGAATACCTCCTCCGCCTTTCCTAGGTCACCAACCTTGCTCCAAGCTTCAATTGCAGTGCCATATTCAATATCACGAGGGTACTCTTCACAGACATTCCAAACACGGGCCACATCATTGGCTTTACCAAGGGCTGCATATAAAGGAAGCAAAAGATAGCAGGCTCGTCGGTTTTCCTTGAGCTTTGTGCCCTCCATCACCTTCAAAACTGACTCGGCTTTCTCATGATAATCACCATCAATGTAGTTCTTGGCTATTAGAGCATTGGCAGCCAAGTCAGGCTCTACCCCATCAGCCCTCATGGTTGCAACAACCTCCTCCATGCCTATTATATCCTTTGATCGGCCTTTGATATCAATTAGATGCTTGTACGTAGACAACGATGGCTTTATATTTTCCTTCTCCATCATTTGTAAAACATCAGCTACTTTTCCTCTATCTAGCTTCTTATAAAGGAGGATCATCTCATTACAGGATAAAATTGTCAAAGAAAAACCAAGGTCCCGCATTTTCTTAAATATTTGCTCAGTTTTCTTAATGTTTCCAACAAAACTATAAGACTTTAACAGCGATCTGTAAACATTTTCACCTCGAAAGGCTTTTGGAATATTTGCAATATACTTCTCAGCCTTGGTGATCCCTCGAACTTTAGCAACTAAATCCAGGCCACGGGCATAATCACACTCTGTGTACTTAAGATATTTTTTGGCCTTCATATACTCCATAAACTGAAAATCAAAGCCCAATTATTAATTAGCAAAAAAAGAAAAATAAAGCCCCCCCCCAAAAAAAAACAAAGACATAATGAGATATGGAAAGTCAGGCTCAAACAGCAACATGTAAAACAAGGGCAAAAAGACCATGCAAACTTCTATAAGCAATTATTTCAAAAAGAAAGGGAAACAGAAGAAAATATACTAGTCTATGTGGATAGCAACTAATATGCACCAACGTGGAATAGATAACAATATCATGCAGAAAAATCTTCTTAGAATGACAACAGGTAGACTAAGATTCCCAACTTTCACCTTAGCGGTTGGTAATATGAACGAAGCACTTGACTACTTCTATGTACGACCTAAACTGAAAAACAAGATTCAATTTTAAATTTCTAATGCTTCATTAGAGTGTTCATGTCCATATATGCGAGGTACATGATGTATCAATAAACTGAACATCAAACACAAAGAGTAATAAACTCAAAAACATACCCTTAATGCCTTTCCAAACATCTTGCACTTGCAGAGTCTAGACACGGTAAGTAAGATCTCTGACCTTTTTAATGAATTTCCACCTGCAACCCAACTATCCACAGAACTACTTAAATCTGGGAGTGTTGCTCCAACAACTACCTTAAACAAAGAAAATTCGGTAATCTTTATCTCCTTCTGACTTTTACAGACAACATCAAGAGCAGAAAAATCATCAGCACCAGACACATCATCATCTGATTCAGCTATAGAAAATTCCTTCTCCAAGCTCACTTCCTCCACATTCTCTTCAAAACCAGTATCTTCTCTTTCAGCATCACTCTCTTGAAGGGGCTCTCTACCTAAAGAGCCATCTCCTAGCTTATCATCATTCTCATTACTCGTAGAAGAAAGAGTCCGCATTTCCGTATTGAATTTCCCAAAGCCAGTAGCAATGTAGTAATTCTTTGGTAGAAGATTCCTCACAGTCATATGTTGTTCAAACTGGAGTTTACCCAACTGTGTCACCAAAGTACTTATGACATCTGTTTTAGTTGAAAAGGGCTGATAGACTCGTAAGTGAAGGGCATTTCTCCTGTAACAAAGAGATATACCATTCATCAAAATAAATTAGACAAAGAAAATCCTGTATTTCCATAGAAACAACTTACTAAAAATTACCAGACTAAAATAACAAAGGATTACTAGTAACATACATCTATTATCCTTCTGAGGAAATACATGCTCACTATAAAAACCCCAAAAAGTGAAGTTAACTCTTTGGCATTCTTAAGATACAATCACATAAATCATGCTGTCAATATATCAGTTAAAATCGAAATCATCAATCTTTTATGTAGGAATCATGGAAAAGTGATGAAGACTTGTTGTCGCCAAGGGAAAAAGAAATTGAGATTATTTAAACAATAATTAGAAACTGAAAGTGACTGACCAAAGCATAAGCAGCCAAATGCAATAACCCACACTGAACAACTATTTTTCCTATAACAATTGACAAGCATGAACAAATACTCCCCCGTCCCATATTAATAGCTCCATTTGGGAAAAAAAGTGTCTTACATTAGTTGCTCCATTCGGCTCAATTTAAATGGCTGGGTACTTAAAAATGCTTCTTACAACTAATCTCCCAGATTAGCTTATGAGATAGATTGTGAGATGACTTTTTAACCATCCAGCCAAGTTTTTACCATTCTCTTAGCTGTGGCCATTCAATAAAAAACACTACTTTTTCAAATGTAGCTATTAATATGGGATGGGGGGAGTATAACATTCAAGAATAATCTTCATAAAATACGGTCTCTTGAAAATTGATCAAACAACTGTGACCCATGATCACTTAAAACAGTGAAAACTGCCTTGAGATGAAGCTAATTATTCCAAAAATCCTTCATTTCTGGAAAAAAAAAGAAATTGATATGCTATATGAAACCTCAATTGGCACTAATACTAAAGGTAATAATGAAGCAAGACCTGATGAAAAATCCACTTCGGCGCATTGCCCACATGAAGAAATCACTGCTATGATAGATAAATTATTTGAATTTTGGAAAAATTGAAACCCTAATTCCTCTAGCACCGACGACGCCATAAACCCTCGTAGAACCCTAGAGGCGAGGAGGGAGAAGACTGAATTTTCGCAAATGACTCCCTTGAGGTTTCGAGTTTCCAGATGAGGGCTGGTTTGTATGGTTTTTTATGAATATACCATACCCCTGCGAGCTATATTGGACTGGACTCGAGCCAAAAAGCCTACCTTTCTGAAGCCCAAGTGATTTGGTGATCCAACCCAATATGATACTGAGATCCAGCTCATAAATGGAGACAAATCTTTAGCTTTTTCTTGTAATGAACAATATTTGAACTTTGATTATTGTGGAGAAAAATGTAGATACGGTTCAGAATCAGATAGAGGCCTTTTCGCACGGGTAATAATATTACTACTCCATTTTCATAGATGGTGGCACAAGTTGATGGGCATATCAACCCATGAACCCACTCCTCACCACGCGGGTCCACATTGAAGTTTGATGCCACATAGAAGGAAAATAAAGCAGAAAAGTGGAGTAGTAATATCATTACCCTGTTTTAGCATTTGAGGGTTCACTAGAGCTTGAAGAATTGACTTTTTCACAATATATTTATCTTTTATTTCACCAAAAATTTTAGCTCAATATTTATTTTTTGAACATGGGTATTTGGATCCTATTAAACTCCAATCTCCTAGTACCCCATCTTTTCCCCACTATGTTTCTCTTTATTTTCTTTACTCCAACACTTCACCCTTCTCCCACTTATTTTTTCAACATCCCCCAACACCCAAAACGGTTATTCTCTTCTCCTCCCCCCTCCTTCAGCTTCTTCCTCTTTCTTCTTCTTCTCCTCCTCTCTCCTCTTTTTCATTTTCATCTTCTTCTTCGGCTAGGTGCAACATGGCCAAAGGTGCATCCTTTTTGGGCTGCCTGATTGTTGCTAAGCCAAACCGTAGCCAGCTCGAGAAAGGCTGTATAAAGGATTTTGGGGACTGTTGGGTTTTTGTTTTGAGATGATGGGCCCAAATATAAAAGATGGGTTTTAGTTTGGGTAGTTGGGCCCAAATTAATTTAATAGTGTAAGCCCACTAAATAACTTCCATCTAAGGCCCATCTTATACCCACATTTTATTGATTGATTAAAATAAGATCAGTAAAAATTTTATTTTCATTAAATGTAATTATTTTGCTAAGTTATTTAGAAAATAAAAAAAATCTCTAAGATGAGATAATTTTCTTTAGTTCCACATAGAAAACACATATGAGTGTGATATGGTATATATATGAGGAATGTTTATTCCTCATTGTATATCATATGGGTGTGGAGACTCTCCTCAAATGAAGGTGTATACATTCATTGGTGCACCTAATGGTACACATGCGCGTGCGTGGCGTGGGCGCATTGTGGTGCATTTCGCACTCGCATCTAGAGCCTTTTATTTTTTTATCAAATGGTTAATTATTATTTTGAAGATTAATGGATCATCGATTAATCGCAAAGATGATTGCGATCGATCGCAGAAGAGACCACGATTGATCGGCCTTATATCGATCGATCGTATCTACTGTGATTTCGCAAAACTGATGTGCGATCAATCGCATTCAGGACGATCGATCGTAAGTACTGGAATAATGTTAAAATACCCAAGGCGATTGATCGCCTATGGTAGTGATCGATCGCACTAATGGTTACAGTATTGAATTTTGCCATTTCTCCTTAAAAATTGCGTCTTTTTCCTTCTGAAAGTACCCTTCGGAGTCCTTCTATATATATTGTGAACGGAAAAACACAAAAGATATACAGAACACAGTTTGTTCTGGATTTTTCTCTCCTTCTCCTTCTGTGACTCTTCTTCTCAAAAGCAACAAGTATTTTTTTTTGAGTTCGTGTCTGACTTGATGGAGTGCACTGTTTGTCGACTGGTCCGTTGTATCTTGAAGACAGATTGCCAGAGAAAGCCCATGCATGAGAGGGCGGCAATATCTGTCTCGAAATCAGCAGTGCCAAATCACTGTGCCTTGGACGATTTGATTTGAATATGTAATTTCAAGTTCTATTGGAATATAATTCAACACAGACGGATAAAGTGCAATCCCTCTTGATTTACATAACAATATTATTCAACCGGGACTGATCCCCGTCACTTTGCAAACAACGCAATGATGTGGAGTCCTCATATTCAATAACCTACCAAAAACCCTAGATCTACCTTCTTTTGGATAGAGGATTACAAGGCCACTCACCGGGAAGAATACTTGACAGAGGCTTGACAGAGGAGCAATTCTTGACAGGATTTCAAGCACTGCTCCCCAACAAGAATACTTGGCTTGCTTATATAAAAACCGGGGTGGTGCAGGTGAGAACTTTTCATTTTTGTATCTAAGGGACAAAAGTAATAGGAGCATAGGAGATTAATGGGGTCCATATAGCCATGCTTTTGTTTTTTTTTCTAAATTTTATTGTGAAATTGAAATGTAAATTTTGGATGACAACAATGTGCGTCTTTAAGGTGTCCAATCATTGCAAAAAAAGGGTCTCCAATTCCTTATAATCGATTCGAAACGGTAGGGTGACTGACCTCTTATAGTACCTTAGCACTACCAATCTCCTTGAGCACATAAAAGAATTGCACATTTATGCATACTGTGCTTTTTTACAGGTGTCTAGATCCTTGAGACCGACTAGAGCCAATTTGGATCCGCTGTGAGTGCACTCACATGTGAACTCACTCTCATATGAGTAAATCAGTATATAATCCCTCCACTTTGACAAGGAATTCTACATTTGGGTTTTCGATTACATTGTTGTCATGCAATCTCCAATCTGTAGATGGTAATTCAATTCTCTTTACATCTCCTCTTCCCTAGTATAAGACCATGGATAGAATTCCATGTAATTTTGTATCTTTCTTTTACTTAGCATTTTTTGGGCAGCCTTGCCATTATTGCTTGTGTTGTTTGTATAACCCTAAAGGGCAAGATATGTGCGTCTGGTGAATGATCTGACCAAACAGTGATCAGGACCAGGACCACAAGCTAGAGACTTGATTTTTTGTTTGGTGGGTCAACTTTTATTGGTTTGGCTTCAAATTATGGACTGCATCTTTTTAGCTTGGTTGGCAGTCAATGTCCTACTTCATCACATGTAAGAGCCACTGTAACGTTGATGAAATGCGACAAATATAGTGATTCTCTTGTCTAAGAAGCAGTCAAGCAAATTCTCTCTCTCTCGCTCTCTCAATTGATGTTACAGACTTACATAAAAGTGTCTCCAAGATAAGAACAAAATTTTCATAGTACTGATCATGGTCTGATGCTGTCACTTATATATGTTGGATCTCTTCATATTATTTCTACATGCCCTGTATGGAGATAGCTGAAATGGTGATAGAGATCTTTCGATGTAATCATGGACGCTGTACATGCATCAAGATAAGAAATTACACGAAATACTATGCTCCCGCCGTCCAGAATTATTGTTAACTTAAGGTTCTTCAAAATGAACTATGCTCCCTCCGTCCGGAATTATTGTTAACATATGGTTCTTCAAAATGAACTGTTCATTTTGAAGAACCTTATGTTAATAATAATTCTCGGTGGAGGGAGTATATCAGTGCATATTCCCATTGAGAAGATCAAGCTTATGTGTTGAGAGTTGGAGAATAACCTGAGAACCGAGATTATCTTCTCAGAGTTGTATTATTAATGCAAAGGAAGCTATTTATGTATGAATTCCCTTAGGACAAATACCGCCTTTAATTTACCTAAAACTATAGTTGAATGAGAGAACAAGAAAGAGTGCTTGCACTAATAAGATAATGTGGCCTTATAGGGCTAATGTGTCATGGCGAAGTTGCATGCAATAGGCTAGACATATTTCATACACAAAATTTCAACCCTTGTGATGTTAATGATTAAAAAGGGCAACACAAGGGCTTTATAACCTTGTTTTCATGTGTGCAGAAACCTAGAATTCCTTGGATCCATGTGTATGTGAAGACCTATATTAATTTGGAAAGAACACCTTTGAATCCCATGAAGTAGGGCAGTGGCCGAAAATGTGCTAAGAAAAAAGTTTTGCCAAAAGGGTTCTGCACTCTGAGGTTAAACAATTACACCATGCACTAGGCTTCTTTCCATTACATCCATGTGCCTAAGTCACGGGCATGTCTTGAAAAATATATACAAAGAAAATGCAATCTACATAAAACAGAAGAAACTTCAAATAAAAACACTGATTCTCACTTTCTCAGCAAACTTCTGAGATGCCCTTTCGATATAATAAAAAAATATCCAACGACATGACAGATTCCAATCTATTGTGTTCTATTGCAGGAAAATGAAAAAAAGAAAAAATGACCATTCATAAAAACTAGTACTCCCTCCGGTCACTGTTATAGATACAGTTTTTTTCAAATGACCTAAGAAATTAGTTCATTTGAAAAAAACAGTGTCTATTAAAAGTGACCGGAGGGAGCAAGTTTTAGTATTTTTATAGGTATTCTTTTTAGTTTAAGAAAATTGGTAGCTCTCTTTGTAGTTATGTCTAGGAGAAGGTAACAGTAATGACTTTTCTAGTCCATCATGCCTTAAGCCACTATACAACTATTTATAGACAGTACTCCAAAACATAGCCATTTCATTAAGGATACAAATCATCTACAATTTAGCTGACAAATTTGCATGCCAGAAAACTGTTAAACACACACATGCACACTAACATTAAAGATCTAGAGAGAGATCTAGACAGAGAGAGCATAGATATTTCAGGCTGGTGAGCAGTGACCACTGCAAGCAGTAGGAAGTATTTGTCTATTTATTTACTGTATTGGGTGGGACTGAGAAGAGAAATGGCATTCATGGGGGAGAATTGTGGAGAAATGGTGGTGCCTGTGGATTCACAAAGGGGAGTTGTTCCAGCTCCATTTCTGATCAAAACATACCAACTGGTGGACGACCCACGTACAGACCACATTGTGTCTTGGGGTGAAGAAGACAACACCTTTGTGGTGTGGAGGCCGCCTGAATTTGCTAGAGATATCCTCCTCAACTACTTCAAGCATAAAAACTTCTCAAGCTTTGTTAGGCAGCTCAATACCTATGTAAGAACTATAAGCCTTCATCAAGCCTGCATCAACCTTTCATTTTCTCTTCTTTCATCTGCTTGTTATCATAGAACTGGATCTGATTCAGGACCATTTTTTTGTTTTAAAGATTGTTTGAATAAATTTTTTGGTTCTAGCTAGCTGTAAGTACAGTTTTTCTTCTAGTAAATTCACATTTGTACCTTTTCATTTCATTTACATCTCACATTATTATATCTCACACAACACTCGATTGTTTTCCATCTTGAAGCAATACACGTAATTTAGTTATACATTGGCTCAAAAATTACTCCGAAGTAAAAAGTTTAGCCGAAGTAATTATTATTTTTTTTGAAAAAAAGTAAAAAAACTAAAAAAACCAAAAGATTCATATACAGTTTAAGATAGACATTTCTTTCTTTCTTTCTTTCTTCTCTTTGCTACTTTTTTTGGTAATTATTATCCTCTTTGCTAATGCCCGAACTCATCTGTCAACAAATAAGGCAGGTTTAAGGCATGACAAATGGATATATCTCCAGAGTAAATTCATTGTACATATGCAGTCCATAATCACAATATTTTCTAATTCCTTTTAGCTTCATGGCACACTATTTTCTAATTCCTTTTAGCTTCATGGCATATGTACAAATATTTTACATCATCATTCGTGGAGGTAGTTGATTTGAAATATTTACTTGATCAATACTTTATCTTGCTACAAATCCAAAAAATGACCACTCTCTGTTCAGGGATTCAGAAAGATCGCAGCTGATAGGTGGGAGTTTGCAAATGAGTTCTTCAGAAAGGGAGAGAAGCATTTACTGTCTGAGATCCACAGAAGAGCGAGCTCTAGTCTCCCACGGGAATTTCATCACCACCACCATGTCCATGATACACCACGAATATTCACATCCACCGGTGAAAAAATGAGTGGATGGATTGTGCCCCAACTGGCCTCACCCAGTGCAGATCAGGTTGAATCCTTGTCAGCTCTAACAGAAGACAATCAGAGACTGAGGAGAAGAAACACTATGCTCTTGTCAGAGCTCACTCACATGAAGCAGCTCTACAGTGACATTGTCTACTTCCTCCAGAACCATGTGACCCAGGTGGTGCCCATGCACCAAACCTCCATGATCCAAGCTGGGCATAGGTTCACTGAGATGTGTACTATTTCTCAGTCTAATCAAGCTCTTGCAGCTGGTCCAGTACTACACGATGCTTTGGCCGGAGAAGCAGACAGCAATGCTGTCAAGCTCTTTGGTGTCCTTCTCCAACGCAAGCAGAGGTTGCACCCTGACGTTAAACATGAAATGTGAGCATCTCGAATAGGATACTTCAAAAAGATGCTGCATATTTAACATGAGCTCATGCATGTGTGGAATTTTGAAAAGTGAGTAAATCCAACAGGCCACTTCAAATCAAGTTTTTATTGTCTACTAAAATAAAATCATTCTCTTTAATGAGGAGTTTGAGTTAAAGCAAATAAAGAATATATAAAGAAAGAAATTCAGACCATTACCCATCTGCCATTTATAACAGATGGAAGTGGTTTGCGACTTTCCACATAGGAAATAGCAGGTCTCTCCCTACCCATTTGGAGAGTGTGGACTGTGGATCTGTTTTTGAGAAATGGCATTTGCCTATCCACTAGTTTAAACTCATGTTGTCAGACTTGAGAAACTTGAACATGACTATAAATCTGTTCTGCAAATGTGGGGTCTTTGCGCTTTTGTGTTAAGAATCAACATGATAAAGGGGTTGTGCTATGTTTGCGCATCCGGCTATGATTAGGAGAACAATTGTCACAAAAGCTAGGCAGACCATAGTGCTCATATGATATTCATCATTTGTGTCTAGTTCTCATAGATGGGCTCAACAAATTGAGTGCTAGTAGGATTTCACATTATAAATTTGGAAGGGAACCCAGTGATTCGAAGTCTTCAAATCAACAGCTGAAGTTGAACTCCGTAATCATAATACAGAACTTATACTACCCCTCCTAACTCCGAAGAACAACAAACATACAAAAACTCATTATACTATTGGGCCCATTTGGGGCTGGAGAAATGGGCTGGAAAAGCTTAGTTGGCTGGAGGCACATTTCTACTTCATATTTACCTACATCATGTCCCTTGCCATTAGGGACGAAGGGTGTTGGTGTTCCTTAGAAAGCTTGTCAGATTAGCGGATCTGCAACTTTCAGTTTTTTCTACTTGTCATCTATTCCACCCTTGTTAATAGGGCATCCATAAAGTCCCTACGTTCATTGTATATTATTCCCTTCGACTATTTTTAATTTAGACCATCACATAATTTGCCAATTTTATAGGCTTTTCGAGCAAGTCACATTTCATGGAGGAGGAATCTCGACCTCGACCTCAGCCTAGGGTCGTTGTTAGGCATTGGAGTAGATAATACTTAGAGAACAATATTATCTAATTTTGGTACGTATATTTTTTTAATTATCTTGATTAAAAGTGACGAGAGGGAGTATGTCAGTATTTTTAAATGAGTTAAATTTATTGGAATCTTAGACCTGTATAAAAAAACAGAATAATTCTCCCTCCCTCTCCGGTGTTTTTAGTCGTGAGGGAGCAAAGTCAGCCTTCGATCTGTTTATATTGGCCTCAAATCTGTTGTTTTTTTTTCACTCTTTTTCGATGAATGCACCACCATCTATATGGGCCAACTTCTCTACATGGGCCTGAATATGCGTACGAGTTTGCTTTCCCATGTTCCCTATCGGCCCATAACGACGTCAGAGAAGATATTTTGCGACGGACCCGGCCAGCCCATTTGAAAACGGAAAACTATCTTGGCCGCGTCTTCGGCTCAGCGGTGAAATGTCGCCGGAACCCTAGACCCCGCCTGAAGAGACTCCCGAATCCGCCGGAGCCTTCTTCCTTCCTCAAGGTAATAATTACTTGCTCATCATCTCATCATATGCCGACCCTTTTGCGCCAAATTTACAATCTTTTGTTTTCTTAGATTTGACTTTGTTTTTGTATAATTTTTAGCTGGTGAATGGAATGTTATCCAGGGTTTGTGATTTGATTTATAACTGTGTGATTTTTCTCATTTACTATGTTGTTTTTGATTCGTTAAGGGAGTCAGGATGGGATTTAGTTCGCCGGATCAATCGCCGCATGACACCGATGGGAAGGCGTCGTTTCGCAAGCCTTCGGGTGATGCTGCCAATAGGAAGTACCGCCGTCGATCCTCGTCTGGTTCGTCTTCGCCTTCATCTGCTGGTTAGTGGCTCTACAAGATCATTTCTTTTTCTTTTTTTTTCGGTTTTGCGTACTGAAGAAGGTTGCGTCGAATTGCTTAGTACTATTTCTATTGTTTTTTAAATTGAATTGTGCTTGTTGGTCTGAGAATAAAGTCAATTTTAATCTCTTGATGTACGAGTTTGATGATTTTGGACCTCCCTTATTTCCAGCGTGGGAATGAAAATTATGTTGTTGGTTAACTTTATGGAAATGTTGTGTGCATGCCGAATCGACGGTGAAACAAATGAGGAACCTTTATATTTGCTGCTTTTCCTATTTGGTTTTGCTGTAATCTTGAGTATATGTCGAATTACTTAAATTAGTTTTACGTCCTGACATTTTATCAGATCTGTGATCCGACAGACAGTTTCTCTTTGTGATTGACATCAATAACCTTTGCATGGAATTGCTTGGATATAGATTGAGAAAGAGGAATGCATAAGTTGAACAAAAGCATAAGTTAGCTTAACTTAGTTTTTTTGTTAGCTGGTGTTAGGTGAACTGCTGCTGGTTGATTCAAAAATATTTTTGGTGGTTGACCTATATTTTGAGAATTCAATCGATAGATGTAGCTGTTTAGTTGCACACGTATTTCTACAAGTTTGAAAATTTTTAATGATAGTATGCCATATTTGGAGTTATAATGTAATTGTCTATATCTTATTTATGTGGACCACATGTCTCCTAGTATTGTTTTGTGCTGCATTTTTCATTCACATTCGTAGGGAAATGATTGATTAGAATGAGGTGCTTGTGGAAATATGAAGGCGGGAGTTGTATTATTGGAAGCACTACTTTATTGTCTTTTCATGTGCAGGAAGCCCTAAACGTGACCATAGCTACAGCCCAGATGCTCACAGAGGCGATCCTGTGAAGGCATCAAATGACCGACAGAAGAACAATGATGAGAGGGACTCAGAGAGAGATATTGGTAGGAAGTGGTCGGAGAAAAGCAGCAGTTTGTATAGATACGGTGATAAGCAATCATATAGGGACAATGAAAATAGAAGGCGTGATGATTACAATGGACGTCACAGACACTCAGGAGAAGATGACAGAAACTATTACAGGCATGCTTCGCGATCTGGAAGAGAGTCAGGAGAGGGATCTCGCTCCAGTTATTCAAGACATAAAAATGATTATGATAGGCGGGACGCAGAAAAGCGCTCGCGTGATGAAATTGATGAGCAAGGTCGCCGAAGGGACAGAGAAAGAGAAACACGCTTGGAGCGAGATAGGCAGAGGCATAGAGATGGAGGACGAGACGACAGAAAAGACCGCAAATATGTTGTGGGAGATCAGAAATATGATGTAACAACCAATCATGAAGAGGGTAGGCTACATTCACAAGATTTAGCTTCAAGGGGGAGGAGTGGCTCAAATCGTACAAAGGATACTTATGGAAGTAGTAAGGAGGCAGATTCACAGAAAGAAGAGAAGGGGGAAAATGTAGACATGGATTGTGACTGGCACAAAGAACGACATAGGGATTCAGAGAGTTCAGGAAGGGAGAAAAAGTCTAGTTTTAGCAAGCAAGGTGCGAAAGGAGATCAATCTCCGGATAAGAACAATCAGGTGAATGAGGATAATGATCCATTAGGAAAGAAGATGAAATCAGAGGAGGCCACTGGTTTTTCTGAAGGTAGGCACACATTGAGTTCCTTGCTTATTTTTAACTTTATTTTGTTTGTCTTGTAATTTTTCTGGATTATCAAACTGTGCTCAATTATGGGCTCTTTTATATCAGGAACATCACTTTCAAGATTCAGTAAATCTGCAGCTGAAGGAACAGAAATATCTTGTTCAAAGGATATTCATGCCGGTGTGACCAAGATGAGTGTTCAACCAGCTCATTCTTCAGCTAGCGAAGCAGAGGTGGCCAATGATCTGAATGCTGCAAAGGTCGCAGCCATGAAAGCTGCTGAATTAGGTACTTTATTTTTAAAACATTTTAATTGGCAAACTAATACACATTTTCAACATCTTTTAATTTCTAAGCTGATATTTTTTGGCTCATTGCATCTTTTAGAGTACTTGTCTTGACCATTTAAATTTTCACTACGAAAAATCTGTTGCTGATATATAATTTCTTGTCTCTTTTGTATTGAAAGTTTGAGATTGAGTCATTTGCGCACTGCACATGTATTTAACGTAGATTTTAGTTATGAGCCCAGGTTAGCAGACAGTGGCCATGCAAATGGTGTGTTATTGTCAATACTTTGTTTAAGTGGGACAGCACATAAGGACAAAATCTGAAAGCAAACATTATTTTTCTCAGAGCCTAAGCTGAAATCTGCATCTGCATTCTATGCATGCTATGCATTTTGCTCTTTGTCTACACTCATAAACTTAAGGCACACAGTATACTGTTTTCTTTTGTATCTATGATGTTCTAAATAAGTAGAGACACCAAACATAAGGAAGCTGCTCATATATATATTAATTTTAGGGGGAAAAACCGAGTATGAAACAGAAGCACAGGAAGTTAATTAGGAGCCACATGTATAGAAATAAAGTGGAAGAAGACTGGTCTATCCCTTTACTTTCGACTTGCAAAGAGGTCTAGAACTGAAACCAAAAGTTTCATAGTTTTCAGAGATTAAAGTCCGGAGCCTGGATCATATAAAGAATGGTGAAAGAAATAAGATGCATGTTATTTGATGTAAATTACAAGTCTCAAACCCACTAATGACCTTGAAGTATTTCTGATGAATTACACACAGTAAAAAGGTAATTGTGTATCATTGTCATGGTAAGCAAATTGTTGGTGCATATCTATCAGCTCTTTGTCGACCTTCATATGAGACATCATGCTTGTGGTGTTAGGATGGTGGGTTGTGTCTCCTACATGTTTGCTCCTAATCAAAGTTGGTTTTCCAATAAAATTGCCATCTTTGTGGTACATGTTGGCCTGAAAATTTGTAAGCACTGCAGTAAACAGGAACCTTGTAGGATGTGGATACCTTTCAACTGACCAAAAGAAAAAGCTATTATGGGGAAGCAAGAAAGCTACTACTGCACCGGAGGTATTAGTTTCCAAATTAATATATTTGTTGTAGGGCTACATAGAAGTTTCTGCATGTTCTACTTGCTGGCTACTTTCTTTTAATCATCATATTTCTTCTGTTTTGAGTTTAGCAATCAGGTAATCGTTGGGACATGCCGCTTTTTTCGGATAAAGAAAGGCAGGAGAAGTTCAATAAACTCATGGTAATTTCCGAAGCCCGCTGTGTAAATAATATGGAAATCTCATTTATATGAGCCCTGGCTCACGCGCAGTGGCGCGCGCTGATATGATATTAGGCATCAAATTTCAATCTGGCAGCGCAGGTTTATACAAAGGCAGGTAGGTTCAAATTGCTGGCCGCCCTGCGCACCATCTAATTGATTCTTGGCTCACTCATATAAATTTGTATATGACACATTGACTTTTAGGACATTCATGTTTTTTATTGTGGGAAAACATGCATTTTTTACATTCCCCTAAATGACATGTATTTCTTTCTTTCAACCCTTACTAACACTGTTTTAGAGTCTGAGGTTGCCTTGGTACATATGGCCAATTGTAGGGTGTGAAAGGAGACTTGAAACCGGAGAAGTTAACCAACGACGAGGACCCCAGCGACCTCATCAGAACAGAGCAGCAGAATCAGCTCCAACTGGACTTGGAGAAGCAATATACCGCTGGGCTTCGGAGAAGAGATGGCCGGACAGTCGGGTTAGGTCTGTAATTGCTTCCATCAATTACCTTTTTTGCAGAAAGACTTCTGAACTGATGGATGAGTGCAGTTTCATGTATTATAAAGCTTGCATAAAACCTAGTATGTTGTTTAAGGTGTTGCCAGTGTCTAATTTAGAAGCCTTATGTCTGGACAAAACTAAACGGAGTTTTTTCATTTTTTCACCAAGAAATGCTCAAGTGCGCACCCTCCCACTCTGTCACTCTTGAGTAAAATTCCAGGACGGACAGCGGTTGCCCCCTTTCACTTGCGGTTTAAATTTCTGTGAGTATTCTTCGTTCCACCTGAGCTAGCCACTCCGGCCTCTGCCAGCCCCTTCCCTAGCAGCAATCCGAGCATCGGACAGGCCTATTTACTTAACGATTGGAGCTTGTCCCGCCACCGCGCAGGGCTTGCATGGCTGTCTCCACAGGTGAGAGACCTGCAATGGAGAAACAGATCCTCCCAACCTCTGACTCAACGCCCGGCACCTCAAAGGCCAGATCTGCCATGATGCTAGGCCGGCCTTGGCAAGCACACCGAGTTGTAAGTTTCACTGCTGCACTTTGGCGTGGCTGCTCATCTCCATTGCTCTCCTCCCCTTCATCATTTATAACATTGTCAGCCTTGTCACGGCAGGCAGTTACTCCATGGAGTACATCTCCATCAAGGGCACTAACATCTCCGCCAATGGGTCCCGATTGCCTGATTTCAACTTCGATCCGTACGGGTTCTCGGTCTCGCATGTTCAAGACGGTAACTACTATTGGAAGATCTCTGTCTTGGACCTTGACGGTTACTTCGACTCCGACTGCCTGCCGGTCAACGTCCAAAGATTGACAGTCTTTGACGGCATCCTCAAGGGGTCTGGCGAGCAGTTGTGGGACACTGTAAGGATGACGCTGGCAGCGGAGCAGATTCTGATAAAGGTGGACCTAGAATTTTCCGGCAGAATGAGGCTGTCCAAGGTCAAGACGTGGGCAGTGGCGGTGAAGGTGGAATGTGGGCCCCTGCCGGAGGATTTAGCAGGATTCAAATGCAATGTGCAGCAGGATTAAGAATTATGACTGAACTGAACTCCATTTGGATTAGGTTTAGGGTTTAGGATCTGTTGCTTACTTGCTTCTTTGAATTTACTACCAAAAAGAAAAGGAAGTCAATAAAAGCTATCTGTGGCTAGTGTTTCGTAATTAGGCTATAATGCGTAAAAAAGTTTTTGTTGGGATTGTTTATAAAATAAGAGGGCAAAATACTACCAACCGGTTTGACGAATAGTAAGAGAAAGATGAGATATTTGATTCGAGACGCTCTATACGCTGTCCTTAAACAGATACGCCGCCTTCCGTGCACAGGTCCATTCCCGAGATATAACGAACCACACAGTCAGTTTAAAGGTGCACTTCATAATAAATTGACTGGAACTCAATCAGATGAGATGCTATTGCTTAATGATTTCTATGAGAAGAAGAAGAGAGAATTTAGATTGACTTTTTTCTACCTTTTTTTTTGTTTTCCCGTTCACAATATATAGGACTCTTATCCAGTGTTTTCGGAAGAAAATGACGCAAGTTTAGAAGCTACAAAGGCAGTTTTTGCCCGATAACCGCCAGTGCGATCGATCGTTTTCTCAGGCGATCGATCGCGCCTCATTTTAAGAAAAACATAGTAGATACGATCGATCGTCCTGTACCCGATCGATCGAGGCTCACTTTAGCGATCAATTGCATCATCAAGGCGATCGATCGCCCCATCCTCTATTTAATTTCAAATCAAATTTTCAACAATCCCCATCATGACTTAATGTTAAACTAGTCTACATACTAGAATGCATATAATTACAAGAATTAGACATTGAGCAATAGTACTCTAAGTTTTCGGCGATAGGTACCTTGCGGGTTTGAACCTACACCTAATTTGGTAAGCCGCCACTCTCACAAGTTCAAAGTGAACAAAATCTTGAATTTGAACCTTGAAGCAAGAGCTTTGACAAACCTAATACATAAAGTAACTCCCTTTTTGAGTTCATTCGGGGTAGCGCGTTATGGCCATGCGCCTTGTATCTTTTCATGAGTTGCGCATTAGAGAGCAAGCCCATGTTCTCCTTAACTGCAACCTAGTGGCACTCATATAGGTGACAGTCTCCAAGGGTAATCTGCATAACAATACCCTGTTATTTAAGCCTTGACTTCATTAAGACTTTCGTCAACCTGTTTCATATGCAGTAGAGCACTCTCATCATAACACGGGAATGAGCATACAATATATTTAAATAGTACTCTCCGAGTCACGCATTAGCTTGTTTTTACCTATTGAATCTTCGTTGTGGGATCTCCACGTAGAGAGATTGGGTTGCTACTAATGATGACTTAATCATAGGCTTTCAACCCCATTCTCCTAGATGAGTTAAGGATTTGCTTTGCCGACAATCCTTTGGTAAACAAATCAGTCAAATTATCCGATGAACGTATGAAACTTAAGGTAATTACTCCAAAAGTAATTAGCTTGCGTAAGATTGTATACCTTAGTTCAATATGCTTGGAGCACCTCTTATTATGATTCTTATTCTTAACCTTATCAAGAGCTGATTGGCAATCACAGTGAATCAAAATTCTAGGAATTGGCTTATTCATCCAGGGTATATCTATTAAAATATCCCTAAGCCATTCCATCATTCCTCCAATTTTATTAAGAGCTACTAACTCAGCATCCATAATAGATCTTGTTATCACAGTTTGCTTGAAAGATTTTCATGCAACCGCCCCACCACCTAGTGTAAACACATAACCACTAGTGGCCTTTGTTTCATCAGAATCTGATACCCAATTTGCATCACTGTATCCTTCTAATACATGAGGGAACCCAGAATAATGTAAACCGTAATTTACACTTCTCTTCAGATATCTGAATATTCTCTCAATGGTAGTCCAATGAGATTCATTTGTGCTCTTGGTGTATCTACTTAGTCTTCCCACAACATAGGATATATCCGGTCTATTGCAGTCAGCAAATAACTCAAACTTCCTATAAGCTATGAATATCTAAGTTGTGATACACTCTCCCCACAATTTTTCTTTAGTCTTACACTGGAATCATACGACGTATTGACAAGTTTTCTATCGAAGTAATCATACTTCTTTAGAATCTTCTCCACATAGTGTGATTGACTCACAACTATTCTTTTAGAAGTCCTATCAATCTTCAAGCCCAGTATGACCTTGGCAAGACCCAAATCTTTCATATCAAAATTCTCATTAAGGAAACCCTTAACCTTTTTGATATGATACACATTATTTCTAAATATTAAATTATCATCCACATACAAGCACAACATAACTAAAGAATTATCAAAAGACTTCCAAACTTATCAGAAGTACACATGTCAAAGTTACTTGAAAGAAGAACATTATCAAACTTTTGATGCATTGTTTAGGGGCCTGTTTTAACCTATAGAGAGATCTTACCAACTTACATACTTTTCTTTCTTGACCAGGAACTACAAAACCTTCAGGCTGCTCCATATATATTTCTTCCTCTAATTCACCATATAAATATATTTTTTTTACATTCATATGATGGATCTCGAGGTTATAATGAGTTGCCAATGCAATAAGCACTCGAATTGTAGTTATCATGTCACAGGAGAATATATGTCATAGAAATCTTGACCTTCCTTTTGACTGTAACCTTTAGCCACTAATCTAGTTTTGTACTTTTTAATGGATCCATCATGATAATATTTTCTTTTAAATATCCATTTACACCTAATTAATTTAAACCCTGGAGGTAGATCTGTTACAACTTACGTCCCATGTGCAAGTATTGAATCCATCTCACTTTGTACCTCCTCCTTCCATAAAAGAGCTTCACTAGATAACATAACCTCGCTAAAGGTCAAAGGATCCTCATTCCCCACCATAAAAGTATAAAAGTCATCTCTAAAGTTCTTCTCTATTATGATTCTCTTAGATCTCCTAACCTCAATATTGGTATTCGCTTCTTCAATTCTGAGAATAGAAGATGAGGAACTATCCTCTTTATGCACTATAGTCTTACTATTTTCCTTCATTGGAAACGCATTCTCAAAGAATGTTGCATCATCGAACTCCTTAATAGTATTAGGTGCATAATCCTGTCGATCAGACCTAATTACTAAAAACCGATTTGCTCTGCTGTTTTGTGCATAACCAAAAAAACTCATCATAAGTTTTTGAGCCTAGCTTATCCATCTTCACATTTTGGATTTTTACTTTCGCAAGACATCCTCAAACCTTAATGAACTTTAAACTTCGTTTTCTTCATTTCATTAATTCATAAGGGGTTGTATTTTGTCCTTTATGAGGCACACGATTTAAGATTACACACGCAGAAAGAACTGTTTCTCCCCATAAATTCTTCGGTAAACCCGAATAGGAAAGCATAGAATTTAGCATGTCTATAAAAGTTTTATTCCTTCTTTCTGCCACACCATTAGATTGAGGAGAGTAAGGCACTGTGGTTTCATGTGTTATTCCTTCATCTTCACAAAACTTGCAAAATTCAAGTGAACAATATTCCCCACCTCAATCAGACTTGTCTTGTGATCCGCCTTTCAGTTTGATTCTCAACCTCCATCTTATAAATCTTAAACTTATCAAAAGTCTCATCTTTAGATTTTAATAAATACACATGACAAAATTTGGAATAATCATCAATAAATATGATGAAATATCTCATTCTACCCTTAGTTATTAATCCATTCATTTCACAAATATTAGAATGAATTAAATCAAGCAAACAAGACGACCGATCAACGGATCTATATGGTTTCCTAGGTTGTTTAGGTTGAATACATATTTCACATTTATCAAGAGATTCACTACTCAATTTTGGAATCAAGTCAAGATTCATCATTCTCTTAATAGTTTGTGAATTCACATGTCTTAGCCTCATATGCCACATATCAACCGAATCAACATAAGAAACCATAGAGTCATTAATATGAAATAAATAGTTATTACAGGAAACTAAATTTAGTTTAAAAAGGCCATTACAAATATAGCCTTTCCCAATAAAAGTATCATGTCTAGTTAATACAACTTTGTTCGACTCAAATACTAGTTTATATCCCTCTCGACTAAGAAGTACTCCACTAACAAGATTCTTCCTCACACTATGCACGTGCAACACATTATGGAGAGTCAACGTGTTCCCCGATGTAAATCGGATGTCCATATTTTCAACTCCATAAACTCTAGCTTCTAAGGAGTTCCCCATCGTCACTGTTCGTTCCTTTACTTCCTGATAGAAAGAAAAAAGAAGAAATATCAATACCGATGTGGACGGTTGCCCTTGTATCAACCCACCAATCGGTAGGTTCACATGCCAAGTTAATTTTAGATTTAGTTAATATTAACCCATCATATGAATGACCATGTCAGCCTGAGCAGAAGATGTAGCCCCACCATGACTATAGTCCTGACCCTTCTTCTCCTTACACTTGTTTGCAAAATGTTCATGCTTCCTAGGGCTACAAAACCCAACCCTACCCGAGATAAAATCCGCAATACCCGAAACCCGAGATAGGAACTGAGATTTTAATAAAATAATTAATATAATTATAAAAATCTTTAATAAAATAATTTATATAATTATAATAATAAAAAATTTGTATATATATATATTAAAAAATCAGGGATTTAAATGGTATATCTCGAGTATCTCAGTTATTGGGTATTTTAAAGCTAAACCATACCCGACCCGAGATAGAACCGGGTTTTTAAATCTTGGAACCGACCCTACCCGAGATAGGACTTGACCCAACCCGACCCTGGTCAATGTCGGGTCGGTTCCATTCGGGTTGGGTCGGGTCCGGGTTTTTGGTACAACCCTAATGCTTCCCACAAACGTCCGACTTCTTGTCATTTTGGATAGTTGAACTAGATTTGAACGACCGATTCTTAAACTTTATGTTTTTCTTCTTATTGCCATAGGATTTGGGTTTCCCTTCCATAACATTAGCTTGAGCACTATCATTGGCCTCAGAAGAAGAGCCTTGTAAGATTGACTTTTTTCTATTTTTTTTTCCGTTGACAATATATAGGAGGATTCTTATCGGGTGTTTTCGGAAGAAAATGACGCAACTTTAGAAGCCAAAATGGCAGTTTTTGCCCGTTAACTACTAGTACGATCGATCGCTTTCTTAAGCGATCGATTGCACCTCGTTTTAAGAAAAACACAGTAGATACGATTGATCGTCCTGTAGCCGATCGATCGAGGCTTAATTTAGTGATCGATTGCATCATCAAGGCGATCGATCACCCCATCCTCTGTTTAATTTCAAGTCAAATTTTCAATAGTTTTTAGATCGCAAGTAGTTTAGAGGGTTAAGTAATGGTATTTTGTTGGAGCTGTATTAGGAGTTCAGGATTGCATGCAATATGTTCTTTAGTACATAGTTTGTTTTAAATTGCTTTACTAAAATATGTGTTGTCTCATATTTTAATTTCGTATTAGCGAGTGTTAGGAAAGAAAGGCCATGTTCTTCTTTTCTATAGTATGCATGTATTTATACTATACTAGGATTATTTTTTTATGACAAGGTATGGATACTCCATTAACACATCTCGTATAAAGAGACACCATATAAATCGAAGGCTGCAACGCAATAAGCAGGGGCAGAGCCACGTACAAGCTCGGAGGGGCAATTGCCCCTCCCAAGAATCTGAAAATATTTACTAGGTGCTCTTATTTGACAACTGCATGCCCCCTCATAAAAAACGTGTTGTGTTAAGGCATGATAGTAGAATTGATAGAGATGAATATTAAGGTGGTGAAATCATAGGATTATTTATTAATAAGCCAAGTACTTACGAGGAACTAGAGATGCAAGTGGTCAATAAAATGGGATGGGAGCAAAGATTTTGGAAAATTTGTATCAAGTACAAGATGAGTATTTTTGGAATGACTACCATACTACCAATTGATGATGACAACTCTATGCAACAAATGTACTATCTTGTGTCTCGTGTGTATATCTTCGAGCTATTTGTAGAAAAAGAGGCGTCCATGCCTAGGTTTGCAAATGATGGCGAAAGCGAAAGTAGGAGTTCTCGCAGAAATAGGTCGAGTGAAAAGTTGAAGGGAGGGCGTGTGGAAGATAATGAAGAAGATGATTTGTCTATATCACTAGCGTGCAACGAACCCCAACTTTCGCCTAGTTTGACCTTCATCTTCAGATGTTATACCTGATGTCGAGCGTGAGCAGCTTCAAGCTCGAGTATAAGGATGGGGTAGGAATAGTGAAGGAGAGTTGACTGAACACTTGTAATTTTATGAGTATTTGTATTATATATTATATTTTAACTTTATAATAGATGCATTCATTTATTTATGTGCAAGTTTAATGATTATTTGAGAATTTTAGAATGCTTATATTGTGTTATCAGGTGTTAAAAAATTTATATTTCCTATTTTGCTATGAAGCGGTGGAAAGCCGTAAGAGAAGGCGTCGGTTTAATCGACGCCTCTACTTAAATAAGGACGATGGAGGTGAAAGTGTTAAGGGGTTCCAATTTAAATGAAATGCGTCAATTTAATCGACACTTTTCAATTTGAACCGACACCAAAATATTGGCAGAAAGGTATATTAAATGTGTATATTTTATAGATATCAACGCCTCTCTTTTAAGTTGAAAGGCGTCGGTTCCTTTCGGGTCAGCGTTAAAAAAAAGGTACACGTTGTTAACATGAAAGCTCATAAAATCCATAAAGATGTCGCAAAAATAAAATAATAAAAGATTACAAAATCAGATAGCTAGCTACAGAGACGAGTTTGTTCTTCTTTTTCGGAGTTAGTCGAGCTTTTTACATATTACCTGGCGCCAACTTTTGTTTTCTCATATTACCCTTATTCTCTTTCTTTCTTCCATATAACCTAAAAGCTACCCAAAATGCCCTTCTTCCCGAAATGTAACATAAGTCTTCCTTCTTCCAAAAATTAGGGATTTACAAGAGCATCCAGTTGGAGAAGAAGACATTCTGGCAAAGGTTCGTCCATCATCACGGTTCAAATCACCGCCGGTGCCGTCCAACCCGAAAAAAATAAAATTTCATCTTGGGAAACAGCAAAATCAGTGGGAGGGACGAGAAAAAAAATCTATGATGAAGGGATTTTGATGTAAGAGTAGTGAGGAAGCCCGCCCAACTCCAAAAATTAAGATCTACATGTAAAGAAACACATACAAAGGCTACCAATTAGTGCTCGACCGCTCATGGACATATAAAGGCCACCCATTAGTGTTGTCGAAGACACAACTTGAATTCAAGTGTATTTTCTACACAATTTTACTGCAATTTTCAAAATGTCATATCTCGCTCATTTTTTTTTTGTCCTTTTTTCTGCGTTCGTCCTTATTTTTCCTCCTCTTCCACCTCATGAAGATATATTAGGATGAAAAAAGAAGAAAAAATAAGAAGAAAGAAGAAAGTGGAAGTTTTTCGACGTCTGGAGCTTCGCTGGAAAGCTTTCTATACAACTCGCATTTTCTACACGACTTGAATTCAACTCTTGTATTTGAAGACACGACTTGAATTCAAGTCGTGTCTTCGATGACACGATTTTACTGGAATTTTTAAAATGTCATAACTCGCTCATTTTTTATCTATTCTTTCCCATTTTTTTTGCATTCTTCCTTATTTTTCCTCCTCTTCCACCTCATTAGGATCACCGAAAGATATAATAATTGAATTTGTCGCTTGTCGACGAGTATTTCATACTTTTGTCCATTTTTATCCTCTTATTTGATGTCCATGAGCGTCGAGCACTAATGGGTGGCATTTATATGCGTTTCTTTACATTCCCCGCTGCTCTTACATCAAAATCCCTTCATCATAGATTTTTTTTCTTGTCTTTCCCTCTGATTTTGCTGTTTACCGAGATGAAATTTTATTTTTTTTGGGTTAGACGGCACCGGCGGTGATTTGAACCGCGATGATGGACGGACCTTCACCGGAATGTCTTCTTCTCTAACTGGATGCTCTTGCTTTTTCCCATTCCCCGCTGCTCTTACATCAAAATTCCTTCATCATAGATTTTTTCTCGTCTTTCCCGCTGTTTTTACAGTTTTTTGGCATGAAATTTTATTTTTTTCGGGTTGGACGGCGCCGGCGGTGGTTTGAACCGCGATGATGGATGGACCTTTGCCGGAATATCTTCTTCCCCAACTTGATGCTCCCGTAAATCGCTAATTTTGGGGAAAATTGAGTATTATACATAAAAAAAGTGCATTTCCGGTACTCTAGGTGCCAATTCCAGGTCATATGGGATTTCACAGGAAAAATCAGGTAATATGGGAATCTGAAAGTTGGCGTGCCACCAGGTAATATGAAAAAAGTTCAAGTTAGTCCTTGTAATTGATGCTCGAAGAAGGGAAGGAGGGGCTGGGCAAGAACGTTTATATGGAGAACTAGCTTGGTTGCTAGCTCTAATTCTCTTGTTGAAGATGAATTGGTGATTTGAGAGGGAGAGGTGATGAGAAGGGTAGAAGATATTTACTCAAACGCGTCAAGAATTTGCTTGAAATTGCAAAGAAATGATCCGAGTGGCCATTCGCATGTATCCGAGCAGCTTTCTTTGTTTCCTTCTTTTGCTGGATTGAGGAGGAGTCAGGTCTCAAGTGGTGGGTGTAATGTTTTCATTTTGAACTGGATAAGACTCACCCCCAAAAGCTCACGGTCTATTTTGAGAAGTACATTGTCCACTACAACTAGTACGCAATCTAATCAAATTATTGGATTTCAATCGAACTCTGTAATCAAACTTGGGCACAAGAAAGCTCTTCCCTAACAAGTATGGTGTGCACTCCTAATATGCATTTAGGGTACAACAACTACTCCCACCGCCCTTTCATCATCTTCACCCAGTCAGTGTTAAGGAATGAAATTGACTAAAAAGGTGTCAATGCGTGTGGGATCGAACAAGCTGTTGATTCCTGAATGAGCTGAGTCTAGTCCCACTTTTTTTTTGCTAGATAAAATTTATAACTTAGGAACGAGGAACATAAAAACCCATCTGGTCCTCTCGGATGATTTGGAGGAGTGCAGGAGGAGGTACAGATCTCCAACAAGCTCCACCAATCTCCGAAAAAGCTAGATTAGCAAACCTATCAGCTAATCTATTACCTTCCCTACACACATGTTGGAAGGTGATAGAAAGAAAGAGTGACATAAGTAGCTTAATTTGACATATTACAACAGATATGCAAGACGGGATGGACGAAGATGCATCACTCAAAATTTTAATGACCAACAGTGAATCGCCTTCAAGGATAACCTTCTGACAGTTTAGCCATAGGGCAAGTCGGACCTCCTTCAAGGCATGCCATAGCTTCAGCAACTAAAGAGTTAGATTCACCAAGTTCAAAATTTGATCCAGCCACCCAGCATCCTGAATGATCACGCAACACAGCACCAACAGCTGCCAAACCTGGATTCCCCTTACATGCACCATCAAAATTCACTTTAGATACTCCAAAAGCAGGGGCAGTCCATCTGATGTACATTGTGTCCCTACTACGTTTGGTTTTTAGAGAGTTAATAGTACCCGACTCCACCTGCAAAAAGTTAAGCCACAATGAATCCTTTTGGACATTTGGTTTTTTCCCTATAAATATCATTTCATTCCTAGCAAGCCACACACACCAACAAAATTGGGCAATAGCAATTGGTGCATTGAAGCAGTAAGACTTTGAAGTAGTCTGAAGTGCTTCAATAAACTAGTCAAGAATGGTTCGATTGGAGTAGTCCAGATGACCCCCAAATGAACCAAACCACAAAGCTCTAGCATACTCACATTCCAAGAATAGATGTTGGACATTGTCATGTCCAATCCCACATAAACTACACCCAGCAATAGGTGTGCCAAGCCTAGCATGCAGTAATTCACTTGTGGGGAGAGCATTGTTGAACATTTTCCACATGAACAATTTTATCTTTTCAAAGCAATTAATTTTCCAAAACTTCTTCCAATTAAGTGACACATTGTTATAAACTGTCTTATATGCAGCATGAATAAATCTGTATGCAGAAGAAGTTGAAAAAAACCCATTACTAGTAAATGACCATTGAATTCTGTCATGATCTGGTAAAAGTGGTATAGTGATAATTTTTTGAACAGTATCTAATGGCCATAAACTGAGTAATTTTGGAACATCCCATTCCCCATTTTCATTTGAAATTAGATCATTTACCATCCTACAACCCATATCTGTCCTGTTGGCAATTTCATCCCTAGTCAACTTACAATTATGCCAGTTATCAGAGTCAATTTTAATTCTGAATTTTGTGATAACAGCCAACTTACCCCAGGTTTTACATACTCTTTGATCTTAGTTAACATCTTCCAACCTGGGGAGGCTACAACTCTAACTTTGGCATCCAAATAATCCTCATTCTTAAAATACTTATTTTTCATTATGTGACACCACATTGAATCTGTCTGAGCGGCCAATTGCCATCCTTTTTTACAGAGAAGTGCTAGATTGAATTCACGTGCCTTCTTAAAATTACGCCCCCCCATATCTCCTACTTCGACACATTTTATCCCACCCTATAGTATGCAATTTGTTTTTTCTATTGTCTCCAACACCTGACTCCCAAAAGAAATCCCTAGCAATCTTATCCAATCTATCTGTAACCTTTTTTGGTATTTTACATACAGACATTATGTGTAAAGGTATTGAACTAAGGGTTGAGTTAACTAGAACACTTTTTCCAGCCTGGGTTAATAATTTTCCTTTCCATGTTGCAAGCTTCCCTTGAACCCTTGCAATGAGCTCATCAAAATCTTTAATCTTTGGTACTCTATCAAGTATGCTCACACCTAAATATTTACCCCATTGTTTCCCTTTCTTGGACACCATACTTTCTATACAACATTTTTCGAAAATGTTTCTTGATATTGGAGCTGAAAGTAATTGAAGATTTGTTCAGATTTATTGCATGACCAGCCAATCTACAAAACATAGTAAGTATAGTTTTCAAATTTGTGCATTCTCGCCATTTTGATCTGCTAAATAACAACAAATCATCAGCATACATGAGGTGTGTAAGAGAAGGACCAGATGGGCTCACCTTTATTCCATGAATGAGATGCTTGGCCTCAGCTTCTTGCAAAGCTAAGGTAAGCACTTGTTGAGTAATGAGAAAGAGATAGGGAGAGAGTGGATCACCTTGTCGAAGGAGAAGGAGAGATAGCACCACATGGCTCCCCATTGACAAGAACTTCATAATTCACACTTTTCACACAAAACATAATTAGCTTAACCCATTGCGAACAAAATCCATTTCTATTGAGCACCTCTTCCAGAAAGACCAATTAACTCTATCATAAGCTTTAGTGAAGTCTATCTTTATAGCATATGCCCCTTTTTTACATTTTCTTTTAGATTTAAGATGATAAGCTATTTCCTGTGCAATTAATATGTTGTCATGGATAGATCTTCCTGGTAGAAAGGCCGATTGGTGGGGTGAAATGATTTTTGATAACAGGCCATGCATTCTATTAACAATTATTTTTGAAATGATCTTATATACAAAGTTGCACAAACTGATTGGCCTAAATTCATCGCGTGTGGTAGGATTTTCAATTTTAGGAATAAGGGCTATGTATGTTTTATTGATCTGTAAATTAAAAGTACCACTAGAGAAGAAAGATTGCACCACTTTGCTTACAAGACTGCCCACTGTAGGCCAATATTTCTTAAAAAAGATCCCTCGAAAGCCATCTGGTCCTGGAGCCTTAAATGACCCTAATTGATTAACTGCTAGGTTTATTTCTTCCTGTGTGATGGTCTCCAATAATCGTCTATTGTCTTCTTCATTGACTAGTGGGGTAATAAGGTCTAACATGCTTTTATTTGGTTCCTCACCTGTACACTGAAACACCCTAATGAAATGGTTAACAAAGATTTTTGAAATTTCTTTTTGAGTACTCCATATCTTTCCTTCATGATCAAGTATACTGCTTATAGTATTTCTCCTTCGCCTATGTAGAGTTGTTTGATGAAAAAATTTTGTATTAAGGTCCCCATGAACTACCCATTCCAATCTAGACTTTTGGGCCCAATGTGCCTCAACTTGTTTCCTAACCTTGAAGTATTCATTTTTAAGCTGGAACTCTTTTAATTGCAACTCATAACTGTTTTTATTCATCAGACAAGTTTGGACATCCTTGATTTGGTCAAATATCTTCTTTGGTTTATTATTAACATTCCCAAACACTTCCCTATTCCATTTCTTGAGTCTCTTTGTTAGACTATGCAGTTTTGTAATAAGCTGGTAAGATATAGATCCATGATCAACCTCAGTCCAAGTTTTGTTAACTATCTCAGCACATCCCTCCTCCCCTATCCACATATTCTCAAATCTAAAGGGTTTCCTAAATTTGGAGAAGTTGAATGGTTCTGTGTCAATCACAATTGGTCCATGATCAGAGCCTAAGATAGTATGATGAAAAACTAGACTTTGGGGAAAGAGACTACTCCACTCATTACTCTTTAGGGCTTTGTCAATTCTTTGAAATATTCTCTTCTTTCCAATATGTCCATTAGTCCATGTGAATGATGGTCCTCTAAAAGGAATTTCTTGTAAGACACAATCATCAATAAACTCGACATAATCCCTACAATCTCTTTCTTTAAACCTGGCTCCTCCTAGTTTATCCTCTGGCCTGCTTACTACATTAAAGTCTCCAGCAACAACCCATGGTTTGCTCACATTCTGGTATATTTCTCTGAGTTTGGTCCATTGTCTAGCCTGGATAGGCAGTGTGGAAGCTGCATGAAGAAAAGTTCTCTACCAAGCATTCTCTTTATTTTTGTTTATTAGTAAGTGTACGTACCATTTTTCACAGTCTATTATTTCTACTTCTATACTATCTCGCCAACAAGCCCACATCCCATCTGACTTGCCAATAGCTGAGAAAATTTTATAATTAGGAAAATGAAGTTTATGAATATACCTTATTGAAGCAACTTCTGAGAGCATTGTTTCAGATAGAAGAAGAAGGTGGGGGTCAGCTTCCAAAACTTGGGCCCTCATTGAACCCCTTGTCGAGGATTGACCAGCTCCTCGACAATTCCAGCACATAACCTTCATGTTTTAGCCAAGCCCAAGCGCTTGCCTGGACCAATACCTTCCCCCTCACTTTTGGTTTTGCCTTTTTGCCCTCCTCTCTTCACCTTCTTTTTTGAGACAACAACACCAAGTTTCTTCCTTTCTAAAAACTCCTCCCTAATGCTCTTTTCTGTACGTATCTTCTCTTGGATACTCTCAGCTTGTTGTTCTTCCCCAAGTGTCGTTATTTTTGGCTTTTTGGAAAAAACACCGTCCAACAGTGGTGCCACTTTGCTCTCACCCGAAATATAGAATTCACTGATGTTATCCTTAGGTGCGGCCAGAAGAAATTTTTGCTTTGCACGTGTCTTAGCTGATACCGGGTACCCGGTAGCATCATACTCAAACTGTAATGATTCTCCCAGGGGATTCATAGCAGATAAAGGTGTTACAAATTGTGGACTTCCAGAGGAGCTGATTCCACTCTCATCAGAACTCATCTTTAGAGCAGATAATGTAAAGTGTGGATTTACAGTAAGACTGACGTCATGTGCCCAATTATGAATGTGACCCCCAAAAAAGGCAGAGTTAATCAGATTTGTAACATTTCCTGATTGAGGCCTGTTGATTTGCTTGAATGGGGAAACTGGTATCTTGAGTCCCCTTTGAGCCTCCACTTCTTTCCTCTTGACTTTCACCGCAATTGTTCCCTTGGCTCGGTTGATCTTCTTCTGTGCCACTGAACAATCTAGCCTCGATTGCGGGGTAGAGTTCTTGGCCAACGGTGGATGTGCCTCAGATTGTGTCTCCACCAATGTCGATGCCGATTCCTTACACTTCTTCGCCCCAAGAACTCCACCAGAATCCTCAGGATCAATCCCTCTTGCATGCGTAATAGCTGCCTTCTGAAGTAGTTGGGTGGAAGATAATGGTACATTACTCTTCTTTCCCTTGGCATTAACTCTCTTTCCCTCATCTCCCTTCTCCACCTCCACCTCCACCATGGTACTGACATGCAACCTTTCCTCTGTGTGACCACCCACCTCCAGTCCTACCCCTTCTAAATTCTTTAAAATAGCCTCCCCCTGCTTTGCCCCTTCGTTATATTTCTTATAAAACTCACTTATGGTCGTCCAGCTTGCAGCCCCAGTTTGCATGCCAGTGATGTCACCTCTTTCTACTTCCCCTTTCGTACCCTGAGGATTTGTGACCAATTCAGCTTCTCTTAGAGCATCTTGCACCAGTGGAGAATGACCTTTTGGTGCCTGTACCAACAAGTCTTATTTTTTCTCTTTTTTGACCTTTTTTTCCTTCTTTTTTTTATTTCGTTTTCTTTTTTTCCATTTATTTTTTCTGGCTGGTCTTGTATACACTGGATATTTATGACATCACTCTCTTGTTGTCCCTTTGTCATCGGTTTTTTCCTGGTATTAGTTGGTCCTTTCAAACCTTTTGCAGTCAGTATCCCAGTAACCTTTACCGGTCCATCCTGGACATTACTTGTAGCTCCCTCTTGTTGGATGGTAACCTGGTGCAGCCGGTTATCTTGCATAGCTTCTTTAAATCCTGGAGGTGGGCCATCACTGACGTCAACATTCTGGTCCAGCAGTGTGTGAACCCATCTATTCGGGCTGGGTGGCATAGGCCCTCGTCTTAGCACTGCATGGGCCTCTTCCATGAGCATTGTTGAATCACCAACCTCCTCGACCCAGTGTAGGAGTTGCCCATCAGAGACCTGCACCTGGTCTCTTTCCTGTACCATTCCATGATGGCATTGGCCCAAGTCACATGTGTGATGGTCAAGTCGCATTAAATGCACTTCGCCAGTTTGATCTTGATTAGCTTCTCCCCTTTTCTTTGGTGGAAGCTGAGCCAAGGTTGGCCTATCTGCATGCGTTAGATCTCCTATCGAACGACTATCATTTAGCATGGTATTCCCAAGATTGGGTTGATTGTCTGCATGACCTACGCCCGCATCATCCAATTCCATAGTCCTAGCATGATCATCACGTATCATCAGCACTCCAGTGCGGCCATGGGAGCTTGCTTGCACACCTGAACCTTCTCCCACCTTTGACTCCTTACCTTTCCTTTGTTTCATTGATTCTTGTTTTTTTTTTCTACGAATAATATCCCTGAGATAAGGTTCATCAGGCTCCCCATTGATGGCATAGTCCTGAACATCATACCTGATTCTTCGTTTTTGCGGTTCAATCTCCATAAATTCACTGTATCTGTCAAGGCCTCCACCTTCATGGTGAAAGTTAAAACTATTGATGCTGAACATGCATTCACCAACCGTATGGTTTACACAGCCATAGTTGAGACAAAACTTTCGTAATAACTCATATCTAAAGTTAACCCATTGTCCACGAAGTCCAAGTTGGAATCTCATACCAGGGAGAAGGGCTTCATACAAGTTTAAATTCATCTTTACACAAACATGATGGTAAGAGGTATCCTCCCCTGGCATCATTATGGCCTCCACTTTCCCCATGTTTTCCATCATCACCTCGATAAACTCTCTATTTGATAAGTAGGCAGGCAGACCCCATAATTGAATCCAGAGGATCATTCTCTCAATCACTACCTCCTCAGCATCTAATATAGAGTTGATAGGACCAGTAGGGAGGATCATACCTTGTATATGCCAAGGACGGTTGGCAAGAACTATTCGCCTGTCACCTTCTGTAGCGAATCCCACCATGATCCTCTTTGCATGCACCTCCTCCACTTTTGTTATTTGCACTCTCCGCCATATGGTTCGGATGAACTGCTTGACGACTTGGATAGGTTGTTTCTCAGGGATATCTACCACTACCACATACCCCCAAGCCTCATTCATCCCTTCTATGAGCTGCTGGGAGGGTGCAAACTCCACTCGCCGAACAAAAGGAAGAGCTAACATACTTAGTTTTTTTGTAAGATCCTCCATTGCCTAATATCAGGTAATATAAGCAGCAAGGCTTTGATTCTTCTGGCCACACACAAGTTTACCTCAGTTTCATTCTACGAAAGCCCAGGAGACATGTAACACTCTCAAGCCCATTGAACTCCTCTATGTCGCTCAACTTTCCACAATCTCACACAAAAACTTAGGGAAAAATAATAATAGAGAAGATCGGAGGAGTAGATAGGTAAAAGAAAAGAACGGTAGGCTAAGAATTAGTAGAATATGGAAACTCAACTCGTTGTTGGCTTCGCAAAATGCTACAGTAGACTTATATATGGATCTTAATTTCTGAGGGAAGATGTCGTATGAAGACGGTGTAGTACGCGTACAAGAAGATGGCAAGTTTAAGTAGACCCACTCTGGCATCAAGTTGGGGATAATGAATATGAATAACCTTACCCAAAAGCTCCCTCGCAACGTCAATTCACAGGAGCACGACATAGTGCAATTCCTAATTAGCCGTTTAATTGAAATCCAATGGCAATAATCAAAGTTCAAACTATAGAAGACCAGAAGTCCCATCACGGCTTCATCCAATCATATCCACCCAGTCAGCATGACACTCAAGGCCAAGGTTGGCTGTAGAAGTGCATTGGTCATATAGTGCACTACTGCTCATCCCAAGACTATAAATTGAAATTACATGTCGGAGGAAGAAGACAAAACGACAATGTATATCAGTATATGGGTTGATCGAGTAACCAAAGGGGGCGCAATTTTTTGGATGCTAAAAAGGGTTAAAGCTGTTGTGGCTATTGGAATACTGACAAGTGTTGATCTTTACTACTAAGCTAAGGAAGTTCTAAGCTCTGAATAACACACAGGTTTTGCAGGTACCCAACAAATTACTCCACAAACATGACTCTGGCAAGACATGTTTGAACGCCTCGAGCAGAAATGAAGCCGCTGTTATACAGAGCTTTTTCTGTTCTTTCTTGGTAACTTGCTGTTATACAGAGGTGGGGCCGAACTCTTTCAATTTATCACCAAACTCTCCAAGGAAAATGAGAAAAGAAAAGAAAAAACATAACGTAAAAACCATAAGGTGACTGTCGCGGTCATGTACATGCAAGACAATTCGTCCATATGTGCCAAAATCCACACACAGGATTCTGAAAATGCAGACAGTGAAACAGACTAAATTGCCACCATTTCTTCTCAGATCATAAGTAGGCAAATCCTACTTTTCTGGCTTGGTGGGGGTCTCTTCAGGTGGTTTGGGCACCGGTTGAATCCTTACATAGGGATTTCGAGTCAATGTTTCTCCTCTCAAAGCAGCTACATACCGGTCATTTGTGTCCTCTTTTCGCTGCAGTTCCCCAAGAAATTCTGCAAGCCTCTCCCGATTAACTTGACCCATCATCTGTTAAGGAAACATTGGATAAGTATAATTCCTACTAGACGATATGAAAAATACTTTAACCTAGTTCACAAAAATTACCCCCCCCCCCCCCCCCCCCCCCGGGAGATTAGAAATGCCAGAATTGGAATAACACTTGATATTATCATTAATGTCCAGAAAATATCATATTCGTGGAGGAGAAACATAGATATACTCCTATAGTTCGCAAAACCCAGAAGATTGAACAACTGTAACCTCTGCGCATAACATAGTTCACAAAAGACACATTCCAGTAAAACTGAGTAGCGGAAGATATTCCAATTTATATGAAGCACCAAACATAATGCATTAAAATCATCCATTCAGGATAAACAAACAGATATAATCAACAACATATAGCCAGACACGAAGATCCATTACAATACTAAAAATTGGCGGTTATTTCATGCAAAGCGGTTTCAATCAAAAGTAGGTATTACAGACCTATTAGCTCGCATCAAAAGAATCACTTGTGACTCAGGAGATGCCGAAGCAGTTTCTATAATCCAGAAGTACTTCAAATCAAATTCTTTTGTACTATGTAAACGTACACTGTTTGCAGATGAAAGTTTACCAGTCTCATGAACATACAGGTTAACTAAAGTCATGAGTTGCACAAAACAAAATGGCAAGGAGAAACTTAATTGACAATAATGTCCTAAATTTGATGATTTTGTTTCACCAGAGTGAAAATCAAGTTAATTCTATAACAATAGAATAAGAAAGCTTGAACTCTAGTATACATTTATATTCTAATATATATAAAAGAAGGTATTAGTGTATCTGTCCATAAAAGCTTAGGATAAATTCAATAGGCCAGATATTAAGCAAGCACCACTCTATGTAATACCAGAACTCGACATGGAAAAAGCAGAAGTCAGGCAGCACAGTTGTCATTGTGCCAATCACTGAGAAAGATGAACCAATTGATAATTGTCTTCAATAAGAAAAGAAGGGACAATAACATGGAATTTTAATAACAAATCTCTAATAGCATGGAACCTAATAACACTGATTTTTATAACACTCGACTCACTTATCATAAGTAACCACATCAATCATGTGGACCACTGTGAAACTCACTGAAGAAACATGACTAGTATATACATAGAGGTCAAGCCAGAGACATCAGAGGTATAGTTTCCATCACTTACAATCGACTTGCCTCAGGTGACCATGATAATGAATTTGTAGTCTTTTAAGCAATCACAAAAGAGTTGAGGGTGGGGAAACCTAAAAAATTCAAACTTAAAAAACTGAAAATTTTAAATGATAAACGCTCATATGAGAAGAATCAGTATTGAGAATAAGTCAGGAGTTTTATGAACAAAATGCATTTCTGATAGCATCCTTTTGATCAATGTTCACCTAAAAGGTTTATGGAAAAAATTTGCCAGTATGCTAAACAGAACAATATGGCAAGGATACACAGAATTGGCAAATGGTATGCTAAATTTGACAATTGTGTTTCCATCGCAGCAGAATTCAAATTAACTCTTGAGTATGAAAGCTGGGTGTCTAGTAAACCAATCTGTTTAAAGAAAAGAAAAACATTATATCTGTCCAATAAGGACCTTCCTGATATTTTTCTACAATTAACTCCAGCAAAATTTCCTCGTCTATATCATTGACAGCCATTTCCTGGTTATAATCGTAGAATAGACAACTCAAAGGTCTTACCACAACATTTATAAAGCATCTCATCGCCAAACCCGGTCTTTTGATTGACAAATTGTTTCCTCACTTCCAAACCCAGACACGGCAATAACAAAACTCAGGCAGCAGGACAGTTGTGATTGTGCCAATCACCTAGCAACCTAAGACCTGCTTCGTGTGAAAGATGAAGAAGTCTACTCCCTACGTTTGACAGTACCATGTAATTTGGTAATTTGTCTTCCGGTCAATCACGTTTCAGATGAACCTCACGTCTATTCAAACTTAATTCATTTAACTTTACCTAAAGATACGTAACTTAACCAGCAGTAGATGAATGGCCGAAAAGCATGGTGCACATGAATAAATACAATCACACTCAAAGATAAGACTAGAAAATGCACATCCTCAAAACCACCCATAAGAATCATCATGACATAATGATTCACAAAACAAATCAATAAGCCAACAAATCTAAAAATTATCACATTAAACCCAAACTGAAACAGCAACAACATCAACGCTCGTGCCCCATCAAAAAGGTCATGATTCATAAAATGCATAAACATATCAATATATTACACCAAGCCATGAGCATATTATCATGTAAACCTACAAAACATAACCCATTACACCAGTTTACCCCAAATTCATACTCCCTCCGTCCAATATTACCTGTCTGCATTAGAGAAAGAAAATGCAAGACAGGTAATATTGGACGGAAGGAGTATTATAGTAAAATGTTATCGAATGTGTATGCATATCGTTGTAGGGCCTTTCAGAACGAATTTGAATCGAAATTAGAAAAATATAGGACAAATTGATTGATTGTTGGGTAATTGAGGAGGAGGAAGAAGAAGAAGAAGCGAGGACTAACGAGGGATTCGGGGCGGGCGGTCTTGCGGAGGTGGGCTTCGAGCTGGTCGTTGCGGGAGCTGGTGGCCTGCATGACGCAGTAGCCGATCACGCCGGGGACGACGCCGCAGATGGTGGCGAAGGCGAAGAAGAAGGGCTTGGAGTCGCGGGTTCTCCGGACCAGCCACCTCCATGTCTCGCTCTTCTCCCACAGGATCGACATGAGACTTCCGGCCTCCGACCACAACCACCTCCTCCAGCGACCTTATGATGGACCATCGGACCAGTTGGGGGCCCATTATGGATTTTCCTCTTTTCAGGCCCAAATGAGATGGTTTCTACTCTCTTCGGTCACGGAAGCCTCTAATTTATTAAATACACAAAAACATTTACCGATCAGAAACATTATTCAAAATATTTTCCGATCTCGGTATCTGATGAGCCATGCAGGCGTCAGTATGGTGTGGCTTTTTTTTTAACGCTGACCCGAAAGGCATCGGTTCAACCGACGCCTTTCAACTTAAGAGAACCGACGCCTCCCCTTTACAAACTGAAATCGTTTAAATTGAAAGGTGACGGTTCAACCACGCCTTTAGTTTAAATTGGAAGGCATCGATTAGCCAAGGTTTTCAAAATCAGACCGGTCATCGACCCGGATTGATGGCCGGTCCAGTTGGACCGCGGTCAAATTAAAGTTGAACCGGATTAACCCGGTAAGAGTGAAGCCAACCTTAGATATATGAAAAATATATATTTTAATATCAAAGTGTTTGTAGCTCAACTGATTAAGGCTTGGGTACTTGTATGTAAGTCTCAAGTTTGAATCCCCCTCAAAGCAAAAATTTTTCATAAAAAAAAAATTGTGACATGGATCAGTCCGGTTTTGAAAACTATGCCCTTAGCACTTTCACCTCCATCGTCCTTCTTTAAATAGAGGCGTTGGTCTATTGCAGGCAAAGAGGCGTTGGTTAAACTGACTCTTTCTCTTACGACTTTCCACTGCTCCATACCAAAATGGGAAATATAAATTTGTTAACACCTGATAACACAATATAAGCATTCTAAAAATCTCAAATAATCATTAAACTTGCACATAAATAAATAAATGCATCTATTACAAAGTTAAATATATAATACAAATACTCATAAAATTACAAGTGTTCAGTCAACTCTTCTTTCCCTATTCCTACCTCGTCCTCATATTCGAGCTGGAATCTGCTCAAGCTCGACATCAGGTATAACATCTGAAGACGAAGGTCTAACTAGGCGAAAGTTGGGGTTCGTTGTATGCTACTGATATAGACAAATCATCTTCTTCATTATCTTCTACACGCCTTCCCCTCAACTTTCCACTTGACCTATTTATGCGAGAACTCCTACTTCCGCATTTGCCATCATTTGCAAACTTAGGCATACGTGCTTCTTTTTCTACAAATAGCTTGACGGTATACACACAAGATGCAAGATAGAGCATTTGTTGCATAAAGTTGTCATCATCAATTAGTAGTACGGTAGTCGTTGTTCCAAAAATAGGCATCTTGTACTTGATACGAATTTTCCAAAATCTTTGGTCCTATCCCATTTTATTGGCCACTTGCATCTCTAGTTCCTCGTAAGTACTTGGCTTAGTAATAAATAATCTTACGATTTCACCACCTTTGTATTCACCTCTATCAATTCTGCCACCATGCCTTACCACAAACGAAACCATTTCTCCTGTCATTTCTACTCACAAAACATTTTAACAAACACTAAGAAAATACTACATAAATATGACATAATCAATTTCATATAATGCAAAAGCTAAATCAATACGTATTATAACTTCGATTCAGATATTAAACATATATTACCTGTAGACAGAGAGGTGAGCGATGAAGGGAAAAAGAGCTGCTCGCTAGTGATGGGGCGAGGAGGTGGCTGGAGAACGTGCTGGCCGAGCCGAGGCGGTGGCCAGAGGAGCTTGTCGGGGCGAGCGACGGGGGAAGAAGAGCTGGCCAGAGGAGGTGGTCGGGGCGAGCGTGGGAAGAGAAAGGGCTGGCCGGACGTGGATTGCCACCAGAGAAGAGAGGGGAACAAAGACCCGGACGTGGATCGCCGTCGAAGAAGAGAGGGGAACGAAGGCTAGGGCTTGGTGCTGCCGAGCACGAGCCCGATGCTGGTTCAACCGACACCTTTCGTTATAATGGAAAAATGGGATAAGGGACATAAAGGCATTAGTTGAACTAATGTCTTTCGGGTCAGCTTTTAAAAAAAAAGCCACGTAGGCGCCAGCGGCCACACTAGCGCCTGCGTGGCTAGTCAAATACCTAGATCAAGAAATATGTTGAACAGTGTTACCGATTGATTTTTTTTAATATTATTTAATAAATTCCCCATTTGTAAATGGGTTCACTTTATGAAAAATGTTTTTGATTACGTAGCTTTATGACCATTTTCAGCATCTTTTTTTTATATAACAAGGGCCAAGGGGTGTCCGACAGTCCGGGTCCTGAGGACCCGACTAGAAGGGGTAGGGCACCTAGCCTCTTAAAGTACCGTGTATCCCGCTGTGTAGATTATTGCAAAACATCCAGACTGGATTCTGGATATCTACTGTAGCATCCATGTGGATTTTTACATCCAGCTGAAATACGTCCTGAGGTGTTTCAGCTGGATATATAAAATATCCAAATGCTACAGTGTAGCAAAACATCCCATCTGGATGGGCTTTTAATCACGCCCCAAACGGCCTAACTAAGGATATAATAGTTGTGGTGGCCAACGGAGCAGAGATTCGAACTTATGACCTCTGCTTCGAGGCAACACGGCTATCACACCAACACCCCACAGTTTACGTTTTTCAAGATTAATATAGCAGTACTCTAAGGCCTTATTTGGTTGCCCAAAAAGAAGCTGGATTCCTAAGAATCCAGCTTCTTTTGGGAGGAGGAGATTTCCCAAAAGAAGTCATAAGAACTTCTTTCAATGGCATTTAGCGTAAAATTCAGAAAATGATAGGGGCATTTTTTTTTTTAAAAAGCTAATGATGTGGTTTTTTGTTATCAAATGCCTTTGTCTTGTTTTGAAAATTACAGTTTTTGCTACTATGACCTAAATTCATCCAATGAAGTTGATTTTGGCCAACCAAACACCACTTTTCTTAAACCTAGATTCATCTAAAAAATTTGGATTTCCTACTCCTAGAAATGCTAACCAAACAAAGCCTAAATTTGTTGGACTCCAAGGTCCGGACAAAAAAAGGGTCCACCCCCTTCTCCCGTTGCTCCTGTTTGTGTTTTGGTTGGTAGGGAGCAAAGTCACATGTAATGATGGGCCCGTAATTTTTCAAATGCTACTATTATAAATTATGATTTTGGCATAGACTGTGCGAAAAGTTGTGCGTTGGAAAGATCTCAATTTTTTTGAAGAGTCTACTTTAATAAAGAAACACTACTGGTATAGGAATTACGGGTTATTGTAATTGAGGACGGTTTACATGAGATCCTTCTCATATAAGGAGCATGAGGCCAATCTTTTGGGTATTGGATTCCAATCCAAGGGTGGAGTGAGTTCCTTATAGGCGTCAGATCAAGATCTAACTTCCCATTTAAACTTTTCCCATTGTGATTTGATGTAATCTCTATTATGTATAAATCATATTCTTGTTCACACAAAAATGGATCAAGTTCTATTTATAGAATTAGCACTGATAATTTTTCTCTTTGGCATTTGTTAGGAAAAGCATGTGAATGATAAAGCCAGTTGGGCATATAGTTGTGGCTGAAACTTCATAAATGCAATTCACATGTACAAAAGAGAGAGATTATTTTGTTAGAGACATTTTTTCTCTCTATGGCATTTGCGAATTGCGATAGAGATTTTGTGAATTTGGCTTGTATAATATTGTTTTATATACATCCCTTCATCAAGTAATTCTAATTTTAAAAGGTTGAATTTTCTACCAAACAGGTGTTTTTTATTTTTGAAAATTAGTACAGTTTTGCCAAACAGGTAAAAACTTGAAATGCATTAGTTTCAGAAATTGGGGCAAAAAATTTAATGCACTGGATCTTGGGGTCAAAAACACTTCAAAAAGGAAAATGCTCCCAAACGGTTATGAATCAAAGAGTGCCACATGAAAAAAGAAGCAAAGAGTGTTATCCTTTTTCATGTTAAATGAAAGAGTTTTACATAACTGGCTCTTGGATCTTGAAAGCACAATAATGCCATAACTGTGGTACTATTACGGTCCCTAAGAAGCTATGTTTTGAAGGAAAAAACACTTGCTATATTGCTCGAAGTAACCCCTTTCACCAAAACAAATAAATATAACACCCATGTTAGCTGGCATATTATCTGGCTATAACTTCTATAATGGGTCTCATCAGAGTTCAAAAGGATACGAAGTATGACCATGAGCAACGGTATTTATGCTTGCTTCAGGGACAAATGGCCTCACCATGATGGGCTGGTCCATGTGAACACCCTCCATGGCCGTCAGTGTACATAATATCATATAAACATATATTGTAAAGTTGATTAGCAGTTGGAGGAAAAGAAGGTAAACAAGGAAGAGATAGAAAAGAAGAAACGGAAGCAGTTAAATTTACAACTGCATAGAATCTCCCCTTTAGAGTGTGAAAGTTCACATTTTGATATGTAATTCTCTGAACCAAGCTACAGCTACACTCCTAAATTAATCAAGTCTTTCAAAGAGTTCATATTATCAATTTCCAACAAAATTGTGGACCTAACAGGGTATGAAAGGATTCTTCATAAAAAATAACAAGGAAAGCCTTCAAAGTCACGTAACTTAGCTGACTTCAAAATTCAGACTCCTCCAGTGTCACCTTTGAAAGTCATGAATTTCCCACAAAGGTGTGGACCGAACTGGATATGAAAGGATTCTTCTTGAAAATAATGAGCAAAGACTTCATAGTCACATAGCTTCTACTGCTTTATAAGATCTGCAGTCTATAGCTGAGCTCAAAGTGCAGAATCCTCCAGTTCATCTTTCTTTTTTTGGGAAACAACTCCTGTGTCACCTACAAACAAGAAAAACTGGTAAGGTCGAGAATGAGCACAAAGGTATCATCATCATCATCATATGCCTTATCCCAGCTAATATGGGGTCAGCGGCACAGATTATATACCAGTACCAGACTAATTTGTAGCATAAAAAGTAGGAGAATGAGCACAAAGGTATAAATGACAAAAGAAGGAGATATCTGTAGTGAAACAACAATACTAATTTATAGCATCAAAAAATGTTTTTCAAATCTATATCAAGAATCTCAATATATCGAGAATCTAGTATGCAATTATGAACAAAAAGAAGTGTAGACCACCTTGATGCAACTCCCGAGGAGATTTGGCAGAGAAATCTTACTTACTATTATTAAAATAATATCGGATCCTGGAAAATGTGAAGGAAAACTCTTAAGCAAGAATCAGCAAGAAAACTGACGGAATTAAACCAGCAAGTTAGAGACACAAACAAGTATCACATTATAAAACCCAAAATTGCAAGACCAGTCCATATAGCACCAGAGTAGCAGAGTGGGCCAGCATAATGATACTACTGATTGGCTTTTTTTAAGTCTTGCAAAAAGGTGAAACCAATATTGTAACAGGAAGGTGTGGACTGAAAGAGGTAGTACAGGCATTATTTTGAACATGAATATGAGGGCAGACTGACTAATCAAATAAGATTCTGCTGCTCCTGCCGATCTCTAGTCTATATAGCTCAACACAAACTGCAAATTTCTCAGTTCCACCAACAAATAATAATGAGTCAGGGTTCTTTTCAAGCAATCGCTAAAGAGGAGAATAATTGAAAAGGATTTCTTTCCAGAGAATCATGTCCTGGGAAGGTCAAAGTAGCTTTAGTATCAATAAGGAGAACCAATTGGCCATGCCAATATTATGCGAAAAGATGAGACAATGTATGTCCTAGGATTTAGGAAAGGTGTGCACCGCAATGGACACTAAAGCTACTACTATTAAGAACTATAACAAGCAAGGACTGCATAGTGAAATAAGCTTCTGCTGCTCTTAAGGTTTTTCAACTTACCAACCTGGAATGAGGAAACAAAATGCAAAACTTGAAGACAACAATCTAAATGCAAATTAGGATGACTGAAATAAAGGTTGTTTGCAACTAACCCACATATAATCTGAGCCCACTTGGCATGAGTAACCTTCTAGCCAGTTCACCAGTATTAAACAGACATGGTTCCTAGAGGAACTGACAGCTTAATTCCAATCATCTAGCATGCATTTAGCATACTCTATAAGAACAAGTCATAAAAATGTTATGGAGCACTACCAGAATAAATCTAGCCAGACAATTTACTTCATAGAAAAATACTTGTTCCCTGACAATGCAAGTGATTGTTTCAGAAAAGCAAAGCAAGTACTACTGAGCATAAAGTGTCAAACACAGATGATACCTCTCAGCCGATTATGTTAATCTCTTCGCAAGCCATCTGATTTTCACCGATCCCCTTTTGCCTGGTACAACTTCATTAACTCAGGAAATTTCTCTTGGTATATGACTACATATTTTGCTAGGAAATCTTTCTCGTTCATATGCAATACAGCATAGAGATTCCAATCTTTCTGAATTAGTCCTAGCTTCATAAGCATCTCCAAAACGCTATACCTTGGCATTATCCTATGCTCCAGACTAAACAAGAGAACATTTGGATATTTCGATATGACTGTAGGAGCAAACCCCATTCTACCAACAATGAATTTCATCATTTTCCTGATCTTCTCCTCTGACATGACGAAAATCCACGGCTGCACTTTAAAGGCTGACATAATTTGGGCATCCGACAGACCCACGCTCTTAAAAACCTCTAAATTACGTTCCCACTTGTTCTTAACAATCTTGGCGAAGATGGCCACAATAAATACATAGTTCAAAGGGTCAATACCCATTCCTTTTACCTCTGCCACAACCTCAGTAAACCGAGAAGGCTCTGTACGCAGCATTCGTGTGGAACGCATAAATACCTTGGAAACATTCGACATGGGCACCCCATTGATTAGCAAAATCTCAATGTTGGCTGCCACGATTTTGGACTTGCATACCTCAAGAAGCCAAGGGTTGCCTTTCAAAACATCAATTAAATCTTTTCCATTCAAAGCCAAACTCTTGAGCGATTCAGCAGCAACGGCCAGCTGATTCTTGACGCTCAACCCCAATACGCGTGGATACAAAGTGACCGTTCTGGCCAAATCGGAGCGCGAAACACCAATTCCCTCCAAGAACTCAAATTTGGGCTTCAAAGTCATGTGTGGGTCAGAGTGGAGCAGCTTAGGGCGGAATTCAATCAACCCTACGACTTGGGTCTGAGTGAAACCCCAGGATTTCAAGAATTGCACGACGGCGTCCGGCTTCGCCGGCGAGCGAATCGTAAACTTTTTGCAAACCGATTCAGCCGATTTCGGTGACAATCCGCAAGAGTTGACAAGGTAAGACAATGTGAGAGATGGTGGTGATTGGGTGTTGGGGTTTGATGATGAAAGCCATCTCCCAACAACAACAACAAGTTTGGTAGTTCCGAAGCTAGTGCGCAGACTACTCAACATTAAAATTACTCGGAAAAGAAGAAAGGGGAGACTTACGAATCTGCTGCCAAGAAGGGAACTTTCACTGCAGAATCCGGCGAATTCGGTCGCCACTGTCCTGAGGTGTGAGGGAGAAGAAAGGACAAGGTTTTGGGTTTTTGTTCAAAAAAAAAAACAAAAGAGGACACATAATATGGGACGTTGAATCAGTGACAAAGTACGGGTACGGAAGTAGACTACGTACGGTAGAAAAAAAGAAAAATACGGCAAAGAAATATGAAAAAGTGCAGGAAAATAATAAATACTTCATCCGTTCCAAAATATTGTATACATTTGAGAAAATTTTTATATCCCGTCCAAACTCATATGCTTGTTCAGGAACTTAAGTTCGAGTCAATCCTTCAATTCTCCTCCAATTTTGGAAAGATGAAGTCACGTGATTTGGTTAAATGTATATAATATTTTAGAACAGTGAATATTTTTAAATATATATAATATTTTGGAAGAGAAGGAATATTAAAAATTAATTATAAAAAATTAAATTAGTTTATTTTGAAAAACCTTATGGTAATAATAACTCCGTCCCAAGGGAGTATGAAGCTAAAATAAGTAAAATGTGACAATGTATGGGAAGAAACACACAACAAATGTGTACTGTATGTGTTGGATACAAATAAAAAGTGTACTCTATGGAGAAAGATATGTACGTTAAAAATGCATTCAATTATCATATGAAACGACCAGGGTGAAACATGGGAGTACATATATAAAATGTGTTAACACGTCTAGGGGAGGACGCAGGATTTTTAGTCAATAAAGTCATAAGATCATGAAACATTAAAGTTTTTTGTTCTTTATAATTAAAAAAAATGGTAAAAACTAGGTGCACTCGAGTAAATCGTATAGGAAAACTAGGTATTTGTGATGATTACACCGCTGGATTAAAATCCAATGGCTCTTGGTGACTCAACTCATGCACATGCGCATGAGCCATGTCTCATATAAACGAGACACTTCACATAAAATATGTTTACAATTAAACACCAGAGGTATAGATCAATTAAGATTGTCTAGGGTAGGGAACTAATGGTATGCAATATGTATACCATAGTCTCGATGCTAGAATCGGATAATCAAAGTGTCGGTCCAATGGCAAGGTGTGTCTAGAGGTAGCAATGGGCCGGGCCTGGCCCATTGGAGGCCCATGCAGTCGGACCAGGCAAGTAGCAAGTGTAGCAAGTGTCTACATTCCACCGTTGTCAGATCTAAAAGCAGACTCCGATGCTACTGTAGACACCAGGGGCGCTAGTAGATCACGTGCTAAGGTGGTAAGCACAAGATAGCTCTTTTCATGGGTCTGTCACCAAACTAGCACATCTAAGGAATCAACAAATAATTAGGCATTGGAATGAAAATTAATAATAGAAAGAGCTTGAAGAATGAAGAACGAATAATAATAATTAAAAAAATAAATAAGAAGTATATTTACCGAGTTTTGATCTTTGAGAAAGCTTAGAGAGTTTTGATCCTTGAAAAGAATGAAGAGCTTGAAGAATGAAGAGTTTTGATCCTTGTGAATGATTAGAGAGTTGGAAGAGAAATTTGGAGTAGATTAGATTTGAAGAGCTTTGATCTGTTATAGATTTTGAATTTTAATAAAATGAAGTAAATACCCATCAAAATAGTAAAAAATAAATAGTTTTTAAGGGTTGTTTGGTCCAGACAAAATTTTGCTCGTTTGATAACCATCCAACGACTCTCTGTGTTGGATGGTAGCAAAAGCCTTCTAACGGTTCTCTGTTTTGAGCCGTTGGATGGTCATCCAACGGTCGCCAATGACTTCCAACAACTCTTTTTTTAGATCCATTGGATGATCATTCAACAGCCACTAACGACTTCCAACGGCTCTTTTTTATGAGTGGTTGGATGATCATCCAACGATGGATTTTTTTTCATTAATTTCTTTTTAAAAAATGGGGTTAGGCCACATCTGGGCTATGGACCGGGCTGCGGTATGGGCCTGGCCGGGCTGGGCCCATGGGCCTAAGATTGAGGTCTAGCTCTAACCCACATTCCCTACGCGAGCAGCCCAGCCCATTGCCACCTCTAGGTGTGTCACACGAAAACAAATTGTAAGGGCTTGGCTACCTACTGGGGCAGTCTACGTTGGGGTTAGATATATCCTATTAAGGATCATATTTATAGGTTTAAACTGGTTTTAAGGGTTTTCTTCGTTCATAAATTTGTATAGGACTAGTTTTAAGGGTCGGGTTGGAAAGCAATAGCCAAAATACTATGACCTAACTGGGTCAGTCATTTCTCACAAAGGGGTCAATCAGTAGGCGTACTTCTTTAGGGTGCGTTTGGAAATTAAAATATTATTTTCACCTATCAAGCGTTGGGATGAAAATTTTCACACTGATTTGTGAAAGGTGAAATCTGTTTGGGAACTGAAGATAAATTACACTAATTTGTATTTGAGTTATCGTGTAATCGATTACACAATGGGAAATGATATTTGTACAGCAGATTCCTACACATTTTCCCTACACAGCTGATGTGTTGGGAAATGAGTGGGTGAACTGATATGACCCCACATTAGTTCACCCACTCATATCCATACACATCAGCTGTGTATGGAAATGTGTAGGAATCTGCTGTAGGGTTATCACTGCCCTTACACAATAGCTTTTTAATGGGACAAACTTCAACGATGCATTTTTTACTCATTTCTGTTCTGTTTTGGCCCATTTTTTTAATTCTTCTTTTTTTTAATACTCTTTCTTATAATGATGATATCATAAATATGTTGAGCCACTGCGTACTATTTATCGTAGATTTTGAGGTATTTTTTATAGGATATCAAGGTCATTAAGATATCATGATGATTAGAAAGATCATAAAAATAAGGAAGAACAAAAAAAGGCAAAAAACGGACTAAAAATGAGGGAGATATGAACGGTTGAAGTTTGCCCCATTTTAATGCAGTATTACACAATACAGTGTGCTATCGTGTAATCGATTACACAATAGCTCACTGTCGATTACACGATAGAATATTGTATCGTGTAATCGATTCCACGATAGCCGAGCTAATAGCACTGGTACACGATAACTTTTTTAATGGGACAAACTTCAACGATGTGTTTCTTACTCATTTCTTTCTGATCCGTTTTGGCTCTTTTTTTATTCTTCCTCATCTTTAGTGCTCTTTCTTATAATGACGAACTAAAAATGAGGGAGATATGACACAGGGGGGCTCCCTCAGCTCAATGGTGCGGCATCAGGGTGTAGGCAAACACTAGGGTGAGGGGGGGCATGGGCACCCTCGGCTCAAAGGGGCAGCATCAGGGTGGAGGCTCCTCGGCCATGGTAGGTGAACACCGAGGGGACAAACTTCGCCTCATGATTTGGGAAAGAGAGCTGATTTTTTTTCGTTGAAGAGGTGCGATGACTGATTCGTCAGTATACTTCTCACTTCTTTGAGAATCAGGTTTTCAGTAGTAAAAGGTGAAAATTTTCAGCATTTTTAGCTTCCAAACGTTTTTCAGTCTCATAGCATTTTTTTTGGATCTAAAATGTAGTTTTTTTTCGGCTTCCAAACGCACCCTTAATTAAAAAAAAAATTCAAGGCCAATGGGGTCATCTGACCCCAAAGCCTTCAATGTAAATCCGTCCAATTGTCACATGAGACGTTGGTGTGTCTACAACGTCTAGGGAGTGTGGCAACTTACCCACGCTCAAACCTATTTGTCTGGTATTCCCCTTGTGCATGGGTCTAATAACTTCTAGGTAGTGAGGTAGTGTGGAAAAAAAATATCACATTCCCCCCGTAATACTATCTAAATGTTGCATGATAATTCATTATAGTTAATAGATAACTACAAAATCAGAATAATTTAACATCTATGAAGTAGACAAATATATATTAGTATTTGATAAGTAAACCAAAAGCACATGTCAGCTTACTTATTTTCTGTTAACTTATAACTAATTCCGAAATGCAAATCTCCTAAATCTATGCTAAAATTTCACCGGGTCAGTTTAAAAATGACAAATGCCTCTATATTGTGTACTCCATTTCATACTTCAGTTATAAGAGAAAGGCTAAAATCAAGGCTTTGGCATTGGAGTTGCTAGATGAATTGTGGAGCCCACATTATGTCCTCACCATACCACCCTTTTTCCATGTAGAACCAATTGTTGCCGACCCAAAAGAATAGGATTCTTCACATTGGAATTTAGAAGGAACCTCTAGAAGTGCATAACTTCAGCAACCATTTAGTTTGATTCAATAAGACCTTAAATTATATCTCCCTTAATGTAAACTTTTGTTATAAATTATTGCACAGATCGATTCTATCGCCCCATTGTTCTCATGCAACGTTGACACATTTGTCTATAACCAATGTGCCAACCTCCGGGGAGAACCTCCCTTATCTGAGGTCTTACTCATATATGTCGCCAACTCTTTCCCCTCCAATTCTTTCTAACTCAGGAGCTAACCTCTTTGTTTACTTGATGCATCAATTTGAAGAACAAATCTAAGACAAGTCCATATATTCAACAACTGCAGCTCACCTTCTTAGAAGGCCTGAAGTTGTTAGATGGATGATCAGGCAAAAGTCATGAGGAATGCTGAGTATAGATTTACTATATTGGATTTGCCAGAATTGGCTGTAGAGAGCATCATGGAGAGGCTCTCAACAGCTGATTTGTTTAACATGGCAGGTGTTTGCAGGTCATTAAGAGAGAGGTGTGGGAATGACCATTTGTGGGAGAAGCATTTGAAGAGAAAATGGGGAAGTATCATAGGCCAGGCTGCTTATACAGACTGGCTTTTGTTTACAGAATCAAGCAAGGGTCCCAGGTTGCTGGATGGAGGCAAGTTCAAAGGGTGGCTTAGCTCTGTGCCTTGTTTATGGCATCCATCTGGAGTCAGAACTAAGACAAATGCTTTTCCTTCTGATTCTATTATGAATTTGTTCCTCTCACTTGAGAATGGGAAATTCTGGTTTCCAGCTCAGGTTTTCAACCATCAGGTAACTTATCATGAATAGTCATTGACTGAGCACTTGAAATTTTACTGGTGTTTAGTCCTTTGGTGATTGGATTTTCAATGGGCTTTTATTCAATTAATGGAGCAAGAATTAAAGGATAAAGATTGCTCCAAATAAAAGTAATAAGGATAAAAAAGAACTAAAAACTTCGTGTCTATCTTTATTACAGAAAAAAATCGTGATCAGAGATTATTATGTTCATTAATATTTTTTTAAAGTTGTTTATGGTGTTTGATGGGCTATATTGCACTTCTTATGGATCTGGGGCCTGTGATTCTTACTTGAAGCCTTTGTCTCATCATGCAGACTCACCTAAATAATTATATTTGATTGTCGTTCTTATTAGGTCTTTGAGACTCATTAATTCCCAATATTGCTTTCATTATTTCAGCAGAAATGGTTTTGCTATGATGCAGTACTTAGCTATGATCGTTCCACAGACACATTTCATGCAAGGTATGCTCTATTATTCATTTTCACTTGTGACAGAGAGAATGCTATAATACAGACTGGTTAAATCCTAAAAAATTAAAAAGATAAAACGTGATCCTTGGTCTAATTGCAGATACCCACCTTATGGACAGCAGCGATTAGGTGTAGGGAAGGGGATTGAGTGGAACAGAGTAAGAGCTACACCCAGTGATGTTGTACCTTACAATCTTCATGTGTCAAGCTGTTTGAACGATCTCAACCCAGGAGACCATATAGAGGTTCAGTGGAGAATGAGAAAAGAACACCTTTCGGTATGTGCTTCCGAATAACAAAAACCTTGATATTCCATCTTGTTTTTTCAAGTGATTTATCTTTGTAATCTCTTCTGCTGTGAGAAAAGCTCAAAACTAGTACATGTTTGACTTGGAAACACACAATGTAATTCAGGTTGGTGGTATGGAGTTGTGGGTCATATAAAATCTTGTGATGGAAATAAGCAACTCTGCCGCTGTTTGCATAGTGGTATGACTACACAACTTGGCATGGGTAAATCTAGAAATGAGAAGAAAAAAACTTAGCTAATTAATTGGTAAGGCAGATTTTGCTCGAAGTAATATTTTTTGTGCCTTTCAGATTACGTGGTCATTGAGTTCAAGCAGTTTAGCATTGGATCGAGGTGGAGGAAGACACTCCTACATAAGAAGGATTATACAGAAATGGGGAATGGAGGAGATGGATTCTATGGAGGAATCAGGAAACTCTACAGTGAGGACGAGATGTCCATGTGGAAGAATTTGAGATGGCCAGATGAAGAGTTGCTTCATCTTCCACATATATAACACGCACAACCTTGCATAATGAAAAGGGAGGCAACATATATATTATGTATCATTTTGTTCCCAATACTGATAGCAGGACTTAAATTAATATGCTGTTTACTGTCACTTTGTCCAGATTTTCAGTAAAAGTACAATCTGGGTAACTAACTACCCTCTACAGTGCTCGGTAACTACTTGTGAAGTGAGACAAATTCTTGTTGACATTTAAAACGCCATGAAGAAGCACTACATATCCAAACCGGTAACTTGCGCAATAACGGCAAATGCTGATGTTAATTTCTACATCAATCTGAGTTTGGTAAATGTACATTTACGCTAGAGGAATGGCAAACTTAGATCACAGACCAAATGAATTCCGGGAAATTGAATCCCTCATTGCATGTTGGCATGACTGTGTGACAATCTTACACATGGTAATAGTTAATACAAAGCTATAGAATCTTATTATCCATCATCACAGCAAAAAACATCGTAGTCCAAATGTATGGTACTGGCAGCATACACTCCACTCCCCCATTTTTTGCCTACTATAAACAAGGAAGCTGATAACTATACACTGGTGTAGACATACATCAGCATTTGTATTGGACAGTGAAAGTGAGCCTCACATGGACCACTTTTTCATTGTCCAAAAAACACCCACCACATCATCGGTGTATGTCTAGCATTATCATTCTCCTATAAACAATATATTATTGTTTCCAAGTCATACATCCGAAAGCAGCTAACTGACAAATAAAACATTGATGCGTAAGGGAGCATCACTATAGTCACTAAGTCTACTCTCCTGATACTTAAATATTTTGCTAGTTGAACTTGTGAGCCTGAAAGTACTTTCTATTTACCACGTGTTCTAAAGTGCACGTTAGATTACGAATCTCATAACCCACTCCAAGTTTTTTCTAATTAGCTCCTTCCAGCTGCAAACCCCATACTGCATAATCTAACTCAACGTATACTGACAATATTATTGCAGGATGATAGGTTCCTCAACATTTTCCACTTCCACATTAGATAATCAACATGACAGACACTCACATTAAAGTTAAAGCAGTGCATTAAGGTGAAAATAATGACCCAAGGGACGGAGCTAAAACAAATTTAAACAACCGACTAACCATATAAATCCAAACCCCAGATCACACTGCATCAGAAGCAAACATACATACCACCTCATCACTGTTTCACTTAACAATTATAAGGCACACTTCCCAGTACAAAATAAAATCAAATAAAAATAGCAAAACTAATGGCTCTCATTGCTGAACATTGTATATAAGAAAGAAAACTACAAAAAAAAAGATTGGGCATACTTGATGCAGACTGGAGACTCAGAAGTTGAAGCTCATGAGACCCAAATTGAAAAGTGATAAACTGATAACTGCATCCATAATTATAACAAATAAACATAAAATCATCCATGCAAGCCTCTTCCTAAAATATATCTTTAATACTTTTATCTCTACAATTTTGCATAAAAAGAATAAGAGGGTTTTTTATTAATCTTCGTCCACTCCGGATTCGGTTATAAATTTCATCATCAATCAAGTTAAAGTGACGACTAATGTTTTATCTTTTCAAGCTACTGTACTCAATCACTGTGATTTCTTAGTTGATTTCTTTTATTAGCTCTTTTTTCTGAGTCATTTGAGGACTTGTTAGGTGTTTCACCTGCTTCTGCTTCTATACTTTCTTTCCCTTTTGGGGCTTTAATTTAATTTAATTTACCAAAAAAAATCATCCAAAAAAAAAGATGAGGTTGTGATAAAAGGAAAAAATGCTTGTCATTGACAAAGAAAGATTCGTCCAAGCAAACAAGATCATCTTCTTCTTCCCTATCCTTCTCTATCATCCCCCTTCCTTTGCAAAGATTGCACCATTTATGAACATTGTAACTCGGCCAAATTTCCCAAATGGCCGAGTCTTGTAAACCGAACCCCAATCGACCCGAACCAAGTATTGGGCCTCATTCAAGAAGCTCATTTTTTTCGGCCCAAGCCCAAGATGGAGGGAGTACTTTTTTTTGGGGGGGGGGGGGGGGGGGGTGCATATTGGGCCTCATCAAAATGTTAATAATAAATCCGGACGGAAGGAGTATATATTTTTGGGGGGCACAATGTAACTTTTTTTTGTGATACAGGGTACAAGGTAACTTTATACCTAAAACTTTCTGCAAACATAATCATTTTCTTACGATCAACACAACACCAAAAAGTACCATTTACACAACCTTTGACATAAGTGATTATCTTTTGAGTTTCCAATATGTTTAAGACAAATATTTTGCTGGCCGGCATTATGAGAACAACAAGAAGGACCAAGGGTCACGTGGAGGTGGACCCTAGAATTAGGTAAATTTATAATTTTTTTGTATATTCAATTATTTCTTCTTCATGATGCGGCAAACTCTCCTGAGTGGTGATGTGATGCTGGTAATAGATATTGGTCAGGCTAGACGAACTATCTATTTAAGAATGTGATTAATTGACATTCTTCTACCATAAAGGTAACGGAACACGCAATATATGGTGATCCAAAAAGGCGATGTAAGGTCTAATGCCATTATAGTTAGAGAATGCATAGCTTGCGTTGCAGCTACAACTCAAGCTAGTACAGCCGTGGCCATGATCCGAAGGCTAGGAGTCCAGCTTACGAGCACGATTTTTCTTCGTATTCTTTCCGTTGGGAGTTATTATTAAAATTTGGTTCTTCAAAATGAACTTTTTTGAAAAACCAAATGTTAATAATAATTAGGGACATTATGAAAATGCTAAAAGCCGTGCCAGAATGGTCGCATTGATAGCCTGGGCCAAGGCTGGCCCTCTATCTAACATGACATTTTTTCTCTACTTCAGTATTGAGGGCGTCTAGCGTGACCAAGTTTGAGGATGACCCCATGCCACCTTGGCATTGGCATGGGGCCCTGCAATTGTGAACTTACAATTTCAGCCGTACTATACTGAATTGTACGGCGCACATAGTTGAAGGGCATGTGTAATCATCCCACCTACCCCTTGAGGTGGTCTGCAACCAAAATTGGTCCCAAGGCACCTATGCACGCAGGTTGGTGTGTGCCGGGCGTGAATAAACTTTTCATCAGAAGAGAAAAATTACTCCCTCCGTCTTGTTTTGGATGCTCCATGTGGACAAGACTTAATGCTTCTTTGGTCAAAAACTGCATACTGAACCTCTTCTCTCACATTAGTTGGAATTTCCACCGTCCAAATATCATCAAAAATTTTCAGATGGAGCTATCAAAACAAGTCTTAGGTTAGGGATAGGGCTGCATCTCAGTTCGGTTTCGGTCGGTTCTTGCTGGAATCGAACAGGAACAAAACAGGAACCAAATTGCTGGAACCGAACTCGAACTAGAATGAAGCCAATATAGTAAGAACCGAATTGCAATCGAAAAATGATATTCAGTTATGTTCGGTTCCAGTTCCGAACCGAGATGTAAAGAGAAAACAACTTTTTTGTCCGTCAGCGGGTCAAAGGTTGAAGGAAATTGAAACTTAAATTAGGAACAAAAAATGAAATGAGGTAACATTGAGGTCAATAAAGAAAATATAAGTAAAAAAACATGGAGGTGGAGGACATATGATTTTTCACTTAACAATTATATTAAAAATGAGAAAATAAGTACTTGTTTAAGTGAAGAGGAGAAATGACGTCAATAAAGAAATATGGAGGTAGTGTGACAAAGTTTAAATAGTCATTAAGGAAAATAAATGTTTATTTAATAAGTGACAAAAATGTAAAAAATAATAGAATTTGAAAGAAATACTAAGGTAAAAAAAGGTTAAAAAAATAGTGACTGAAGATAGATATAAGGCAATTAATGACTTCTATAATATGCTATGGACGAAATAGGGGGAGAAAGACTTATATAAGATAGCTAAGTTAAGAGATAAGAGAAGTATGAACTTATAGCAAGTTAAATGTATTAAGAGTGAAGATCAAAGGATTTTAATTAAAGATGAGAAAATTAATGAAAGATTGCATGGATATTTTGAACATTTATTGAATAAAAATTGTAGTAGTGTAATGGAAATTGAGTCTAATCTTATTAAATAAATAACTTATTTTAGAAGATTATCTAGAAATGAGGTAGGAGCTACGTTAATGAAGATGAATAAAGGCAAAGGTCTAGGACTTGATAGAATTCATCTTGAAGTATGGAAGACATTGGGAAGTATTGGTTTAACTTAGTTGACTAGTTTGTTTAAAAATATTTGGAAGTCTAAGAGGATGTAAGAAGAATGAAAAAATATTATCATACTTTTGTATAAAAATAAATGGGACATCCAAAGCTGTACAAACTATAGAAGTATAAAATTTATGGAGCATGCTTTGAAGTTATGAAAGAGAGTAGTAGAATAACATTTGTGAAAAGTAACTACATTAACAGATAATCAATTTGGGTTCGTGTCAGACAAGTAAATAGCGGAAGCTATATTTCTATTACGACAGTTAGTATAGAAGTATAGGGATTGAAAATAATACATCTATATCACCTTCATAGATTTATAAAAAACCTATGATAGAGTGACGATAGAGCTCATTTAAGTATTTTGAAGAAGGAGACATCACGGCATCACTACCAATATCTTCACGAGTGGGTTGTGACTAGTGTACGAACAATTTTGGGGAAGGGGGGGACCAAGGATTTTTCAGTTACAGTAGGTCTTCATTAAGGGTCAGCCTTAAGTTCTTATATTTTTACTTTAATTATGGATGAGCTAAATAGACATATGGAAGATAGTATACCTTGATGTATACTTTTTGAAGACGATGTAGTTTTAATTGATGAGAGTAAGGTAGGTTTGAATTCAAAACTAGAATTATGGAAGGAGGCTATAGAATAAAAAAATTTCAAAATAAGTAGGACTAAGGGGCCGTTTGGGGCGTGATTATTGCAAAACATCCAGACTGGATTCTGGATATCTACTGTAGCATCCAGGTGGATTTTTACATCCAGCTGAAACACGTCCTGAGGTGTTTCAGCTGGATATATAAAATATCCAGATGCTACAGTGTAGCAAAACATCCCATCTGGATGTTTTGCTTTTAATCACGCCCCAAACGGCCCCTAAGGCACAGTGAATGGAATTTAATTTTAAGTAAGGTGGAACTTTAGTTAAAATAGATGGCAAAAAATGTTAATGTATGATCAATTCTGTTACTTATAATTCATTATTTATAAAAGATGAGATATTGATAGTGATATAATGCATAAGATAAATGCGAGGTGGGTAAAGTGGAAGGCAGCCTTATGAATTTTGCGTAATAGACGTGTTTCAAAAAAGTTGAAAGATAAGTTCGTAGGACAAAATTAGGCATTCAATACTGAATGGAGTGGAGTGTTGAGCACTAAAAAGAAGTCTCATAGATAAATAGAATGTAGCCCAAATAATGCTAAAGTGGATGAATGTGATAACTAAGAGAGATAGGATTAGAAATGAATATATTCGTGGTAGCTCATTAGAGATGTAGGTTGTGTTGGAATGAACATATGCAAAGAAGACTAATAAATGCATATATAAGAAAATTATAAGGGATGCATATAATCAATGCCAAAAGAGAGAGACCTAAGAGAACTTGGATGGAGTTAATTAAATAATACGGAGTATGTGACTTTACTATCTCTTGCAAAAGAATTGACACAAAATAATATATAACTTTAGTATCTCTTACAAAAGAATTGACACAAAATAATATATGATTTTAGTTTATCTTCGAAAAAGAGTTGACACAAAATAGGCCTAATTAGAAAAGTGCACTACTTTATTATGACTATGATCTCCGTTGAGATTTCCTCGAGGCAAAAAAGAGGCCCACACCATTGATGCCAAGCTTCACCCTTCTACAAGGTCCCACAGCATTAAAAACCTGCCATGGACCCCATCCGAACCTTTCCCGCAAAACATAGCAAAGTGTCGCGTCCACGAGTGGCCATGCAGCCCCCGCCTCTCTTCTCCACAACTCCCCCCTCCCCAAGACAACGCAGCGGAACAAACAAACACAAAATCCCAAGTTCCAAACAACCAAACTCTCAAAATCCAATATCACATCAAAGGATCACACACCTTCAAACGCTGTCCGGCATATAAGACTCCACTGTTTTTTACTACTGTTTTTTTTTTGTCAAAAGTTCTTCTTCATGCTGAATCTTAACTACCCAGCTCTTCTACAGTTTTTATTGTTTGTTGGGTTCTGCATCTGATTATCGTTTTTCTGGTATTGTTATTTCTTGGGCGTCTGAGTCACCATCTTTGGTAAAGCTTCCACAGAGAAATGAGGAGATTTTGTTCATTCTTTTCCAACTGGTTTTCCTAATTTAGTCATTTATCGGATTGGTTTCCAATTGGAAGGGCGTCGGATCGGTATCCCGGCTTGCCATCTTCGCCTTGGCAAATCGCCGGTTGCCCAATTGGCCTTTCGGCGGGAATCACGTTCTGGACTCTGTTTCTCGCTGGAATTCCGATGCCATATTTGTTTTGCCGGTCCATTCTGATTACGAGGTGACTAAGATATCATAAAGATTGCATTTTTGTTGTTTTTTCCTAGGTTTTTAAGCGCATTTTGGTCGACTTCAATTCGATCAGAATGCATGGTTTTGGTTTTGGAAGAGATGTTGGGAATTGTAGACATTAGAGAGATGATGAAATCAAGATCTTGGTTAGGTGTCATTTGCCTGTGATTTACTGTTTGGGAGGAAGAACTCGGTCGGGCCATGGCGAAGTCGAGAAAGCTTGATTACTGGAGGAAGTATTTTGGTAGCGCTAATTGTGATATTTTTGAGGTTATTGAGTGTGCAATTGTTGTTGCGGCTTCGGACTGGCCAAAGGAGTTTAGGCTTCAAAGGGATCGGATTGCGCAGATACTGTTCTCTTGCCGGTTGTCCCGGTGCCTTGGGTGCGATAAGGTTGAGGTGATGTTGCTTGAAGAAGAGGAGGAGAATGGATGTGATAAGGGTGAACATGATGAAGATGTCAGGTTGGAGGATGTTGGTTCTGGTCTTAAGGAAAGCAAGGTTGAAAGTAGTTCAGGCGATCGAGTGGAACTGAATCAATTAAGTAATTACAGCTATGTTGACGCCGAGGCTCTTACGGAGGAGATTGAAGAGGATAATCTCACTATTAAGGAAGTTCTGAGGATCAAGGAGATTCTCGGCAATTTCCAGGATGAGGTCTCTATCTTACACAAATAACTCATTTTTGGTTTTGTAAATATAATTAGTCTGGTTTCTGTTTTGTGCGACTATAGTGGATTAATTTTTTATCAGGATTATCGGTTATGATAGTGGGGAATTATGTTGTTGTAATTATTCGTATCAGTTTAGATGTAGAATTTAACAAGTTTTTCACCTATGAATGACAAAAAATGATATGCTGATCTTAAAACAAATGTTCGAAAGGGCTTGGTAGGAAGAGTTGGTTACCAACATTATTGTGACATATGAAGCTCTAATTTGACTTCTCTTACTATTTCTCAGTCGGATGGCTTTCTGTTTGAATCATTGCGACGACTTCAGTTGATGAAGCTGACTTTCGGAACACTCAAGGTAACTTTTAAATATGTGCTATATGCTAAATGTGTAATTTGGAGCATGATTATCGAGAACTTTGGACTCGTGAATACAAGCGAAATGATACTACATTCCCTATTTGGAACAGATAACTGAGGTTGGAAAGGCTGTCAATGGTCTGCGGAAGCATGCATCAAGGCAGATACGCCATCTCGTTAGAATGCTCATCATGTAAGATTTTGAATTGATATCTTTGAATTACATCGTATCTTGTTAGATCTTGTCATGTACCCATTATCTCTTTTTTTATGATGATGTGTGACTGAGTCCTTAGGATCCGACTAAAAGGGGCGGGGCAACTGGCCTCTTACAGCACCGTATCCCGCCGCTCGGGCACATATAAGGCTCACCCATCATACGCTCCGAGTAAATTGGGATTCCGGGTGGTGGCAAATGGAGTGGGATTTCGAACTCAGTCATGTACCTATTATTCTCTTTCCAGTATTTGCCTAGTTTTGGTACTAAATGCAGTTATATGATTGACAGGAGACTGTCTTTATATACATTTGAGTACAATTAAGAACGCATGATGTGTTTTTGCTACAAGTTTAGTAGAACTGATAGAATATTCAGATAGGTAATAGAGGGAAAAGGTTTGAGCGGAGAATAGGTTTGAATGGGGCCACCACGGTGAAACAGAATTGGGTTTCTTACACTCTTGCGAATAAGGCAAGATGTGCTCGGCTTAAGGAATTATGATTGGAAGAGTGAATACTTCCCCTTTGATCTTGTTTTTTTGCTGATTAGACATGAATGCATCCAAAGATTTTCTAATTCGTTAGCAAATTGAGCATTCTTATAATTGCAGCTTTATGGCTTGCATTTATGAAATATGTCTAAATATGTTATTACCGCTGGACAGTTTGGATCATTTGATGAATGTGCACGTATTTTACTCTGAATGTGTTTATGTTCTGTTTTTTTGTTTTGGTAAAGCTTTCTGTATAATTTAAAGATTAAAGGAGCCAAATAATTCTTTTCTGGACATTATGCTTTTATAAGCGTTTCCTTAATCAGCTTAACACTATTAACTCATATTTCAGAATATAGCAAATATTAATTTCCATTTTAAATCTTGTCCAGGGAGTGGAAGAATATCGTAGACGAGTGGGTTATTGCCACAACTGCAGTTGCAGGTAGGAGATCATTTATTAATGTTATTTTTCTTTACTAGTTTTTTAATGTTTTGATACATTGTTGGTTACACTTGGAATGTAAAATTTGAAATAGGAAATTCACCAGATTCAGTGAACCCGTCAGTGGTGATTGATGAAGGCCTACCATCTCCTCCATTAGATGAAGGAGCTTTCATGGCTGCTCAGATGACATCCATGGAGTTGTCTCAGGTAGGTTACATCCCCCTCTGCGTGAGAATTTTCTCGTACTTGACGATTGAAAGAGTGTTCAGTTTCCGACTAATAGATTTTTTCTTTTGGTTTTCCTTTCTGAACAAAAGTTTTTTGACGGGATGGATGATGATGATGAAAGTAAGTTCTCTTCCAATCTTCCTTATTAAGCATTTTTTTTTGTGTGTCTTAGTGGGATTTATTACTTGATAACTATATTCTTTCCATTTGGATTGTTACAGGTCTTCAGAACAGTGCAAAACTAAAAAATAAGCATGATGCTATAAACTTTATTCCTGGGAACCTTATGTCTCACTCGAAACTGCAAAAGTTGGAGGAAGACAATGCTCAGGAGGACTGGACACCAATGAGCAAGCAAATGCCAGTTTCCAGGCAAGTTAAGGCCTCCATTGCCAGCTCTGGGAGGCCTCTTAAGTCAGCCTCTCAGATTAGGCCTAACAGAAATGTCAATAACTCAGATCAAAAGTTGGACTCAGAAATTGCGGAAATGAAGGGTAGAGCCAGTGAAGTTATTGTTGACCCTGAGCAACATTTGGACCTGGAAACATACAAGAAAAACAAAAAATCCATTGGAAGTACTAGGTTGTTAGAACGTCATTCGGACTCTTGCAACCTTGAGAGAAAGTTGCCATATGCATCACAAAATGTAAGTTTATCATGTAAGTATCTAAGCGTTTAAAACAGCTGTTGACTTGTCTGACGCTGCATCATTCTGTACAGAAGCTTAAGAATATGGATGAAATGTCAGTCCTCGTGAAGCTTGAGGCCACAAAGAGGAAGCTTCAGGAAGGATATCAACAAGCCGAAAATGGTACGTTATACTCATCTGTTAAATTGTACTAGATATTCATTCAATCATCTACTTAATCTATTGGGTCTTTCTTTTTCTGGACAGCAAAGAAGCAAAGAACTATACAGGTGATGGATTTGCAAGATCTTCCAAAACAGAACCTTTCTGAGAGAAATTTCCATCCAAAGCATGGAATCCACAATCGCCATTTTTCCAGTGTTAGGCGGTAGCATCTCTCATTTGCCAACCAGCAGAGTGGTTGATAAGTTTTTTATACTTTCATGGAAGTGAAGTGGAGAACAAGACTTCCAAACACCCTACATGGTGACTGTGAGGACTTATTATATCCTCTTAAAAGAGATAGAATCGCGGAAGAAGCTATCTGGCCAGTTAAAATTATGATTGGTTCCTGAGATTTAAATTCAAAACCAATATTTTTTTTTTCGAAAAAACAAACCTCAATATTTTCAGCCTTTTCATATGATATTCCTCCTATGCAAAATATATACAGCCAATACCAGACCTTAGTGTGATCTCCAAAAATTATCGGGTAACATGTAGCTTGTTCCCCCAAAACAGTTTTTCATGTAAATCTATACTGCATGGCATGATTGCAGATAAGAGGGTTGTTTTTCTAGTGTCCTCTACTCTATTTCATTGAACTAAATAAAGTAACAAGCTGGCCAAAGCAAGGCCAGATTTCTGTCTTTTTTTTTGTTAAAAAATGATTCTAATGGCAGTGCATTATATGGCAGCTAATAGTTGTGCGTTAAAGGACACTAGAGATTATTGGGAAATAAGTTAAACCATATTTTGTATGCTAGTAAGTTCATGCAAAATTCTTGTTGATCATATTGATTTTTTTTGTATGTGGTATCTTATTGGTTGTCTAGTTTTAGGCATTAAGAGGAAATCCTCCCTTTTCTGTGACTAAAATAAGCCAGTGCTGATAAGTAGTGATAACCAAGCTAGGTGTTGTGACATTTCATTTGACTTAGCTAAACTCGTCTGGCTGTTAGCAGAATCAACCTTAATAAACACTTGCAAAATGGGATATAATCATCAGGCTTAATTAATTGGAAAGGTCAAGGCCGTCCAGCCACAAATCTTTGACTCTTTTCCCCATGGGGCAGACAGAAAAGATCAACAATCAGAAAAGGTCAACAATCAGACATAATTATCGCAACATTTTAGAAAGAAATATGGAGGCTTTACTACCATCGAGTTAGCATCTGCCATTCCTAAGAAATTATACAGAGTTGTTTCTAATGGTATGCTGCCCATTCTCCTCTCATTCACATGTGTATCTATTTGTTTTAGGATACCAACGAAAAAAATATGTGCCTCAAGGAATATTTCATTTTGCTAGATATAAGTTTCTTTTTTAAGCTAAATTTGCTAAAGAGAAGTTGAAAGATACTTTTGTGGAACTAACTCGTATCCAAAACATTGAGTATACTTTTGTGGAACTAACTCGTATCCAAAACATTGAGTTTTTTTCCCATTGTTTAGCTTGCATAATTCACAAACTGCTCCAACCTTACCTGATTATCTTTGCAAAACCTACCATATGAATTTTATATCACGATCCGGCTCTTGTTGTTAGATGATACCAAATCCACTTTAAGAACAAAGTGCTTTCGTATTCAATGCCTTTTTCAGCCAACTTCCAATGGTGTATAATTTCCATTACAATGTTACCATTGTCATTGTCTTTGTGCCCATCACAATCACTCACATATTGAGTCTCTTTTATATGCACCGTGTGTTACGGCTTTAGCACAAAGGGATAGCATACGGCTTTGTTTTAACCACCGTGAATTAGTTTGGTGCAGCCCACAGATCAATGGTGATACATCAGCCCGTAAGTCTACCCTGGATAATTCAATGTGAGGGTAGACTTCTCCTACCCACAAACAGTGGAGCACAAAATATGCATGCTTGGATCTCAATCTGACAGCGCACGATCTGCTGCACTACAATATCCAAAGTATGCCCCGCGATGTAGAGTAATCTTGCTCATCTTATATTCGCCAGAGTATTTAGATTGGCCTTAAAGCTCGAGAATTAAAAGATCTAAAATGCTTAGGTGTGAAGCATTGAAGGTGGACGGCTAGCTTGTGGGGGGCCTGCGCTGAAGCTTGAACATGGGCATGGCTGACTATCATCTTATAAATGTTCTCAAGAAACAAGAAACTATCTGGCCAGTCAGATGATTGGTTCCTGAGATTTAAAAATTAAAACCAAAACAATTACTTTTTCAAAAGAGTGATACTTCCCTGCCCCAGCTTTTTGATATCTGTTGCACCTCCTATACAAACTATGTACAGCCAAAATATAACGGATAACTTGTAGCTGATTAGCTCTTACAGTTTTTCCGGTACCTATTTCCTACAAAACATGATTGCATATACAAAATTTGCTTTTTCCTTACAAATCCATTGAAATTTACATTCAGAGAGTTGATTGGAGGAGTCCAACGAATCCAAATGCCATAAGCAACCTGTAGTTCAAGAGTCTTCTTCCCCAGTCTAAAGGATTCAGCCTGCACAGGTAAGAAACATGAGCTATCCTTAATAGGGGAGGCCAATTCATTCCTACAGAAAAGTTGTTCTTTTTGTTCCAAATATGCCAACACAAGGATAGCTGGCAGTGAAATCATCTGAGAAGGTAAATAGTCAAATATGAGGAAGCATTGGAGAACCATTGCTTAACATAGTGACCAAACACCGGAACAAAAGAGCTCGAGTAATAAAAATTCATGAGTAGGATCAGTGGTTTCTAGCATTTCACTGCAAATGTAAAATGACCATGTCGTCCATTCCACCGTGAGTGTTGTAATACATCACTTGTGACAATGCCACTCAAGAGAAACTTTCCACATTAGAACATTTTATTCCCTTAAGATGCTAATAACAAGACAAGCCACCAATACCAAATCAAAAGCCATCCTCGCGTATATCTTGTTCCATGCATTGGGCATTGTGGAAGGCAACAAATTTGACAAGCAGAACCTAAGAAAACCCCCACATGAGATGGATAGGAAAGGACAAGTATTTTATGCAGTTACCTACTAAGTAGCAGAAATGGAAGAAAAGAAGCAGGAATATGTAGAAATATATTCAACAGGTACAACATCCTGGAGGAAAGGAAATAGCCAACAAAAAGATTAATAAGACCTTTTCTCTAGTACTCAAATCGAGATATCCAACCCACTTATAGCATACAAAATATAGGAGTAATATAGAGCTTCGAAACAGAATATATTTCATCATTTTGTTTCTCACATCTCCTGAATCTCTTCCTCTTCATCTTCGTAATCACCCTCGTCATCAGCTGTCGCATCCTGGTACTGCTGATACTCAGAGACGAGATCATTCATGTTGCTCTCAGCTTCAGTGAACTCCATTTCGTCCATTCCCTCCCCAGTGTACCAGTGCAAGAAAGCCTTTCTCCTGAACATGGCTGTGAACTGCTCAGATACTCGCCTGAACATCTCCTGGATTGAGGTGGAGTTCCCAATGAAAGTGGAGGCCATGGAAAGCCCCTTTGGAGGAATGTCACACACACTGGACTTTACATTGTTAGGGATCCACTCGACAAAGTAGGATGAGTTCTTGTTTTGAACATTGATCATCTGCTCATCCACTTCCTTTGTGCTCATCTTTCCACGGAACATAGCAGAGGCAGTTAGGTACCGCCCATGGCGTGGATCAGCAGCACACATCATGTTCTTAGAATCCCACATCTGTTGAGTAAGCTCCGGGACAGTGAGAGAACGGTACTGCTGAGACCCAAGGGAGGTCAGAGGAGCAAATCCAACCATGAAGAAGTGGAGACGCGGGAATGGAATGAGGTTAACTGCTAGCTTCCGGAGGTCAGAATTGAGCTGCCCAGGAAAACGGAGGCAGCAAGTAACACCACTCATCGTGGCAGAAATCAGATGATTCAAATCCCCAACTGCAAAATTTAAGTTTCATAAGATTGTAATGCCAGTACAACCATCAGAGGTCAGTACTTACCATACAGATTGTACAAATTCTAAGCTTTACGAAACGTGCAAAGTGAGCATTGCACATACTGCAGAATTACTTACAGCTAGGAGTGGTGAGCTTCAGTGTTCTGAAGCAAATATCATAGAGGGCCTCATTGTCTAGCACCATACATTCATCAGCATTCTCGACCAGTTGATGCACAGAAAGAGTGGCATTATATGGTTCAACCACTGTATCTGAAACCTTTGGGGACGGAAAGACAGAGAAGGTTAGCATCATTCGGTCGGGGTATTCCTCCCTGATTTTCGAGATCAGCAGTGTGCCCATACCAGAGCCAGTACCTCCACCAAGAGAGTGGCACACCTGAAACCCTACTCACCCAAAGTACGTATAGTCAGAGAAAGTATGGAATCTGGTCATCTAGAACTGAATTTATTTAAACAAAAATAATGACCATAAAGAGTGAAAAGTAACATTATAATAGTTAGCACAAATGAACAAGTACTGGTATACAGTTAAAGCTTGAAATACAGGGATAACACGTTCACTATTTTTGAACTTAACAAATAACCAGGAAGTCCTCAATACAGCACCCGCATGGTAAAAAGAATAGGATCTGTATTCAGCTACGTAAAAGATATGGCATTGCCTCTGAGAGTAACACAAAAAGTGACAATATTGAATTGAGTGAAAAATGCCAACAATTATACCTTGGAGACAGTCACAATTCTCCGCCTCTTTTCGGACAACATCAAGCACTGCATCGATCAACTCCGCTCCCTCAGTGTAGTGCCCCTTGGCCCAGTTATTTCCAGCACCAGATTGTCCAAATACAAAGTTGTCCGGCCGAAAGATCTGACCATAAGGCCCAGTCCGGACACTGTCCATGGTGCCAGGTTCCAAGTCCATGAGGACTGCCCGCGGTACAAACCTCCCGCAGGAAGCCTCGTTGTAGTAGACATTGACCCGCTCCAACTGCAAATCCGAGGTGCCAGTGTAGCGGCCAGTGGGATCTATGCCATGCTCATCGCAAACCACTTCCCAGAACTTAGAACCGATCTGGTTCCCACACTGGCCACCCTGAATGTGCAGGATTTCTCTCATTTTGAACTAGATCTGACAACAACACCTTCCATCAGCAAATTGCTTCTAACAATTTCTTTCAAAAATGTCTACATCGCTTCCATTTGAAAAAAAAAATCTGATAAGTTCATTCAAATACTCCTCCACCCAATATTACATGTCTGGATTAGAAAACCAAAATGAACTAAAATCAGCGCATTTGGTTTTCTAATCAAGACAAGTAAAATATGACAGAGGGAGTATCAAACAAAATCAGTGAGTAACTAAAAAAACGAAATTTAAAACATTATCAGATGAACAAGCACAAGAACTCTCACGATTCAAGTAAGATTTGGAGCTTACAATTAGCAGTACAAGAACTTCACCAAACAAAAACCTAAGAAATTAGAAGAAGAAAAACTGACAAATCGAGTAGAGAAGTAGTTCAATCGACACAAGAAATGCCACGGGCAAGAGCCAACAAACAAATCAAGCAACGCAATTTCTACTACCATAAGACCAATAAGTACAGATTTACTAAGATCAAAAGCAGGATCTGAACGCTCAGTAACAACAACACACATAAATCCACAAAATAGTGAATGCGAACTGAAAAGTTCCCGGCAAACTTACCGGAGGATCTGCGGAACGGACGGCGAGCGACGATCTGGGAAGTGGGCGAGGAAAGCGCCGGCGAGTTGCCGTTGCCGTTGCCGGAGCCGGTGACGGAGAGGGAATGGGACACGGACAAGTCGGCAAGAGGGAAACCTATTTATAGGAGGGGCGATTTGATCGTACGGTCTGAGTTTGTTCCCTCCAATTTTGAGGTTGGAGCGTTAGAAGCCGTCGGATGGTGAAATCGGACGGTCAGTAGAGGAGGAGAGGGGGATTGCACGAGGCCGGACGGAGTTTTATTTGAAAATCGAAAATGGTGAATTGACGGAAACATCCCCCGGATATTTCACATGGCGACCGTTGTGGAGTTTGGTTTTTTCTGAGCGGCCGGCGGAAGGTCGGGGACACGTGGTTTGCTGCGTTTGGAGAGCAGTACCAGACCGGACCGGGTCTGAACCGGTGCTATACTGAGAGCTATGAAATTCTCAGGGAGTTGTCGTCCAGTTGTGTTGAAACTTCTGACTGATCAATGAAAGTTTATCCTGGTGAGTAGGGAAGTCCACAGGCTATGAACTTTCCAACATGATTAGGAATATTTTATAGACATAATTGATCATATAACCATATTCTTCACACAACATATGCATCGATTAAGGGGCCGTTTGGGGCGTGATAAAAACCAAATATCCACGGTGGATAATCCACCTTCAGGTGGATTATCCACCGTGGATATTTGGTTTTAATCACGCCCCAAACGGCCCCTAAATCGAAAATATAATCCCTGCGAGTGGCCAAAGGACCGGGGTTCAAACTCAGGACCTCTTCTTCAAGGGGCAGTGCCCTGGCCATCACACCAACACCCCTATTGGTTTGTGTAATTATATATATTGTCTAACTCTATTTGTACATGCATAATGGGGTTCCTTGGCCTCATGCTTATGGACAAGGCTGGCTAAGTTAGGAGACATTGGAGTAGAAGGTGTGTCAGGTAGAGGAAATAGGAGATCCACCTCGATATATCAATTCGATGGCAAGCTTAGGTTGTATGTAGTATGAATTATAGGTGAACCTTCGCTTTTTAAGTTGTTTAAGGAATATGTGATTATTTTTTCCCTCAAACTTTTTACAGCCTCGCCTACAAATAATCAAAATATACTAGATAGAGTATAATTTTGGGTTCTTGCCATTTGCATCAAATATTACAAGGGCAAGAGTGTGTTTGTTTATTTAGATAATCTTTTAGAAATTAGCATATAATTTTTCTTTTTTCAGTACTTTAAATATGAAAAATGTAAAGAAATGATCAATGTTATGTGTTTAACACATGCATTTACATCTGCACTTCACTAGTTATAACTGAATCAAATTGGACCATCTAAACGGTCTGGTTTTTTGTACGACCGGTTTTTGTATGCTGAGCACACTGAAATCAAAAGGCGGGGACAAAGCTGGCTTGTCAATGTCGTGGAGCTACGGAATCACTGTCGATCCAAACCCAAGCAAGGGTACTTTTGTAAATTCAACAAAATAAACATTGGCATTTGCTTTCATTTGTTTCCCAATTTTTAAGTTTTTTCTTTTTTTTTTCAGCTTGAGAAAGTTCGTCGAACTCTTTTCATTTCATTGCAAGGGGTGTCCAAGCACTTAAGCCCTGACAAGAACGGCAGTGCAACTCTGCTTAGAGGTGTGTTTGGTTACCTTAATTTGGATTTAGAGGTGCAATTTTTAAAATTACGTCATTATAAGAATCTCGTATGATTTTGTAAATGACAGGGTCCGGCTTGTCAATTTGGGCGACCCTCTTTCACAATATAATAAGAATCACATCATTCTGGGGTGAAATTTTAGGAAAGAATCAAATCACACCCAAAAAAGGAATTGTCAAACGCAGAATTTAGATAAATCATGTGATTCAAATCACACCCAAAAAAGGAATTGTCAAACGAAGAATTTAGATAAATCATGTGATTCTGAAAATCACAGGGTCTAAATCCACGTTGCCAAACGCACCCTAAAGCATCGCATTCCCTCACCAATTCTCCATCGCACGTACGAGGCACACCCATCATACAAAGCAGATGAATCGAAATATAATCCTACATGGATGGCTAATGGGCTGGGGTTTCAAACCAAAATTCGGAAAGATTTGTTTCATTCAAACCCTTTTTTTACACATAATTTTCGCTTAAACTTCAAAGCTTTTCTCAAGAGTCATGACCTGCAGCCCTTGGGAATTCCAAAAAATTACTACGCCCTCCTTTGTCCAAAAATTCCTAGAACCATTTAAATTAGTTAAATTTATTGGCTTGTAAGCCCATAGCATTTCAAGCTTTCGCTTAGGGAAACGATATTTGTACATCAGATTTTCTACACATTTCCATACACATCAGCTGTGTATGGAAATGCGTAAGAATCTAATGTAGGGTTATCACTGCCCTTTGCTTACCCTTGGACATAACATTTATGAGGATCTATTTGCATGTATGGCAAAACCAATCTGTCATGCCCCGAATTTCAAAACCTCGAATAATGTGCGGAAGCACTAACTCAGTTAAGGTCATGAGGCTGAAACCGCATTATGGAATGAGACCGAATACTCAACACATAACGATCTCATTCCATAATGCTTAAACAATTTCCGTTATACAAGAATCCTAAATAATAAAAATAAACTACATTATTACAATAATCCAGTCAACAATTCATTAAACATCAAAATAAATTCAGCACACAGGCTGATAAGTTCTCCGCGAACAGAAAATAAAAACGATAAATAAATCCACATCTTATCAACTTCCGTCGTCGGGCTCCAAACACGAACCTTGCTAGTTCTTCTCCACTTTAATTCCCGCATCAAGAGATGCATGAATATTTCGAAAGAAAACCCAGTAGGAGCCAAAAAAACCCACAACAGGTAATAAAATAGAATACTGTAGAAATGAGCATTAAAGACACATTTAAGAATATCAGGTAGAGTAAATACAGGGTTCCCTTACCTGCTCAAAATCAATATCAGAGACCATCGGCGGTCAAGAATGAATAAACATAACTCAGTTCCCAAACGTACAGAGAGTCAGGAAGATCAATAAGAATACTGACTCCAAACATCCAGAGTGTCGGAGACAACAATTTCTGCTCTCTGTTCAGTCCACTTCCCCTATGGACATCAATACCAGATCATCCTATAGGTTCTACAGAGGAACCCGACCATGCGTCTAGGGATGCTGGCCCCATCGGTGCTTACATGCACAATGGGCTGAGACTGCAGACCTTCCGTAATGTCATACAGTCTAAAGCGCACGCGTTGCCGTCATCGGCTGAATTACAGAGGTTCATATATCATCTGAGATCACAAAGGATCTAGCAATGGCTCGTGAACATACTATGAATCCAACTAAGAGTGTTCATCAGAACTCCTAGTGGAGAACCAGTTTACATGGAACTGAATTCATCTAGAATCAACCAGGGTTCTCTCAAATAGAGACCCAGACCATAATCATCAATGGAAGACTCTCAGAGGAGTAAGACAATAACTTTGTAAAGGTCATCAGAAAGGACTCACATCGGAGTATTCAAAACTCTTAGAATGATCAACATCGGATGACTCCAATCATGACTCATTAAGAATCGAGATATTGAATCACCTTATCGTACTTAGCCTCTAGATATGACAATTCCCATGTATAAGAATTTAAGGTCACCAATATCAGGAATAGGTCAAACGTGGTGTACAAAGTCTTTTGGATTTGTGCGAGAGAATTCCTTGAACGATAGATCAATCAAGGACTTAGACTCGAAGAGACAATTAATTTCGGACATAACCCATGACTCACTGTTCATACTCATATAATCTGATATTACTATACCCTCAGAGTCTTACAATATAATAATTAGGTCGCAATACTATGTATACATATACTTATAGTGTATAGTATCCAGCCGATTTAGGGTTTTAACATTCACACAGTGTTCTGCCCTATGCACAATAGCTGAATTTTAACCACTACCACTGCCTATCCAGTACGTTTGAAATTTTAAAATTTTTATATTAGTTAGCCTTATCTGTCTAGTTTCCAACCCATCTAATTTCATAATTTTCTGAGTTGTATAGATTTAGTTATGAATTTTCGATCACTGCTAGTTGGTGCAAGAACAGTCCTGGCCGAGAGCATTTATCTTAATCCACTTTAATTATCTGTTGATTAACTCGTAATTAATTACTTAATACTACTTACTGACATAAAGAATTCACTCTATAAGTATTTTACAGAACATCTTCAACTCTGATTTTACATAATTTTCTTGCTCTTTGTACATTTCTTTTAAGATTATTAGAGTATGTAACCATATCTTCACCAAAACCCGAATAAGACAATTAATCACAGACGTTGGTCGACACCAATACATGCTGACAGGAATTCCAGAAGGTAAACTGAAACATCAGAGGCAATGGTATTTAATTTCATAAGAACTAGATCAAGAATTGTATAGGAATCTCAAGTCGATTATCAAAATTGGATCGAGAGTACTAGTATAGTATGAAACGACCCGATCGATCAGCAAAGCTGCCATCTTTTACTGGATAGAACACGAAATGAAACACAACAGCAAGATATGACATAGATCGATTAGTATAACCTCATGGGAATGCATTCTAAGGCTGCGTACGTGAAGAACAAACACGTGATACACAAAAGAAACATTTTTTATCATGCGTTAAGAATACATGTATATCCAAGACAACTCATTGCATGAGATCATATCAATATTTAATCATCAACATCATAGCCTTATTCCAGCATGTAAGAAGGATCATACCCATGAATAACTAGAGAATCAATTTGTGGTAAAAATAGTGCATCCTACCTCTTTGACGATTTACAACTTCTACGTGAATTTCGATCACCGGTTGCACCACCCTCTTTTCGTCGCGTATCTCCACAAGCAAGCGTGCAAATTGAAGCAAGACCCCTCCTTGGATGGGCTGAAAGGATGCTGACCACCTTGCTCTAGAGCTAGCATGACTCCAAAAACGTTCAAAAGGTTGCCGGCCCTTCTATTGGTGAGTTTAAATAGTATTTACCTTAATACCTTTAAACGAATCACCACCGTGGATCCTCATTTCATCCAAGGGCCACAAATAGGCCAAGATAAGAGAAGATCTTCAATTAGAACGTGGTAAAACTTCCATTAGTCATCAGTTACGATCCCAATTAATTAGGAGATTAAGTGCAATTAGTTAGTTTCTATAACTAACCCATAAACTCCTCCTAATTGAATTCTAATTTGATTTGGTTTTTAATACTTACCTAGTCCTGTTTTTAATTGGTTCAATCAACTCAATTCCCACTTTAATGACGTCCCAAATTCCAGCCCTTAGATATCTCCACATTAGTTAGGGTTTCCCCCAATTAAGGTAGTCCAAAACCCTAATTATCCACTTAGGCAATTACCCTAATTAAGTCGATCTCCCACCAATGATCTTCTTGCAATTAAAGGCCACAATCTCGTCCACAAAAAGGAAGGGCTCTCTATCTTGGATGATATCACCCACTAACCAAATCAGTTACCATCCCCCTTTTAGTAGGAAATCAAATCCAATTAGTTGGATATTTAAATTAGGGTTGTAACTTCCCAATTTGACAACCGATTTCACTCTCTCATATCTCCACATGTCATGCCCCTAAATTAGATTGGTAACTACCTAGATTGCCCCACCAATCACGTCCAAAACTCCCTCTATTAGATTCCTTAATTACCAATTAAAAGAATCACAAATCAATTAACAAACAAATCGGATTTTGGATTAGATATTTATTCCTTTTAAAACCGAATTTAAAAAGAATTCGAAATTCTCTCTTCTCCTTGATTCTATCTCCCCTAACTAAATATTCACATGCCAACCACGTGCACAGTGCCCAGGGCGTTGTGCCCACATGGCTCAGGCCTACAGGTGCTCCTGTGTCTGGTGCGTAGCACACAGATGGACGGCTCCGATGTCCCGCGAATGAAGTGTGCTGAAAAATACTGCACAACTCTTGTACCACATCCTTAACTCAATTTAATAACTCAAAATACTCAAATGAATCTCTACACACTGGTCTCATGCCCTGGCGCCTGGTCCCCACTCCTGGCGTCACGTGCACTCAGCCCCTGGCGCCAGGCCAACCTCAGCGCTAGGTTGAGCCCAGCGCCAGGGCTAGTTCATGCGCCCTGGTGTACAACCTAATCTGATTTATCAATTCCACTCTTCTATAAGCATCACAAAACCAATTCGACACACCAGATTAAAAGATTTCAAAACAGACAGCAAAACTTTCCTATTTTAGAATAGTTTCCTAAAATAGTAGTTTTGGTAAACTTACAAAATTTTCAGGCGTTACACAATCACATAAAGTGGATTTATATTTTTAAAAGAGACCCATTTATACGAGGCCAATCTTGTATAATGGTCATGCGACCAGTTTTATGGGTCGTTGGATTCTAATCGGATGGTGCTCTTTAATATAGAAGGCAAACACATTCTTATTCGGAGCATCATCGACTATGACTTGAATTGGGCTCATATAATGAGACGGATCTCATTTAAAATTTTCTTATTTACACATGCTACCAAGTTTTTTCAACAGAGGAAGGTAAAAATTATTAATGGAAAGATTAATAATTTACTAATAATTATTTTATTATCCCGGAGGTGTACTCATATCTATTCACTTGTTCGTTGCCAAAAAAATATATCTATTCATTTGTTTAATTAGGTTTTTAACTTATTTAGCAATTGACGAAGGAGTGTAGCATTTGGCTGACAGCCGGCAATCAACCCCACCAGTGACCAGTCAGATGATACCTTGGCAAACCAGGACCCCCCTGACGACACAAAAGAAATGGTCTGAAAAAGCTCTTGGCAGCAGGTCACATGACATGACATGTGATAGCAACATCAGCCCTCTCCTCTCCATGTGACCCGTCAACAGCCCCTCCCACTCTAATAGATTAATAGTTTGTTCTTCAACCCAGACCAACATGGTCTGATCTTAACCTTTCTGTTGGGTTAAATAAGGCAATTGGAGCTTGCATTATTAGGGCTTATGATATTCTGTTTATAATCTAACATGTGATTTACACTATCGATTACCTTATCTGTATATTGTTATCATTTTTCATTAAAAATGATTATGGTGGTTTTGTTATGTCCACTACAAGTTAGAAATATGTTATCCCCTAGAGAAAATGCTTGACCTTGCACTGCGGTTTGAGAAGGTGACACTACTTTTTTATGGTTAGATTACCATAATAGATTGAATTAGACTACAAAATAATCTCAACATGAAAAGCAGATTGACTAGTGTCAGGTTCACATAGCAAAAACTTGACTCCTCTTCACTTGCCATTGGCATGAGCTTAAGCGTCGTGTGCTTAAGCTCTCACCCATTTATACCAAAAACAAAACTCTCCATTAGCGTCTCTTTGAAACAATGACATCTTCACCTGAAAATCTTCTTCGATCAAGGTACCTAAGTGATTGGAGCTACCACATAGATTGGGGATAAAATTATGTGAAGTGATGTGTCTCCCATATTAGGCACACCTTATGTGGCTCCTAGCATTGGCTAGATCCCCATACGTGTATGTCTAAACCAATATGGGCTCAAATAATGCCAACCATGTGGCCTTGCTTTGATCCCATCTGAACAGAAGAAGAGAAACCGACACCATCGTCAGTTTGCTTAGTACACTGGATCTCTCACAATGTCTTCACTCTTTTTGTTAATGGGCGGATTTGCCGAGGATCCACTGTCTGGAGCGGAAAATATTAGGGTACATTGCTGCAATGACAAGAGTACGTTGGATATGGATCCAACAATCTGGTTAATTGTGGATAATCTATTTGTTAATTGTAATTATTCTGAACTTGAGAAAAATAACAGGGGTTTTTTGCTCGAATATATTCACATGCAGCATCATGTGAGCAGTCAACGGCAAATAAAGTACAGAAATCAAAGTTAAGAGGTGCCCAAAAGTATTGTGAAAGCAACAAGATGTTATCCAATGTCACTTAACTTTCCAAGGATGAATTCCAACTCTTCTTTCCATCCACAAAAAGAAGTGACTCTTCTTTTTTTGCTAGGCAGGATGAAGTCCACTACTTAATGGCTAACTTTTTTTAACTCACTAAACAAATGATTATATAATGATGACTAAACAGGCGATTATTTCCAAATGATCATGGCAGTATGATCTGCAATATGGTCCCTAAAGTTACCATGTTTTTAGACTATGGGCTGTTAAATAAAAAGGATACTTTGTGATGGAGAAAGACACAAAAAGATTAGCATTTGGGTAATACAGTGTCATGCTCCTACATTATCAATCATATCATTCTCCCTCGCCGGTCACTTTTAATTGATACATTTTTTTTTTCAAATGAACTAAAATTCTCAATCGAGGTCATCCCCGGAGTTAAAGGGGCAAAAAAAAAAGAGAGGAAGAAGCCCATTCGTTTGGGCTGGGCCGGTTGACTCAACCCCCCACCTCCTTTCTTATCGAGCTCGTCTCCGTGGCCAGAGCCATAGGCCCATATAAGAATGGTCCCGGGGGTACAAACTGGTTTATTGGGGTTTTAAGGGTTAGGGCTTTTCTGCCGCCGTTAACGCTGCTCATCGTCCGACGTCCGTCGCCGGAGCCGAGGAGGGAAGGGAGATGGACGAGGAGACGAACAAGCTGTACAGGATAAGGAAGACGGTGATGCAGATGCTGAGGGACAGAGGATACTTGGTCGGCGACTTCGAAATCAACATGACCAAGTCCCAGTTCGTCGACAAGTTTGGCGAAAACGTCAAGCGCGACAGCCTCGTCATCAACAAGTCCAAGCGCAATGACTCTTCCGATCAGGTTCTAGACTTTCTCTCTCCTCTCTTCCTTTCAAACGTCTCAATCTTTATAGAAAATCCTATTTTGAAACTGTTGTTTTACTGTTCTTTGATGCTAACTTTTATGTGCATACTTGAAAAATTGTCTCTTGTTCTTTTGTTAAAACTGCGAGTTTGTTGGATTAATTGGCATTGCATTTGATTATGTTGGACAGAAATGATAATGGTAGATGTTCCTAGCTGAGCCGTAAATGATACTGTATAGATCACATGCTTACTTTTTAGGAAGGGAACTTATTTTTTTTACTGCTACTGTGGATTGGATTCAATATTACAATTTACAAAGACGGCAAGGAGCTTGGGGATGCAAATTTTTCTCCGCCACTCTGCCCTATTAGAGACCAGTTCTGTTATGCCGTTCTGATCTGATTGAATGGATAAAGTTGGTATGGTTAAGAGGATGATGAATGGATTATCCTTGTCTCTAGGGTTCACAATATTGTTTGTTAAGCTCATTGTTTCCTCTATTTGTGGCTTCTTGATTCACAAAGTTTTGTGTCATTGACCCTCGACTCGAAGCAGCCTTTGTCTCCTTTGGCTGCTGTTTGTAATATTATATAAAATTGGATGATTGGAAACTTTAGTACAACAGCTTTATATAAAATTGGATGATTGGAAACTTTAGTACAACAGCTTGGAAGTCTGATACTGCAATCTCTATAGTTTTTATGATGGGAAAACTTAGCAGAAAAGCTTGGAAGTTTGATGCTGCGATCTTTAAAGTTTTTATGTAAAGGTCTGTTAATGTCGTGTGAGAGACTTAATGCTTATGGAAGATTGTTGTAATGTCTATCAGATATATGTTTTTTTTCCCGAGGAGCCGAAGGTTGGGGTAAAGACCATGAAGACTTATATCAACAACATGAAATCTGAAAATGTATCCAGGGCATTACTTGTTGTTCAACAGAACCTCACTCCCTTTGCCAGAACTTGCATTCAAGAATTTTCATCGAAATTCCATTTGGAGGTCTTCCTGGCAAGTTTTTTGTTCTCTCCCCCTCCCCCTTTTCTCTCCAACCTGTAAAACGTAGCTGGCATAAATGGCCTTTGGATTGCTGAATTGTGGATAGGCTTTTCTCATTTATAATTATAAAATTGATCTAGGAGGCAGAGCTGCTTGTGAATATCAAGGACCATGTTTTGGTTCCAGAGCACCAGGTGCTGACACCTGAAGAAAAGAAGACTTTGCTAGAAAGATACACGTTAAAGGAGACACAGGTAATATCAAGCTTCCTGTTATCATTTGTTCTAAGCTTTTATAGTACTATATTTATGATGTTCTTGTTTTATTGTCTATGACTGTGTTTCTTATGTTTAAGTTATTTTACAATACCTATATTGCTATCCTCCGACTATGAGGTGATAGGTAGCCTGCATCGATCAGGAGAGGAAACTGTCTCACCGCCCCAGGGATTAGCCATTCTGCATAGTCAGCCTTTCTGAATATGCATAGGTGTGCATTGGCACATTCTAGAACTTGACTTTTTTATTTGAATGAGGCCAGATCTAATGCATATTGGTGGACCATTTTCGATTTAGTTTTACTACCAAATATTCTAGAAGAAACCATGCGGTTAAAAAAATTGTTCAGTAATAATCTCCTTTATTGAACTTTTCCAGTGATAATTGTTCAGAAGGGGAAAAAGAAATATCCTAATGTAACATTCAGCTATCTATTGGTATGGAAGATACATATCACATTTTTTTTCTATTCAGCGTAAGACAGTATTTACATGTTTTTTTTGTTAGTGTGAGCGTTTTAAAGTGGGAAAAGAATATGGTATCATCCCATATTTGTAGATTGGACGAATAGGAAATAAAAATTTATATCTCATGATTTTTTTGATGTCACATCTGTATGCATGATTGTGGAGGATATCTGTGTTTTCCCTATATCCTCACCACGTGCATCTGCATCCTGATATTGTTTCTTTTGTTCGGTGTGAATTTAGGTCATTTTATGTTCCATTAGTCTTCTTTTCTTGCAGCTGTCAGCATGCTTAGTTACTGTTTTTTTCTTTGTCGGTTTTTTTAGGTAGAGGTGAAATTTTTATTAAACTTTAATCTGCTTTATCTCTTTGTTCTTTTTGATGGATTTCAGCTACCACGGATCCAAATCACAGATCCTGTAGCAAAATATTATGGTTTGAAAAGGGGACAAGTTGTGAAGATTATACGACCAAGTGAGACGGCAGGCAGATATGTGACCTACCGCTACTGTGTTTGAGTGAAAACCTAGCTCCCTGCCTTGTAGCATGTGGATATGAACTTGGTTGCTATTTGCTGTTTATGGGTAATCAAGAGTATAGATCATCTGCATGGTTGGAAAATTGTTGGATTTGTAAAATCCCATAGACTTTCTGAATGGAGGATGAACTGAAATGTGGATTTACTGTTTTGAATGAAAACTATACACAAGTTTGGGTTTACTATTTAGTTATCTCTGACTGGAGTCAAGTTCCATATGCCTGTCTTGCCTCTCAATCTAATTTAGTAGTCTTTTACCTGTCAACCCCCATCTGACCTCTCAGAAGGATCATTCAAGATCAGGCAATTTTGGATGAAATGCAGTAGTATAATATAGTAGTTTTCAAAAGCTTGTAGCGAAAGAATATCGTTGTTAGTAGATATCAGAAGGAAAGTATTGTCCATGGTTTTTTCAGTATCTTGCGGACTTCAGTGTAGTAAACATATTTTGGTCTCACTCTTGTCCACGATATGGATCCGAACTCTTTGGAAAGATATGTATTTCATGTTGACACCAAGGGGCGTCGGCTTGAGGCCCACCAAGAAAGAAGATGAGATGAGTTTACATGAGATCGTTCTCATATAAGGAGCATGAGGCCAATTTTTATTGCTGTTAGATTCTGATCGGAGGGTGGATGTCAAATCAGTGGGTAGGTGAGTGTGTCACATCAAAGAGTGAGATCATTATGGATATTTGTAGCCGTCAGATCAAAATCCAACGGCTATGATTCAAAGTGGCCTCATATAAGCAATATGAGAGCGATCTCACTTAAACTTTTCCCATATATGATATAATTGAAAATTCAATGCTCACAAGGAATGCACATCTATATAGGACGGATTTGTCCCACTATAGTATCTCTTCATTCCGCACATATTCTCTATGCCTCTTTTATACGAGGATCAACTGTGCGTATTGGTGATGGGTGGTCTATCTTATTGTTTGACTCCTCTTGGCTTCCTCTGGGATGCCCTCCTCTAATCGAACTCGGTGTGAGCAGTTACTATCTACTTTATGCGCTCGAATTGATGCTACTACAATCTCTCATACACAAATTAATCATTCACAGCACGATTAGTCTTGTACTGAATGCAATGTCCAATAAACATTTTGTTGCAAGTGCTTATCGGATGCTTACTTTGCCTCTACAGAATATTTCCCCTCAGTTTTTTGGGATATCTCTGGCATCAATCATGTGAATTTTATTTCCAAGTGCACAAATCTATAGTAGACAAGCAGCTGACGCTGTCGATCCCACGAGGACTTTCTTTGAATTCAACCTAGTGTCAAAAAATTTATACTTAACTAATTCAAGCCAAATAAATTATTTATACTGACTAAAAGCACTAAATATGAAAGGGATTTAAAAACTAAAAATATCAAGACTATTTAAATCACTTCTATTCACAAGCATCCGTTATGAAGTTGAAATAAGCAAACCTGTTCTTAGTTAGACACACATGAAAATTTTATAAGCCCTTCAGAGTATGCTTGTTCATATTAATACAGTTTGATTTGATTAGTGTAATGATGATTATAATAGTTTAATTAATTATATTAAAAGGATGGTTTACCTTAGATTGTTCTCATATAAAGAGCATGAGGCTAATCTTTTGGGTTGTTGGATTCTGATCCGATGGTGGATATTAAATCAGTGGGTAAGTAAGTGTGTTAAATTAATGGGTAAGTGAGTTCCTTTAACTGTTTGTAGCCGTCAGATCAAGATGAAACATTTAAGACTTAAACTGGCCTCATATAAGTTATATAAGAGTGATCTCATTTAAACTTTTCCTTTATATTAATTTCATTAATAAATTACTAATGTCTATTATAATAGTTTAATTATTTTTTCATTGAGATGCAAAATTAGTATTTTATTGGGATGTTAATGTCATTAATAAGTAACTAATATTTTATATTAGTTTACTTTGTTTTCTTGCCTTTTGAGATGTAAAATTTATAATTAAGTGGTTATATTATAATATAATGTTAATAAAATTTGTAACAAGCTATCACCTTGCCCGCCATCGAAATCAACATTATAGAAAAGGCTGATGAAAGGGTGCTTCGTCTCGTAGAGCCTGCTACGAAACAACTATCAATCTCAACTGACATCAACCTCAACACCACCAATATAATTTTCGGTTAGCGAATGAGATATAAAATGTTCTTACGTTAACAAGTATAAACATGTAAACAAACACTGGGCTATCTTATGCACATGCCCATTTACCACAAGAAGTTCAAAAACTCGTGTCTCTTTCCATCCCAACTTGTAGAGGCACAATGGGAAAGAGGTAGCACCGAGTGAAGAAATCTTTGTTGTATGCTTTAAGATGATCAGAAGCAGTAGTCCATCGTAGAGTGGGTTGAATATTAACATTTGCATCCTTTAAAGATGCATCATTAATAAGAACCATTCGGAAAAAAGTATATCTATTAAAAGTGAAGTGACCGGAGGGAGTACGAATTAGAATGCTAAACCTGATTATTATAGCAAGGTTTAGCGAGCTGCTTTCAGATGTCAAGTTTCCAAAATTTGGAGTTTTGGACATGAGCGTGTTATATGTATTAGGCTCCGCTTCATTCAGGCCCATGTCCCGTTTCATGTTCTCTCATCTCCCGCGCCTCGCCCCGCAACGGTCACAAACCTCCTCCGCCGCCCTCTTGTCCCTCCTCCAGACCGCCTGCGCCACCGCCGACTCCCTCGCCCAGGCCAAGGGCGCCCACGCTCTTGCCGTTCTCTCCGGCCTCCTCCCCAGCCATGACCCCACCCGCGCCGCCCTCATGCTCTCTTACGCCTCCCTCGGCGACTTCTCCTCCGCCCGCCTCCTCTTCCTCCAGGCCCCCACCTCGCCCCCCGCCGCATTCCTCTCCAACACCTTCATACGCGCTTGCACCCTCTCCGGGTCCCACCACGGGGAGGCATTCTCTGTGTACAACAGGATTGGCTGCCCTGATGATCACACGTTTCCGTTCGTTCTCAAGGTGTGCGCCGATGTTTTGGCGGTTGAGAAGGGGTTGGAGGTCCATGGGACGGTTCTGAAGCTTGGGTATGATTTAGATGTGTTTGTGAACAATACCCTTTTGCTGTTTTACGGCGCAGCTGGGAATTTGGGTGATGCAAAACGGGTGTTTGATGAAATGCCTGAGAGGGATTTAGTCAGCTGGAATTCGATCATTTCGATCTCATGTATTCACGGTTATTTATATGAAGTAGTGGGAAGGTATTTGGAATTGAATTCAGAGAGTGGGCTGACGCCGAACTATGTTAGTGTTGTAAGTGTTCTGCCTGCATGTGCAGGTCTTGAAGACCAGATTACAGCTGAGCAGATTCATGGTTATGTGGTGAAGGCTGGATTGGATGCGGAAGTAAATGTTTGTAATGCACTCGTCGATGTTTATGGGAAATGTGGAGACACTGAGGCTTTGAAGCGCGCCTTTGATGGAATTTTGGTGAAAAATGTGGTGTCGTGGAATGCAATTATTGGTAACATGGGTGAGATTAGTGATGCATTGCGCATGTTTAGAGCTATGTTGTTGATGAATGTGAAGCCAGATGATATCACCTTTGCTAGTCTTTTACCTGTACTGGCGGAGTCGGCATGTTTTAATTTGGGGAGGGAAATCCATGGCTATTGCATAAGGATGGAAACTAAATTTGACATATTTTTGGACAATTCATTGATTGATATGTATGCAAAGTCAGGTCGTCCAAAGGATGCCGCCTGTGTTTTTAATGCCATGGAGAGAAAGAATGATGTTTCATGGAATGCAATGGTGGCTAATTTTGCTCAAAATGGCCTTCACTTGTTAGCAATGAGGTTGGTTAGACTGATGCAGGATCATGGAGAGTGCCCTAATTCAGTGACATTGACTAGCGTACTTCCAGCTTGTGCCCATCTAGGTTCTTTAAAAGAAGGTAAAGAAATCCATGGTAGGTCCATACGCCTGGGCTCTAAGTCTGATGCGCTTGTTACAAATGCTTTGACTGATATGTACCTAAAATGTGGTGAGTTTAGCCTTGCAAAGAAGCTTTTTGAAATATCGGTAAGAGATGAAGTGTCATACAACGTTTTCATTGCGGGCTGTTCTCAGAGTAATTACTCTTTGGTGTCTCTGCAATTGTTTCATGAGATGGGACTCTTGGGTCTCAAATATGATGCAATTTCCTATACAGGCGTCCTGTCTGCTTGTGCGAATCTGCGTGCAATTAAGCAAGGGAGAGAGCTACATGGCTTCTTGCTTAGAAGATCAGCAAATTCTCATCTTTTTATCTCTAACGCTGTTTTGGATATGTACACCAAATGTGGGCGCCTTGACCTTGCTAGACGAGTTTTTGATGAGATCTCTGTCAAGGACGAGGCTTCATGGAATACCATGATTTTGGGCTATGGGATGCACGGTGAACTGGAAACTGCAATCAACCTTTTTGAAAAGATGAAAGACGAGGGAGCGCCTTATGATCACGTTTCTTACATTGCAGTTTTATCAGTCTGTAGCCATGGTGGAATGGTTGAGAGGGGGAGAAAGTATTTTGATCAGATGGTTTCTGAGAATATAAGGCCAATGCAAATGCATTATGCCTGCATGGTGGACCTTTTGGGGCGTGCAGGTCACATGGAACAGGCAGCAGATTTTATAAGAGGCCTTCCTGTCAAGCCGGATGCTAACGTCTGGGGAGCGTTGCTTGGGGCTTCTAGGGTTCATAATGACATAGAGATGGGTAGGTGGGCTGCTGAGCACTTGTTTGATCTGAAACCAGAAGACTCTGGCTACTATTCATTACTCTCCAAACATGTATTCTGAAGCAGGGAGATGGAATGAGGCAATTGAAGTGAGAAAGCTCATGAGGTCTAAAAGGGTTCAAAAGAATCCTGGCTGTAGTTGGGTTTAGCTCCACATCGAGTTGCATGCTTTTGTAATGGGAGATAGGAGGATAGAAGGACTCCTGCCTACTGGCATGGTGTTCTCATCAATCTAAATGAACAATGGATGAAATTTCAATGCCAAAATACAGCATAAGGGGATCTTTCTTTTCTCCATATTTTATAAGTCCCGGGACTCTGCAACCCACCGGAGAGAGCCAATCGAGTTGGTAAGCAACCATGAGATCATTATCCGATGGTTCTAAATGAACTCATCCTTAGCCCAAATTAATCCACAAGCATTCATCGCTCTCGGCTAAATCCATTGCGGCAGTTTCGGCGATGGTGGTCTGGTGTTTGGCAGTGGTGCCGCGGCGGCAATCCGACGAGGAGGGGGAGACGGAGGCTTCCGAGGGGGCCATAGAAGGAGGGAGGGGAATTGAAGGCAAGGTGGCTGGACGCGGCGGAGAAGAGGGGTGAGGTGGGGGAGTCGGTGTCGGAGGGAGGCCTGGGAGGGGCGAGGCTGGAGAAGATGCGGTTGAAGAGGAGGTCGCTGGGGGAGGTAGTGGCGCGGTGGAGGATGGTGGCGAGGGGGTTGTAGGAGGGAGTGGAATTGAAGACGAGGCTGGTGAAGACGGCGGCAGAGAAGAGGGTGGGGGAGTCGGCATTGGAGTCGGAGGGAGGGGTGCGGGCGGAGAAGACGCGGCCGTTGAGGTCGCCGGGGGAGGTAGAGGTGTGGTGGAGGATAGCGGCGAGGGTGACGACAGTGGTTCGGTGTCGCCGACGGCGGGGGTTGGAGGTGGGGGCGACAGTCACGATGGGCGGGGAAGAAGAGCGTGAGTAAGGGTGTTCAAGAGCCGAGTCAGCTCACGAGTTTTTTCGACTTGACTCGAAGTTTGGCTCGACTCGAGCTCGACTTTTTTCTAGCTCTAGCTCAAGCTACCTTGTAACTCGACTCGGCTCGACTCGAAAAAAGTCGACTCGTTTGGCTCGAGAATAAGCTCGAAGAACAGGTCGAGCTCGACTCGAGAATCAGCTCGAAAAATCAAAAGATCAGAAATTTTTCCAAACCAGAAATTGTCAGAAACAGTGCTCCCGACCACCGTGTTATGCTCCTCCCGATCACGCTGTCGCTGTCAATCTCGCCCCCAATCGTGAGCTCGAGCCCATGGCCGCCGTCGTCGTCGACTGTCAGCCATCGCCATCGCCTCACCTCGCCGATCGTCGATTTCACCTTGTTCTGCTCCTCGCGATCATGTCGTCGCAGTCGATCTTGCCCCCGATTGTGAGCTCGCCGATTGCCGTCGTCATCGACTGTCAGACTTGCCTCGCCGATCGCCGTCGCCTGTCAGCCTCCCCTCGTCGATCGTCGTCACCGCTCTGTTATGGCTAAAACACCCGAGCTTTTCGGCTTGGGTTGTTTTTTTCTTTTTGATTGGTTAAGATGCATTGTAACAACTCCATCCAACGGATCTAATCTGAACGGCTTTTCACTTAAAATCAAAACCCGTAGTCTTCTGGGATGTAAATCAGCGGCTTAGATCTTTTCTGCGCATGCTCTCAATGTTTTAAATAAATTAGGCTCTTTAAAACCTGCCCGCGGTATTCAAATGAGTTATTTGATTTCTCTGTGTTTTTTTATGTATTTATTTATTTATTATATTATGTAGTAAATGCCTTCGTCGACCTCACCATATTGTTCAGTCTTCACCAGTGCTCGAGCTTCTACTTAAGCACTTTGTTCTGGCTGAAACACCTGAGCATTTGGCTCGGGTTATTTTATTTCTTTATTTTTTTCTTTGGATTGGGTTAAAACCCGTTGTAACAACTCCATCCGCCGGATCTAATCTGAACGCCTCTTCACTTAAAATCAAAACCCGTAGTCTTCTAGGATGTAAATCAGCAACTTAGATCTTTTTTACGTGTGATCTCAATGTTTTAAATAAATTAGGCTATTTAAAAATGCCCACGTATTCAAATGTGTTATTGGATTTCCCTTTGTTTATTTTCTCTGTATTATTTGGTTTATTATGTTATGTAGTAAATGCGGAGGTCCTCGGGAACTGAATTGACCCGGGTTTGATATTAAGATGCAACATTAGTGAAATTGATTAACATGGTGTTTGTCTGATGAATAGAACGTGCTTCCCTTGAGCAGATGTTCTGAGCTCAAACCCCCACTTTGTTGGCCACCCACTCGGGATTATATCCTAATTTACCTGATGCATATGATAGGTGGGCCTTGTACGCACCCAAGGGGATTGGAAGCGGGATGCAGTGCTCTAAGAGATTAGTTTCCTTGCCCCTTCTAGTCGAGTTCTAAGGACTTCAACACACCTCATTATAAAAAAATTTTACCAGTGAAGCCCACTTCAAATATGTAATAAATATTTTTTTTTGTACATAAAAAGTATAAAATATTTGTAGTTCAATTGGTTAAGGTCTTGTACACACTCCTTTGCGTTTGGGTTTGAATCCTACCAAAATATACATTTTTGCTTTAAGCCGGGCTCGAGCTCCAGCTCACCATCCCAAGCTCGAGCTATCAAACTTTACAACGAGCCGAGCTCGAGTTGCCAAATCTTGGACTTGACTCGAGCCTAGCCGAGCTCGAGCCCGAGTTTCTAAACATCAAGCTCGAGTCGAGCTGAGCCAAAACTCGACTCGACTCGGCTCGTGAGCAGCGTGAGAAAGACAATATAAAAACTTCATTTAATTAGATATCGGCAACACAGAGGGTTCGGATACGGAAAATAAGAAAATTTTCAGGCTGAAAAGAGGTGAAAATGCTAAAAATTATTTGGATACTGATTGAGTTGATAGGAGCTAGTGACGGAGGAAGGTGAAAATTTTCACCTATCAGGGTCGAGTGTGATTGAAACTGAAAGGGTGATTTTCACTCATGACGGTGATAACTGATAAAAATTAAGAGAATCACCCTTAAAAAAGCCAAAAAATATGATTAATTTCATATTCCCAAATAGGGTCTTACCAATCAGAAAAAATCACCTTGATTATTTGTAAACTGATATTTTTTTTCTTTATATTTTAATATCAATATCCAAATACACCCTCAGGGGAAGAAGACTAGATTAGGAGGTAGGGTGGACGGGCCATAGGCAAGGAGGAGGAAAGTAAATGCAGTGGGCTTTAATCATTGTATTGATTATGGTTGGGTTGCTTGTTAATGAGGAAGTGAGTAACATCCGTAAATATGAAATCTAACGCTCTTCACAAACTCGATTGGAGAAAGATTCTCTCCACTCCACTCTGGTTGGAAAGTACCTTTTCCTAAAAAATGGAGGTAGCGGCTGTTCATAGTCTTTCTACCCTGTTATTTTTTTATAATTAAATGGTTAAGTTTGGAACTTTCTACCATATTAAAATGATTCTTTCGTTTAAGAAGTTCTAATGAAAGATAAATGGAGGTTCTAGCTGTATATGGCCTACATGTACAACAGTGGTCCCAAACTATTTATGCTGAAAAGGGAGAAAACCAGGCACATTACAATGTAAGCCATAAGTCAAATGGCAGGAAGTCTATGGACTGCCCTAAGGATCCGAGTTTTTCTTTTCAAGCATTGGAAGATTGGGAAGGCAATGGACAAAGTTTTAGAAAGTGAAGTTCACATGAGATGGAGGCAGTAGAATGGGCAGGAAAATTAAAGGCTCAGTCCAGTCACAGTATTGACAACGAGCTTCCGTTTCTTGCCAAAAAAAAAAAAGAGAGTTTCCTTTTGTTTTTTTGGCAACAAAGGTGCTTCCATTTGGATCTTCACTGTTGTTAAGCAAGAAACAAAAAGAAAACACAAAATAAAAATGAAAAAATCTCGCCGTTTGGGGCGTGATTAAAAGCAAAACATCCAGATGGGATGTTTTGCTACACTGTAGCATCTGGATATTTTATATATCCAGCTGAAACACCTCAGGACGTGTTTCAGCTGGATATAAAAATCCACCTGGATGCTACAGTTTTTATCCAGAATCCAGTCTGGATGTTTTGGAATAATCACGCCCCAAACGGCCAACATTGCAGAAAATCCAGACCGGTTATCAAGAAAACATAAAAAAGAATAGGAGTACAAATATTTGTTGGCTGGGCCACACCTGGCTCATGTGACTCATGCCATGGAAAAGGGACAGTAATTGTGGGCCTAGCAGCTACCTTGTCGGCCCAATTGGAAAGCGAGCTTTTTTTTATCTTTTTCTTTTTTTCTGATTGGAGCTGGCAAATTGTTAAGAGACAGATTACAGAATTAACAAAACCCTAATTTCTTGGTCACACACCGCCCATCTCGAGATTTCTGATCACAAGAAATCTTTTGAAAACAAATTAGATCATGTACCTCATGAGCATGATTATCTCTACACAATCTTTGCCTCCATGCCCTAATTTTAAATACATTTTCTTCCATAATATTCCTCCCACTTCCCTCCAAATCTGTCTGCCACTCAACTCAGACATTTTCTTTGTTACTCCTTTTCCGCCGAAAAGGGCCCAGAAACCCCCCTCTTCAAGTCACAGTTCTATTTGTCCCAACGATAAAAATGCAGCCATGCCGAAACAAAGAGACCCTAATGCCATACAGAATACAGTTTTATATGAATCTTGAACTTGACTTCAGTATTTGATTAACAGCATGCACTAATAAGTAAGATGATACAAAACAAAGCAACAATTGATATTCATTTATCGTAGCAGCCCAAAAAAGTGAAAAACAATGGAACTAAGGGTGTGACCCACATCAATTTGATGAGTATATGAACCACAAAATGGTGTGATTAGATTTAATCCTTCAAGGAAAAATCATTTTCTTTTTGTGACATACACTTCTGCATTCACACCTCATTGACTCAGCTTTTGATCATTCACATTATTAATCACCATCGTCATCGTCCCCTTTATTCTAACTATTTGGGGTCGACGGCATAAATTATATACCGTATTTGTCTCTTAGCATAATCAGAATGGTACAAAAGACAAATTTTTATGCTGGATGCCTTTCCTTACGCAACCTTCGACATCATTCACATTATTAGTAATTGAAGAAAAACAAAGAGTTTTAGCACTTCAGTTTAGGATGACAATGTTATTAATAGCTATAAGGCATTACGAATTGAGCTCAGTTCAAGGTACACAGGCAAAAAATTTTCAACACAACCAATGAAAAGCTGTATATTATTTCAAAAAATTGGAGCTCTCTGGGGTATCCCCTTCCTCTTGTTCAATTGCTTCTTTGGCTTGAGACAAGTTAACCATGGCCCGCTTTCTTCGCTCGAGTTACAATGGCTGGAAGTAGGCGAGGGAGGCGGTGGTGAATCCGCGTCTGCATTAATGCTAATTACCTCTGGCAGCCCCAAGAGCGCGACGTTCAGGGACTTGATCATCAATGCCCCGTTGGTTACCTGCATTGTACCATTTTTACTAAAAATGTCAAATCATCAAACTATGAACAATCATTACGTGAATTGAACATCGCCTTTCAAAATGGTAATGTTGGCTAGTTTCAGAAGGACCTTGCATGCAATGGAGCAGTAGCTAGAAGATTCACTCGTCAAGCTGCGGTCACAGCTTTCACAAACGGCACCACTGCCAGGCTTCACAACCCCTGCTGACTTTAACTGAGGGCGGGGATTCAAGAACACGGCTTTCGCTCTGTTTATCTTGTATGACTGCCATATAAGGCCACAAAAAAACATCATTACCATAGTTGAGGGAAAAGACTAAAGAACAAGGCAATTCAAACAGATGCATGATTTCAATTATTGAGTAAAACTAAAATTGACTAAATAATATAGGCATATACCTGAACTCCTGAACAATCTATGAGCTTTTGGATGTCATGGAGCAGAACAACATCATGATAGACATATCTTCTCACTTGGAGGATCTTGTGAAGCAAATGGGAGGATCCTAAGCAATGCTGACAAATCGAGTCACTGCAATTCATGCAGAACATGTTGATATCATTCTTCCTCTCATTTTCATGCCGCGGACATGGCTCGAAGAATTTGCTGCTCAAAAGCCTCTCCAGCCACAAAGGCACACCAGCTTTAAGATGAGAATTCTCATTGTTGACTGCTGGGGTCGACAAAAATCCAACCTACGCATTAATAAACCCGATGAATTCAACACATAATTGTCAAACAGTAATCAAAACAAACAATTACCGATCACTATCACAGACTAAACTAAAATTATTTTTCACACATGTAGATTATCATCTGGCCTTGAAATCTTCCAAAAATGAATCCATTCAATGAATATGACAGAAGAGATGAAAATTTTCTCAATCTCAGCTTTATTGATGTATCAAGAGATAAAACAATTGTACCAAAAAGAAAGCGATAAAACAATGAAAACGTTGCCAAAGAGAATAAATTTTTTCTCAATCTCAGCCTTATTGATTGGGTTGAAGAGATGAAACCATAAAAAAGTTGCCAAGTAGTAAGACAAGACCCACAAAAAGAATTACTACTATGACAGAAATACACTATACTAGTAATCACAGAAAAAAAATGATTGATCATTGCCAAACAATAGCCAAAACATACAATAAAAATGAATTATCCACAAATAATCGTAATTCTATTGCAAATTCAAAAAACTAAAAGTTGATACAAAAATTAAGTTTAACTGATGACTCACCACATTTGTATGCTCTTGAGAAGGAAAAAATAAACACTAGTATCACCATATATACTAATTAGTACTTACAGAAAAAAAAAAGTGGATTGATCATCAACCAACATTAACCAAAGCATAAAATGAAAATGAATAATCCAAATAATCATAATTATATTGCTAAAATACTAAAATTAACATTAATTCAATACTCACCATCTTTGTATGCTGCTGAGAAGGAGAAAGTGGATTGACCAAGAAGATTGAACTCAGCAAAAATGGAGCAAAAAAATGAAGGACTGATTGGCAGGAGTGAATCTTTTTTTTTTTAATAATGGGAAAAGAGTGGAGTGTTTGGGGAAAGAAATCAGGGGAAATGGTTGCAGGCTTTGGAAATTTATGGAAGCTGGCCATTGATGAACTGAGCGGGAACCTGGTTCCATCCTGGCCGTTGGTGCGCCGTGCATGTTTTGTGGGGATTATTAGCCGTCAGATAGCTGTTCGCACGTGTCATGTGGGGACGGCGGCTCGCGCCTTTTTTAGCTTTTCATTTACTTTTTCATTTTGCTGTGTGTACACTGAGCGGGATTTCCGGAGCGGCAATTCGAGCTCCTGACTGTTTAAAAGCCCATTGGGCCGGCCCAATTACAGCATTTAGGTGGATTTGGTATGCATTTATTTGCAAGGCTTTCGTGCTATTAGAACCAAATCGAAACAAGTCACTAAAGTAACAAAAGGCCTATGCTACTGTATTTTTTTCGTAAGAAGTAAAATCCCAACAAATTTGGAAAAAAACATTACAAGGAGTGAAAGGGCAGCTCACAGAGAGGATGCCAAAGAAAAAAACAAAGGCAGCTCAAGAGAGTGTGCACATCCATGGCGTTCTTAATGAAAGCACAAGCTTAATGTTCATGTACATTTACTATTTAATCCTTTACGTCACATGTACCCAATGGCCTAATTCGAAAGCTCGAACCTTATGTATATGTACACTTCACTGGTCGATTTAAAAAAAATGTACTTATCATTAATAATGATACTCCTCCCGTTTGGAATTATTATTACCATAATAAGGATTCTCATTCTCTCCCTCCATCAGTAATCACGACACTAACTTAGTTCATTATGAAAGTCCTTACGGTAATAACAACTTTGAACGGAGGGAGTACATGAAACAAGTTGTATTACAACTTACGCGGCATTTGAAAACACTCCAAAGCTGCTTAATTAGCTCAGCTATGCTTCGCCATGTCCTTAACAAATACCATTGAGTTTACCACAAATTGCTCAAACCTCGCAACATAATGAGCAACCTCGTTTGCAACTCTAGAAATAAGAGAGACTGATGCTGTTTTTAAGCAACCAAAGTGCTTCATTTGCATTCACTTGTTGCCTGAATAGCCTCTGGATGAACAACATGTGTTTGAGAATGAAAAGCTCTTTGTCTAAAGCCGCTTTCTTAAAAAATCTCCTCTTGTGAATGGTTGGAAAAAAACGCTTCTCTTGAAGCCGTTTAATAAAAGTTAAGGGTATGTTTGGTAAGGGATTTTAGGAGTGTGAAATCTGGATTTTAAGGAAGAAGCATAAATTAAGAATCTGAGTGTTTGGTTGAGAAGAAGTAGTTTTTAGGGAAGAATTTAGGGTCCGATGGTATGTTTTGTAATTAAACATGAAATGCACAGATAATTAATAAGGAAAATGCGTTTTCATGATTAAAAACACGGTTTTCCTTATTAATTACCCCTAATTTTTTTATAAAATTATAATAAATATCATTAAAAAAAGCCAACAAAATAAAAGCTAATTTCTTTTAGAAAATCTCCTCACGAAGAAACAGGAAAGAATCCAGCTTCCTGCTTCCAAACAGGCCTTAAATCAGCTTTTTAGAAGAAGCTGCTTTTTCCGAGTAATGATATTAGTACTCCACTTTCCTACACTCATTTTCCTACTCCGCTTATGTGGCACCAAATCACGTAAGCTGATTGGGCCGGTCGGTTCATAAATTTCATACTCCTACCCCTACCGGACACCCTATAAGCCGCCCCTTCGCCACCGGAATGTAGTTCGATAAATTTGCTGCCCTTTATAACTTCAATGTCAGTAGATTAGGTTCTTCTTGATATGTTAGAATTGTATAAGTGTTACAATGATCATCATTTAATGCTTTAGTCATGGTAATGTTATTAGGTCTAAACTTGTAAATGATGCAATATGTTGCAACCTTACGTGAGCGTCTTGAAAATCTTGCGGCAGAAACTACTCCAGAAGGCTTGCCCAGGTTTTGGTGTAACGCCCGAAAAATCGGTATGTCTATGAAAATTGCTATTTTAGGAAACTGGGCTAAAATAGGAAAGTTTTCGTATCTGTTGTGACTATTGGTCTGGTATCTCTTTTTGGTTGTGTGGAACTTTATTTTGATGTTTGTTGGTCAATGGGATCGTTTAACCAGATTAGGCAGGTTTTTCCGAGCGCGAGGACTAGGCCTGGCCCTGTAAACCGTCTGACGCCAGGGTTTGGATACACCTGACGCCAGGACTACTTGAGTGCCAGGGCAGGGGCTAGTCACGCATGCAAGTACACGTGTGGCGGAGCCTATTGGACGTGCTACCAGGTGTGGGACTCGTGCACGGTAGAACTGCACATCACGCGTGTAAGTCATCTTAACCGTTCATCGGAGGACTCTGATCTAAGACGCGTGAGAACCATTAGAGGGCCACGTGGACCCTGTAGTGGTGCACCACCTCGTGGATGTCATGGACATCATCTTTGGGCCCACGATTTGGAGGACCAAATCGTGGGGAACTTTTTTTTAAATTTCATTATTTGTAAATATTGGATTACTCTAATTTGCAATTGATTTGATTAGGATTAAATGGGGTATTAATTGGCAATTAAGGGATAAGGTTTTGGATGCCTTGAGAAGGCTGACTTGGCCTCCCATATATAGGGTTGGCGCCAAGTTTGTAGCATGAATTTAAATCCCTTTATATGGTATTTAAGTGAGGTGTTACATAGGTAATCTTGGTAGTATTTAATGGGGGTAAATTCCTACTTTTATGGAATCAAAACTGAAATCAGTTTAGAGGGGATCTCGCCCTAGCTGTTTTGGAAGGGCTGAAGGTAATTATGGCCATTGGATGAGATGAGGTGGACGGTGGGGATCATCATGGAAAATCCATATAAACCACACAAGAGGAGGTCAGCCATTTTCCTTGAACCGGCAGCCTTGCACTCTTGTGTGGTGAGTTCTTCTTCTTCATCTCATTCCATCCTCTTTCTCCTCTTCCAAACAGTAAGAACTTTTCTTTTCTTTGAAGAAGTACTAGTGTAGTGGATCGGTAAAGTCTAGATCGTGGTACGAGGTGGAACGCGAAGCACACTTGAGAATTATCAGGTTGTCTTTCAAAGAGGTAGGATACATTTTTACTCAAGTTTTCATACCTATATATTCTGTTTTGATGTGTGATCCTACATGCTCTTGTCGGATATGACATTTGTGTATGATAAGATTTCTTGAAAGTAATGAAAGTTCATATTTTTTTTACCTATGTTCCACATATGTACAAATCGATGGTATGAACCAAGTATAGTTCGATGTGCATGGCCTAGATATGTGATCTGTAATACATATTGCTCATGTGTTTGGCTTGTTTGATTCTTTTTGGATCTGACACCTTGCTGTCCAGAAATTCCTGTCTTGTTATTTGACCTTTAATTGCCTTCTTAGTTATAGCATTCACTAAATTGGGTAGTAATATGTATAGGAATTGATAAACAACATGAATGAATGTGTCATGGAATAAGAAATTTGAGTCGATATTTCTCTGTCCAGAGATAATGGTCTCTGCTTTTTGGTGTAATGGTGTCCCTTTCCGTCCTGAATTAATTGTCTTAATCATTGAATAGATGACAATCATGATTAGGTTTAGAATCAATTCGTATAAGTAATAAAAGCCTAACTTATATACTAAAAACAAATACTGGATTGGTTACATATTTCAGATATCATACCTAGGTGGGAGGGTCTGATAATTAGTACTATCATGAGTGATTAGTATATCTGATTAATTACGCAATTAAGGATGAAATTGGAGACTTAATTAAGCCTCGGCCAGGAACTTTCCTGCGCAGGCAGTCAGTAATGAAAAATACGTAACTAATTCCATAAAATTCAGAAAAATACGTTCTTGGTTGGGTTGTAAAATAGACTCATCAGGGAACCTACAGTAAAAATTTCAGATCAGGATTCACTCTGTAAAAATTGTATCCAGTGCTGGAATGGTACTGTTGTATGCAGGACAGTGCAGTGAACTAAGGGTAATGCACTAGTATTATTACTATGGGATTAATTGATTTGTACAATGTAATACAAATTGAACAGAATCACTACTTTTATGATAGAATCTTTACTCCTTAAGAGATCAGGGATTTAAGTCCTAGCCTTCGTGTCATCTCCTTCATGTCTTTAGTTCGCCCTGACAAGCAGCATTGAAATCCTTAATTAGGGTTTTGCTCTAAACCCTAGTTATTCGTTCTATTCATAAACTCTCAAAGTCACAAGCAGTATAGGATCCTTTTCTAGGGCCTTGCATATCGAAGATTTCTTTGAGTTAAGCTACTGACTTAGACCAGTTATTGGAGTGGAGTCTTGGAAGGCGAGCTATACAACTACTTCAGTTATGAGTCATGTGTTGATGACAAGTTCGGACAGTTGAAGTTCTAATTTCTGGTTGTCTCGAGATATTGACATCTCGTTGGCACTCCTATAAGAGTTCATTCTCAAAGGGGAAACCTTTGATGATTTTTCATACAACCTCTGTTATTGTACGTTTGCGTTTAAACCTCTGAGAACTATTTCTTCCACAAGAGTCATGAGATAACTCTTCAAGTGGGAATCCTAGTATGCTCCAGAGCCATTGCAAGATCCTTCGTGATCTCCGATTTTGTGAACCTCTGTAGTTCAGCCGATGACGGCAACGCGTACGCTTAGACTGTATGACATTACGGAAGGTCTGCAGTCTCCGCCCATTGTGCCCGTAAGCACCGATGGGGCCAACATCCCTAGACGCATGGCCGGGTTCCTCTGTAGAACCTCTAGGATGATCTGGTAATAGATGTCCATAAGGGAAGGGGACTGACCAGCGAGCAGAAGTTGTTGACTCTTTACACACTGTATGTTGGAGTCTATTTCAGTTATTACTTTGACCTTTACAGATGAGCTATCAGGGATTGAGTTAGTAGTTTGCTGATTTTCTAAAACCTGATTATGATCCCATAATACTCTTGATATTAAACCTCTTTTCCGTTGAATTGTTAATCTTTTATCAGTGGGGTTTTTGGTATCCTACTGAATATTTCATCCGAAATACTCATGCATCATTCGATGCAGGAATTAAGAAAGAATGACGCTGAGCAAGTTCGAGTGGAGTTGTCAACAGAGTCGGCAATAATTACTTTTATTTCATGATTTTAGTGGTTGATCTTTGTTATTTGTGGCCTGCGTGCCTGGCTGTTAATGTCTTTTCTTTGATAACATTTCATCTTTTGTAATAATTTAAACTATTAGAGATTTAACTTTGTTATTTACTGGTTTGAGTACAATGAATATTATTTAAGTCAGCGATCCAGCAAATCCATATTTGTAAATAGGAATGTGGTTAATTGAGTATTCGGTCCGTCCCGGCTTCCATCCCCATCTTTTAGTATTGGTTCATCGTTTCCGCGTATTATCGGGGTTTGGAAATTGGGGTGTGACATTTGGAACATTTTGTCTTTCATCAACGTGAATTTAAGTATTAGAGCAAATGCTTATGAATTGTTCTTACTATAAATGTTGGCTCTACCTCCCAGCACGTACTACTCCCTCCTTTCAATGAAGTGTACACTGCATTTGAAAAAACACGGGTCCATCATTCCATGGCTGACTTTGCTCCTCACAAAACATGGAAGAGGGGGAAAACTCATTTTTTTGTATGGACCTTAGAGTCCAATAAGTTTAACTTAGTTTCAAATGTAGGCAGGCTCTATTAGATGGAGGGAGTATTTTCAATAGTCTAAATAGATTGACTTTGTGTTCTACATGTGAAGATCTTGGCTTATCATTCCCAACTAATGGATGTGCATTTGTGGTTTATGATTGAAAAGACTTGGAATATAAATGTTAACATGTAGAGAAAACGTGGAGGACAATTTTGTTACCATGAGAGAAAAGACTTGTGAGGGGCATCAATGACTATGGAGAGTGTTGCCAGTGAGGAAATATGATTATCAACTCATGTAGGGTCCAAAATTTGAGGAATTAAAAGTTTGATTGAGCTAGATAGGAAGCAATTTTTAGAACCTCTGGCCCTACAATTTGACATAAAATTGAGCGATTATGACAGAAAATGCTATTTTCTTCTGCTAAAAGTAACACTGGAATAAGGTGTATGATGACCATTAACTTCGTGGTTGGCAGGTTTAGTTTTTCTGCTTCATTTTGTTTTCCTCTTCTTGTTTAGGGGTTATTTATATGCTAGTGTACAGAATCTCCAAGGCAATGGTGCATGACTATTCAGAGAAGATTGAATCCATTGCTGCCAGATTAGGCGATCCATTGGTGAGTTACTAGTGAGCACATATAGATATTATTACAAGCCACCGTTGCTTTTGGTGTTTTTTTGTCTCTGAAGGCATGTTTTTAATGTTTATACCAGTAGTTCATGAGTGTGAATGTTAGTTATTTTGGTTTGGTTCAAATCTGGATGAACTGCAATCTCTCATTAAGCCTTGTTATTCTTTTATCTCTTAGAGGTTGGTGTACTTCTGTGATAATCACCCTGCCCCCTCCCCGGCTCCCCCCCCCCCCACACACACACACAACCATAGTTCCCTTATGAAGGCAGTTTTTAGGAGAAGTTAGTAACTTTGATATGTATACGAAATTACCTTGAGAGAAGTTAGTAACTTTGACATATACCAAATTACCTAAGGTTCTTTTTTATAGAGGCTCCAGTTGCCTTTGTTTAAAGCTGAAGGTTCATTATTTCTTCCAGTTGGATCGTCCAGAGAAGCCCATTGGTTAATTTACTGGGCCTTTAGTTTCTACTTTTCTGTCCCTCTCTCAGCTGCAATTTTGATTATTGCTTTTATAGTGATTTTTTCCTTATACATTCTGATTATTGCTTTTATAGTGATTTTTTCCTTGTACATTCTTAACCTCCAGCTGTCAATTTATACAAGCATTTATGAGCGAACCATTCCAGCTGCTTGTATGTGAGAAAGGCACCCTGAGTCTGCTTCTGCAAGTCTAAGTGACCATCATATTTCTTATCTGTTGTGTTCCATATGGAACATGAACAGGATCAAACGCCATGGTGGGAAAAGGGGGAAGAAGATGGAGGAGGAAGAACTATTCGTTTCTTATTGCCTAATTCCAAACAAGAAGACCCCCTTATAAATAGGTCTCTATTACAATTATGCCGCCATAATGACGACATTATTATTATATAATGACGACATGATTACCCAATCATGCTTTATTATAACTTGCACTAAAAGGAAAACTAATCTTACTGCCTAAAATAGATGATACTCCTGAGTTGTGCTGACGTATACAACACTCCACCACGCTCCGCTTTCGCCTTGTCCTCAAGGCGACCAAGTATGGAAGCGCTCCATAAACGGCGCAAAGATGGCGATGAGCCACATGCACATTCAGCAAAAAGCCCTTAGGATGCCTGCAACAACCTTTAAAAAAATCGGCACAACGACTCTGTTCCGATGAGGATCCATTGTCACTAATAATCCATTGTCACTATCCATTGTCCAACATCGTTTGACTTATATTCCGTACACTCCAATACAGATTTCATCACAATCATATTTTGAATCACGAACTGCTCAAAGGACGGTTTCACCATTTTGGTTAGGTAGAAATCCATAATCAACGGTAGTACAGAATTGTCACCAAAGGAAGAAGGTTGCCTTGCAATAGCAGGACGGACTTCCTTCATAGGTTGACCCTCCTCAGCAAGGTTTTTTTGATTAGGGGTAAGACGCTTTATTGATAATTCCTTCAAAGTTCTAAGGAGAACCATAAAAATCCTATGAGATGTAAGAATATATGCCAACTGAAGCTGTTGATTGAAAATAGAGAAGAGGACTGGCCAGTCTTGCGAATAGTCAATTCAGATTATCTTGGAGATGAGCACATCAACTGTTGAACCTTCGGATAATTCACGTCCTGTAAACATAATAGCAATCTATTCCCCAAGTGGATCTCAGCATTGCTTACGCCAAATGAATCACGCCTATTTCTCCAATAGCAGTTGATACTATTCTTACAATATACAGACGTCGTGAGACGAACATCTACCTGATAAGATAGATCCTTCGCACACATAATTTCCATGAGGCAGGAGCAGATGCCTGGGCGAGTCTCGCACTGGACGAGGGCCGACTCGGCGGGAAGGCGAAGACCCGGTTTGCCACTGAGGAAATTGGGGAAAAACAAGTAGATGGTGTGAAGGTTGGAGGCATGGAATGTTGTATCGGATATTGGTAAAATATCGGTCGGCCAAAGAGACAAAATATCGGAGATATATCGGAGATATTGTGTAAAAAAATATCGGTCGTTAAAAACTAGTTTTTATCATATATTTTCACAATCTAACTTCTAGAATGAGTTATACTAATTTAAACAAAGAATACATTTCAAAATATGCATTAAAATGCATATTAGGATAGAAAACAAACATGAAAGTTTTTTTTTTCAAAAAAAAAAAAAATTTTGAAATTTTTTTTTAATTCAAAAAATACCGATATATATCGCCGATATTTGGAAAATTTCGAAAAAACGAGATGAAGTGGTTTTGGTGTATCAGTTTGTGTCCGATATCGACATATCGCCGATATATCGGCGAGACGATTTTCCATGGTTGGAGGCAGACAGCGCCATCGACGGCAGATCGGTCCTAAGCGGTGGAGCCTGGTTCTTTCGCATTCTGCTATGCAGCAAGAAGACCTTGTCGGTCGAGCCATGGAGTGTGTAGCCACGGCTGAGGGAGATGAAGGAATTTCGTCGAACAGGTAATGGGCGTAGTGGTCCATGGGAAGATGGAAGCTACTGACGCTGCAGAAGAGCTCGGCCAGTAGGTAGTGGCTCATGGCCGGTGTAGAGGAGGGGAGCGCGGACGCACTTGAGATGGCAGAGGTGGTCGCATCCATCGATGGCTGAGATGAAAGTGGGGACCTTGATGGCGAAGGACAAATTGATGATGTCTGCGGAGAAGAATCTGTTGCGAACGTCAATGTGCACGCGGAACCACATCTTGTAATCCTTCCCGTTTTGGTAAGTGAAAGGTCAGCACGCAAAACCGTACCTTGGTAACTGAAAGGTCATATCATGTAATTATGATAGGAAGCTGAAAGGTCATATCTTGTAATCAGCCTAGGAAGCTGAAATGTCATATCTTGTAATCAACCTAGGAAGCTGAAAGGTCATATCTTGTAATCAGGCTAGGAAGACGCGCCCTCTCTTTCTTTATAAGGAGGTCTTCTTCCTCCTTCTTGGGCATGCAATATTGAATCCAATTTTCCTTATTCTTTTTTCTTCTTCTTCATCTTTTCTCCCCTTTTCACCATGGCGTTTGATTTTGTTTGTGTTCCATACGGGAACACAACATTGGTATCAGAGCGGGTTGTTCCTTACCGACCACGCGGGGACACAAAGGATCCTTACTGGCCACGCAAGGGAGCCGCTTGGTTTTCCTCCCTGTCGGAATGGGACTCACCTCGGCTACCACCACCATTGCCGGGCATAGCCGCCTGGTACCCCTCCCAGTCGCAGTGGGGCTACCCACAGCCACCGCCGCCATCAGACCATTACAGTCACTTCTCTGCTCCGCTAGCTGCGCCTTGCCCTCAGATCACCACTATTGTTATAGCCGGAAAATGGGTCGACTCTCCGTATGTAGATCCTTCGACCTTCCCATGTTGGGGCAGCGATCCGTCTCCTCCGATGTACTCCCGACCGCCACCAGGAGCACCGTCCACGGATCCTGAGTGGTCAGCATTCCAGCCTCCTTCAGCACCAACTGCCGCCTTGGTAATAGATGATCTGGGGGTCGATCCATCAGCAGCTGCACCAGGAGCGGCCATGGCAAAATCCAATAAGGGGACGACCATCGCCGTTCCGATCGAGGGTAACATGAGTGACGGTTCCAACACCGTCCACCTCACCGACGGCTCCTTTGCCATTACGACGATGGCTCCTTCAATGATTGGGAGTGCTGGCGGCGCAAAGGTGCGTTCTTTGGCTACCCCCTCTGTAGATGCCTCCGAAGATGGCGCCGCCTCCTCTCACCGTGGGAAGGCCGATAATGCCTCCTTCGACGACGTCGACCCACTCGTCGCTGACACCATCGGTGCTCATTGCCGAAGTATGTTGGGTGGTGGTGAGGCGGGGTTGTCCACTCGCCTAGCCCTCTCCGACGACTCCAAGCTAGAAGCTTTGCTCGCCAAGCTCTTTGTCTCCGACAGCGCTACCGCCCTCAAGGGGAACCGCCTCCACCTCTTTGACTGGCGTCGCCGTGCATGTGGGCAAGGCCGGACAGGGCAGCACAACGATCCATGGCGACGGCTGCCTTTTCAACCTTCTCATGGCCTCCATGTGTTTGACGGAATTGTCCATCCATTTTCCTTCGCCACCGTTGCAGCCTTGTTGGAATATGTAGTGAGTGAATTTCAGAGAACTGAGGGTGTTGATCTTTCAAAGGACCATTTGGCTCTGCAAAGGCTTCAGGAAGCAGTTGAGAAGGCTAAGATGGAGCTCTCATCGACATTCCAGACAGATATTAATTTGCCATTTATCACAGGCATACTTCGAGGAGACGTCAAGGAATTGCTTCTTCTTGAGGTGACGCCTCTATCACTTGGCATTGAGATCCTTGGTGGTATTTTTGCTGCGTTAATCAACTGGAATACAATAGTTGGGTGCTCTATCCTCACAAAGAAGAGTCAGGTGTTCTCTACTGCAGCTAATAACCAAACCCAAGTTGGTGTCTTGGTGCTCCAAGATGAGTGTGAAATGGCCTCTAACAAGCTTCGTGGTGAATTTGAGCTAGTAGGCATTCCACCTGCTTCCAGAGGCATGTCCCAAATTAAAGTCCCATTTGATATTGATGCCCCTGGCATTGTGACTGTTTCTTCAAAAGACAAGTCTCTAGGTAAAGAGCCACCGATTACTATTCGGTCCTCTGTGGTCTTTTTGATGCTGAGATTGACAAAATGGCAAAGGAGGAACTGTTCCGGGCATGTGACTACAACCAGGGAGTAACAATTCAGAAGCATTTTCGTGAACTTTTGGCTGATACAGAAGGTTTTTATGTACCTATGGCCATTGATGAAGTTTCAAGAAGAACAGTCTTAACAACCGAGCATGTTATTGGAGCCCCTACCGACAAGAAGATTAAGATGGCAACTATGGATATGTATAAGATGAGGGCGGACTGGCAGTTCAAGATGAATGCTATAATTTGCAACACACTTTTGAAGGTTTTGCTGAAATACGGGAAGATGACGGATGCCTTTGCATTGTTTGACCACATGCTTGCTTTCCACATGGCCCCGAATTTCACAGCGAGGGATACAATTTTGATGATTAATGCGAATTACAATCTGATGGTTAATGTGAATGACAATAAGGTCAGGCGACTTCCTATCATCGAAGCTAAAGTATTATACAAGTTTTTTGTTGAGCACTTACTTGACTATTCAAAGGCTAGGATGGAAGTATCAGGTCCTATGATATCATTGTTGTCACCTTACTTTCATGAGATCAGGGTGAGAACGATCTTCCAGTCCGTTCGACGGAAACGAAATTTATGGGCTAGAGAAGGCATCACTGCTGCCAACAAGAGTGTGAACCTATTTCTCAGAGCAATAGGCTTAAGGGAATATGCACGGTGCCTCTGTTTTAATTTTACTTTCACACATGGATGGTCCTTTATGGGTGACTTGAAGTTTTTGTTGTTGCCTTGGACTTGGGAAATGAACTACTTCTGGGAAGAGACTCGTGATTATGCTGGGAAGAAATTGCTTCAGCTCACACTGCAGGAGCTGTTTGTATTCCATTTTATGCATACAGATCCTGATTGGAGCAATTTTTTGTATGATGAGGATTTTGACAATGCCCTGTTCTATTACTACCAGAAGCCGGTGTATATTGTTGAAGGAAAGAGGCCATACTTAGTTGATGAGAAAGGATTGAGTGATGCTCATCACATCGATGAAGGTGGAGACCACCGTATGGAGGAGGAGAAAGCCCTTTGGTTGAATGAAGAAACAACTGATTGCATGAAAGAGGTTCAATCAATCATCCAGTCATTGGAGTTGAACAAGAAATTGAAAACCGAAGAGGTGCCTGCTCCTCAAGAAATCGAAGAACCAGTTGATGATGAAGGAAATAGGAAACAATACTTGACTGTTGTCTTATTTGGTCATGTTGAGACTGGAAGAGCTCATTTTGAAACAGAAAACACAAGCTTCACCATCTTAGATGCTCCGGGTCACAAGAGTTACATGCCAAACATGATTAGTGGTGCTTCTCAAGCTGATGTTGAAGTTATGGTTATATCAGCTCAAAAGGGGGAGTTTGGAACTGAAGTTGAGAAAGGTGGGCAGACACGTGAACATGTTCAACTTACGTTGAGTGTATGGAAGTTGATTGTGGTCGTCAACAAAATGGATGATCCTACCATTAAGTGGACTAAGGCAAGTGCAAGATTTATATCAGCATCCATGGGTCGCCTTGAGGACAAGGCGATAGCGGAAGTGTGGTGGAGTGTTGCGAACGTCAACGTGCACACGGAACCACATCTTGTAATCCTTCCCATTTTGGTAAGTGAAAGGTCAACACGCAAAACCGTACCTTGGTAACTGAAAGGTCATATCATGTAATTATGTTAGGAAGCTGAAAGGTCATATCTTGTAATCAGCCTAGGAAGCTGAAAGGTCATATCTTGTAATCAACCTAGGAAGCTGAAAGGTCATATCTTGTAATCAGGCTAGGAAGACGCGCCCTCTCTTTCTTTATAAGGAGGTCTTCTTCCTCCTTCTTGGGCATGCAATATTGAATCCAATTTTCCTTATTCTTTTTTTTTTCTTCTTCATCTTTCCTCCCCTTTTCACCATGGCGTTTGATTTTGTTTGTGTTCCATACGGGAACACAACAGAATCCCACCTTGTAGGGCCGCTTGGAGGCGGCGGAGGGAAGGTCGACGGTGGGCTTGGTCTCGTGGCCGTCGGTGAACATCTCTGCAGGTGCGGCCATGGCAGTGGCATACTTGAGCGCGCGCGGGCAGCACTCCTTGAGGGCAGTAGTGCCATCAGACGAGATGAGTTTGGCAAAATCCAATCTTTTGGCAGGGAAGAAGGGAACGGGCCGGAGGATTTCCATCTTGTCGAGGGTGGTGGCAGCAGAGATGGTGAGGTCGTGGGGGGTGGCGGCAAAGAAGTCAAGGCCGGTGATGGAGGCAACGAATCCATCGACCTCCTCGGACTTGAAGGATTGCCAGAACTTGGACTCCGGGGTCAGGGCGGCGCTGTCTCGAGATGGCGGCGGAAAGCTCGACTTTGCCGGAAAGATGTACACGGAGGCCATGGCTGCGGCAGTTGCTGAGGTGATGGCTGCCAAGATGGGCGGAGCGACGCTGATGTGGCAGCAGCCAGACGGACGGAGGCGGGGAACGAATGGACAGAGGCATCGAGGGGCGAAGAGGCGGTTGTCAACAGTGATGGTGTTGGTGGAGGAGCCCTAGTTGAGGAGGTGATGATCAACGGAGGAGAAGGCAGAGGCGAGGGTGGCGAGGAAGAGGAAGAGAACAAGCGATTGAGGGTTCTTTATCAGTATCTGTTGCGGCATCGCCATGATTGAAAGAGAAAGGGACTTGTTGTTGCTGCCCCTTGGGGGGCAGTGGAGGAGGAGAGTCGGGTGGCGTTGAGGTTTGTTGGGGTGGACGACGCTGCCATGGGCTAGATGGAATTGCAGCCGGTGGTCAAAGGCATGGCCAACGGCTGAATGACGGCGATGGTGGTGGCGGCCATTTGGGGCTGTGCATATGCCGTTGTCGTGGGCTGGATGAAATTGTGGCCAGCGGCATGGCCAACGGCTAAACGATGACGACGGTGGTGACGACCATTTGGGGCTGTGCATATGCTGCCAGAATGGGACGGCCGGGAATGGTGCTGAGACGTGCGTGGCCCAGCACGGAGGAGGAGGCGCGGGCGGTGGAGCAGAGAAGCGGGCGGAAGGGGGAGAGAGAGATAATAAAGAATGAATTTATTGAGATTTATTCTTTGTGCTCAAGAGAGGCGAGAATGAATTTTGTGAATTTTAATCTGATGAATGCTTACGTGTCCGAGAGGAATGTAAGTAGACTGAGGTATTATATATTCCCTCCGTTCCAAAGTATTATGTACATTTAAAAAAATTCCCAATTTTTTTAGACCATGAAGCCCCCAAGGAAATCACACACGACTTCCTCCCTTATATACCGTCTAACTCGTATGATCATTCATGAACAAAGTTCGAGTCAATCCTTCCAAGTCTCCTCCAATTTTGGAAAGAGGAAGTCATTTGATTTGGCAAAATGTATACACTATTTTGGAATAATAATATTTTTAAATATATATAGTATTTTGGAACGGAGGGAGTATTAATAAAGTTTCATTGATCTATGCTCGGGAGAGATAGAATACAATTTCATGGTTTAATTGTTTTATGTGTTACATCCAAAATGAGTGCATGATATTTTAAATTGATGAGTAGGAATATGCTAATCAACTAGGAATTTATACAAAAGAGAGAGAGATGATAAAGTTAGTTTATTTCATGGCGGATTCAAAGCCTTGGTCCTTTTCTGCATAAGTACAATTCGTTTAGTTAGCTAAAATTTACTACTTTCGTAGATTAAATTAAAACTATAACTTTTCTCTTTAGTTTGGTAGATTATTCGTCTGTCCCTGAAGTTCGACAACCCTAAATACTCATTGTAGTACAATTGCCTTGTGGACTTATAAGAGTTTAATATTTAAATGATCATATACCATGAATTAAGTTCTACTAGTAATATACCTTAGTTCATCATCGGCATGAGTTGTTCAATTTTTCGTCACCTTGTCTTCGCAAGGTAATAAATTAAGGTCTACTAGTTATATATCCTAGTTCATCAACATGGCTTAACATAGCCATCAACAAATTTGCTTTTGACGGTATATCTTGAAATTTAAAAGCCAATATCAATTGCTTCCAAAACTGAGATCAAACTCATGGTCATGAAAAACGTCCACATTGTCCTCACCACATGAAAATTGGCAGGCAGATCACAACAGCATCAACTATTAAGTTCCATATGTATGACACAGAGATAGAACAACATGGTAATTTCCACTCTTTTACATGATTTGAAATGTAATACGTATATCTTGAAATTTAAAAGCCAATATCAATTACTTCCAAAACTGAGATCAAACTCATGGTCATGAAAAACGTCCACATTGTCCTCACCACATGAAAATTGGTAGGCAGATCACAACAGCATCAACTATTAAGTTCTATATGTATGACAGAGATAGAACATGGTAATTTCCACTCTTTTACATGATTTGAAATGTAACACGGTATGAGTTGTTCAAGCCCATAAAAACTCTCAGTTTCATCTGTACAGGTTTCCCAAAAGCTTATTTATTTATTTATTTATTTATTTATTTTATATTCCAACACTATCTATACAGTAAAACAAGATATAAATAGGTAAGTACCTGATACAGAAAAACAAGGCATAGATTGCTTAGCACCTGTGCACATCATCATGAGGGTGTAGCTTTTGAATTCAGAAGCTCCACCACAGGCAGGCCATCAGTTTGGAGAAGCTTACTTTCTGCCAGCCTAGATCCTTTTGCAAACTGAACTGCACATTTAGGCCCCGTTTGGTTGGCTCAAAAGAAGCTAGAATCCAGCTTAAGATTTCCCAAAAGAAGTCAGCGGAGCTTCTTGCAATGGCATTTAGTATAATTTTCAAAAAATGACAGGGGTACTAGCACCAAATGCCCCTGTCAGTTTTTAAAAATTACACAAAATGCCATCATGACTTAAATTCTTCCCAAGAATACCTTTTTCCCAACTGAACATCACTTTCACTTTATTTGGAAAATCCAAACTTTCCTACTTCTAAAAGTAGCAACCAAACAGAGCCTTAGCTGCTAGCAATCCAGCGAGCTCAGTCACATCAACCTGTTCACTCAGGCAAGCTATATAAAATCATCTGCTAAACCTGATCCCTCTACAGTCATGACACACACCAATCCTCACGGATAGTGATAGCCCTACATCAGATTTTCTACACAGCTGATGTGTATGATAATGAGTGGGTGAACTGATGTGAAATTTCCTACACATTTCCGTGCAAATATCGTTTTCCAAGCCTCACTTTCGCCGGCTTAGAGGATTTTGCAATTCCCTTAAATTAACTCTACAGGTGTCCTGAGGAGGGATTTGCGAGACACACCCAGCATCAGATTCAGTTGTTTTCCCCTTTTTGTCCAACATTGTCAAAATGTTCCTCAGATGATCTGCATCCAGTTGAATAAGTCACAATCATAATCTTAAGTAGCAGCTTTTCCACACAAAATGAGGTGATCCATTTTAGCCTGTGCCTTCAAGAGATAGCAAATAGTGTCATTATTTCATTTGAAGAAAAAAGAAGGTTGCCCAACAAAAATAAATCAATTTTGCTTTATTCACATTTCTTGGTGCATGCAACTATGACTACCAGCACCAACATACCTTCTAACAAACAAACAAGCAAAATTCACATACTTGTTCTTCCAAAAATACCTTCACGACCAACTGTTACAGTTTTACACGCCCAGAGAAGCGCCCCATTACACAAAAAGTTGTAACATTTAGGTGAATAAATGATCGTGACCATTAGAGGAAATGATAAAATAGTGGCGGAGCTGAGTAGTACTTGTAGTTGAGTGGTGAAGTACTCTTCGCACATTTGTCATCCCACTAGAAGGTGTCTAAAGAAATTTGAGATATATTCATAGAAAGAAAGATGAAAATTAAAAAAGAACAAAAAAGAATGAACGAAAAGGGTTAAGAAATGAGAGATATAATTCGTTGAAGTTTGCCCTTAAATATAATCGATGACACGATTTGCATCAATGGCACAATAGAGTCGATGACATGATTTGAGATATCTTTGTAGGAAGAAAGAAAGAGAAAAAAATAAAGAATAACGCAAAAAGAAAAGAGCAAAACAGATAAGAAATGAGGGAAATATGACTCGTTAAAATTTGCCTTTAAATCATGTCATTAATGACACAATAGACACTTTATCGTGTCATCGATGCAAATCGTATCATCGATTACATTTAAAGGCACAATTCAACGAGATATATCTCATTTATTTCTTATCCATTTTTACATATTTTTTTGCATTCTTTTTTTATTTTTTCTCATTTTTCTCCCTATGAGGATATCCTAAAATTTTATTGCACAATTTATAGTAGAGATGATGAATTTGCAAATAGGGAGCATGTGGTGAAGCCGCTATTTTTTTTTGAAATTATTCATCTCCACTTGGTGGCGTCTCAAGATCCTTAAGCAATCATCATGAGAAGAAAGAGGAAAAAAAATAAAGAAGAATGTAAAAAAATAGATGAAAACCGATAAGAAATGAAGAAGATATGACTAATTGAATTTTGCCTTTAAATCATGTAATCAATAATCGTGTACTTCTAGGATTGAGAAATAAGGTCATCGATGACACAATTTGATGGTAAAATTCAACGAGTCATATCTCTTTCATTTTTTATCTATTTTTGTCATTTCTTTTTATATTTTTATATTTTTTCTCATTTTTCTTCCTATGAAGATATCGCAAATTTCTTAAAACACCTTAGGGATGACGAATTTACAAAGAGTATTTTGCCATTTAGGTACGAGTACTTCTCGGCCCCGTCACTCTTTTGTCCTTTCCTCTAATGGCCACGATCGTTTCTCCACCTGCAAGTTGTAATCTTCTGTGTAATAGGGCACTTCTCCGGATGTGTAAAATTATAGTGGTTAATCGTGAGGGTATTTTGGGAAGAACAGGCATCATTCCTAGGTTATATGGTATTTGAACCAAAAGTTTAGGTAATACGGAATTCCTAGCTCATTGGCCAGGTAATGTGTAAAAAACTCCAACATCACCGTACACACAATGCGCATACACTCCTAGGTGGGTGGTCAACCGACCGGGGTTGGAACTCAGGGCCTCCACTTCTTGAGGTGTGGTCCTGCCCATCTTGATAATTGCTTGACATTGGGTCGTGAATCATTATGCCTCCAATGTGACTGAATGAAATATTTTGATGTGTTTAGCATATTTAACACGGCAAAGTGTCAAGAAGCCCTCTTGAGGTTTAAAATGGGCAGTGATAACCTTACAGCAGTTTCCTACACATTTCCATACACAGCAGATTCCTGTACATTTCCATACACATCAGCTGTGTATGGAAAATGTGTAGGAATCCGCTGTACAAATATCATTTCCCGTTCAAAATGGGTCTCCAGATGCTCGCTTTCAATGAAGCAAAAAAATTTGCACACTTGTTTTGCTATCTGTTATCTTTTTTGTTAAAAAAATGAACTTTGCTGTTCATGCTTTATCAACCATCATATGATATTATGATGCATTGGAGTTTTTTCTCATTGTGTTCCGCTCATGGACAGAGGCAATGACTGCTCTAATGCTCAGCCAATATTTTTACAGTTTCAATTCAAGGCTAAACTTTATAAGTAGATTGTTCACAAATTTTGTCTGAATTTCCATGTATATGAGCTAATTTTAGTCCAATCATATAAATAATAATGAAAGATAAACCTCTTTCCCAAAATTAGGCTTGAGCATATATAGTCAAAAGTTTTTTTCTTGAAATTTCTTTGCGAAAACCAGGCTTGAGCATGCAAGAGTTACATCCTGTTGGTGAATGTGTAGAAAAAACTGGGAAATTTTCACAAAGAATGCGTGTCAGAAAATTGCAATTAGTTGTAGTGAGGAAGGTAAAACACAGATCTGAGATTCCTCCTAAACATAGGAAAAGCAAATTAAACCTTAGTCCTAATATTTTAGACAGAGCATAAGGTTTTTACATAGGCTTAACATAAGGTCTATACTGGTAAATAAATCACATATCCCAGATTGCTCCATAACACTGAAAAAGCTACCTAAATCTAGTCTTCATCTTTTACATAAGCAAACCTAAGACACAACCTAATCAAAGCCAAATCAAATCCTATATTCATCCACATCGGGTCTAGCAGCTTGCTATAGACCGCGTTCTGCAACCATGAAACAGGGAACAAAATCAGAAATGGATAAACGCAAAAATTCATGATTGAAATTGTTATTAATTATCAAACAACCAAAGTGGATGATAAACAGAATACTATGGATAACCCGAGTTCTAAGCCCCACTCCGTTGCCACCCAGCCCGGTTTATATCCTGTATGTTTGTGTGGCCCATCTCGTGCCGGAGGGGATGGGCAGCAGGATATAGTGCTCTAAGAGGCAGGTTTGGCCTGCCCTTTCTAGTCCGGCTCTAAAGACTCAAACGCCCCTTGTTCAACAAAAAAAACTTAACAAAAAAAGATAAAATACTAGACATTGGCACAAGAAGGTAGTATGTGTCTATCTGATGTCCACCATACAATGACTTTCCAATGGCCTGAGAAAAGATACTATGAGGATCATCTCCCTTCCATGTTTTTTAGGGGCTGGTGGGGATACCAAAGGGGTGGAATGTGAATAAAAAATTCCATTGAATTTATTCTATTGAATGAAAAACTCCGACGTTGTGTCTCACAATGCCCAATCCCGTTCGGAGAAAATGAGGAGGGTTAGCGTTAGGTTAGCAGCCGACTGTAAAAACTCTTCAATCTCTATTGAACTTATATCACACATTCTAGTTGAAACTAGGGTATTCCTTGAAACAACGCATTGTGCCAAAACCCGGGTGCAATGATAAGTAAGCAAGGGTTAGCTAAAGGATTCATTGGAATTGATGTGTTGCAATCGAGCAAGGGTTCTCGTGTTGTTTTGGACGAGCGCAAGTAAAACTAGTCAAAGAGCATAGTCTAAGAGTGACAATGTAGAATATTGGGACCTTGAAGGGTAAGGGTATGAAGTTAGTAAAAATACTTAAAGAGAGAGGGTTAGCATAGCTTGCTTGCAGGACACTAAGCTTGTAGGAGAGAAGGCTAAAGAACTAAGGGAGGGCTTTAAACTACTTTATGTATGTAACTATTTAAATAAGAATGAGTGGGTATAGTGGTTGAGAGAAAATCTTGTAGGTATCAAGAAATTTAGTGATAACATTATATTATTAAAATTAGTGTTAGAAGAATTCAAAGTTAATGTTATTAGTGTTTATGCACCTCAAGTAGGATTAGAAGATAAGCTAGATATAAGATGTTGATGACTTATATAATAGACTAGGAGTGAATGAGGGATATATAAGATGTTTGATGACTTATATAATAGACTAGGGGTGAATGAGGGATATATATAAGATAGTTAAGTTAAGAAATAATAGAAGTACAAATTTAGAAGAAGTTAGGTAAATTAAAAGGGAAGATAAAAAAGTTTTAGTGGATGAGAAAATCAGGAAGAGATGACGTGAATATTTTGAGTATTTATTGAATAAAAATTACAGTAGTGGGATGATATTGAGTATAATCACATTAAAAAGATAACTTATTTTAGAAGATTTTCCATAGAGGAGGTACGAGTTGCATTAAGGAAGATGGAGAAAGGTAAAGCTCCATGACCCAATAGAATTCCTATTGAAGTATGAAAGCCTCGATATGTTGGCTTAACTTGGTTGACTAGTTTGTTTAATAAGATCTGAAAGTCTAAGAGGATAACAGATGAGTGGATGAGAAATACCATCATACTCTTGTATAAAAATAAAATGAGCATCCAAAGTTGTACAAACTATAGACGCATAAAACTTAAGGGCATGCTATGAAGTTATGAGAGAGCTGAGCTGGGCACACGCGCATTGGCATGAGCCAAGGCGATCTTCGATCAGGCATCGGAAGTTTATACTAGGGGTAGGCAGGATTGAATCACTTCATGACTACAAGTTGTTGCATCTCAATTTGAATTATTGCCCGCCTTGTGCATGAGCCCCGGCTCATGTTAACGTTTTCCTTAACAATATAGTCTTTTTTCAGAGGAAAAAACTTAGGACTTTTTGTATATGCTGTACATTGGTGTTTCCCATGCAAACATTCTATTCTTTTCCAATCACTTTTTCTTGGTTTTTTCATTTTCTTCCATTAAGGAACATAGAGAAGCGACTGATCAAATGCTCAACCAATATACAATTATTGATATGTTAACTGCCACAACGCATACAGTTTCAAGACTAAACTACATAGTCTACCAAAAAAAAGGACTCAACTATATAGGGAGGTCATATACAATACACAACCTTACCTTGGCTTGCTATGCATATGAGCTGATACCTAGAGTACAGCTTGACCATACCAGCTGATCCTACTTGACTATACAATCTAAATTATTAGTACTTAATAACCTTTGCATAACTTCACAAATTCATTAAAAAAAAAATCCTGATGTCTTCAACGCAGTCCTGCATTATTGTTATGAATCAAGAAACGTTTCACAAGGAAGATGAGCCAGCACTGTAGTAAGGCTTGAGCTGACATATGAAGCTGTTTCACATAACTGATGATCAGTTGAGAGCAAATGGTCCAATGTTTTCCAGTCATGATGGATTAATCCTGATTCAAGTTGTTGGAACCTCCCATTTCCATCCTCCTCCTGTGCTGCAACAGTACTGGATTGCTCATAGATATTGTTTTGGACATGATTGTGGGGGGTCATAATTTGTGTGGGGCAGAAATCAGCTACTTCAAATGCTTGAGAAGATCCAAACTGGCTGTGATATTGAAGGTAATTAGTTGGAGCTGTATCCCAAGGTCTAAAGCTACTAGGCCTTTGATTGGAGGGGATTTGCTTCTTGAACGCTCTACACACAACCCATCCCTCTTCCTGCAAATTTCAACATAGATTTTAATATGTTAAAGTCTGGACTATAGAGAACTGTAATATGGAAATGAACTAATATGCTTCGTGGCGCATATGGCGCACATTTCAAATATGTCCCAAGGCGCATGGCAAGCCATCGGATCGAGAACCAACAGCTCTCGTATTTCGTGGGGACGGGCAAGTTACCAAAAAACCTCCTTGCCCCTGTATTATGTGCACCGTGTGAAGGCAACTACATTTGCGCCAGGCGCATACTACCAGGACTCTTTTAAAAATTATCTGAATTCACTGAATCCAGTTACTGCAAATTAAGATGGTCGATGTTTTAATGATGTTGGGATGATCTAGTTGTTACTTAACACTATCATGATTAAGATTTAGAATCTTTATGAACGTCTAGACATGTACATGTAGTACAGTTAACTTGCCTGTGGGGGTGCATGTTCACTTATTTGGAGCCGGTATTCATGCATGATCCAATCAGTCTTCTTTCCATTGGGTGCCCGGCCCCAATAGAATACCAAAGTCTTCCTCATCCCTATTATCTTATCCTTGGAGAGCACCGCCTTGTCCCTCCCTGTTGCCTTCCAAAATCCTGCAGCTGTGGCCCTCTTAGTCCGTGTTCCTGTTGGATACTTCTTGTCTTTGTGGCTGAAGAAGTACCACTCACTTTGCTCCTCACAGCCAAGCTTGCAGCTAGCTGCATATAGTTTTGTGATCAACTAGCTTATAATATAACTGGGTCTATATATTCTTCTAGACTGACATGTAAAACAAGGCTTTATATATGTAAAGCAACCCTTACCTTGGAGATCCCATGGCTCAATTCCGTATAGATCTATGTCTGTGATGATTTCTAGGTCAATGCTCTGAGAGTTCACCTTCCTAGTGAGATAATAGCCTACAAGTTCTTCCTCGGTAGGATGAAACCTAAAGCCGGGTGGGATACATGACTCCACCTCCATTTCTCTAACAAATTACACCACCTGCAAATCATCACCTGAGATTAGTTAATTTAGGGACCACATCTATCATACATGAATGCACTAGGGCCTAGGTATGGGGGTCCAGTGGAATTGATTGAACCATATGAGCCCTTTTGCTAGGTTGCTTATAATTAAGTAGCATAGTTACGTTGCTGATTGCTCCTAATAAGTTGCATGTCTACTAATATGCTATAACCATATCAAACACAATCTTATCATATAATTATGACCTGAATTGCACTCATCAACAAGTTACGAGTTGTCCAGAAGTAATAAAAGAAGCCGAGATTATGGACTTTAGTGAACAAAAGGGCCACCACTTTTCTTTCAGTGCACTTCCTATAAAAAGAAAGCTTTCATTACCCACCACTCAATACTTAAGACACTCAGAATGTCCTTGAATCTATCTAGAAGCACGACAAATAAACTTATCAATCAAGCATAGATTAACTTGTTTAGCATGACACAACCTTCGATCAACTCGAAATCATTACTAAACCAAACCAAACAAGTTGAACAACAAATAATTTGCCACAAAAAAAAACCCGAGCAGTAAATAAGAGCTTGTTGATCATGGTACTGTATCTCATGTGATACTTTTTAGCTTCAATGGAGGGATGCTCAAGAAACTCCTCCAACCTAGAGAAGAAGATCATGCACCATGCAGTAGCTATTATGCTATTCTAGCTGCAGTACTGACGGTTCGATCTTCTTCAGGAAAAGTACAACAGTGCAACTTATATTAAATGAAATTTTGGACGCACCTGAGATGTCTGAAGATGAGGCAAAGCCTGGAGAAAGAAGAAGAGAAGGAACAATACGAGGTGGAATGTGGTGTAGCAATGAGAGACAATTATATGTATAAGACAAGAAGGGAAGGTGGAATGGGGGAAATATAAGAAGGGAAGCATGGATGGCCAATTGGGGTAGTGACATTGATTGCGCATGGGGTCAGGGGGGTGGCACACTAGTCTCTGGGATTTGGGCGGCCGTCAGTGACACACCATCTCCACCGATCTTTTGTATCTCACTCAAACACTACTCTCTTTCTCTCTGCCTCTTATTGGTGTGCCGGCCTCTCCCTAAATTGGTCACCTGCCTATGATAATGGGTACCCACCAATCATCATCATGTCCCCAATGATTTGTGATTTAGCTCAAACTACAAACTTCAATCCATTGTCAGCTTAAACTGAATTCAGTACATGTATTGTTCTTACTCAGTACATGTGATGTACAGGTTTTGTATGTACCCGAGAGGATTGGTGGGCCGGTGGCTGGATACGGTACTCTAAGTGGCTGGTCTGAAAAATAGAGCAGTGAAAGAATCTGATGAGGGTGTGGACTGGGGAAAAAGATAAGTGCGTCAACCTGAGTGCATACGGTCGGTCTGGCATGGTGAGTGTTTGGTCCCAGGTTTAGGGTATCCTTTTCCTCTTTAATAAGCCGCACCATTGATCATCATGCTTGAATGCCTCCCTCACAATTTTGTCCGTCCATCATGTTTTCAGCCGCATTTGTAGACTTAAATGGTATCCTCCAACATGATGAAGATTGTTGGGCATGACTTAGAAGTGAACGACATACTGAAGTTTGGAATGGATAAGGTTTCTAGATGAGGCAAAGTGTTTGGCATCTGGTACACAAATAAAGGCATTTAGCATACTTGGGTTATTAGTTCAAGCAATACTATAAATTGTCTTACTTTAAATTCCAAGCAATTGTGAACCAACATAGCTTTGGTGGGATGCGCAGCTGAGGTTTGCCCGAGGGGATTGGCGGCATGTTACGATGCTCTAAGAGGCTGGTTGCCCCCCTTCCAACCGGATCAGATCCGGCACCTCTTGTAGAAAAAAATAAAAATAATAAAATACTTCCTCCGTTCGGATTTATGATTACCATAAGCTAATATTAGTTCATTTTGAAAAATCTTAGGCTGATAATAAATCCGGACAGAGGGAGTTTATCTTGGTTGTGATTAGTGAACAAAGATCAATTACTATAGTTGGCTAGTGTATGTTACCTCCAGTATTGCTACCTTTTATAAGCAAATAATTTGGACCGATCTAAAATGAAACTAAAAAATGTGCAAAATCAGAACGTTCAGAAGATAGCACTGACTGGATGTGTGAGAAGCGCGTGAATCTAATCTAATTTAAGCCATTAAGTTAAACCCCTATGCAAATACTTTCTAGCAATCTTCTAGATTAGGAAGTTTGAGAGTTAATGAACTTTTTTTTTCTGAATAAAGAGTGTCATTAGGCATATTTAGCTATTAATAGACTATAGAAAGTGAATTCTATTAACAAATTTTTTTTGTCATTACCTATATAACTAGGAGCATGACGTCATTAGAGCTTGCTTTCAAGGTCCATTTGCTTTCAACTTGAGAGACATGTCACATGACATATGCATCCACAAAATGACAATGCAATTCCTTTCTGTTTTTGCACTTCTTTCGGTTGGTGAACCGCTAGCTTGTGGATGGGTAATTTTAACTGAAATATAGGAATGACAAAGAAAGTGACCTCTTTAATTAAAAAGAATCTAGACCTCCTACTTTGTCATGAAAAACTATACATCTTCAGACATTGGAGTTGATATCCCACTTCTAGAACAAAGTTCATTATGGCATTAATAAGCAGCTAATGCAAGTCCACATTGTAGTATAACGGTTCAATCTGCTGGCTTTAAGCTGTAACTTCGAAGGAATTAACGTTCAAAGGAAGAAGCCTTTTAGACTTTAGATACAAACTTAAACTTTAGAACATTAGTACGGCTATAAACAAAAAAAAGTTTAGGTCCAAGTTAGCTAAAGGGCTCCTGGTCGGTCTGTGGGGCTGCCACTGCTCCATCCCACACTCCCAACTCAAGTTTGAACAATATCTTCTTGCAAGATCTTCATAATTGACCATTCTTGGGTTTTGTTTTAATACAAAAGTTTGGCTTCTAAAGACTTGGGAAGGACTTGTCTCTGCTTGCAATAACACTATACTATGTTGTCTTCTAAGTGGACCACATTCTTTCTCACCTGATCTCTAGATAATATGACTAGGGCAACCAAGACATGTTCCGTACACATGGAGCCTGATAGGATAAGAGCCGACAATAACCTCTATGTCTAAAATGGCTCGGGATTTAGTATATATTAACATACACCTAGCTATTGTAGTGCATTAAGATGAAAGACAAATAGTGGGGCACGCTGCCGTGTGCCCACACTACTACACTATCTAGTGAGCCTTCCACTTAATAACTGAAAAAGTGATGAGCTAATCTGAACGAGACCGCGTCTCAGTTTCAGGATTAAGATGAATCTTGAGGGGAACGCCAAAAGATGTGAAGCTCCCCTGGCATTCACATCTGCATGGGTTTATTCAAATGGTGAAAATGTCTTGCAATGTAGACATAAAGCTTCTCTGAAAGAAAAAAGTAACAATGCTAGCTCTCCAATTCACTGAAATTTTGAAGACTTTTGGACATGCAATCGGCAGATAGAAACCTCAAGGTGGGGAATGCTGAGCAATGGTGACGACTCAGAAGTGGGATTGCATTAAGTCTCAAGCAGATATGATATCCGGTCAAGCCACTAAAGTTCAAGCAGCTTAACACTCGAGGCAATCTCTGCTTTAATGGGCCATCTCACAAGACCGGGCAGGTCTTCCGAGCCTGTCACTTAAAACGAAGACCTCAACTGCGTATCAACCCTGCTCTTTTCTAATAACAGGGTTCTACCACTGCTCAGCAGCAATTCCCTGCTCTTTTCTTCCTTTTTTTTTTGGGCTCGGTAATGCCCTGATCTTTTTTCACTCAACTACAACTGTCGGTGACTTTCTGCTGGGAGAAGCACCTCTCCTACTTGCAGAATAACTTGTTCCTTCAAGGGAATAGAATAGAACCACATAAAGAAAAGTTAATGCAAAAAAAATTCAGATTGCACTGTTCTTAGAAAAATGCTAAATGCACTCATCCCTCAGCCTGCTCGCTGGGAGCTTGCTCACACAACTGCAAGCGAGCAACAAGCTGATGGGTAGCAAGGGCGAGTGCATGTAGCCTTTCCTCTTGGGTTACGTTTACCGTATTCTGCATCTCTGGGCAGTGCCAATACATGTTACTCATTTACTCATTTCTCTTGTAACTTCTACAGAGTGTAGACGGATCATAAAACTGATCCCCCTGTTTTCAACTCAGCCTTTTCCGGGAGAAAAATACTCCCTTCCAAACTCAAAATGAAGAAACAAGAAATAAAACAAAAAAAAGGGAAAATACATATATAATTACAGCACCTAAGCCTTCCACGGTGAACTACACCCCTCCCTCCACCCCCCTGCTTCTTCGGGAGAAGAATAAATTTATTGAGAATTAGAATCCATAACCATTTTCACCAAAGCCTCCACCATCGTCATCACTGCTAAAGGATGCAACCAAGTCACTGTCATCGTCGTCATCTCCTTCTGTCCCAATCTCAAATATTCCTCCACCAGCATCAAAATCTGTATTGAATTCCCCGTCATCATCATCATCTAGTTCGTCAATACTTTCGTCATCCTCGTCATTGCTCATCAAGTCATCCACATCACTGTCCCCATCACCATCCAGACCTGACCCAACCATATTGAGGTCATCGCCGGCCTCTGAATCATCCTCTTCCTCATCTTCCTCATCTGTCTCCGCACCATCATCTGGGTCTGAGTCATCATCAGTAGGCCGTCGCCGACCAATCTCATACAACCTAGCAGATGAGAACATCTCTTCGTGGTCATCCATTGCCACGACACCGACCATTGAGTCTGTAGGCTCTGTCGCAAAATCAAGTACACATCGATCAACTGATATTGTGGCAATGTCCGAATAGTTGACGGCATCAAGAGTTCGGAATGCAGGAAAAAGAGGATGCCGAACCCGCCGAGTGTGAACTGCAGAAGTTATGTCCTCCAAATTACGACGGAGGATAGCATAGATTATGTCCCCAGTAGAATTAAAAGTAATTACAGTTTGGTCCAAAGAAGGGACACTTCGAAGAAGCTTGAATTTTCGAAGATCCCATACTTCAGAGTTTATAATTACCTGTTAGAAACAGAAAACGATATACAGAATCAAGAATCAAATATGGACCAACATGATAAATTAGCTAGTTAAAGTAAGAGGATCCCAGCTATATACAGCTATAAGAAGATAATGGGTTAAGATAATACTCTCCCCGGTCTTTTTTAATAGATGCAATTGATTTTCAAAATGAACTAAACTTTCATTTCGAAAATCAATTGCATCTATTAAAAAGGACCGGAGTGCGTAACTAAAAGCTCATGTACATTTACAGTCTATCAGGAAGTTACAAGCTGCTCCTGGGACTCACGAGCAAACAGATGTGTGTTAGATACTAATAATATGCAGAGTAGTTTACAACACACATAAGAAAATTACAATACAAACAAGAAAATACCTCATTTCCAGAAGGATGAAAGCCACCACCCCCATAATCAGTGAACTGATCAAAACGGTGAACAGGACCAGAACCACGCCGATCCCACAAGACCCCATTCCACAGCAGCATTGTATCTGAAGGGCTAAAATGTATGAGCGATGGTACGTGCCCACGGAGAGGACCAGATGGCGGATTTGAGTTGTCAGAGAACTTCAAATCCATTTTACCAGTTTCAACATCATATAAAAGCACCTCCTTATGAGATGATTCTGCTGATAAGGCAGCAAACATGGATCCTGAATGGCTAAAACGTGCTGCCTTGCACCCTTCAAAAGAACGCACAGGTTCAACAGATACTGAGGTGGCATCCCACAGTCGAACATCATAACTACCAGAAGTAAGAAGTAACTGAGTGGGCCCCGTTGAAAATGACTGCAACAGAGAGACGGGAGACTGGTGGCAAGTTTGACTTTCCAAAATATTTCCATTGTTTGAGTCAAAAATCTTAAGTTCACCTGAATGACTTCCAGTAGCTATACGAGCAGAATCCCCAAGGAAGGTTATGCAAGTCAAAAGGGCAGAATCATCACGGCAAGTGCGCCAAGGGCGAAACCTGCTGTAAACAAATTGACGATCCCTACGGAGACCATGTGTCCCACCATAAAGGTATCGAAATTCCCGTATACTAAGCCTTGCAGTTACATTTGTAGGCGCATCAAAGTTCCGCCTTGGTTCAGGGCACACATGAGGATGCAAAAGAGAGAGTGGAGGCAAAGTGGTGATAGGAGCAGGGCACTGGCGGTGCTGATGCTTCAAGTATTGAACCACCAAAGAGTCAAGGGTGACCCGTTCACTGTTGCCAGCTTGTTGGTCTGCAGGAAGAGCTGGTTGGATGGACGGCGTAGTGGGAAGCGGAGTATTGGCATACTGGACGCCATCTTGATTATCAGGAAGAATGCTTAAGGGCGTTGATTTTCCACACACATCTCGCAAATTTGAGTTTGGTGTAGAAGCATAGCCAGATGGATCCTTTGGTTGTCCACATCTACGAGAAAATGCTGGTGTTTGCCAAACTGGAGATTGCACTCCCTGCTCATAAACATTGAACCGTTTTCCAGGTGGTGAACAACCAGTGTCCTTGGATTCTACCAGCTTCCGCTTCATAGGTAACAGAATTGGAGTTTTGAATGCTGATTCCAATTCTAAACTAGATTTGCTGACAGAAGGTGAAGGAGCTTCTAATCCCACACCAAGAGTTGATGGGGTTTTTGGAGTGGTAGCAATATTGCTCGTGGATGATGGATGAGAACGCAATTGGCATTTTCCAAGAGAACTGAGATTGGATGAGAGAACTAAAGGTTTCTTCTTTGAAGGTGACAAGTTTACGTCCGAACAATCGTGTTTATGGGATGCCTTTGGTGCCTCAGAAAGAAATCCACCAGGGGCACGGCCAAACGGCCACTGTAATTGTGCCAACGAAACTTCTTGGATAGAAGTCTGGTGAAGATGAAATGATGAGGCAGTCACAGATGGCAAAGGTGTCAACTGAGCTTCCTTCAGTAAAGCAGCAGCCGCAATGGTCAACCCAGAGACTTGCAGATGTTCGTGTATTAGGAGCAGAAGCTCTCTACAGATGTACAATGCATGTTGATAAGTAAACAAACACAATAGTTTTATAAATTTGAATTTGCAAAAGATTTAAGACATAAACGATACCTGGAATGGTAAGTGATAGGAGTTGCAGCAGCTATTGATGCTCTTTCAATACGCCTCAAAGTTGGCGCTGCAGCATCAGTAGCTGCTAATGTGCTTGCTCGTCCAGAATTTGTGACAATCTACAATAGTTATGTGAAAATGTCAAAAAATATTCATGCAGATGGTACATCCTCAATTAGCCCTTTTGTAATTCAAAGATATTTACACATATACACAACAACAAGAATTGACAACATGTCACAATCTCAAAGAAAAAGAATGCTATCACACACGAAGCTATTTAATGTCGACAAAAGTTTAGTGTGACTTACAGCAATCAGCTCAATTGCCACCTGGGCAAGTTCAGCTTGCCATTTCCCTTGCTCTGTTCCAATTGCCTGGGTGCCTGAATCTCGTATGAGTTCAGATAGCTTCTTTCCCACCTAAATTAACAAATCAAACAAGCAAATCTTAATATGCATTCAGAAATATTTATGTTCACTTATACAGCTACTGCTGTCAAATGCAACATTTTCTTCATAAATGTTAGCGCCACAGTTTTCTAGCCCACTATCTCCTGCTTACCACATCTGTGTAGTCAGCCAATTACCCTTGAGCAAATTGGAGTTCAGATTCTAATTGAAATAATGCTTCTTGAAATTAATAAATACCATAGTAGTGGGTGGATCTTATTAACAAGGGGTACACAAGGAAGTGTCAACACAAAAGCATCACTAAATAATGGCAACATCAGAGTAACATAACACTAAAATGTAAAATAAAATAATCTCGCAAATGTCAAAGCTCAATGAAGCTTCCACACAAGCAAAGAAAAGCATCAGAACTAATATAATTAGGCATGCTAGATTTTGCCAGAAGTTCACAAACCTGGAGTTTTGTCAATATGTGTGCTATAGTGTTATCTCTCGCCAAACCAAGTAATACACGGCAAGCAAGAGCACGGAGACAATCAAGAGCCACAGGAGGCGTAAATATTCGAGGATGCAGAAGATGCAATAGCACTTTTATGCCATTGTTTGCCCGCACAGCCTCTCGTGCTTGCCGATAACCTAGTTCTAACTGTGCTGCAAGGCCAGCAGAACCTGCTCCCTGGCCCAATGTTATCCTTCGGTCTCCAACTACTCCAGAAGCAACAGCTGAGCCACCGGTGGGGTCACTCTGATTAGTTACAGATATAGTTCTATCTGAAGTACTTCTTTCAAGATACCTTTCCCGATTATCTGCAGCAGAACCATTTGGCGCCTGAACTAAACCAGATTGTTGACCTTGCGAAATCCCCTGAGGTTTGTTGCTGATTGAGGGAGGGGGACAAACAAGATTTACCAGCACATTCAATGCTGGATGAATGACCTGCATAATCACAAATTTTCTAGCTGTCACCAATCGCACAACCTACAGAATCATCATCATCATCATACGCCTTATCCCAGCTATCTGGGGTCAGCGGCAACCCTCTGAATAGGGGACAAACACTTATCAGTGACCCAAAAAATCTACAGAATATAGAGGAAATATAAATATTCACTAAATATATTTGAGACAATGGTCTGCAATATCGTTTATATATCGACGACCTAAAGATAAAAATTAAAATATATCGAAGAGATTGGGAAAACACTTATCGGTGACCCAAAAATGTTTTAACAAGATACATTGGGAAAACTCTTATTGGTGACCCCAAAATATTTCAACATGTTTCTTGTTAGTTTAAACATAAATTAACATCTAAAAGCCCTAATACTAATTTCAAACAATCATAACACCATGTGACTTTACTATCTCTTACAGAAGAGGTAGCCCAAAACAGGCCTGAATGGAGGAGTAAGATCCACGTCGCCGACCCCAAATAGTTGGAAAAAGGCGCTACTTGATTATGATTATGATAACACCATGTGAACACATTCATACTTACATAAATTATATTTATCAAGTGAAGAACATGATCAATGATGATAAATAAGAACAATATTTGAAATTAGAATATAGAATGAAGAACAATAAATTGTATTGGAGAAGATGTTGGAAAGGGGGTCAGCGTGTCCAAGCATGGTTGCCTGGTGCTTGGAAGGTGGGGGTGGGTTCAAGATATTGGCAAATATCTCAGATATATCTGAGATATTTTAGATGTATCTGAGATATTGGGGAATATACATTTTTTCCCTATGTTTTGAATCGGTCAAGTAACAGATACAGATATATCTTAGATAAATCTCAGATATTGCGAACCATGTTTGAGTTTACACTTATCAATATCAGCAAATGGTAATAAAAGGTGAAATTCATAATAGAACTCACTACTCAACCTGCAAGCCTAACAAAGCGTAAATGCAAATTGCCATAGAGACCAATTTCCTCCAAAAAACCATTCCAAAAAGGAACACTCTATAATGTACAGATGAAGATGTTGGCCAATCATATCTTTTTACATCACATATTTTCTAGTGCTGGAATCTTATGGTCCAGTCTGAAGTTTTAAAAGTAGCATAGAATGAGGTTTATTCATTGGCTGTTTGGTAAAAGAATCTGACTGCAAACTGAATCAGATTCTCAAATTCAATTCTCCTTGGGAATCCCCCTAAACAGCAAACTGAATCAGATTCTCAAATTCAATTCTCCTTGGGAATCTCCCTAACACAGCATTTCAGACTTCATTATATAAATTTCTGTTACGGATTGAAGAGATCCACTCTTGTGTAAGGTTTTGGATATTGTCATTTTAAAGATGTGACAATATCCCATATTACTAATTCGTTTATTACCAAATGATGTGATATCGCATGAATTCTCTTTTTACTCCCTCAATCCGCATACCTTTTGGCCTTGTTAAGACTGCATCTCATACATAATAAAACCAATTTCACAGATTTGCACTCCCACAAATTATGATCTTGTGATTGCATTTATAATTAGACATAAAAGGCAGAATACAAACTTTAAAAACACTCATAACAAACTTTTGATTAATGCAATGCAAGATTTGATCTCTACCTCTGGATCAACATATCCAGCACCATTGGCTGCATCCAGAATCACTGCCATGCCGACACGATCATTACTCAATGTTGCGGTGACAATCAGCTTACGACTGTAGGGAACGAGAGTCACAATGTGCAAAACACCGAGAGAGTATTGTGCCAAGTCATGCAGATAGCGTTCAACAGGTGGTGCCTACATCCAAAACGAGAGGATCTGTAATGGCAACAGAAATAACTGACACCATAAGATTCCAGAAAACCAAAGAACAAAAATACCTACTTGACACAACTCCAACATTGTTACATGTCCATTCAAGGCCAAGAATTTGTCCACAGTCGGCCAACGGGATCGGACAAAAGCAGGACCAAGCTTCCGATCGCGCTGTATTTGAAGAAAAACAGTATCCATGGCTTCATTGCTGACATCAAGTGGTTTATCAACAGGCCTTGCACCAGTAGCACTTCGCGCTATGCTCCGGTGGCTTTTGTTAGGACGAAGAGAATCGACAAGCAGAAGAAGGTGTGCCCTAAAATATTGACGTAATGCAACACAGGTATGATATGCGACCTGTTTCTCTATTGTTGTCAAGACTTCTGCAGGAGATCTATCATTCCTTAGGGATGTCATGCTAGATGTACCCACCAAAGTTGATGAATTATTTCCAGACCTCACTGAGGCTGCATTCTGTAAAAGGTTCAACATCTTCTGCAAACCCTCTTGAGAATCAAAAGAATCTAGTACTGCCCTAAAAACAAATGCAGCTGCAAAAAATATAGCAGCATTTTTTCTAGCCTGGTCTTGGGGACACTCCAATAGCTGTAAAGCTAACTCTACCACCTGGTGGACGACATCAGGAGCTAAACGGCACACACGTTCCATAATCCCCTGCATACATGATACAAGTAAGAAAAATAAGTAGGTATTGACGAAGATTTAGATACTGCAAGGAACTATTATGTTCAATAAAGGTGAAAACCAACACAAAGGCATCCAGATCCGACAAATGTTGTGTTAAAACAAGTATGGAGGTTCTCCCCATAAAGTAACCACTCAACTATGATACAACAATGTTGATTTTCCAACCTCACCTGAAGAGATCCAATGGTGAATAAACACAAGGAAAGACCAACATAAGTTTGATGATTCCTGTGCACAGCCAATAGTTTCTGCATGCCTTCTCGATCAACAAATAAGGCAGCAAACTTCCGATGTGCAGCTAATGAACAAATTAATTTTAGAATCTCTGGAAGAATTTTTAAATTTTCTGGAGTATCCTTCAGCTTGGAACAACGTTGCAATAATGCAAGGCACACATCAACACCTTTCTCGTGCAAAACAGGGCCCAACACTTCTACATATTCACCCAAGGCCTCAAGGCACTGGATGCAATATTTTTCTCTCAGCTGTCCAAGAGGCTCAGCATCCAGAATGAAAAGATCGTCCAAATCCTCCTCCACCTCAGGGCCTGGAACCTTAAAGTCCACTGAGTCCTTACTACTGTTTAAAGCAGTCCTGCATCACCATATAAATCATTTAATAATTAACTCACACATATCATAACTATAAAATTGTCATTCAACACACAATGATACAACTTGCCTTGAGACCTCAGTGGTTATAGCAGCCTCAACAACAGTAGATGCAGCCCTGGAAGCAGCCATAACAGCAGCCTCTTCATCATTTGTGGTTTTGAACGCCTGAAAAATAAGAGCAAGTGACAAATTAAGCCTAAGACATGCATTTTGGCAATTCCAAAAATCAACGAACTTAAACAATAAGTCCATCAGCTTCACCTCCAAAGCAGCTGTTTTTACGAGTTCGGCAGCAGCATCTCCCGCTGCAACAATTGCTTCAGCAGGTGCATTTGCAGCTCTTGCTTCAGCTTCAGCAGCTTTGATTGCTTTCTTTACAAGATCCAAAATATCCCTCGTCCCAACTTTGCATTCTTTCAATTGATCATCATGTTCGTCTCTTTCAACTGCACAACCATCATCGCTACCCCTGCTCAATTGTTTTTTAGAATCACTATACAATTTATTCTCCAGGTGCTTCACTGGATTCCTTTCCCTAATACTGTTGTGCCCCATCCCACCCAAACGTACTCCGCCTACAGGAGAAAGGCATGCATCTCTCTCATTCTCCATAGGTCCTTCACTTGAACGTCCTTTCCCTCTAATTCTCCCCCATCCCCGCAGCCCTCTCCGTCTTGATGAGTCATCTCGGATGTTTTCTTCAGAATCATCATCTCTATTTAATCTGCCTTTTCCCTTACCATCGCGAAGATCTCTACTGTTCAGCCACATTTCCTCGCTAATCTGTTCAGCTTCAACTCCAACCGTGTCATAGATACCAACCACTTCAGATGATATTTCATTGTCAGGAAGCCTGTAACCGGCACTGCATCTATTCTGATCTATTATTGCACTTTGATCATCCAATAACGCTTCATCAGCCATCCTTGTGCTATCCAGATTTGAAGATTCTCGAGCCTGCCGATACCTGCTCCTACCATCTTCTCTGCCTCTCCCACACGAGGAAGCATGTTTACCTTCTGCTGCATTACCAGCTTCTTTTTGAATTGTACTGGTCTCCCCAAGGACCCGAGAGCGAGATACCGCATAAGTTTTGCAGATATACCAGAGGTCAAAACATCTTCTACCACTTGGCCACCCCTGAATAACACATGCACCAGTTTACTATGTAAGAAAAAGGACCATATATGTGCCTACTCTTCTTGAACCATAACAGGAAAAAGAGATACAAAACATTGGCACAAAACTGAATTTCTTGGTTAGCCTGACATCTTTCACATTATTTAACTTGCCAATAATCTTATCCACCAGTATAACTGTACAAAGCCTCACTGCTTTTCATAAAGGACATAACTTAATGATATTATTAGATACTTCTTCCGTCCAGTTTTATTATCTCCCTAAACCCTAAGACGAATTAACTAGGGAGACAATAAATCTGGACGGAGGTAGTACTTTTCTTTATGCCATAAGTGGCATCGAAGATCGATGGTTTCATAGCAAACTTGAGACCGGCAACAGCTATATTTCCAATAACCACTGATAAAATAAAATATTTTACAAATAAAGAATAAAATATTAGATAACACTTACGCGGTCAAGGCTAAACAAAGAAGACCAGTAGCATAGGTTCGCAACATTTCAGAATTGGTAGGCTTAGACCTCTCCATACAGAGTTTCCAATTAAATTCATCTTCAGATACCTCTGTTGGATCATCATAACCCACTTCTTAATATTCTCCAACACCAAATCTTCAAAAACATGAGGATACTGCAACATGTAACATGGAAGGTAAATGTTCTGTGAAACAATGGTTCATTACCGAGCCAAAAAAAAAAGAGGCAATGGCAGTAAGGTAACCATCCAAGTTGCAGAGCAACTGAGAAGCAGCCTAGCGGAAGCTGCACGGATGCTAGTTGAGTATCTATTGTCTGAAAGAAATTTTGATGAAATCAACTCAAAGAAATCATCATTCTCCTGCAAAGTAAAAACCCAATCATGAGATACAGGGAATCAGTGAAAACATCAACAAAACCATCTACTCACTACCGAATAATTTTTTAAAAAAAGGCTCTAGAGATTCATATACCGAAGCACCAATTACCCTGACTAAGTTCCTAGCCTCCCAATGTTATGAGAAGCTCGACCGTTGTTGAAAGAAGCATTGTCAGTTGCCTCCAAATACCTGAAAATCCAAATGAATTATGATACTTTGTCAGGCATCCACATAATAGCCAACACCCATTGCACAAACCAATACCTAACTTCAATCTTAAAAAAAAACACCACCAAACCGCACTATCCTTTCCTTAAAGCCAAACTGCCTTCTCCTTTGATGCAAAAAAATTTGCTTAGAAATTTAACAATAAACGTACTCCCTCCATCCGATATTACCTGTCGGCATTTAGAAAACAAGATGATTTTCATTTTCGAAATGCTGACAGGTACTATCGGACGGAAGGAGTATATAACTATGCTTACAATAAGTATATGCGAATAAAACATAGACGCAAGAACACAATAGTCCCTCCATCCAGAATTAATAGTAACATTTGGTTTCCAAAATGAACTAAAATCAGTTCATTTTCGAAAACCAGATGTTACTCTAATTCCGGCGGAGGGAGTAATGTATTGGCTTGAGTTCATCGCCAGTGGATATAAAAATGGTTCTTCGAATCATTTCTCTAACAAACTAAAAACAACAAAAGAGTTCAAATGCAGCAAGCAAAATATACAAGTGATGATACTCATAAGACAGAGTAGAGCAGACATAAAACATTTTAACATGCAAAAACAGAGTTCATATCCAATTTACCAATATGATTGGAACCCTTTAAACTCAGAAACCATAGATGGAAGAGTCGGGAACACAGACCTGGCTTCCTGGGTCTCGAGCATCGAGGCGAGGGCGTGGAGGACCTTAGGGCTAGGGCTCGCCTGCGAGGCCACGATCTTGGAAACCAGCCGCTGCGCCCGAGCCACGAGCGCCTCGTCCTCGTCCTCGCCCTCGCCCCCGCCCGCCGCCTCCTTCTCGGCCACCAACTCCTCCTCTGCCTCCGAAGCAGTCGCCGCTTCCGCCGCAGAATCCATCGTAGAGGGGTCGAGCAAGTCGCCGCCGGACGGTCGGTGCACTGGCCGCCGATGATTCGGAGGAGTGGCAGAGTAGAGCGGAAATGGAAGAGAGAGGGAAAATCGAGAAACCTAACAATAAAAAGCTTATTTTTATACGGAAAATGGGAACCGTCGTGCGGAAGAGAGGTTGCTGACTTCGTGTGCTAGGACTGGAAGTGGGACCCATCCATCTAAATCTGCAATGCGCCTGGGACACGAAGTGAGCACGATGTCAGTGGTACGATGTGTTAGCGCCGTTCATGTACGAGGGGACCGATGCCGCGAGGCGGGGAGGGCTACTAGAAGGGTCGGTTTTTCCTCTTTGTAGTCCCTTTGTCCTATGAAGTTCGTCTGCATTTTGAAAATTGCAGTCCAGCATTACATGGCTGGGTTTGCTCAAAAACATAAACTAGTATATGTGAGGCCCAACAGTCCAATAAAATTCACCCCTTTTGCAATCCCAAACAAGCTTCATTGGACGGAGGGAGTGGGTAATTTCCATTAACTGGTTACATTGCATTTGAATTTTACTCAGCCTAAATGTTTGATGTTAGTAGCATTGATAAACGGACGAGGAGATGGAGGGCTTGAGCAGCAGGAAAGGTATGGGAAGGCAAAGAAGGGATGGGGAATGGGGAGAGTTAGAATTATTATTCTCAAACTGTATTATCGTTTATAACTAACCCCTCAAAATTAAATTACTTTTCAATAATTATACTCCATTCCAGAAATGCAAAAGAACTCGATAGAAACATAAAGAACATGTCATTAATTTCAAATCCTCTAAAACGGAGAATCAATTAATTACATTTTCATTTCAGTTTATTTTGAAATCCAACAATCATCGGCCAAAAGACCAATGCGTAAAATTGTTAAGAAGATTAATGCGCAAGAATGCGGACATGAATTGAAGTACTTGAACGAGGTTGGTTAGAAACTGGAAAGTGAATCAATTCTTTGAGTGATATTAAATGATTTGGTCTTCCTAAAATTTAGATTACACAGTTTGTACCAATATGTTAGTGGTGAATGTATGCCTGATATTCACAAAGCTTTCTATTGACTAATTGCCTGAAGGCACAAGTGGTTGGAGCTGTGCGTATGTTGTTTTTATGACTCTTTTTAGAATTCTTTCGCAAGTAAACTTTTGCTTGTAGTTTCAGTTTTTTTTTGTTCTTTTGGATACGGCTTGTAGTTTCAGTCGTTTTAAGTGTAATGCAAGGAAACTCTTAAGCTAGACAACTAGATTTTTTTGGGGGATAATCTCTATTGTTGACTCTAAAGTCAAATATTTATGAAGATGCAAGAATATAGCAATTAGAGATACATTTGCTTCATTGAGTTTCTAAAGCTTTAAGTTTACTTGATGTCTTTGTCTAAGAGATCAGATTGTTAGTAAATATAGGTCTAGAGATCAGAAATAACATCGTGAACGAAGAAGCTATTGAAGGAATGAAAGTGAGTGTATTGTGCTCAACTGCTGACAAAATAGATGTGAAGAAGGATGATAACATCTAAAAAGTGATTTGAAAAGACAAATTATGTTGTTGCAGCATATCTACTAAGTCAACTATATTCATCCCCATCAAGGATGAATATACTAAGCCAAGCACATCTAGATAGTGCATGGAATTTTATTTTTAAGGAAGGTAGAACTATAGATAGAGCCTTAGATAAAATAGATGGGCAAGAAGTGTCAAGGTGCGATCATTCCGTTACTTATGATCTATTATTTATAAAGAAGGGGATAATGATAAGGATCCGGTGAATAGGATAATGCAGGGTAGGTAAAGTGGAAGGCAGCCTCGAGAGGCGTGTTCCGAAAAGGCTTAAAGGTAAGTTCTATGCTATTAGGCCTGCAATACTCTATGGAGCGGATTGTGGGCACGGGCACCAAAGAGGAGTCATATAGATTAAATTGAATGGTAGTTGAAATGAGAATGTTAAGGTGGATGAGTGAATAACAATGAGAGATAGGATTAGAAATTAATATATTTAGAGAGCGTAGAAGTAGCTTATTTAAGGGAGAAGCTGAGGGAATGTAGGTTACGTTGGTATGGGCATGTGCAAAGAAGACCATTAGATGCCCCTGTGAGAAGATTAGAATGGATACATGTAAACAATGCTAAAAGATGAAAATGGAGACTTAAAAGAACTTAGATGGAGTTAATAAAAAAAAAATTTGACTTTATTATCTCTTACAAAAAAGGTAGCCCAAAACAAGTTTGAATGGAGGAGTAAGATCCGTGTCGCCGAACCCAAATAGCTGGCAAGATGTACTATTTGATTATGATTATGATTAAGGATAGCAGATATATTCCTCACGAAAGAAAGACAAATCTGCCTTATTTCAATGTGTTAATTAAAACAATCCTCCTCCTAATAAAAACCTTCTGTTATCAATCAAACATACAGACAAGCATAAGCACGCTCTGTTTGTGTTCTCTTCCATTATGTTAGCATATACATTATAAAGTTCACCAGAGTTATGATAAAAGCATACATTCATCAAGGAGGCAACTATACATGAAACCAATGTATTTGACTCAGAAAAACCTTTAACGTCTACAAATGCTCCAGCAAATAAACCAAATAAACCATGGGGCAATGGCATAAAATCTTGTATCTTAGCAGTTTATCCATAATAGCTAAGGTCAGAGCTTGACTTAGTAAATGGCACCCATGCGCTTAGTGGCTTGTTATTTATTCCACTACATCATTCTCCATATTATGATGCTTGTTTTGTGGTATGATAATTGGAATATCAGTTCTACTGCTTGTATTTCTAAGTAAGTTAAGATTGTGTGTTCAGTGGTTATTCCTTCTTCATGGAAATCTTCAGTTTGAAGCTGCATCTTCATCTTTTGAAAGTGCATTGAGTGATCCTGACGACTAGCCCATTTTCCATTATGTAGCAGATCCCACCAGCTTTTCTGAAGCATATAACTAAGAAATCATATGAAAAAATCATTTTAGTGGGTCCAAGTGGTGGTCAATGGTAAGAGTCTCACCTCGGGGCGTTGATCAGCATTAAACGGAGGGAGTAACGAGAGGGATCGAACTGAGCTGAGGAACTTCTCGCCGACCTTGGTGAGATCCATGGATCCTTCCTTGAGGAAGAGGAGAGGAGAAGGAGGTGGAAAGCTCCCTAATTCTGCGCCGCCGCCGGTGATGGTCGTGCTAAGGGAGGGGAAGAGGGGTCGCCATAGTTCATCGGACTGCATCTCTTAGCTCTCGTTCCTTCGCGAGTTCGTCTAGCGTCACCAACAATCATCATCAAATCCTGTCACCCCCCGCCATGTGGGCGTGGAGCCCACCAAATTGAGGGCATATTTGGTGGGCTCCACACCCACATGGCAGGGGGTGACGGGATTTTGTGATGATTCTTGGTAAATGCCCTCAATTTGGTGGGCTCCATGCCCACATGGCGGGGGGTGAGGGGATTTGGTGATGATTGTCGGTGACAAAAACATTTTTCTTCCTTTGCCGGAGACGACTGAACTCCCGATCACCAAGATCTATGGCGCACAGACTAGGCACGTGCACACCAGCAAAAATTTATCTTCTTTTGGAGCGCTTATGTCTCGCGTGTGAACCGTCGATCTTAGCTATCCACGGCTCCTGTGAAGTGGTGGATATGCTGGAGGACGTAAGAAGGAGGATAGAAAATTTTTCAATTTATCAGTCTGTAGGGCCCACTGCATTTCAAACCTCCGCCTACCCTACAAATGCACAGTCACGATGATCTATAGGCCTGTATGCAAATCCAGTCGCCTGAGTCTCTAATTTTTCGATTAATCCAGTCGCCTGAGTCTCTAATTTTTCGATTGCTGTTAGGATTTTTCAGATGGTGGAGTCAGGAGTAATGATTATTTTAATAAAAAAATTTGTTCAAAACTTTGAAAGTAACCATTTGGGTAATACAGTGTGTTATCGTAGAATCAATTAAGAGGAATTTCCAAAACATCATTAAACACAAATTTAGCAATCAGTTAGCTATTGGATATCTAAATACTCCATCCTGAATTCATTTGGAAAAACTTTATGGTGGTAATAATTTTGGACGGAATGAGTATTTACCAAATAACAATCTAATCAAGAACTTCTTGTTCTTTTTGAGATTTGTATCTACAATGGGGTTAAGGACCCTAAACCCATTGTAGATACAAATGGGGTTAGAGAGAGAGAGTGGAACAGCTTCGTTAATTTTTTATTATTGTATAAGTAAGGAAAGTTATTGGTTTAGTTTTAAGAAAAAATGTCGGTTGTCTTTTAAAACTTATAAGCTTCAACAAGTTTAATGTTGCAGTGCTTTTGTATTAAGTAGGGATGGCAAAAGCGCCGAAATTACCACACGTGACTATACAAGATGGTCAAAACGGATAATTAACTATTTGATATCACAACTTCATGATCAAACTAACAAAGGGATGAGAGGAGACAACAGATGAAAGCCACGAGCTTACCAAGCTTGTGTGGATAATTTGAAGGAATTTGACTTATCTTTTACATCAAAGCACGTCAAGCACAAACTGAAGTTACTGAAGCAAAATTATGTTATTGTAACTGGCATTATTCATCATAGTGGATTCATTTGGGATAATGCAAAGAAAATGTTATTCATGGAATTGTTTTAAGGGAAGGTTCGGTTCATTGGTGTAGAAGATTATTGTCCAATGAGGTGTATTGGAGTTTTAAACACTTGTGAACTGTTGTAAATTTTAATCTCTTTTTTTCATTGTTTAAATAACTCAAGTTTTTGGTGCTATATAGTTGGATGCTTACTTGGGTACTGTTGCAAAATGTTTGAAAGGAAATTGAGAATTAGAGATATTTTTTGTATGGGAGGATTATTCAAAGTATAAGGCATTGTTCAGTAAAGGAAATTTTAATTGTTGGAATTGATATTATGTTTGACTTTTGGCCAATTTGAATGCATTTACATGAGGTAGTCACACTCTTTATGACTGAATGCCAATGTGAATACTCTCTTCAGGAAATGTATACTTGATAGTATCATGAATTGGTCACTTGCTATGCACTTTTTCAAAACCAATGGCTGATCAATACAGAGCTTTGATAATTTTCTTTTCAAGATCTTGTGCCAGCCAAACAAAAAAAATCTAATAAAAGGAGTTTTTGGGTATGATGCTAGAGCAACTGTGGAACATGTCGGGGATTGTCCAGAAATCTGGTTTGGCGGAAGAACTACTAATGCGTGAAATGAAAGAACGGGGAATAAAACCCAAGAAGGAGCTTTTCATTGGGGCGGCTGAGAGCTTTAAATAGGAGTAGTTAAAGTTCAAATCCAAACCTAAATCTTTAGCGGCCAATATAAGTTATCAGTCAAGAAATTTAACAATCCATACAGATTCGTGAATCCACAGTTAAATCCCATCCATTGCCAAACATTGAATATAGGAATATAAATCTTAATCTTTAGTTATTTAGAAATCCAAACATTCTTATATTCTTTGGCAAAATCTAAATCTATGTTTCCAAACGCACCCTTAGAAGAGAAGATAAGTGGGCACTGCCGAAAGTTGATACTTCCTATATAGCAAAAACTAAGTCAACTCAAAGAATATACAGAAAAGAATTAATCCAAATACTTCATTATTAGTATAAAAAAATACTTCATTGTTCTCAGATGATTTCAGCTCCAGTACTCGTGAAATCTATACTGTTCTTGCTTGCTATATAATTTGGGCACCTTCCCTTCACTGTAACAAACTGCACAGAGATTGAATTTGCACTTCTTCTCTTTGAACTTTGGCCCAATTACAGGATATCGGCAAACATCACAGCACTGGCCACCATGACGAATCTTGTCACCATTCTCAAGCTTGACCAAAGTACCCAAGATCCCAAAGCCCCAAGCATCATCATCAAACATCTCAACAAATTCAGGATAGGAGATCATAGAATTGTCATCCTGCTCCCCACCATCCATTAAGTCAGTTAAACCCCTATTGGGGTAGTAGATCACCCTCAAGTATCTGAGGTAAACTGATGCATCAGCTCTTCTAATCTGACCTGTGGTGTCGTTCATGGAGCGCCAGATAAGGGCGTCGAATGCCGCCCGCTTCCGTTTATCCGGCAAGCCAGCGCAAATAGGCGCGACAACGGCATAGAACATGCCCAAATCTATCCTATCTGATCCAGTGACATCCAGAATTGAAAGAATTCTCTCATCAATTGCCTTGACTGATCCTTGGAATGCCTCTGGTTTAAGAAACTGGAGCAACTTCCTCAGAACTACTTCCAACTCAGGTTTCCGGATTGATTTCTCCAGCCCTCGCCTCCCTGAAAAGCTACTCGCCGGCAGCTCACAACTTCTCATCCCCTCCAGCAAAAGATTCGCGTCGCACCTATCCCACTTGGTTCCCTTCTGAAAGGCCCTGATGGACAGAGCATTGATCATAGCTTCTCTAGCAGTGCCTTGCTGGCTAACCCGTTCGAACTTTGACGCTTCGACAACAATGGCATTGCCGGACTTGTCCAAATCGAACCCCGTTTCCATCCTAAGAAGGGAATGGAGCTTCCCCTTCGACTTCCTCTGCAACTGCTTCACGTGGGCAATGGCATCATAGATCTCCACTCTGTTGGTCATTCTTAGAGCATCCCTCAGGGCCTTCTGTGATTCCTCTCCCTCCCCTGCACCCAGCAAAGAGATTGCCCTGTTGAGCTGCGCCCTCCAATGGTCTGGCCGGATCACCAACACTCTCCCATACATCTCTGCCGCCCTACGAAACCGCCCAGCATCCATGAGCAACCCACCCAGATTGTACAGGGCATCGAGATGATCAGGCTTCAAGTCGATCACCCTCTGAAACCGCAGAATTGCCGGCTCCTGCTCTCCAACTGCATGGAGCACCGACCCGAGATCGCAATGTGCATCGGCATAATCGGGCTTCAACAGCACCGCCTCCTCCAACGCCTTCTCCGCCGAAGCGTACTCTCCCATGCCAAACAACGCACTTCCCAGATGCTTCAGCGCGCGATAATGCGTGGGGCAGAGGATGGCCGCCTCCCTGTAATGCTCACAAGCATTGTGCAGCAGCCCCTCCCCTTCCAATGCAATCCCCATATTGACATGAATCTGTGGGATCACAGAGACCCACCTCTCCAAGTCCAGCTCGGCCGCCTCCAGCGCAAGCCTGTAGCAGTCTTCGGCATCCGAGAAGCGCGACAACGAGCACAGCGCATTGCCCATCCGAAAATGCGCTCGGACATCTGACGGCTTGATCTTCGCCGCGGCGCGGAAGCTCTGGAGCGATTCGTCAACCAGGTGGTGGTCGTAGAGAATCCTCCCCACGGCAATGTGCGCCTCACACCTCGCGTCCTGCGTCGGCGCGGAATTCGCCCGGTTCCTAATCACCTCAATCTCCCTCAAGAAGAATTTAAAATCACCGGAATTGGAATCCAATGGCACCGCCTTCCCGTCCAGCTCCGCGCCTAACTCCGTCGACCAGCCGTTCTCCGATTCCATCTTCTTCCGATTACTAACCGCGCGGATCTGTCTCCTTATCAGAATCCTCAGGTCGTCCAAAATTGCCGCCGTGGAGGGAAACTCGAAGCCGGAGAGCTGGGTAACGGCGGAGGCGGCGGGGGGAGAAGGGGGAGAGCGGTCGTGGGGGAGGAAAAGGGAGAGGGCGAGGAAGTCGCGGTCAACGTCACCGGCGCCGTCGAGATAGGTGCGGAGGAGGCCGGGGAAGGAGAGGCCGAGGGAGGGACGGGGGACGAAGTCGGAGTAGGTGCGGAAAACCTCGTCGAGGATGGCGGAGATCTGGTCGTCGGTGAAGTGGACGGAGGGGTTGACAGCGGCGACGAGGGCTGCCATCTCGGCCCGGTTGAGGCCTCCGTCGGCATTGGCGTCGAACCGGTCGAAGATGGCCCGGACCTTGGCCTGCCGATTCGGCGACGCCGGGCTCTCGGCCGTTGCCATTGCCAGAGAAGATGGACAAGGCGGGGAAACCGATGGCAAAAGTGTGTACGTATCCTTTTGGTTGTTGCTACCTCGGCGGGTTTTTTATGGGTGGGGCCCAAAAGGAAGACCGTGTCCTTGATCGATTTGAAGAGTTTTTAGTCCTCCGGGAGTTAACATCCGGCATATACTCCACCTCACCGGAGCCGTCGACCATTTAGATAATTCTTATTTTGAGAAACTAGGGGTGCGTTTGGATGACAAAACGTGAAAGATGAAGATTCTAAAAACTAATCACAAAATAAATATTGAAAATGAGAAACTAGGGGTGCATTTGGATGACAAAACGTGAAAGATAAAAGATTCTAAAAACTAATCACAAAATAAATACTGAAAATAGGGTAAATTTTTTTTGTCACTTTTCATTGAGCATAGGAATAGTTGACAATTTGGGTTGAAAGGTGAAAACACTTTTCGGGATTTACCTTATAGTTGGCAATTATCACCCTTCCAAACACACCCTAGAGATCAGCAATTGGTGAAGTATAATGAGGAATTGCACTGGGGCAATAATAAATGAAATTAGGCAACTCCAAGAGTATTGGCAGTTTGTGGTGGTTCTATGGTTCTGAGATTGTCTTGGGTAAGTTCATCCAAGTGTTTTACTACACAACCCAAACTTGTTTATCACCTCGCCAAGCTCAACACCATTAGCTTGATGTCAGAGCTCGAGCTGCAAACGGCTCGCTGTCATCCCTAATGAAAGTTCATGTGGTGTTTTGCTCTACACTAAAGTTCGACTCCATTCATCACTCTTGGCCGAACAAAACCGAACAAAACAAAACGAAAACGAATATGACAGGGCATAAGAAGTAAAGAAGCCTAATCATGGTACGGACAAGTGGTCTTTTCTTCTTGTCACCCCCCCCCCCCCCCCCCCCCCAAAAAAAAACCAAAGAAGTTGGACCTTTCATATTTTTCTGGTCCAGTCTCCACAGCTGAGCTCGACCGCAAGTCTGGCCAAAGTTAGTTTTCATGGTTATGTCAAATCTTGTACTCATGTTAGCAGTTGAGAATGGTTGTTCGCCCAAATTCATAATAGTCAGTGTCAGTCGACCATCAAGAGCATGTAATATATTTGGAATCAATGCACCAATCGGGGTTCTGCTCAACTACATTAATAAGGCAGCAAAACACCATAAAAGAAAAAGAAATGACAGGATCCAAACTTGAAACCTATCTGCTTTATTCAAATTCAAAGTGCTACACTGTCATTAGCCCGATTTATTCTCATGTACATATGGTATCAAGGGAAGTTTTTATATGGAGGTAAAGGATGATAAAAACCAGCTCAAGAATTATTCAATCCCTTCCCACTGCCTACTGAAGACTAGTTCCTGAATGCAGCTGGTAAGTCGTACTTGGCACCACCTGGAGAACACCTGGTTGCTCTGCAAAAAGCAAATATTCACACAGCTGAGACGTCCGCATTTGTTCACACATTATTTTCTTAGACAAGGAAGATCAATAACCTTCCTGTATCAAACCTTTTGTTTGATACATTATCAGAACTAATCAGACATGTAGAATAAAAGTAGTTGAGAAATCCGCATCATCTAGATCCCTATTCGAAGAATTAGCACAGTGTAAATACAAGCAGTAGAAGCGAGTAGTCCATTCTACCACCAAGTAAGTTTTCCTCCATACACATTGACACTGTCCAAGTGGAGTCAAAGTATTAAGCATTTCAAGAAGTTATCACCAAAAAAATTACTTGATAGACATCTAGGTTATATCTACTCATAGCTAGGTTATATCAGGTGTTCATTGCGAGTGTAGCTATAAATAACTAACGACCACAGCAATTAGCATTCTCCTCAGGCAAACTATGTGGGTAAGAAGATGAGTAAATCTTTTTTCTTTTTTGGATAAAATCAGTAAATCTTTTTCAGTATTTCCTCGGGCAAGTATTTGGTCAGAGATGTGTTCAGTAGATCCTGTAAAGTCAGTTACCTTACAAAATACTGAGCAGTCAGTTAAGAAAACAAAAACAGTTAATCACAAAACCATGTATATAGCCTATTGACTGATTGATCAACACGTAAAGAAATGTTTATATTATCTATCGATTTCATTTAGATAGGAGCAGTCAACAAGGAAATCCTGGGTAAAATGATACTCAGGAGTATCATTTTACGCAGTATTATTTTATATTTGGTGTAAATAGGAGCAGTCAATTAGGAAATACCGGGTAAGATGATACGTGTTGTTCATCAACAAGTGAACGACACGTCGAAACTCAATAACTACTTGTTATTTAAACCAAATCAAATAGTCATCCCATCACGTCCCTTGAATAAGCCCTTTAGATGTCATCTTCAAGAGTGTACAACAGACTTCACAGCTGAAGGCAGTGATGGCACAGCCACGGTTGAGCAACCACATCAATTTAGTATTAATTTAAAATTCAGCAATCCTAGTAGCAATCAAACTTTCAAATTATCAATAAAAAACAATAATATCATCCATTTCCTTAGGCGAATTATATCAATCCTGAGTAACAACAACGAAATTCACATTGTATTACCACACCAATCAAACCAGTCTACGAGACGAGACAAAAATGAAAGCATTGAAGAAGAGAGATGATGACAATTACTGGAGATCTCAAGTGCCTGTTCAGGCGTAAGCTTGGCCGAGAACCCGCTTGCAGCAGTCCTGTAGCTGTACACCAACGCCTGCTTCGCTGCTTCCTCACTACCCCAACAAACAGCCACAAAAACAACAAGCCCCAACATAAGAACAAATGCCCAATTGCTAACAAATAGAATCCAACAAAATCATAATAAGGAGAAAGAAGGAAGAGAGCTAGCAGACCTTCCGAGGACGGAAGTGAGGGTGCGGATGTGATAGGATTCGGGCTCCTCGCCCAGGGGACTTTCCATGTACACAATGTGAACCGCATACTCCCCGGTCCTGGCACCTCCCCCTTCACCCTCCGCCGCCGCTGACTGAATTCCAGACATGGCACACACCACGACCACCGGAACCAAGAACAACAACAACGACAATGGCACAACAATGATCCCCCCAACTCCTCTGCTCTTCATCTGGGTCGGAACCTTGTGCTTCCACCCCACCTTTTATAGAGACAATGGCAGTGGATTCAGCGTCTGCGCGCGCCTAATCCGATCGCGATCTTCTCCGCTGGTTCAAGTTTTCTTAATGGCGAAGTGGGAAATGCAAGGGAGAGAGGTGAGCGAAGCGAACGCATGGGGCTCTGGTTCGTGTTGCGCCATGCAAGGCATAACGTGTGCTTTGGTGGAAGGCAGTGGACAAAGGTTAGGCGGGACACGTTGTCTCGAGCCCCCGTGTACCAAGACTCGGCCATGACCTGGCCCCTATTTGCTTTGATAAATTTTCTCCTTTATAATTCGCCTATTTACCCATGGGTTTAAGATAAACATTTTGTTTTGAACCAATTTTTTCTTTACATGTTACTGTTATTAATAGTATACTACTCTCTCCATCCAAGATTATATGTTTGTATTAGAAAATCAAAATAAAATAATTTTAGTTCATTTTGATTTTCTAATACAGACAGATAATATTGGCTAGGGGGAGCACTTTATATTAAAAGCAAATAGGGTAGAACAACCAATTTCAATTGAGTATTTCCCAAAATATTCTTTATTAGTCACTTTTTAATTAGTAATTTTATTATTTGATATATTATTATTACTATAAATTTTTTAAAAATAAATAAATAAATTTATTTTGAACATCTTTGTGATGATAATCGGGATGAAGGGAGAAACAATTGTATCTATTTCAATCAAGGTTTTCACATTAGAGTATTAATAATGATATTAATTGATTAAATTACTCTTGCAAATAATTTAAAATATTTATAAATAAATATATTAAAAATATGAATAAAATTTTGAATGATTATATTAAATAATCCTCCCTCGGTTCATTAATAGATAAATAGAGGGTGGATCCGAAAAATGCAGCTAGTAACATAATTGAGAATTCCTATTAGCACGTGCAGTTTGACTAGTAAAAAAAACCTTCTCGCCCGAGCGCACAATTAATGACTGTGCGCCAACCCTGATGATCGACTGTTTGTCTTGGAGTGTCTCATGGTAACGTGCCACGAGGAGCTAGTTGGAGAGGTATTTTGGTCTTTTAGCACCACTATTTTATTTTCGCTTTTTTTTTCCCTCATTCCATTCCAGCCATGGCGATGGCGGCGAGGGAGTGGATCAGAGGCGACGAGAGCGCCAAGGAAATGCTGTCAAGGGTGCTGACGGCACGGCCGCTCCTCCTGGTGCCGCCGCTCCACCGCGTCCCGCTTCGGGTCGGCAACGTCGTCGAAATCGTCGGCCCCTCTCCCTCCGCCAAGTCCGAAATCCTCATCCAGGCACGGCCTCCCCTCCTCCTCCTCTCTCATCTCCTTCGTCCCACATTACATGTACTATTCTTCCTTCTTGCTCAGCTTCCTTGTCCATCCCTCCTTTACTGTCGAGTGTGCACTAATAGCTATTCCCTCAGTCCCATATTAATGGCTTCATTTGGGGAAACTTGTACCATATTAATAGCTCCAATTGGCTCAATTTAATCGGATGGATGAATATGAGCTAGTTTAAGAGGCTTAAAAATTAAATAGCTGGCTCCATTCAATAAGAATCATTATTGTTCAAAATGGACCTATTATCATGGGACGGAAGGAGTATAATGGAGAGGAGTAGTTGACGGAATTTGCATTGTCTATACAACAACTTTTTTGAAATGCTCCCTTATTTTTATTATAGGCCGGCATTTTTAATTAAATTAGCACTTGCTTAAATTCATTGACAACCTCTTGTCATTGCAATCTGTTGCATTTGATTAGTGTCTCTAAATTTGATGTAATTGGCCGATTTCTGGCATCAGCTCTATAGTGAATTTGGGATGGAGTTCCTTTGTGATGTTGCCTATTGGTTGCCAATCATCCGTTCCACATTTTATTGTTTACTTCGCACCATGTTTATGGAAAGTAGAAAATTGAAGTAATGTAATGTGTGTTATGACGTCTTGGGTTTTTGGTTTATATAGAGTGACATAACCTTTGGAAGTTTTTCGTTTTGCGCCAATGCAGGCAGCGATTAGTTGTGTCCTTCCCAAAGAGTGGAAAGGAGTCGATTATGGCGGGTTGGAGCAGTTAGTTATATTCCTTGACTTGGACTGCCGTTTTGATGTTCTTCGCCTCTCTCAATCACTCAAACATCGTATAGTGGATTATCAGAGTAAGTTACCATAATGATACATTGTTTTACTATTTGTTTTGTTTTTATTATTTATATCCTATAAGTTGCTTGGAAAATATGCTGATTGCTTGATTATGTTTCAAACTGAGAGGACGCGTAACAGTTTTAACTGAGACTAATCTTAACAGCTGTACTCATCCTTGATTAGCATTAAGATGCCTGCAAGGTCGATAGGAATAAATTGGCATTTCCATAAATTTGATCTGATCGTTCCTTAATACTCTGACTTTGTACTGTACTTTCACAATTATTATGAGTCCACTCTTTTAAAAATGGTAAGAACATGCAAAGCTGTGCCAGATGTGGCAGGTGGAATCCGTCACTGAGTTTCAAAGTTGCATACCAAATGTTGTGCATGGCGAATGAATAGGTAATCAAGAAACTTGATTGGGTGGATAAAAAAGATCAAATCTAATTGCATAATTTGACTGCAGAAGATATGGTCTTCAGGGTCAGGTCTAAACAGCACAGCAGTGGCAGTGGTTTGAATTTTTCTGTTGGAAGATAAAGTACACATTTACAGATCTTCTGTAAAGTTTTTAATGTATGAGCATTCTTCGTGCAGTTGGATTAAAAAAAATTCATGCATCTGTCCATTTCTTTTTTTGTTAATTTCCTGAGCAATAAGTACATGGAAAGTGTACCTTTTCTACATGCCCACAAAATTCGCTCCCAATTCAACATGCACCCGCAAACACGATCCTTCATCCCCTTGAGCAGTCAGTGTCATTTCAATTGATGATACTAACAATTCTTTGATGAAGAAGGAGACCCCCACCTTTCCTCTGCATATTTTACAAATGATGATAGTGGGATCTTTGTAGAACTTTTTATGCAGTTTATTTGTTGATAAGCTAAACTATTCATTTCCCATATTTAGATCAGTTATTAATATTTTTTTATCATTGGTTTGCATTCATGGTGGTTGCACTTTTCACAAAATGTTATGTTTTATACTCTATTCAACGTGGTGAAAGGTTGTGGATGGTATAAATTTCTGCTAAATACAAGACACCTTGGGTGTACTATGCTGCAGCTGTGATTATCGTACAACTTACGTACCTTTGAAATGCTGAAAGGCATGTATTGAAGTCCAGAATATTTCAAGATCAGGAATCTTTTTGTGTTCAATATTTATATGAGGTAAATCCAAAAGTATTGATAAATTGATATCATGGGCAGGCTATCTTGATGAGGAATTATTCCGAGTTTGCATGAAGCGCCTCATATACGTCCGTTGCTACAACAGCTTTGAGTTTTTAGCTGCTTTGAAGGTTTCAGCTCGACTGTATAAAGTATTAGCATGATGGATTTGATAATTTCCCTATTGAGGAACTGTATCAACTCCTTTTTTGAATTAGTTTATACTTTTAGCACTTGACTTTTTTCTATTAGTTTTAAGTGAACACTCTTAAGATCAGTCAGTTACTTGTGCTTCTTAATGCATTTTGAAGACACTGCATTTTCGGCTTGAGAAGGAGATGGAGTTACAGGGGGTTCTTGCGCATCTCCTTATGATTGATAGGTTAGTGCAATTTCAAAATTTTTATGTACAATAAATAATTACACATCAATTATGTGCTTCATTTTGCGGATGTTTAGCTTATATTTAGAGCAACATATCCTCCGCTGTTGCAGTTTTTGGGCATGTTGCATTTACTGATAATTATTTCATAACACATTTTGCTTATAATTGTCAACATACCTCATTCTCTTTTAGATGCTCTTAATGTAGTGGGAATGGGAATTCTTCAAGTTTTGTTATACAGCTTAATTATTTTTCATTGGATGCAGTGAAATGGAATGCTACTTGCTACATCTTGGGGTAATTTATGTGCAAATTTTTTACTTTCATCTGATGATTTTTTCGATTCCTTTTTTGGCAGCATAAATGCTTTCTATTGGGCAGATCGAGCATCTAAGCCTTTGGCACTTGATGGCAGTAAAAGGTTATGTTGGTTTTTTTATTATCCAGATAATGTAAATATGATTTTTTTCGTTACTTCTATCATGTTTCTCAGCAATATATCCATCAAGTGATTATGCAATAGGCAAGGTCTAACAATATATTACATGCTACACTTGTTAGCTTTTTTTCTCTCGTTTTCACTTTTGGCTTTTTTTATTGAGTGTGCTCAGACTCTTATTGCACCCATCTCTAAATCTTTTTCTTTCATGATGTTCTCCCTTGTAGGAAGAACTTCTCTCTTCAGACTGTCACAGAAACTGTTGTTCTGGAAATCCGGAAACTTCTACAGGTCCATCCCCTCTTGGTTTTAGCAACAAAAGGAAAAATGTTAGGGGTGGGAGGGCCATCATGCGAAATGAAGAAGTTAGTCTTTGTGAGCATACACTTAAAATATTTTGTTTAACACCTGTTAGATAATTCCTTTTTGCTGCTACTTATAAATGCATTACTCTGGATTAAATATAAATACATTACTCTGTCTAATTACCAAAAAAAAAAATATATTGCACTGTCTTGTTACTTTTAATTGATGTATTATTGATATACGCATCAATAAATCTGATTAGTATGTGTTAATTGCATATATTTCTATGGACATTAGTATGAGTTATTAAATTTGATTAGAAAAATGGAATAGTAGATCAAATTAATCTTGGTAGATCTTTTTGTTTGTGTTGGGTTTTATACGTCTACAATTCTTTTCAAAACTTGCAGAAAATGGAGCTTGCAAGATTCCTCTATGGTGACAAGTTCTAATAGGGGAACTGAAAAGTTTGCTCATGACTACATGCCTTCAGCTTGGCAGGTAATGTATACGCATCTGACGTACTTTCTGCTCATTGCAACTACTTAGAGAAGATGTTCCGATTATTATAATTTTAATTCTGCCATTTGCAGATCATTTTGATATTGCAATTTTGTTTTTGCAGCAATTTGTCACACATCGAGTATCAGTGCGGATATCAGGTTTGTTAACCTTTTTTATTTTATTCTGATAGGTTAAGTCGAATGCTCAAATATTTTAGCAGTGAGGTGAAGTCAAGATTTTCAGATGAAAACTTTGCTGATGGAAGGGGTGGAAATTTGACAATATATGCATCTGAGTGGATCTTACCGTCACTCAACGTGTTTGATAAATTTACTGTTAAAGATGTATGTTTAATATATCTGTCTGCAAAACTGTTTTTTTTTTAACTTTTCTGGTTTAGTTGTTTTTTAATATTTCACTCTCTTCTCAGGCCGGCATCTTTATAGTTACATGATATTTGGCAATTTGACTTCACTCAAGCAACTGCACTGCCTTTTCTCTTTAAACCTAAAAGGAAGACCGACAGGTATAATCTGCCTATCAGAAAATTTTCTTCTGACGCAATTTATTTGCATTTGATTATTCCTCAACACATTTGACTGCGACATGGAAGATGATTTTCTATTTTAAAGGTCATAATCGTAGTCATAAATCATAATCAGGAAGCACCATTTCCCAACCTTGGTTGTAACAAAATCCTTTCAGATTAACTCCATACGTATCCTCTTAGGTCTTCCTCTCCCTCATTTGGCCATGGCCATATAATTTTGTCCAATGCTAACCACTAAAGCGCAAACCCCCTGGATGCGCAAATAACACCTATGAATTATTTCACAATTGTGCCACAAGTTAAGCAAGCGTTAAAATCTAGAATATTTAAAGTTACAATCGCTATTTTTTAGTAGACTTCAGATGTAGAGTTTATACGACACTTTATATATAGAAATTTTGAATGCTTCCACGGTGAGTCTTTCAAGTCATTGTTTCACTCTGTATGCTTTGTCCTTGACAAACATCTACTTGCACAGGTTTTCCTCTTTTGCTCAATGGGAAGAAAAAGTGCATAATATAGCGATAAAATTGCTTGTGCTCCATCATCTTACGGTGCTCCTTTCCTTCATGAAAAATTTTGGATTGCTATAGCAAAAATAAGAACTACACTTTGAACTTCATGGCATTGAAGTTCAAAGTGTAGAAAGCTTTAGAGTGAAATGATTTCCATTACTTGAAATGAATTACAGAGCTCTCTGTCTATTTATAGACAGGAGAATACATACACTGTTTGACCTTATACACAAAGACCAGAATTACAGAAATACCACTAATACATTTTCACAGCATATTAAGATGTGTTAATACAAAATGTTGCCTTTTCCCCTCTGTTTCTTAATTCTGCAAACTAGGAACTGGCAAGCTGCATCATTGTCTTAGTAGACACCAGTCGGTTTGACAATGCAGGTTTCATTTTGACATCGACATCGACATCTGCATCATTGATTTTATAAGTCAACAAAACATCGTAACTTCAAAAACTGGATATAGTGCACTTGTGCCTAAATTGGGTTCGATTGTATCAATGGTATAGGAACACACACTATTTTGAGTGAAGGAGCGTTAGCTTTCTTTTCTAAAACTGCCGTTGTGTGTGCCTTCCTCTTTGCACTCTACATCTGGAGCAATATTGACAAGATTTTGATAAAAATGCCATAGTGTACATAGTGCTCCAACAATACAAAAGAGTACACAAAAATTTTATCAAGGGAGCACCTTGGATGTCAACTGTTGGCTTCCGTGCTGTGGTGACTGTGAATGCTAACTTTCTCCACAGTATATACTCTGCATGAGTTGATGACGTGAGTTTGTTTTCAAAATATGACTTGAGTGTGCTATTTTCTATTCTACTTCTGGGTTGTGGGCTTCTAGCGTATACGCATTGTATTTGTATGGTGTAGGCGTGCTACAAGGGTTTAATGAGGCAAGTTCTCCAAGTGGCACCGAAATTTTTGTGCTGTTCTGGCCTTCATACAAGTTTATATTGACCATGTTGGATTAGATTAGAACAAATAGATTCAATGTTGCTCTTACCAGGAATTTTAAGTTATTAAGTTCATTTTGATTAGATAGTTGGTCATGGCGGAAAATAAAATTTCTTCTTGAAACTGGATTTACATTTGCTTTCTCATTTATTCACAAGTCATGGCTATTTAATCTTGTGACTGTAAATTAAGTTGAATGTTCTCTTTTTGGTTCTTCTTGTTGATGTAAAAAGGGCTTTGTTGCTCCAACCGATGTGAGGTTCACTTGTTTCATTAATAATTAACTATTATCAGGCTCCTCATAAAAACCTTGCCAAAAAAAATCTATTCAGGAAAATGGTAACGAGGGAAAAAGTAAACGTTTAAAGTAAAGAAATGCAAAATGCTTGATCTGCTGTTATTCTCTAGAACTTGTAAAATTTCTTAATGTTTCTTGTATATATTATTAAAAAAAATTGATCTGCTGTTTATGCCAAATGGAAAAAGGCTTGATCCCTTGATGACACTTCCGCATGCTTGATAGCTTAAACGTGGTACGGCTCTTATCATCTGAAGACAAACAAGGATTATTACGCTATCTTAAATTCCATTGATGCCAAACTGCTTGGGGGGTCCACAATCACCAAAAACACTGAAAATTTTTCACGCGCGTGATTTTTTGGTATGAAAAAAAATCACGTATTATTCGCTCATGTCTTTTTTGTGGGACAATTTTTTCCCACGTTAGTTAATATAAACTTGAAATATATATTTGCATTTGAAAATTTAAAATATAATTGATATATTAAAATATGGGAATTTATTTACACGAAAAAAAAAAAAGAATCCACCGTAAAGCACTGGGAAAGAAAACACTGTGCTTGAGGGAGTGGGGAAAAATCTCCTCACTAGATGTGGACCCCCCCCCCCCCCCCCCCCACCAGTTCATTGACCCCATGATCTCCATGATCACGGTGATTAGGACCTAATCCAGCCTGTCACTCCTTCCTGAACCTACTAATGCTTGTACCTTTTTTCTTGGATATCTAAGGTTTTTATCAAGAATCCTAGTCCTCATTTTGGAAACTGCATAATATTATATGTGCGGTTTAAAAAGTAAACATATTCTGAAATAATGAAATGTGCTTACTACTAAAATATGAGTCCAAGGCTTCTTCCAAAAGCAAGGGTCCAAGTGGAATCTTATGATCCAAGTATCCTATCTAAATGTATCCTCTGCCGCTCTTTCCTTGGTTTCTCTTGTCCTTTGTATACACCTTCTTTCCATATGCACAATAACAGTTGCTTTCTAACCCAGGATATTAAGACAACGTGATGGCCTCTCACAAAATTAGAAGAAAGATTATTTTTTCCTTGTTTCCCATTTTGTTTTGCATAATGGTTCTACTTCTAAATCAATCATGTTACTGTATGATGCTTTTGTGCTATAAGACAAGAATCAGATTAGAAAAAAATTTGGCAAATTCAAAATTTTTCTCTTAAGTTATAAAGTAAGGGCTTGAGACTTCAAGTACTGCTTGGCAGGATCTAAAACAGTGCCGATTGGTCACTACAACCGCTTAAAATTATTTAGAGTGATAATGAACCGATTTTCAAATTTAAAGTTTCTATCAAAGAGGTAAACGTTGTGTAAGCTCATACAAGTCATAATCATTATTATCATTCCAGAAAGCCCTCATATCTGCAAGTCACATGCAAGATGACAGAGTTCATGTGAAGGGCTTCCCTAAAGTAGTGATCAGTTTCCAAGATGGAAACCAAATGGTACATAATCCCCAATATCACCTTCTTCAATCAATATATATGAAGAATTTGTCCAATACCCATAAGCCCAAATGGCAAGTATGAGTTATATTATATGATTTTTTTTGTACCAAAAAACAAGTATGTCATGTGTAAAAAAAACAAGTTATGTCAAATTTTTTTTGCTACTTTTATAAAAAAAATATTTGTTTGCCTACATCAAGATTTCAATTATCATCATCATCATCATCATCTTTACAATATTTTCTTATTAAATTTCGATTTTTAAAGCTATCTCCTATCAATTTGCTTCACTGTTCACACAAGTTCCGTGTCCATGAAACAAGCCAGCAGTAGCTGGTCACAACCTAGGAATAGCCCCAAGTTCCCTGATTCCGAATCTTCAACGGTTCCCATTCCTATCAGATGACAGATTCACCCTTAATAACCCTACTTATCTGCATGACCACTCCACCTATGATCGTCATTTCACCAAGATTCTTTGAATCAGTGACTTGAAGATTCCATCCTCTCTCTTTCCATTTTCTTCCCTCTTAATTAACCTTTTTTTTTTCATTTAAAAAATCTCACTCAGATAGAAAAAGAGAAATCATAGTATTCTTTCCGAACAGAGAATTTCAACCAAGCAATCCCCATGGTCTTATGTCACCTTGCAAGCCCCTCCTCTCTATAAGTCTTCCTCTCTGGCTTCTTCCATCAATTCCCCTCTTCATACTTCTCTGCACTATCCTCATATATTGGTACTAGACTAGATATAGTACAAGAGCAGTTCTTGGTGTGTGATCTTGTACCATACATAGTCCAGGAACCATGAGTGCAGTTCCTTCAGCCTACCAAGGCAACACCTCCCTGGCCGTGGCAGACTGGCTTAACAAGGGAGACAATGCATGGCAGATGATCTCAGCCACCCTAGTAGGCCTCCAGAGTGTGCCCGGACTGGTGATCCTATATGGGTCCATAGTCAAGAAGAAGTGGGCAGTTAATTCGGCCTTCATGGCCCTCTATGCGTTTGCTGCTGTCTGGATATGTTGGGTCACATGGGCCTACAAGATGTCCTTTGGCGACAAGCTCCTTCCCTTCTGGGGCAAGGCCGGCCCGGCCCTCGGCCAGAAGTTCCTCATCAAGCAGGCGGCACTGCCGGCAACGACGCACTACTATCACAACGGTGGTGTCGAGACGGCAATGGTCACACCATACTACCCCATGGCCTCCATGGTCTACTTCCAGTGTGTGTTTGCTGCCATCACACTGATTATTCTTGCTGGGTCATTGCTAGGGAGGATGAACATTAAGGCATGGATGGCCTTTGTGCCACTGTGGCTCACTTTCTCCTATACTGTGGGAGCCTTTAGCTTGTGGGGTGGAGGGTTTTTGTTCCACTGGGGTGTCATCGACTACTCCGGCGGCTATGTCATCCATCTCTCCTCTGGCATCGCCGGATTTGTTACCGCCTTTTGGGTCAGTATAGTGCCCTTCTTCCTTTACTTTTCATTATCCAATTTCATTATTCCATATTTTTTCTCATTTTTTTATCTAAATTTACCAAAAAAATTTACTCCCTTCGTTCTAAAATATTATGTATATTTGAAAAAATTATCATTTTTATTGGACCACGAAAACCACAAAGAAGTCACATGATTCCTCCTCCCTAATATCCTGTCTAACTCTATGTTCTTTCATAAACCAAATTCAAGTCAATCATTCCAAGTTTCCTCTAATTTTGGAAAGAGAAAGTCACGTGGCAAAATGTACACAATATTTTAAAACAATAAATATTTTCAAATGTACATAGTATTTTCGAACCGATGGAGTACTATCTAATTAGTCAACTTATATATGTTCTTCTATTATATATATGATGTTTTATGACATGTCCCTTATGGATCAATAATATTGTACTATTAATTATATGTGTTAATTGATATGTGATTTCTTCTTTGTAGGTGGGACCGAGGTGTACAAGGGACAGGGAGAGGTTCCCACCGAACAACGTGCTGCTGATGCTGGCCGGTGCCGGGCTGCTGTGGATGGGATGGGCCGGCTTCAATGGAGGAGACCCTTACTCGGCCAACATCGACTCCTCCATGGCTGTTCTCAACACCAACATATGTGCAGCTACTAGCTTGCTAACTTGGACTTGTCTGGATGTCATCTTCTTCAAAAAACCGTCGGTCATTGGCGCCGTTCAGGGCATGATCACCGGCCTTGTTTGCATCACACCTGGTGCAGGTCAGTGCAATTCAAAGTCTTGTTTATATGTTCTTTTTTTTTTCATGTGGATTGTTTATATTGTATATTAAAAATACAAATATTGTATTGAAAATCAATCCAATTCTGAGTATTGTTTACGCATGTAGACTTTAATATGACTCTTGGAGCCATTATGAGAGGTCATAAATGTAGAGATGATAGAGTCATCTTAGTTCACTTGTTGACGAGGTCTAATTCGTATATTCTATCTTTATAATTTCTTTTGGTTCTAGTATTATGTTATAATATGTAAAAAATGTTTTGTCTTTTTCTCCATTTTTTCAACATCTTGACTTTGTTTAAGTTCCCAACCAAAGGGAAGGAATCAGCAGTAGCTTGAACATGTGGTTATGAATCTTGTCCACAGATAGAAAGTCTTAGCTTGATGTGATATTCTTTTTCCTAGTATATTTGCTTTCCTAATCAAAGGTGGTTGTTCATATTTTTTGTGATCTCACCTCCACTTTTTTTTTCGTTTTGACTTACTTTTTTGTTTTCCAGTCAAGAAATTTGTCCAATATAGCTTGACTGGTCATGATTCATGAATGTTGCAGGTCTTGTCCAAGGTTGGGCTGCCATAATCATGGGCATATTATCAGGCAGCGTCCCATGGTTCACCATGATGGTTGTGCACAAACGTTCCAAACTGCTCCAAAAGGTAGATGACACCCTCGGTGTCTTCCACACCCACGCTGTCGCCGGATTCCTCGGTGGTGCCACCACCGGCCTCTTTGCAGAGCCTGAGCTCTGCGCCCTTTTCTTGCCCGTGACCAACTCTAGGGGTGGTTTCTATGGTGGCTCCGGCGGGATCCAGTTCTTGAAGCAAATAGTGGGGGGCCTCTTTGTAATAGGGTGGAATGTGGTGGTCACCACCATCATATGCTTAGTCATAAGGACAGTAATCCCGCTGAGGATGCCGGAGGAGCAGCTGGCAATCGGCGACGATGCCGTGCACGGGGAAGAAGCCTACGCTCTGTGGGGTGATGGAGAGAAGTACGATGCCACCAAGCACGGATGGTATTCAGATGATACTACACATCATGATAAGGCCTCTAGTGGAGTGACCCAAATGGTGTAGAGATGATGGCACTTGAAATGGGATATGACAATTTGATTCTTGCACATAAGGTTCTTTGGTTGGTGTGGCAGCAATTTACCATCTTATCGTTTCTTTTCTTCATCCTTTTGTTCATGTCTAGAAAGGCATCTCTATAAATGACAGCTTTTGTTTACCAACATTCCAGAGTTGGAAGATCCCTTGATGACACTTCATAAGATTCACATTGCACAATGCACATGGAGCTTCTGAATGTTGCTCCACCAAAAGGGGCTTGTTCTTTATTAAGGCCCAAATCAAAAGCTCTAAACGAATAGCAGTGCTGGAGACCCAGCCCATAACTTGGGCCTTGATAAATGAAATTATTCTCCCACCGTCCAATGAAGCCTGATTGCATTTGAAAATGAGTTGAAATTTATTGGACTCTAATGGCAACACAAAACTCACTCAAAAAACATGGCCATAAGGTATTCCCCCCTCTTCCCGTATTTTTGGTGGTGAGAGAACAAAGTCAGTCATGTAATGGTGTATCCATGTTTTTTTAAAGATAAACATGTTTCATTGGACGGGAGGGAGTATTATCTCTAGCCAAGGCCTGGCCAAATACACCATTTGAAAATAAGATGGGCTTAACATGGTCCAGATTAATCCAGCAACATGAAAGAGAGTCTAATGCATAGTTTGCTAATCTTCCGCAGCGATATTGCCTTCATGGTAGATATGCAAAGACATGAATCCTTGGAACCTAGGCAGGATTCCTCGGATTTTCCTAAAAGTAGGCAAGAGCTTCTAGGGGGGATTGCCTTATGAGGTGATATCTATAAAATATACACATTTTTATATGCCTTTTTGCCTATATTTTGGTCGTAATTTTAGTTGAAGTAAGGATTATTAATGGTTATTCATGTTAGGTGAGTAATTAGGAGTTTAATGAATAAATGTGCTTAATTGATTAATTTAGATGCGTTAATTAGATTTAATGCTTTACATTTTATTATGCGTCTAATTTAATATTTAATTTTATTTATGTAGGCGTAAGAGTTTCAAATGCAGATCGTCAAGAGTGGATGCTCGCCAAACCGTTTCTGTGCTAAGATTGAAGATCCGATGGATGGAGTCGCTACGACGGGTTTTAAGGGTTTTTTTTTTTAAAAAAGAAATGTAAACTGAACCGGCCGGTTCAGTTTCGGTTTGGTTTAGAAAAGAAAAAAAAAGACAGCCCGAGCCGAAGCTCGGGCGTCTATTGAAGAAACAGGGTGCTCGAGTCTCTGCTCAAGCGCCGGCAATGAACACGCCGGCAGGGACGACGAGGTCCGGCGACGGTGACGATCAACGGTTGGGTTCGGGAGCAGAGATGGCGACGGTCATGGTGGTGATGGAGAAGACGATGGCAGCCTGAGTTCGGCGGCTGAGGTCGACAGAGCAGAGACGAGCTCCACGGAAAGAATGGGTCAGACGACGGAGATGATCAACGCCGACAGCGCAAAAAACGATAAAGCAAAGAACTTGGGCTTGTGCCCAGTGGACTTCGCTTCGGCTCAGGATTGGCAGGGGATTTGGCCTCAATTAGGAAGCTGCGCACAGATTCGTCCCGGATTTGGAGTAGTGCTAGGAATGGGAACCTTCAACAGAATTGTGCTTAATAACTTGGAAACCTGATTTCGAACTTGATTTGGAAAGAAAGAGGCGTGTTCGATTGGGGTTGGAATCGCCTATAAAAACAAAGCTGGCCGAAAGAGAAGAAGGGAGAGCTTTTACAAAAAAAAAACAGAAAGCTTTTAGAGCGAAAACCAGAGCTTTTCCGGCTATTCTCCGCCGGATTTCGAGAGGGTCTTGGCCGGAAGAAGAAGAGAGGAAATAAGCCGGAGGAGAGAAGGAGGAAAGACGGGTTTTTGTGATTGCTACAGTGCCGATTCAAAATCGCTACAGTACCCGTGCTCGACGAAGAAGACAGTGAACAGTGCTGATTGCTACAGTGATTTTTTGGGTGAACAGTGTTCCTGTGAATAGTAGGCGTGAATAGTATTTCGATGAATCCGACGAATCAGGCTACTTCTTCTTTATCTTATTCCATGTCTGGCTAATTTTCTTTATCAAGGCTAGATGAAGCCCTAAATTTGTATTTGCTACTCTTATTTGTTTAATTTAGTGAAATTTGATATGATTATTCTTAATACGATTTTATTATTATTTCTCTTAAGTGCTTTGACCGAGACTTAATGAATGAGTAATGGAATTTGATCTTAATATTTCCTGTGTCTAGATAATAACAGAATTATGATTGATTCTATGCCCGGCCAAGGATAAAGTTAGTTATATTAATTTATAGTGGATGAATTTTTCGTGTCTAGACAAGAACGTGTAGTTCATTCATTGGTAATTTGTGTGTCCGGCCAAGAACATAAATTACTGTATCATATTAATTTATGGAAATAATAATTGAGAGTAGTAATTGCATGTTTAGTGGTGGATTCGATGCTTTGATATTTTCATTCATCTGATTTCTTATTAAAGTTTATTTCTTTAGTTAATTAAAATAATGAAAATTCAATCTTTCATTAGAATTAGATTAATCTTCTAAGTCCTTTGGGTTCGATTTCATTTCCACTAGACTATACTGAGTCTCGTGCGATTGCGAGTAAATAGTTAAAAATTCAATCAATCAGGAGACTATTCCTAGAAATCACGAAGATCCATATAGGCATGTGGATGAATTCCTAGAAATCTGCACAACTTTTAAACTGAATAATCTTACAGATGATGCGGTAAGACTGAGATTATTCCCATTTTCCCTTAAGGATAAGGCTAAAGAATGGCTCTACTCTCTTGAACCCGAATCCATTACCTCGTGGGCAAAAATGCAACAAGATTTCCTTAAGAAATACTTTCCCATAGGTAAAACAAACCAAATGAGAGATGCCATTACTACCTTTACCCAACAGTCGACTGAGCAGTTTCATGAGAGCTGGGATAGACTCAAGGACCTCCTTAGGAAGTGTCCTCATCATGCCGTACCTAGATGACAGCTAGTGCAAACTTTCTACAGAGGTTTGACTGAGCAGAATCGTCATCTTGTAGATGCTTCATGTGGAGGCACTTTTCTATTAAAAAATAAAAATGAAGCGTGGGAACTTTTTGAAAACTTGAGTGAAAATTCGTTGCAACATACGATGGCTAATAGGAATTTAAATGATTCTTCTTCTTCTACCCTCTCTAAAGGTGGTATGTATGAAGTGAAACAAACATATGATCTTTCTAACTAAGTTGCCACATTATCTAGGAAGATAGATCAAATCTTGAGCCTAAAGTCACAAACTCTTGCACACACTCAAGAAGCATGCATTCTATGCTTAAGTCCTATGCATTCTATCCTAGAGTGCCCATCTACCCCACAATTCCTAGAGCTTGTTCAGGACCATGTCAATGCTCCCAGACTTTTGCTCGAACAGGCAATGATCAATTCTCCAACACATATAACCCGGGGTAGAAGAATCACCCAAATTTTTCCTGGCGACCACAAAACCAGGGTGTTCCTTTTAATCCACCCCAAAGAGCCAACTTTCAAAATAACCCACCAGGTTTTCAACAAGCTACCATGCCTTCCCAATTTTCACAACCTTCTAGAAATTCAGAATTTGAGGATAAAGTCTTGTCTGCTCTACAGAGTATTCAAACCCAGGCACAATCACAAGCTCAACTTGTGCATTCTCATACTCAATCCATAGCCAAACTAGAATCTCAAATAGGCCAATTAGCTAATTCGATGAGTAAGAGAGAAGAGGGTCGATTGCCTAGTCAACCAATGAATAATCCGAAGGGTCAGTTTATGGTTGAACAACAAACTACTTCCAATTAGCATGTTCAAGCTATAACAACCCTACGGAGTGGGAAACAAATTGAAAACCCGGTTGGTGTTGAGGTGAGAGAAGATAAGGATCAGGGAAAAATAAGCAATCCAGAGAATGATGAAACCTTAGAGACGCCACTTAATTCGAATCAGCCAAAACAAAAGGACACTGTTTCTCCTTCTGAGTCTTCTTCAGGAACCAAGTCTAAGGCCAATCATGAGGTACCTTATGTACCCCGTGCTCTATTTCCTCAATGCTTAGACATGCCTTCCCCTTTCAATAAAAACAAAGCTAGGATGGATGAAGTGCTAGAAACCTTCAAACAAGTTAAAATTAATCTTCCACTCCTAGAAGCCATTCAACAAGTGCCCGCCTATGCCAAATTTCTCAAAGACTTGTACACACAAAAGCGGAAGTCTAGGACTCACATTTCTAAAAAGGTCTTTCTTACTGAGCAGGTCAGCTCTATTCTGAAACACGACACACCACTGAAATTTAAAAACCCTGGCACACCTACCATTTCATGTGTCATTGGTGACCATATCATTCACAGGGCTCTTTTAGATTTGGGTGCTAGTGTCAACCTATTACCCTACTCAGTATATGAGAAATTAGGTTTTGGGAACTTGCAACCAACATCGGCTACTTTGCAGTTAGCCGATAGATCCGTTAGAAAATCTCGTGGCCTTCTTGAAGATGTTTTAGTTGGGGTAGAGAAATTTTTTTTTCAAATTGACTTCTTGGTCTTGGACATGGAACATGTGTCTAATACTTCTCACACCATTCCAGTTATTTTAGGCCGCCCTTTCTTAGCGACGACCAATGCATGTATTCAATGTCGATCTGGAATGATGGAGATGTCTTTTGGAAATATGAAGATCATACTTAATGTGTTCCAAGCTTCAAACCAAGGAGCCACTGAAAGTGAGCAAGAGTGTTCTCTCATTGGTGAAATTGATGATCTTATTGAAGAGACACTTTTGAATGAGCTCATGCCTGATGCTCAAGATCCTACTCTACTCTCTTTAGGGATAGATGATTCTGACTTAAAGCCACACATTGAAGAAACCCATGCTATGTCAGCCTATCATGACTCTTTTCCTTATAGAAATAGAGTAGAGCATTTACCAATATCTCCCAGTCCATCACTCCAACCTTCCATTGAGTCTCATCTTCAACTTGAGTTGAAGCCACTTCCAAGTACCCTCAAGTACGCTTTTCTAGGTCCTAATGATACTCTTCCCATCATCATTTCATCTAGCTTGTCTAGCGGTCAGGAGAGTCAACTGCTTAGGATTCTAGTTGAGCATAGGAGAGCCATAGGGTGGACTGTTGCTGATTTAAGAGGCATTGATCATTCGATCTGTATGCATCGAATTCATTTAGAGGATAATGCTAAACCTTCAAGAGAGAATCAGCGGAGATTGAATCCCAACATGAGGGATGTAGTCAAGAAAGAGATTGTGAAACTGCTAGATGCGGGTATCATATACCCCATCTCTGATAGCAAGTGGGTCAGCCCTGTACAAGTTGTGCCTAAAAAGTCTGGCATCACAGTGAAGCAAAATTCTGATGGAGAGTTAGTCCCAACCCGTGAAACCACTGGGTGGAGAGTGTGTATTGATTATAGAAAATTGAACACAAAAACTAGAAAAGACGACTTTCCATTACCCTTTATTCAGGAAATCTTAGAGAAACTAGCAGGTCAACAATTTTATTGTTTTCTTGATGGTTACTTTGGATATAACCAAGTCCCAGTGTTTTCGGCAGATCAAGAGAAGACTATTTTTACTTGTCCCTTTGGTACTTTTGCTTACCGAAGAATGCCTTTTGGGCTATGTAATGCACCTGCCACCTTTCAACGGTACATGCTAGCCATCTTCTCTGATATGGTAGACGAATTTCTAGAAGTGTTCATGGATGATTTATCTGTATTTGGTCCATCATTTGATGAATGTCTCCATAATCTATTGTTAGTTCTCAAGCGTTGTGAAGAGAAAAATCTTGTCTTGAGCTGGGAAAAAGCCATTTCATGGTGCAAGAGGGAATTGTTTTGGGACATGCAGTCTCAAGAAGGGGAATTGAAGTTGACAAAGCCAAGGTTGATCTCATCACTCATCTACCACCACCATCTTCGGTGAAGCATGTTAGATCGTTCCTTGGTCGCGCAGGCTTTTATAGGCGGTTCATTAAAGACTTTAGTAAGATTGCTCGCCCCTTAAGCAGTCTACTAGCCCACGATGTGCCTTTTGTGTTTGATGATGCATGTAGGCAAGCTTTTGACACTCTTCGTACTTTATTGTCTACTGCACCTATCATTCAGCCCCATGACTACTCTCTTCCCTTTGAAATCATGTGTGATGCTTCAGACTATGCCATTGGTGCTGTCCTAGGTTAGAGAGTGAATAAGGTTCCCTATGTCATATATTATGCTAGTAAGACCCTTTCTGATGCTCAATTGAATTACACCACTATGGAGAAGGAACTTCTAGCGGTAGTTTATGCCTTGGATAAATTTAGATCCTACCTTTTAGGTTCTAAGATCACCATTTTCTCTGACCATGCTGCATTAAAACATCTCTTGTCCAAGAAAGACACCAAGCCTCGATTGATTAGATGGATTTTGCTCTTACATGAATTTAATTATGAAATCCGAGATAAGAAAGGTGTTGAGAATGTAGTAGCCGATCATCTGTCTCGAATCCTTGTTGAAACATCTAAAGATGAAGAGCCACCACATGATTCTTTTCCCGATGAAGAATTATTTTCCATTTCCCAAATTAAAACACCTTGGTTTGCCAATATTGTGAACTACCTTGCCATAGGTCAGATTCCATCCCATTGGACCAAACACGACAAAGATCTATTCTTTTCTAAGGTTAAATTTTACTTTTGGGATGATCCGTATCTATTTAAAATATGTTCGGACCAGGTGATTAGACGGTGTGTGCCTGAGAATGAGATTCATAGCATTTTACATTCTTGACATTCTCAAGCATGCGGGGAGCATTTTGGAGGCAAGAAAACTGCTGCTAAGATTTTGCAGAGTGGATTTTATTGGCCAACCTTATTTAAGGATGCTCATGAGTTCTGCAAATCTTGTAATAGATGTCAAAGGTTAGGATCTATCTCTCGACGAGATATGATGCCTCTCCAACCCATTCTGGTGGTAGAATTGTTTGATGTTTGGGGAATTGACTTCATGGGACCCTTTCCACAATCCTTTGGGCACATTTACATTCTGGTTGCTGTAGATTATGTTTCTAAATGGATTGAAGCAATTGCAACTAAGACAAATGATCATAAGGTTGTGGTAAAATTTTTGAAAGATAACATATTTTGTCGCTTTGGGACCCCATGAGCTATTATTAGTGATGGAGGCACTCACTTTTGTAACAGATCTTTTGAAGCTTTGCTGAAAAAGTACTATGTTACACATAAGGTTGCTACGCCATATCATCCCCAAACAAGTGGTCAAGTTGAGTTATCTAATCGGGAGATTAAAAAGATTCTTAAGAAAACTATTAGACCCGATAGGAAAGATTAGTCCTTGCGCTTAAATGATGCTTTGTGGGCTTACAGGACTGCGTACAAAACTCCCATTGGTATGTCACCTTATCGACTCGTTTTTGGGAAAGCTTGTCACTTATCAGTGGAGTTAGAGCACCGTGCATATTGGGCAATCAAGGCTTTGAATTTTGATATGCATAAAGCAGGATCAGAACGTAAATTGCAACTCAATGAATTGGAAGAAATGCTACTCGATGCTTATGAGAGTGCTTTTATAAAGAACGGACTAAACTAATTCACGATAAATCCATTCTTCGGAAGTCCTTTCAGCCTGCTCAAAAAGTTTTGCTTTATAATTCAAGATTGCATCTTTTTCCTGGCAAACTGCGCTCTAAATGGTCTGTTCCTTTTACTGTGACTAAAGTGTTTCCTCATGGTGCCGTTGACATTCACAACCCTAAAAGCGATAACACATTCACGGTAAATGGTCAGCGATTAAAACCATATTTAGAGGGAGTTGCAGATTCTGATGAAACCACTGATTATCTTAACGATCCTGTCTACCCTAAGTGAATTGAAGGACTATGTCTGGCTGAAGACGTAAAACTTAGCGCTCTTGGGAGGCAACCCAAATTTTATTTTCTTGTTTGTTTTCTATTTTTCTATTTTTATTTTTTTCTTGTAAGTTATTTCTTACCTATGTGGGGATGCTACAGTCGAGGTTTGGGGGTGTATTTAATTTTTCGATATTTATATTATCTCCTCATTCTTCGCTTATGTGTTTCATGCTTTACATCTACCATGAGGCTGTCCATTCAGGTGACTTCTTTCCTAACTTCTGTTCTTTTACTAGTCATTGTAGTATTATTTTGGTACACATTAAGGGCAATGTTTAGTTTAGATTTGGGGGTGTAGAAAAGAAGTGTTCTTTTGCTTCATTATCATCTATTTTTGTTTAAAAAAATTGAATTTTTTTTTAAAAAAAACGAAAAAAAAGAAAAATATAGTTTTTAGGTTGTTTGTTAGTATTTTTCCTAAGTTTTGATAGTTTATCTCGTGATGATGCATGCTACAATTCTTAAGAGATTAATTTACATTGAAAGTGTGAGTAAGTATACTGGAGGATAGAGAACTTAACTGAGCAGTATCTTTCTGTTACAGTCCTCTTGGAACAGGTGCTTGAACTAATAAAACTCACTCCACACACTAGTTACATAAAGTAATACCCTCTAGAGATTTGTTGAATACTAATATTCAGTGGGATATCTTTAGTCAGAGTCATTGGATGATGTGTGGTTGTCTTTTGAGCATAAAAGTTCATGATAGACCATTTACTTGGCTATGGCAAGGGCTGGAACTGGAAATAGGTTGAGAGTATAATACAACCTGGGCAGAATAAAGATGTGCTGAAAAATATGAATGATGAAAAAGAAAATGCGAAGAAATAAAATAAAAATAAAAAAAAATGAAAAAAAAAATAAAAGAAAGAAAGGGGCTGCTTGACTTTATAGGATTAACTTAGGCTGATGCTCGGGCCCGAAGCGGTCTTCTTAAAACCTAATGCCCTAAGCCAACTGGCTGAGAGTCATTGGCCTGAGTCATTGCTAAACCTAAGCATCTTGAAGTCAGGCCTTACACAGTCTCGTAAAAAAAAAAGGTCTATGGTGTATTATCCTCTCAAATCTAGAATGTTGGACCCGAAGGAGGCGCGCAGATTTGTGCTATCATGAACCTAAAGATTGGGATGACTATGTAGATTCTGATGTTCTTTGGTTAATGGGTAACACTGGATCCGTGTAAAACAGAAATTTAGAATGTATTGCTACAATGTTCTACACTTTTACTATTTACATTATCATGCTATATCATATTGAGCAAAAATTTCCAAGATGAAAGTGTAGAATAAAACCACTTACTTGAGGGCTTCTATATTCCCGTTGATTATAAACCAAGTACATGTGGTTAATTTTCTTAAGCATTGTGGTTTGCATTTGAAGGGATAATAGGTTTGTTTGTTTTGCAGTGTTTTGATTTATTTTTACATTTAGGTTAATTAGGTTGATTGTAAAACTACATGTTTGTGGGTAGCATGGCTGCAAACCCTCACGAGATAACACTCGTTCTACTAGGGACACCTAGAGGTTTAACGGCTTGTTGCATACGCTCAATGTAATCGTGTTCCCTACGAAAGTGGCATTTACTTTGCTGTTTTAGTTACTTTAGTTGTTTTTGTTTTCTTTGCTTGATTTTATTTTTCCCGAGGACTAGCAAAATATAGGTTTGGGGGTATTTGATATCTACAAAATATACACATTTTTATATGCCTTTCTGCCTATATTTTGGTCATAATTTTAGTTGAAGTAAGGATTATTAATGGTTATTCATGTTAGGTGAGTAATTAGGAGTTTAATGAATAAATGTGCTTAATTGATTAATTTAGATGCGTTAATTGGATTTAATGCTTTACATTTTATTATGCGTCTAATTTAATATTTAATTTTATTTATGTAGGTGTAAGAGTTTCAAATGCAGATCGTCAAGAGTGGATGCGCGCCAAACCGTTTCTGTGCTAAGATTGAAGATCCGATGGATGGAGTCGCTACGACGGGTTTTAAAGGTTTTTTTTTAAAAAAAGAAGAAATGTAAACTGAACCGGCCGGTTCAGTTCCGGTTCGGTTCAGGAAAAAAAAAAGACAGCCCGAGCCGAAGCTCGGGCGTCTGTTGAAGAAACAGGGGGCTCGAGTCTCTGCTCGAGCGCCGGCAACGAACACGCCGACAGGGACGGCGAGGTCCGGCGATGGTGACGATCAATGGCTGGGTTTGGGAGCAGAGACGGCGACGGTCATGGCGGCGATGGAGAAGACGATGGCAGCCTGAGTTCGGCGGTTGAGGTCGACAGAGCAGAGACGAGCTCCACGGCAAGAATGGGTCAGACAACGGAGATGATCAACGCCGACAGCGGAAAAAAATGATAAAGCAAAGAACTTGGGCTTGTGCCTAGAGGACTTCGCTTCGGCGCAGGATTGGCAGGGGATTTGGCCTCAATTAGGAAGCTGCGCACGGATTCGTCCCGGATTTGGAGTAGTGCTAGGAATGGGAACCTTCAACAGAAGTGTGCTTAACTTGGAAACCTGATTTCGAACTCGATTTGGAAAAGAAAGAGGCGTGTTCGATTGGGTTTGGAATCACTTATAAAAACAAAGCTGGCCGAAAGAGAAGAAGGGAGAGCTTTTACAGAAAAAAACAGAGAGCTTTTAGAGCGAAAAACCAGAGCTTTTTCGGCTATTCTCCGCCGGATTTCGACAGGGTCTTGGCCGGAAGAAGAAGAGAGGAAATAGGCTGGAGGAGAGGAGGAAAGACGGGTTTTTATGATTGCTACAGTGCCGATTCAAAATCGCTACAGTACCTGTGCTCGACGAAGAAGACAGTGAACAGTGCTGATTGCTACAGTGATTTTTTGGGTGAACAGTGTTCTTGTGAATAGTAGTCGTGAATAGTATTTCGATGAATCCGACGAATCAGGCTACTTCTTCTTTCTCTTATTCCATGTCTAGCTAATTTTCTTTATCAAGGCTAGATGAAGCCCTAAATTTATATTTGCTACTCTTATTTGTTTAATTTAGTGAAATTTGATATGATTATTCTTAATGCGATTTTATTATTATTTCTCTTAAGTGCTTTGACCGAGACTTAATGAATGAGTAAGGGAATTTGATCTTGATATTTCCTGTGTCTAGATAATTACAGAATTATGATTGATTCTATGCCCGGCCAAGGATAGAGTTAGTTATATTAATTTATAGTGGATGAATTTTTCGTGTCTGAACAAGAACCTGTAGTTCATTCATTGGTAATTTGTGTGTCTGGCCAAGAACATAAATTATTGTATCATATTAATTTGTGAAAATAATAATTGAGAGTAGTAATTGCATGTTTAGTGGTGGATTCAACGCTTTGATATTTTCATTCATCTGATTTCTTATTAAAGTTTGTTTCTTTAGTTAATTAAAATCATAAAAATTCAATCTTTCGTTAGAATTAGATTAATCTTCCAAGTCCTTTGGGTTCGACCCCGTTTCCACTAGACTATAATGAGTCTCGTGCGATTGCGAGTAAATAGTTAAAAATTCAATCAATCAGGAGTCCGTTGTAGCAAGTGGATGATTGTTCTTGAGTCTCCTTGTATACGAGAATATGCATGAGCTTCCGTGGTTGGGTACATAGGTTAAGTAGCATAAAACGACCCCTTTTCATGTGCCTGCCGAGCTCTTTTAGGCAGCCCGATCTGACGCAAGAGTCTTGGGATGCGTGGTATGTAGTATGTACCAGGTGTATATTTCCGTTGTGTTTTAATAGCTCCATTATATTAACTTTTAGCCTTTATTGATGGAAATGAGTGGGTGAACTAATGCGGGGTCATATCAGTTCACCCACTCATTGCCATACACATCAGCTGTGTATGGAAATGTGTAGAAAATCTGATGTACAAATATCGTTTTCCTTATTGATGGTGGAAACCACAACAAAGAGACTGTCTTAGGGAAGAAGTGGTTCAGAAACATTTATAATGCACTTAAATTGAGTAAGGTAGAGCATCTAATATGAGATTTTTTTTTTTTTGAAGGAGCTTCGAAATTACTTACTACTCGCATTTAATACGGTTTTCTTAGGACGAACTCAAAACAGTTTTTTTCAGATGAACTAAATTTTTAGTTCATTTGAAAAAAATTATATCTATTAAAAAATATATTTATTAAAAATGACCGGAGGGAGTCCTATAGTCTGCTATAGTATTTGCTGTGGATCAAGGTCCCTGCAAATTGCAGAAGTGCAGGACAGCATTATGTTGATAACTTGATATGGCATTTAGCAATCCATTACTGGAAGTAAATTGAAAGAGACTGACAAGATTTTCTTGGCCTTGTTTTCTGCGTGTAATTAAGGACGGGTTCCCAAATTAGTGTCAAAGACAGCTGGCAAGAAATTGATTACCGGACCTAAATATGAACCGCATGTTTTCACCTTTGACACGCATATTCATCTTTGAATTATGGACCATTACTATGTTACAATATCAACCCACCTGATTGACACCTTCAATTCGACATATGTGGAAATGGAATAAATGTATTAAGAATAGAGGCCTTTTCTATCCATAAGAATAAGAAAAAGTCCTTTTGTTTAGAAGTGCATTATTAAAGATGTCACCTTTAAGCTCATTTTAGAAGAAGGGTTTGGCCATCTAACCATGATTATGTCACCTACTTAACTTGTTTTTATACGGCTATCATTTATTTTCAGCTATACTTCATCCCTGCTCTTTCCCACCTGGAAAGCCAAAATGAGGCAACAAACTCAGACAGCTTCCAACAAGAAATCGATTTGAAAAGGACTTCCATATCAAGGCACATGTTGGTAACAACATGAAAGAGATACAATTAATGCCAATTTTTTTAGTCTATGTATCCCATACTTTTTCTGATGGGGAACAATATATTTGTCCATCAAAACAAAGAAATCAGTTTTACATTGAGGTGGTAAGCGATTAATAAGTAAAATAATCTGTGAACCCTCTTTTAGTGATATTTGCATTAAGTTTTATTTTGAAGTTATTACTTAGTTCCTTCTCCTCATTTGAAGTAACCCATCTTTAACTTTTCCATTTGAAGGAGGCATACATGAGAGATGATGTGTATTATTTATGTCATTTATCTTGCCTTTGATCAAGTTGGATGATCTTCACTCAGCTTCCAAAAGCACAGAAAGTATGAGAACAATCGGTAGATCCCTGTCTTTTCACCAAACAATCAAAACTTGTGCAATTTGGGGAAGCCAGTAACGAAAAGTTTCAACAACTTCAAAAAGAAAAAAACTCTCATCCATTCAAGTAATAAAAGAACGATTAGTCCATGCTAAGCTTTAACAAAATCAAATGTCTGTATATAAAAAAAAACATCAACAAATATCAATGTATGAAATATAAAACAACATAAAATATTTAATTCACCTAATGATCTAATAGAACTAATCTTATAGAAATCAAAGTCATCATCCTTCCCAAAAATAAATCTTCAAGAAAAAATCCAAAGGAGAGAAAATTTACCACAGATGATGCTGTGTTGACTCTCACACTTTTTTGACAGTTTCATACCCTGCAAAATCAAAGACAAGACCTTCAAAGGTTCAACCTTGACAGCACAAAAATATCAAAAAAATCAATCAACAAAAAGTCTTCCTTCCCCAGTCCTGGACCTCCTGGCTTCAGTCTCCGCTTCTCCCTTCTTCTTCTTCTTCTTCCTTCTCTGAGAACCCACAAGTTCAACCTTGACAGCACAAAAATATCAAAAAAATCAATCAAAGGTTCAAACCTTTGCAAAGTCTTCCTTCCCCAGTCCTGACTTCAGTCTCCTCCTCTCTCTTCTTCTTCTTCTTCTTCTTTCTTTCTTTCTTCTTCTTCTTCTCTGAGAACCCACGAGCTTAGAACCGCAAGGAGAAGAGAAAAGATGGGAACCTTAGCTCTGGCCGCCGCTCTCTTCCTCGCCAACCTGGCCTTTACCTCGGCCGCTGTCTCCTTTGGCACCACCCTCCGCCCCACCGACGCCGTCTCCACCTCTTGGTCCTCCCCCAACAGCAGCTTCTCCCTCCGCTTCCTCCCCACCTCTTCCTCCACCTACACCTTCTGCATCGCCTACGCCTCCATCGCCCTCTGGGTCCCCCCCAACTCCGTCGTCGACTCCGGCGCCGCCCTCCAGCTCACCTCCTCCGGCGACCTCCGCCTCACCAACGGCTCCGGCGCCGTCGTCTGGCGAACTGACACTTCCAACCTCGGCGTCGCCTCTGCTGAGTTGGACGATTCCGGGAACCTGGTCTTGAGGAATGCCTCCTCCTTGTCTGTCTGGCAATCCTTCGAGCACCCCACGGACACGCTTCTGGAGACCCAGAACTTCACCACCGGAATGGTTCTCCAATCTGGGCTCTATTCGCTCTCTCTTGTAAGCTCTGGGAACCTCACTTTGAAATGGAACAACTCCATTACTTACTGGAATTATCAGATTTTGAATTCTAGTCTTGATGCCAATCTTTCATCACCCAAGTTGGAGTTCTTGTCAACTGGTCAGCTAAGCCTTTCTGATCCTTCCTTGAGTGTTCCTGTGCTTTTTGCATATAGTAGTAATTATGGAGATACTGCTCCTTTAATTAGATTTATGAGATTGGATAATGATGGGAATTTGAGGGCTTATAGTGTTCCTATGGGAAGTAATTCTCAGCCTAGTGCTCAATGGTCTGCTGCAGACCAATGTGAAGTTTTTGGATGGTGTGGAAACATGGGCATTTGTAGTTATGATGATACTGGCCCGATTTGCGGGTGTCCGTCGCAGAACTTTGAGTTTTCGGATCCGAATGATCCAAGAAAAGGGTGTAAGAGGAAGCAGGAGCTCCAGGATTGTGCTAGCAGCTCCACCATGTTGCAATTAAACCACACGGAGTTCTTTACTTATCCACCTGAAGCTTCCAACAATGCTAATATCGCTGCTTGCAGCGCAAACTGCCTTAATAGTGGATTATGTGTTGCTTCCACATCCTTGTCGAATGGGTTGGGTATATGCTCCTTCAAAATCTCACCTTTTGTTAGCGGGTACCAATCGCCTTCACTTTCTAGTACTTCATTTGTAAAGGTGTGTGCACCAGCTATTCCTAATGATCCCACGGATAATCAGTCCCGAGATTCATCCAAATTGAGTGCAGGGATTGTGGCTGGTGTGGTTGTGGCGACGGTTGTTGCTCTGATTGTTGCTGAAGTTGGTCTATGGTGGTGGTTTTGTAGAAATAACACAAAGTTTGGCAGCATGTCTACTCAGTATGCACTTTTGGAGTATGCTTCGGGGGCACCAGTTCAGTTTTCGTTCAAAGATCTACAGCGCTCCACCAAGGGGTTCAAAGATAGGCTTGGAGCTGGAGGTTTTGGAACTGTTTATAGGGGGGTCCTGGCTAATAAAACTGTGGTTGCTGTGAAACAATTGGAAGGAATTGAGCAAGGGGAAAAGCAATTTCGGATGGAAGTTGCAACTATCAGTAGTACCCATCACTTGAACTTGGTGAGGCTGATTGGTTTTTGTTCAGAGGGTCGTCACAGGTTGCTTGTTTATGAGTTCATGAAAAATGGATCACTGGACAACTTCCTCTTCTCTGGTGAGCCTTCGGGCAAGAGTTTCAATTGGGATGTAAGGTTTAGCATTGCCCTTGGTACCGCTAGAGGCATCACATACTTGCATGAAGAATGCCGGGACTGTATTGTACATTGTGATATAAAACCTGAGAACATACTCTTGGACGACTACTTCAATGCTAAAGTCTCTGATTTTGGTCTTGCAAAACTCATTAATTCTAAGGATCATAGGCACCGAACTCTGACTAATGTGAGGGGCACGAGGGGTTATTTAGCGCCAGAGTGGCTTGCCAACCTTCCAATCACTTCCAAGTCTGATGTGTATAGCTTTGGTATGGTTCTATTGGAGATAGTCAGTGGGAGAAGGAATTTTGATGTATCAGAGAATACAGGTAAAAAGAAATTCTCTCTCTGGGCTTATGAAGAATTTGGCAAGGGCAACATTCCAAACATTATGGACCCTAGATTGGCCGATCAGGATGTGAATTTTGATCAACTAGATAGGGCTATTCAAGTAAGCTTTTGGTGCATACAGGAGCAACCTTCACAAAGGCCAACCATGGGGAAGGTTGTCCAGATGTTGGAAGGGATTATTGCAATTGACAGGCCTCCTGTGCCTAAGGCCCTTGAGGGATCTCTGGGCAGTGCTAATGTCAGTGCAAGTGGTAGTGCCAGCGTCATCTCTACCTTCGCGGCGTCAGCACCAGCAATATCTTCTACCTCTTCTTTGCAAGCTTTCGGTTCACATTCTCTTTCTGCAAGGAATTTTGGCACGTCCTCTTCTTCTCTCCGTGCACCTAGTCAAAGCTTCAGTTGATCAAATATGCAACGTATTATATTACTGTTGGTCAACAGGATGCTGTAACGCAGCAGCCTGGCGAATTTGGTAGGCATTTCCCCCTCTGGTTAGTTGTACTTCTTGTCTTCCTATGGAGCGGAAGAGCAGATAAGCTTTGGATAACACCTTCTAATGTGAAGCCCACTAAGTGGAACAATGTTTTTCTAGATGCAGACGATGGTTGCTTCAGTCTTGATCAGATGTCGTTTCATCTGGTATTGTATCTTTACATCTATTTATATTCTAAAATGTAGTAATGACTGTTATTACTTGTATAATTTTTGTTGCCATTGTCTTCCGAGTTTGTATATATGTGACCCACAAAAAGTTCTTTATCAGATTAAGCCACCAATCTTTGTGCAGGATAAAACAGATTACAGAGTATTGCAATAAGGCATTCTTTCTTCAAGGTGCTAATCCTGGACAATGACTGAATTTATTACTATTTTATGTCATTGCTTTCAAGCAGAATTTATTTGTAAATGTCTGCGGCATGTTTGATTTCCTCAGTAAGGGAAGTGCGTGGAGCGTTATTAGTTAAGTCGAAGGCCATGTTTTTCAAATAAATGAAAGACAATCTACTTACAGAAATTGAAATCAGTTTCCCATAAAAGAAAACAGCACCCCTATTCTTCTCCCTCTTCTACCAACTACCAATAAACTCCTGTCAAGTTTTCCATATAAGAATTGATTAATTGCTTCTAATTTTACTATCTTCCAAACATCACCCTTCACTTTTCATCTAAAACTTCAACATACGGGGTAATCCTTGAGACTAGTTATGTAATTAATTGAGCAGAATACATTTTCCTTGTTAGTACCAGAATGCAATGAACCATCATTCCTCCTAACTTTCCATCTGGTATTTTTAGTAATTTATAATAAGCAAGCCTTTTGAGAGAAGAAAAGCTGCAAACAAATTGCTTATTCAGAGTAGTATTCTCAGATACATATGTGTATACATGAGCTAACACAAGATTTTACAAACGCTTTAGGTGGGAAAATCCCACTTCTTGATCACCTAGAACAAAGTGAACTCCTAAAACATCCACTAAAAGAGCTTACTTCGCTAACACTAGCAGCTACACCAAAATCCTAGTGTCAGCTCTTCCCATCAAGATAGGATATGCCTCAAAAAGAAATGTCCATTATGTCTGTAACCAATCTGACCATCATCTTCAGGGTATCGACTCGGGTCGCACACCGAACCTTGGCCAAATCTTTTCCTGCATTGTTGAGTACATCAAAATAGAAGTCAGTCTCTGTGTACTTGTAAATATAAATGCTAAGATGTAGATAAGATTGTATTCGACCAATTAGAAATGTTGAAGTATGTATTATTGTGCCTAATCATATGCCAGGCTTATTCATGTGAGAGAGAGAGAGAGAGACATACAGACAGACAGAAACAGAGAAACATGTAGCTGAACTTTAGAGATGAAAAGAAGAAATGGTTGCTTACTATAGAAATTTGGTAAGGTGGAGCTTGGTATATGTTACTTCTCTTCGATGTTTCCTCTTCCCAATCATAATGTATACTACTAGTAAGGGTGCAACTAGGGATGCCACCGGGGCGGTATGGGTCGGGTTTTGGACTATTTTAAATCTTCAAAAGCAGAACCACACCAGACCCGCCATAGTTCTAATTTTTGGACCTGGAACCGCCCCGCTCTGCCAGAGTTTATTCATTTCTTTTCTATAAAAAACCTATCCAATCGGTTGCAGAGAGTCCTGGACTCTAAAAAAATAACTAGTCTTTTCATCTTTTCATCCCACTATAATAACTCCATTCGGTTTCTCATTTTTTGCAAAAGAAAAAAAAAACAAATGGAGGTATTAGAGTGGGATGGAAGGAGTATCATTGTACTCAAGAAGAAGTCCATCCAATCCTTTGCAATCTCATCGCAAAAACCATACCTAGGGTTTTCATCAAACCCTAAATCCGCCATTAATGGAGCTTGAGGACCAGGCCCAAGTAGCGATGATGGATGCCGCCCCCTCGGCTGTCTACTCCAATGGCCTCTCCCCGAAGGAGTTGGTTTTGCACGAGTAGCTCCCGGCTCGGGCGGTGAGAAGCTTGACCTAGAGAGAGAGAGGGAGGCTTGGTTTTGATTTGCGATTTGGGAATGGGAAGGAAAATGGGTTTTGTAATTGGATTTTTGGTTTTCAAATATACACCTGGTCGGGTCGGGATTTTTATATAATACATGAACCCGCCCCTACTTGGTGGGTCGGTTCCCCTTTCTAACCCGGAACCGGAACCGGGTACTCTGTAAGCACCCCCATAACAAAAAAAAAGACAGGTCGGGTCGAGTAAAAACCCAACCCAAGTAGCATCACTAGGTGCAACAGAGAATTCCCAGTGCATCATAAAAATAATCTTCTATTGGTCCTCTCCTTAATCAATAATTGCAAGTCCAAGTTGCCTATTGTGAGACTTTCCTATTAGGAAACTAATAGTAGTATCAACAAATTGAATTAGTTAAGTAATTAGGAATGATAATTGATTCGCAACTAATGGTAAGAAACTATGAAAATAAATTTAAGGGCAGTCTCTAATTCAAATTCTCTTGGGATTTCCTCAGTGCAAACATAATAATAGTAATTGATAGCAATATAAACCATGATTTAAAAAACCGGACCCGCCGGTTAGTTGGACCCGGTTTAACCGGAGCCGGGAGGTTTTTCGAGCGGGATTATCCGGGTAGATTGACCCAATCGACCTCGTTTAATCCGCCCAGTTGAACTTGACTGACCAGGCTGAGCGGGGTTTTTTTCCCTTTCATCTCGATTCCCTTTCCTTGACTCCCTGACTGGCCGACTCTCTATCCCCCAATCTCCATTCCTCTCCTCAATCTCTAATTCTCATGTCCACACCGGTCAATAGCCAGTTCCCCTGCCCCGCCCATCCCTCGCACCACCTCCCTCGACCATCCCTCGCCCCTCTCCCTCGACCTTTTTTTTGTATTGATGACATGAGCAATCGGATCTATCCGATATGACCCCCCCGGTTAGACATATTTTGCAAGAATTCCGGGTCGATGACGGGTCCGGTATTTAAAACCTTGGAATTAACTCTCAGCACTATGTATTTTGACCTTTTAGTTTGATTAGTACAATTAAATTTAAATGTGTGCTTTATTTTTAAAATGTATATAGGTTGTTCAACCATTGCTTTGGGATACACCTGATAGAATGCAGCTTTACGGATCAGATGCCTAAGTAGAAAGAGTTGATAAACCCCAAGGACAACCACATTTCCGTCCAATGCTCTGACATGAAGCTTTTGATGAGAAGGCTGGAGGAGATGAACATCAAGTATGTGAAGTGAGAACATCCGTGTCATCCCTCTCTCTTCCTCCTGCCCTGCAAAGAACACCCTTTTCTATCAACTCAGACCTCGTTCATTTTTAAAAAAAACGGGGGTTCATGAGTTAGTTTTATAACATTGGCAACAATGCGCGCAGATCGGAGCACATTGAAGATCCACTGTGCTGATGATGCATTTGTCAAAGACATGATGGCCGTCTCAATCTGAGGAGATTAATTTCCAAGTAATTGGTGTGGTTTTCCACGAGGTTTTCTACCTTGAAAAAAATGTTGATATTAGTCTATTAGAGACGTGTGCGGGAGAGACATTTACTGAAGGGACTGGCCCCTGTTGTGACTTGTGAGTGTGGTCTTTCTTCTCTTTTTTTAGCTGTTATGGTTTATTCTCTTTGGTAAATACAAATTATAAAGTGGGATCACAAGGATTTTGCAGTTTCATATGTTGTTGAATTGTAAGGAACTAGTACTAATATTTGGTTTTCCAAAATGAACTAATTTTTGTGCATTTTGGAAAATCTAATGTTAATACTAATTCCAAACGGAGGGAGTATGTAATATTTTTCTTCCTGATGGAATGTTTATGTCGTGGATGAGTAGTTCACCACCCCACTTTTTCGCCATCCCACCCCTTTACACGGTCAGTAGATACTAGATATTCACTGTTCCTGTATTTTCAGACCTTTTGTTTGATTTGAGATCTCAATTGGCCTCACCCTACCTCAGCTTGAGAAAATAATTTATGGCTCTGATGGTGGAAGAACATACTCATTTGAAGCTGTTGAAAATTGACTTGAAATTAAACAAATAAGTTAAAAAAATGCAGCGATCGATCGGCAAAATAACGCGATCGATCGTGTAACGATCGACCGTGATAAACTGATCGTTCGTAGTTACTGTAATTTTGTGAAATTTGGTTTTCGTACTGGCCCGATCGATCGGTATAAAAACGATCGATCGTAGTTACTGAAATTTTAGGATTTGTGCACCGCAATAAAACGATTGATCGTAATTTTAGGATAAATAAGGCGATCAATCGCAAAGCGATCGATCGGCTTATAAAACGATCGATCGGCTAAGCGGTTACAACGAGTAAATGGCCGTTTCTCTGTGGAAAATTGCGTCTCTTCTTCCTAAAAAAGCTAAACAACGTTCTTCTATATATAGAGAATGAGTTTCTGCATAAAAGGGTTACATACAAGAAAGAAAAACTTGTTCTTCTTCACTCTTAATCCATCATCTGTCATTGAGCAATAGAGTCTCCTCTGATCGAGATCCAGTCGGTTTGATTTGAAGTGCAACTTTAAACTGACGGTGTGGTTCGTTGTATCTCGGGAATGGAACGCGGTTATTCGCCTGTGCACGGAGGGCGGCGTATCTGTTTCAAGGACAACGCATAGCATGCCTCGAACCTGGTTCTAATTCTTATACTCATTCTAGTATTTAATGTGTATATTTGTCAATATATGTGCATAATTTGGTAGTATTTTAGCCCTCTTTTATGTGACAATCCCAACAATCTTGAAATAGATATTATTTGTTCTTGTTGATTGAATACTACTGCAATTATGGGTGTTGACAAATCATTGAAGCCTGAGAAATTTGATGGCAAGAATTTCATGCGATGGCAAACAAAGATGAAATTTTGGTTGACTCAATTGAACATATTCTATGTTATTTCTGATGTTCATGTGGAAAAAACTGTATCTTCTGAATCTGACAAGACTGCTAGTTCGTCTGAAGTTGGAACTACTAAGCCTGTTGATATTGATAAATTCAAACAAGATGATGAACTATGCCATGGACAAATTTTGAGTGTCTTGAGCAATGAATTATATGATTTGCATGTGAATACTAAATCTGCTAAAGAACTATGGGATACCCTTGATAAGAAATTTGGAAAGGAGCATGAAGGGGAAGAAAAATATGTTGTAGGCTAGTATTTTGACTACAAGATGGTCGATAATAAATATTTTAGGGACCAGGTTGTTGAGATACAGAATTTGGTAGCAAAAATCATTGGGAAAGGCATTCTCGTTGACGAGACGCTCCAAGTTCCGGCGCTTATAGACAAGCTACCACCCTCATGGCAGGATTTCCAAGTTAATTTGAAGCACAAAAGGGACGCAATGTCCGTTGATGATCTTATAGTGGCCATACAAATTGAAGAAAAGCATAGGGGTAAGATGAAAATCTTACAAGGCTCATCTTCTGGGGTCAAAGATAGTGTTCAAGCCAATGTTGTAGAAGGGAAACCGAAGTTTCATGGCAATAAGAAGAATAACAAGAAGTTTAAGAATCGGTCTTTCAAACCTGGTTCAATTATCCATAAGGACAAGAAGTCGAAGGTTTGCTGGGTCTGTGGGAAACCGGGACATTTTGCAAACAAGTGCAACGAGAAGAAAGGTCAGGACCATAGTCATGGTGGGGCTGCATCTTCTGCTCATGTTAACATGGTTACTTAAGATGACAGGTTAGTATTAACTAATTCTGAAATTAACTTGGCATGTGAATCTACCGATTGGTGGGTTGATACAGGGGCAACTGTTCACATCGGTGTTGATGTTTCTTCTTTTTCTTTCTATCAGGAAGTAAAGGATAGGACTGTGACGATGGGGAACTCCTCTGAGGCTAGAGTTTATGGAGTTGGAAATGTGGACATCCGATTTACATCGGGAAACACGTTAACTCTTCGTAATGTGTTGCATGTGCCTAGTGTGAGGAAGAACTGTAGCGCCCGAAAAATCGGTATGTCTACGAAAACTACTATTTTAGGAATCTGGTCTAAAATAGGAAGGTTTTCGTATCCGTCTTGATTGTTTGTTGATCAATGAGATTGTTTAACCAGATTGGGCAGGTTTTACCGAGCGCGAGGACTAGGCCTGGCGCTGTAACCCGTCTGACGCCAGGGGTTGAATACACCTGACGCCAGGGCCACATGAGTGCTAGGGCTAGGGCTAGTCACGCGGGCGAGTATACGTGTGGCGGAGCTTAATGGACGTGCTACCAGGTATAGGACTCGTGCATGGTGGAACTGCACATCACACGTGTAAGCCATCTTAACCGTTCATTGGAGAACTGTGATCTAAGACGCGAGAGAACCATTAGAGGGCCACGTGGACCCTGTAGTGGCGCGCCACCTTATGGGTGACGTGGACACCCTTGGGCGCCATGTGGTGGGGACCCTTTTTGTTTGAAATTTCATTAATTGTAATTAATGGATTACCCTTTTTGGAAATCAATTTGATTTGGGAATTATCATAAGATATTATTTAAGTAATTGAGTGGGTTGGTGGTTGTTACTGTGGAAACTCTAAACAACTTAATAAGAGTAAGGATCGAGATGTGTTAATAAAGTTGGTTGAGAGTTGCATAATGGAATTGGTTGAGAGTTATTCCAAATTCTAGGTATTTGACCCTATTAACTCAAAAGTTTACCAAATTGGGAAACCGAAGAAGGTTATGGGAAGTTGAAACTCTGGATTTTTCTTTGGATGGAGCAATCTAGGCCCTTATTTTGGAGGGAAGATCAACGGTGGAGAATCATCTAAAAAGTCTATAAATAGATGCTCTAGTGGGTCGGTTTTTGCTTAAGTGCCTTAGCCATCAAATCAGCTAGTGTGCACCCTTAGCTCGACCTCTTCCTCTCCCTTTTCCAACCGGCAGTAGCCTATCTTTGGTGGTAATCGTGGTGGTCCAAGCGTGTCGACCGGCGAGGTGGTGGTGCGGCACTTTTGGAGTCAAGCGTGTTCGCAGGAATTCGGTATCTTCAATCAAGTAGGATATCTTTTCCCACTAATTTTCTTCTCTGATATTGATTGATTTGAGTCGAGATATTGCTGATTCTATGGCCTACGATATTTCAAATTGTAAGTCATTAAGTATTATTGCATGAGATGAATGTCGTATGATTTGATGCATTGTAATCGTGTATGTATAATCGTATACCATTGAGTTTTCTATGCCGAACCCTAGTTGATATCCCCTCATGTTTTCATGATTCGATGGTGTTTGTGTCTGACCTCAATCACCTATTAGTTTGTTGTCCAACGAAAGTTGGCTCTTTTATGGATTTATATGATTGATCTAAGTCATACCCGTCCTTATGTTGAAATCGTATTCCAATTGCTTGTGTTGATCTATGCTATTCATCATTCGATGTCTCTATGTATATTCATGCTCTCTGTTGAATAAAGATCAGATCTTTGTGACATATCAGAGCACTTCGGTGCATTTTCTTGTCCGGTATTTCATGCTCCATAAGAGTATTGTTATATCTATTGCTACTAGTACAACACTAATCAATTAGGTAATCAATTAATATATACCTTAAGATAAATAAGAGATCATTCCTTGTGGGTTTTGTAAGGTACATTCTCTAAGATTTCAGATGTGGTCTGACATCATGTCAGTGTGTCATGAGTCCTAAGAGTTGTCCAGAATTATATGTCTTAGTTAATACCACTTGTATAATGAGATAAGAAAAATGACTTAGCAATTGAGTTGTAAAGACTAATGGAAAACTGAATTAAAAACTGAGATTTCAGAACCATTAGGGTTCTGTAAAGATCATAAGTGATATTAAATTAATGTCAGAGAGGGCTAATAAGGAGTTACTAAAGTTTGTACAACTGTAAAATAGTATGACATTAGTTAATTGGTCTCGGCCAGGAGTAATCCTGCGCAGACAGACCTCATTCGAAAAATGATAACTAATTATACAGTAATCAGAAAATTAAGTTGTTTATCAATCTGAAAAATAGACATCTGAGGATATTCAAGATAAAAATTTCATAGATTGAATCAATTTGTACAGAACGTGGTAACCAGATATAATGAGCTGTTCTGTTTTGGACAGAACACTGTTTCTGAATATATAAGACTTAAAATCTTAATAAACTTAAGAGGCTTGAGTTAAATTGATATTTAAGACCTTAATCAAGTATAATATGATTTATATAGTACTGAGAACAGTAACCCTAAAAGAATATTAAGGGTCTTAGAGCTAAACGTGGTGTCTCATAATAATAGTCCTTTTATTCTTCTTTTGGTCCATTCATGACTCAAGAGTATTCAAAGCTTGAATTTTATTCGATGTCTCTGACGTGGTCTATCTGAGACACGTCATCCGAATTATTCCGAGTCGGGGATTATCAATTCTAGGGTTAGGTACGACTATGAAGATGGCAGACAAGAACTTTTGGAAAACCTCGTGGTGTTAGTCATTATAGTCGAGTCTCATTTGAGTTTCCAGACTTATTCATTTAAGATATCAACACTCCTTAGTGAGTCGATTCGGATTGTGTCCGATGTTTACTTTTCACTCCTATGAAGAGTCGAAATTTAGAAAGTCTTGTTCTAAGCCTTTTGTCGATAAGGCCAAATATTTCCAAAAATTGTTTCTCCGCTAAGTAGCATTTAGAGCTCTTAGTCGGAATCATAGTATGCTCACGAGCCATTGCTAGATCTTGTGAGATCTCAGATTTGATGAACCTATGTAGTTCAGCCGATGACGGCAACTGCGTGCGCTTAGATTGTATGACATTACGGAAGGTCTGCAATCTCCGCCCATTGTGCCCGTAAGCACCGATGGGGCCAGCATCCCTAGACGCATGGCCAGGTTCCTCTGAAGAACCTCTAGGATGTTCTAGTATTGTTGACAGATTTGAGAGCAGAAATTGTACTCTGACACTTTGGATGTCCGAAGCTTTTTTTTTTTTCTATCTTACCTCCATGAAAGTTTGGAGTCTTTGAGTTATTTTCCCTTGACCTTGATGTGTCTCGGATGGCAGTTGGTTTCAGGTAAGTAAACTCAGTCTTTATTGAACCTGAGTTTGTTAAACTATACCTATTTGGAGTCTTCTCTTATTATTCCAGTGTGGGTTTTCTGTATCCTACTGGGTATTTCCTATAGAATACTCATGCATCCTCTGATGCAGGAATTAAGGTGGAGCAGAAGTGATAGCATCCAGCGACATGGACTGATGTCGGAGCTTTGAAGACTCGTTTCTTTATGTTTCTGTTATATTTTGGTGTTTGAGCTTCGGCCTGCGTGCCGTTTGATTTGTGTGGTTGATAAGACAATTTCAGATATTGTAATAGTTAATTAGACTTCCTTCCAGTTATTCTATATTTTTGTAAGTAAATATTGTTTAAGTCATATTGTCACGCCCCGAAATCCCATACCTCGATCGGAGTGCGGAAGCCAATCAATGATATACATTTGGAGGTAGAGAATCTCGGGCGCGAGACCGAACAGTCGATTTCACCACCAATTACGATCATCTCAAAAGGATGTGTAATCGGTCATGCCCATAATCAGTGCAATACAAATACAAACATTAATGAATACTATGGAATGGAAATTTACTTAATAATGATAATCCATTTAAGAAAGTCAAATCAAATAAACCTATAAATCTATGGCACACAATTGCCATTAAATGTCATAAGCATCAAATAAGCAAAGCAAATAATATAAACTCTAAGTCTTCACGGCTCCTGCGACCGCTTCACTACTGCAACTTCCTGCTCTCAATTTCCATTTGCGCCTGCATCAGAGGATGCATGAGTATTTCATAAAAACACTCAGTAGGATGTAAAAACCCACTGAATTAGGACAAAAGTATGAATAGGATAAGAATAACAAAGGTTCATGAAGATGCCGCAACATCTGGACTAAACCAAGGATTTATACACCTGAAAGGTTAGTCAATAATAATTCCAACCCGCAAGTAGGGAAAACAACCATAAGGCTCCTACTACACATATGAGTAAGGAGGGAATGATAATCATATTAAAAAGCTCCAGACATTAAAAGTGAAAGGAGTACAATTTCTGCTCGCTGAACCGATCACCCGCAAGTGACTATACCAGAACCACCCTAGGGGTCCTCTTTTTGGAACCCTGCCATGCGTCTAGGATGCTGGCCCCACCAGTGCTTACGGACACGATGGGCGGAGATTGAAGACCTTCCGTAATGTCAACAATCTAACGTACGTATGTTGCCTCTTTTTGGGCAGTGTGGAACCGCAGTACCACAAATATTAGTGACCCCGCAAGATCAAGCAATGGCATAATGTGAGCATACTATGAATCCACTTCCGGAGAAGTCCCGCAAGACCTCTAGTGGAGGAATCAATCAAATAATCATGATGAATAATAATTCAAAGAAATAGAGGCCGCAACGCTCTAACCACATAAGGTATCAATCACCGGAACAGACTCACATACAGAGTATAAGTGGGAATGTCACACAAAGAGAATAACACAATCCATACATGCATTCATGCTCAGCCCTAGATGGAAATGCATATAGGTCTTATTGAGATATATAAATCAGAGACAAGGTATTAATGAGTCCTAGATGATTTGGATTCCAAATGGAACCTCAAACCGACACAAGCGCTTTATCTTCAAATACACGATTACGGCTTTCTTAACATAGGTATTACCCATCTATCATATTAACCATAACCCAACCTTACTGTAATAATCATAAGGATATAGTCTAGTATTAGTTACTAGCACGTCATACCATCTTCACATCTTATTAAGTGGTTTTACTTAAGTACATAGTATTTTCACTTAGATTCTGCTCACTGTCTTATGCACAACAGTCCCCTTCCGGCGGCTCCCAGACACTGTACAGTTGAGGTTATCTTCTGAAATTTTTACTGAGAATACCCTTGTGGGTCTAGTTTCTAACCCCACTGGTTTTATATTTTTCTGATATCATATGAATTAGTTATGAATTATTTACTGTCTACTGTCCGTGCAGAAACAGTTCTGGCCGAAAGTGAAACACATGATTAAACTTTAATATTCTTATTCCGAACCACTTATAGATGATAATATACTCATGATAGATGATAGTACTCCCCTCCTAGATTAATTACAGATCCTGAAATTAACTAGAATTACCAAAAGATTCCCTTTTATCATGTTTCTCCCCATATAACACAATCTTAGACCAAATATCTTTCAATTAAGTCGATTTAAGCAAAACGATCATTAAAGCATAAGACTCAATCATTAGACATCATAATCAAAGCAATATCAGAACTTTTATCTTCTGTAAAATTAATAAAGCATCCAACTTTGATCTGATTTACCATCTAGACATGAAGCATGAAGGCATATATGCATGTATCGCAATACACATGGAAAACAAGACATAAATCATTAATCCCGCAAGATTCAAAGCAATACTCCAAGGAAATCAGTAAGAACACTCATCATATAATGTGAGAAAAGAATAAGAAGAGAGGGAAAAACCATCCTACTCTTTATCACCAAAAGACGTCGCCTTTCTACGCGATGTTCGTCTCCTCCGCTTCCTTCAAAGCTTCCCGATCCAAGCTCTTGAGCAATTCCCACTAGAAGAGGTCTTCTAAGAGAGGGATGAACGTGGGAAGGAGAGGGGAAAGCCTCTGGACGTTCTAGGGTTTAGTTTTCAAAAGCACAAGCCTAGACTCTATGGGTTTATATAGAGTTTTTAGAAGATCTTTGCCCAATCAATTCTACCATATCTTGGGCACTTTCCACCAATGGGAGAGTCCCTAAATCACCCTAGGAACGTGCAATACAAGTCTAGTTAGGATATGACATCTTTCCCAATCAAATCCGCCTCAAAATTAGGTTAGAATTCGCCAAACCGCAACTGGCGATCGATCGTGCAATACGGCGATCGATCGTCCTGCGCTGTTTACAAACTGCGCGATGGCGCCGATCGTAGCCGATCGAAGCCGATCGGTCGTGTTCCATAAGCCGGTCGATCGTTTTTAGCGCGATCGATCGTTTTTACACAATTTCCCATATCTTTTTACTCCGAACTCCAAATCATACAAAATTGGTGTCGTTGGAAAGCTCTTCTCACCAACTTTAATTTAAACAAAGCACCACACGGTCAAATCAAACATTAAGAGGGTCAAATTTCAGTTTTAAGATACTTACTAATTTTTCGGATGTTACACATATGGATCCTGTAAGTCCCATGATATTTTAATGGGACAATAGAAGTCTCGAGTATTCGGTCAGTCCCAGGTTTTCTACCCTATATCTGTCATTGGATTGGCGCTTCCGCGTAAATCGGGTCTTGGAAATTTGGGGTGTGACAAGAACCTTGTTAGTGGAGTACTTCTTAGTAGAGAAGGATATAAATTAGTGTTTGAGTCAAATAAAGTTGTAATAACTAGACATGGTACTTTTATTGGCAAAGGCTATGTGTGTGATGGCCTTTTTAAACTAAATTTGGTTTCTTGTAATAACTTTTTATTTCAAGTAGATGACTCTTTAGTTTATCATGTTGATTCTTTTGATGTGTGGCATATGAGACTTGGACATGTGAATTCAAATACTATTAAAAGAATGATGAATCTTGATTTAATTCCGAAATTGCATGATGTAACTAGTGATAAATGTGAAATATGTGTTCAAGCAAAACAACCTAGGAAACCTTATAGGTCTATTGATAGGTCTACATGTTTGCTTGAATTAGTTCATTCGAATATATGTGAATTGAATGGATTAATTACTAGGGGTGGTATGAGATATTTCATTACATTTATTGATGATTACTCTAAATATTTTCATGTTTATTTACTAAAGTCTAAAGATGAGGCTTTTGAGAAGTTTAAGGTCTATAAGATGGAGGTTGAGAATCAAACTGAGAGGCGGATTAAAAGACTAAGGTCTGATCGTGATGGGGAGTATTGTTCTCTTGAATTTTGCAAGTTTTGTGAAAATCAAGGAATAATACATGAGACCACAGCGCCTTACTCTCCTCAATCTAATGGAGTGGCAGAAAGAAAGAATAGAACTTTCATTGACATGATTAATTCTATGCTTTCGTCTTCGGGTCTACCGAAGAATTTATGGGGAGAAGCAATTCTTTCTGCTTGTATGATCTTAAACCGTGTGCCTCATAAAGGACAAAATACAACCCCATATGAGTTAATGAAAGGAAGAAAACCGAGCTTGAAATTCATTAAGGTTTGGGGATGTCTTGCCAAAGTAAAAATCCCAAAACGTGAAAATGGATAAGCTAGATTTAAAAACATATGATGCGGTGTTCATTGGTTATGCACAAAATAGTAGAGCATATCGGTTTTTAGTAATTGGGTCTGATCGGCAGGATTATGCACCTAATACTATTAAGGAGTCCGATGATGCAACATTCTTTGAGAATGTATTTCCTATGAAGGAAAAGAGTAAAGTTGTAGTGCATAAAGAAGATGGCTCATCATCTTCTATTCCAAGAATTGAAGATTCGGATACCAATGTAGAGGTTAGGAGATCTAAAAGAACCAGAATAGAGAAGAATTATGGAGATGACTTTTATACTTACATGATGGAGAATGAGGATCCTTTGACTTTTAGTGAGGCTATGTCATCTAGTGAATCTCCTTTATGGAAGGAAGCGGTACAGAGTGAGATGGATTCAATTCTTGCACATGGGACGTGGGTTCTAACGAATCTACCTCTAGGGTTTAAACCCATTGGGTGCAAATGGATCTTTAAAAGAAAATATTATCCTGATGGATCCATTAAAAAGTACAAAGCTAGATTAGTGGCTAAAGGGTATAGTCAAAAGGAAGGTCAAGATTTCTTTGACACGTATTCTCCTGTGACCATGATAACTAGAATTAGAGTGCTTATTGCATTAGCAGCTCATTATAACCTCGAGATCCATCAAATGGATGTCAAAACAGCATTTTTAAATGGTGAATTGGAGGAGGAAATCTTTATGGAGCACCCTGAAGGTTTTGTAGTTCCTAGTCAAGAAAGAAAAGTATGTAAGTCAGTTAAATCTCTCTATGGGTTAAAACAGGCTCCTAAACAATGACATCAAAAGTTTGATAATGTTCTTCTTTATAATAATTTTGTTGTATGTACATCGAAAAAATGTTTATATTGGAAGTCTTTTAACGATAGTTTTGTGATGTTATGTTTGTATGTTGATGACATTTTGTTGTTTGGTGATAATGTGGATCATATCAATAAGGTTAAGGGTTTCCTTAACGAGAATTTTGATATGAAAGACTTGGGTCTTGCCAAAGTCATATTGGGCTTAAAGATTGATAGGACTTCTAATGGAATAGTTGTGAGTCAATCACACTATGTGGAGAAGATTCTAAAGAAGTATGGTTTCTTCGATAGAAAACCTGTCAGTACGCCGTATGATTCAAGTATAAGACTAAAGAAAAATCTTGGGGAAAGTGTGTCACAACTTAGATATTCACAGCTGATAGGAAGTTTGAGTTATCTAGCAAACTGCAGTAGACCGGATATATCCTATGCTGTGGGAAGACTAAGTAGATACACTAAGAGCCCAATGATTCTCATTGGATTGCCATTGAGAGAGTGTTCAGATTTCTGAAGGGAAGTGTAAATTTCGGTTTACATTATTCCGGGTTCCCTGCTTATTAGAAGGATACAGTGATGCTAATTGGGTATCAGATTCTGATGAAACAAAGGCCACGAGTGCTTATGTGTTTACACTTGGTGGTGGGGCAGTTGCATGGAAATCTTCCAGGCAAACTGTGATAACAAGATCTACTATGGATGCTGAGTTAGTAGCTCTTGATAAAACTGGAGGAATGGCAGAAAGGCTTAGGGATCTATTAATAAATATACCCTGGTTGAATAAGCCAATTCCTAAAATTTTGATTCACTGTGATAACCAATCAGCTCTTGATAAGGTTAAGAGTAAGAATCATAATAAGAGGTCCTCTAGGCATATTGAACTAAGGTATAAAATCTTGCGCAAGTTGACTACATCGGGAGTCATTACCTTAAGTTTCATACGATCAGCGGATAACTTGGCTGATTCATTTACTAAAGAGTTGTCGGCATGACAAGTCTTTAACTCATCTAGGGGAATGGGGCTTAAAACCTATGATTTAAGTCATCGTTAGTAGCAACCCAATCTCTCTGAGTGGAGATCCCACGACGAAGATTCAATGGGTAATAACAAGCTAATGCGTGACTTGGAGAGTACTAATATAATAAATTGTATGCTCGTTCCCGTGTGATGATGAGAGTGCTCTACTGCATATGAAACAGGATGACGAAAGTCTTAATGAGGTCAATGCTTAAAAAGTAGGGTATTGTTATGCAGATTACCCTTGGAGACTGTCACCTATATGAGTGCCACTGAGGTCGCAGTTAAGGAGAACGAGGGCTTGTTCTCTAATGTGCAACTCATGAAAAGATACAAGGCGCATGGCCATAAAGCGCTACCCCGAATGATCTCGAAAAGGGAGTTACTCTAACTATTAGGTTTGTCAAAGCTCTTGCTCTAAGGTTCAAGTTCAAGACTTAGTTCACTTCAAACTTGTGAGAGTGGCGGCCTACCAAACTAGGTGTAGGTTCAAACCCGCAAGGTACCTATCACCAAAAACTTAGAGTACTATTGCTCAATGTCTCATTCATGTGTCGTATGCATTTTAGTGTGTAGACTGGTTTAATATCAAGTCATGGTGGGGATTGTTGAAAATTGACTTGAAATTAAACAAATAAGTTAAAAAAATGCAGCGATCGATCGGCAAAATAACGCGATCGATCGTGTAACGATCGACCGTGATAAACCGATCGTTCGTAGTTACTGTAATTTTGTGAAATTTGGTTTTCGTACTGGCCCGATCGATCGGTATAAAAATGATCGATCGTAGTTACTGGAATTTTAGGATTTGTGCACCGCAATAAAACGATCGATCGTAATTTTAGGCTAAATAAGGCGATCGATCGGCTAAGCGGTTACAGCGAGTAAATGGCCGTTTCTCTGCGGAAAATTGCGTCTCTTCTTCCTAAAAAGGCTAAACAGCGTTCTTCTATATATAGAGAACGAGTTTCTGTATAAAAGGGTTACATACAAGAAAGAAAAACTTGTTCTTCTTCACTCTTAATCCATCATCTGTCATTGAGCAATAGAGTCTCCTCTGATCGAGATCAAGTTGGTTTGATTTGAAGTGCAACTTTAAACTGACGGTGTGGTTTGTTGTATCTCGGGAACGGAACGCGGTTATTCGCCTGTGCACGGAGGGCGGCGTATCTGTTTCAAGGACAACGCATAGCGTGCCTCGAACCTGGTTCTAATTCTTATACTCATTCTAGTATTTCATGTGTATATTTGTCAATATATGTGCAAAATTTGGTAGTATTTTAGTCCTCTTTTATGTGACAATCCCAACAGAAGCAGCAAATGACGAGCCACTAAATGTGCGTGATCTCCCGCTCATACCATTTCTGGTGACCGAGCACATGTCCACAAATATTGTCCATTCTATAGCATGAACATGTCATGTACATACTCCACTAATTGGTATTGTTCGTGTTATGACTAATGTCCCAACTTGTGGACTCTACATTTTCAAGTTATTTAAATGGATAATACTCATGAATTTCTATGTTGTGGAGACAAGCTAGTATAATTCAAACTTCTGGGGGAAACATATTACTCGGCTTTTTTCTAACAGACAAACATATATGCATCCAAGGGTAGAATTTGTCACCAAGTTTATGAGTCCTAATACTAGAGAAATTTGGGATGAGTACTTTGAATGAATAAAGCATATTAAAAGGGATAAAAGAGACTAAATAAAGCAATTAACATTGAGTTGTATTGATCAATCACACATCTCATACACTTGAGAATTCTGGGTCCTAGATTTATTCCTCTTCGTCTGTTACAAATTTGCCAGTGCCTGGATTCAATGCAGCAAAGAAGAAGAAAGCAACATTGAACAAAATAAGTGGCTCGAGCTCGTTGATCGGCACGCCAGTCTCGATGTTTAGCTGCGCCAGAGCTCCCTTTCCGGTGATGATCTCCCCAATGAGAGAGAAGGCAATCCCAAGTTGAGCCAACCTTCCAACAAAGAGCTCATTGGCCTTGGTGAATCCAAACAAGGGACCTTAATTCGCATTAAAAAACCATTCAGTTCATGTAAGAAGCTTCAAATATATAGCTCATCATAGTCAACTAAATCCCAAGTGAAGTAGGATTATTTTAACGAAAAATTTAATATGTGCATTCCGATGGCTCACGTTAATACGAGGGCCAGGCGGGTGAATCAAACCTGCCTCCCTCCTGTCGAAATCCAACAGCCTGTGGCACCACAAGCACGCTGACGCGTGTGAGCCATGGTGCATACTAATGGGGCTCTTATGCTTATAATATCCTAGCATTTTTTGCAAGTACATTTAATTTGACATGCCAAAAGGACTAAGTATTGCCCTCTAACTAATTAAAAAGGTATGCGGTTGAGCTTACCTCCTTCTTTGAGGCCCAAAGCAGCTCTGAAGCCCTTCCCAGGGGGGATGACTGCCTTATCAATCCCAGTAGGAGATTCATCAACAAATTGACCTCTATCACCCAAAGCTCCGATGGCTCCCAATAGAGTGAACAAGATAAAGAAGAGAAGCAAAGGTTCAGCTTCATAAATGGGAATTCCGGTTTCAAGATTCAACTGAGCCAAAATCCCCTTGCCTGTTATACCCTCTCCCAACAGAGATGCCTGACAGTTCCAAATTAAATGCACCAAACAAAGTCACTACAACTACTAGTTCCAAAAAAAAGTCTTAATGCAGCTTAATTGGAGGAAATTAAAGAAGGATTGAGATGAAGGATTTACAGCAAATCCAATCATGGCAACACGCCCAACAAATAGCTCATTCTGCTTAGTGAATCCAATGCCTCCAGAGGTTCCAAAAATCCCATCCTCCACCTTTGTCTTCGGCTTCTCTACAACCTACCCACCAAATTAAAAACAAGAAAATTAAGAACACAAACACAACAACCAACTACTCCCTCCGGTCTTTTTTTAATAAATACAGTTTTCTTCTTATAATTTTTAGTTCGTTTGAAGAAAACTGTATTTATTAGAAGTGACTGGAAGGAGTAATATTGAGTCATATATTAACATTCTGAGTGTAAATTATAACAAAAAATGCTGAAAGATGAATGACAATGCAAATAAATACCTTCTTGGGAGGGGCCTTGGTCTTGGATTTGAAGAGGGCAAGCGTGGGGGAGTAGTGAGAAGAACGAGGGAGTTGGCGAGAGGAAGGAGGGAGGAGGAGGTGAGAAAATGGAGTGGGGCGGAGTCTGCGAATTTGGAGGTCAAGTAATGAGGATGAGGTCTCTTTGCAGCTGGAGGAAGGTAGAGGAGAATGGCTAGTGAGGCTGCTAGACATGAGCATGGATTGTGCCATCATGACCTTGCTTGCCACTACCTCAGTCACTGATATCTCCTCTCCTCTACTCTAACTGATGATACTGAACTTTGCTCACATTTTGCAGATATATGAAGTTTAAATGGCATTGAAGGGAGGGAGTGTGGATAGGGTGGGAGTGCTTGTGATGGGTTATGAGGCAACCACGTTTCTCCATTCCTAGGCAGGAGATTTCATGTGTCTCCTTTTGTACAACCAGCTAGTCTACTACTTTGTGTTCATGGTAACATGCAACTTGGACGGGTACCAGGTCTAGCTCGTATAAGCGCGTCTGTGTTCGAATATTACCGAGAATGACTGCACTGGTTTCATCCTTCTGTTTCGTAGACAATTAGCTCAAAATTAGGCTTATGTAACTTAGCTGAACGGGCATATAGTCCAAATCCATGTCCGGATTAGATGCTTCCCGAAGAGGCAGATCTTGCTTGCTCTACAATCACACATCTCTTGTGTTCTTCCCCTTAGAGGACCTCACTGTGTAAGAAGAGTTTTATAGAGGCTTGTTGCCATGTTGTTCACCACATGTCTGTCGAGCGGGTCCCATAGAGATGGGAAGGCCTTGGTGGACAGGTGGCGGCATACACCCTCACTAGAGGGAAGCATTCGCATGAAAAAGTTGAAGCCAGTGAGAATGATAGGTTTCACAAGATCCAATTCCAGCCACTGAAAATGTTCACAACACATTCAGATCACATGACTAAAGTTGTTTTCATCCTATGGAATTACGAAATATATAGTAGTCTAGTATATTCTTTGGTGCTCCCCATGCATGTTGTTTGGTTAAAAAAACACAACTTGCTTTGAATATTGGTTATAGATATGGGTTAGGCCTGTATTTATGTGATCTAATTGTGCGAGGAGTCTGCCCTCTTGTGTGGTGCGTGGATACGTGGAGTGTGATAGGTTCCTATGGGCCCGGTGGGGTCTACAATAGATGAAGGAGATACTTAATAAGACTATTATGAGAACAAGGGAGTGGGTGGTTTAGGATAACCACTAAGAGAGTTACTTGGGGAGTTAGAGGAAATCAAGAAAGCCCTAACTCACCCAAATAAATAGGGAAAAGGGAGAATGGGAACAGTAATTGCATGAACAGTAACATGTGGCTTGACGGCTAGTTCTTTCTCTCTTCCTCTGGCGCTCTCTCTCTCCCTTGGCTCTCTTGCTCTCTCTCGTTGTTGGGTTTGTTTCTGGGCAACCTAGTTCCATAAAACGACAAGGAAGAAGGAGATCTCTATCTCAAGGAGAATAGAGACTCTCGTCCATGCAATAGAGTGCTTGGTGATCTCCAATATAATTCACTATTTGTCAAGGTTTGATCATAGGGCCCAAAAGCCCAAAGGTTAGTATTATTCAAACCAAATAATTCTTATTATATTGATTTGATATAATATAACCGTTCATATTATTGCTCGTATATTCTTGCATATTTTGTGTTGATATTGTGTGCAAGAGAAAGATCTCAAAAGAGGATCTGATTTGGAGTATTTGGCATGCTCTGAACCCAACATTGAAGCCATTTAAGATTCTTTTCTATGTGTACTATTGGCAAAAAAATCCTCAATTTTGATGCTTTGTATAGCTAAGAAAGCCAAATGAGAATGTTGTTCATATATAAAGACAGTGGTAGAGTATGCAATATAAACAATATCAAAGAATAGGTCATTGTGAGTATGAACTTATTTTCAGGCCAACCAATTGTTAGAGGAAAGCATCAATCAGACATTTCCACTGATCCTTGAGCTATTATTTCAGGGTCCACGGAAAGGATACATACCTCTATCATTCTTGTAAGCACCAAGAATAGTTTGCTAGTAGCCTAATACATCTCCTTCTTGGTTTGTTCGATGAGCCGAAAAAACTAACGAGTGTCAACCATTTGATCACCTTTTATCGGCGTATGGTTTTTTCACTCAACTTCAATTAGCATATCAATATAGCAGTTGGAGAATATTAGATAAATATTTTGAGCATCTGTTCTTAACAGTTCAAGCTATTGGTTATCAAACTTGGTTTCCGAGAGCCAGGAGTTCCCAGTGTCAATCCCTGCCCCTTCTTGATGTTAAATCATGCTTTTAAGCTGTTAAGAAACGTGTTATTACACTTACATATCTCCATACTTTTTATTGGCTAGAAAGATATGTCCATACTATCCTGTATGTGTGAGCATCTGTCAAAGCTTAGCACTTGGACATAATAAGGGCCTCAATCTGGCCCAAGCATTGCTTTATTAGGAAACAAAGGGTGTTTCTCAATGCCTAAATAAGTTTTATCCGATGTCAATATTCCTATGTGCTCTTTACTACGTAATTAATTTGCAAGGACATAGTCTATTCACATATCAATCTACCAATACATGTTTTATCTGCCTAGACGTAATTTAATTTCATGACAGTTAGAATTGGAGATCTCATAGTAATAATCTCTCCGTCCAGATATAGGTGTCTCGACGGCATGGCAGTATATTATGTAAAGTTCTTCCATCTATGGCCACTATATATTTTTGGGTTGGGAAGTAGTAGCCATCAGCATTTAGACTTGTCTACATTCCTCCCCTCTAGATAGGTTGACACATTTTAGACTTGTCTACAAATTCGTGCCTACATTCTTCCTCTCTAGAGGGGAACCAATAACATATCGAAAAACGTTGACACATGAATGTATGTAATTAACACATCCAACTCCAAAATGTCCTGTGAGAACTAACTCGTCATAATTCACCTGACTCAAAGTTGTTTTCATTGTCATGTAATTACCGGATATTTAGCATTCTTGGTACATAATTCTGCTAGATTCTTGAGAGCTCCTCGTCGATGTCTTTTTAGTAATTAAATACGCCCTGCATATGTTTTTCTAGATCCTCTTATAAATCCTATCTAAGAAAAAAAAAAACTCTTCAATTTATGCATTCTAGAGTTACAATAAGAAAGCTCTAATTAAGGGGCACCTTAACAAATTTAAAACGAACTCAAAACTGAACAATTACGCTTTTTTGAAATTTCAGTCCTCATCAAGACAAAATGATGGTGACCGTTGACATATGGAGGCATGAAGTTTGTAGACCGTCGATAGTATTCCAATGGGCAAGAAGTGTTGAATTGAATAGTGTAGCTTTGCCAGAGCAGCAGCTGGGCCTTCTAACCTGTTAACTTGGTCTTCACTCTTGCCAGTATATTATGACAATGGGAATTACCTTAGCAAATGGTGATCGAGTCATTGACAGGCACATCAAAAGTAGATTGTAGCAAAGGAATGCTGTATTGGATATCGGTAAAATATCGGTCGATGAAAGAGACAAAATATCGGAAATATATCGGAGATATTGTGTAAAAAAATACCGGTGGTCTAAAACTAGTTTTTATCATATATTTTCAAAATATAACTTCTAAAATGAGTGATACTCATTTAGACAAACATAGGTTTTAAAATATGCATAAAAATACGTATAGAATTCAAAATATGTGTTTGTGTTTTAAACCCGTATTCTCTACTCGGCATAGGATGGGAAACAAATGGGAAAGTTGATTTTTTTAAAAAAATTATTTTTCAAACACCGGTATATCGGACCGAAATTGATATATCGGCGATATTTTTTAAAAAAGTTCGAAATCGAGATTACAATGTATCGTTTTACCTGTTGAAGGCCGATATCGATATATCGGCGATATATTGCCGATACAACATTCCATGGATTATACCAGCCATGGCACCGCTTCTAAACTAACAGGTTGTTGGTGTGATGGGCAGGGTGCCGCGAGCTGAGGTCTTGAGTTCAAACCAAGGTTTTCAAAACCGGACCGGCCATCGACCCGGATTGATGGCCGGTCCGGTTGGACCGTGGTCAAACTGTGATCAAACCGGATTGACTCGGTTTTGAAGTGATAAGTGGTAAGTATATGTTAAATAATTATTTTGTATCATATTACCACAAGAGAACAGGTAGCCCAAGTAGTTAAAGCTTGCTGTTAGAGCTGGGGTGGGGGTTTCGAATCCCCCCTCAAACAAAAAAAAATTTTCAAAAAAAAAAAAAAATTATGACCGTGACCAGTCCAAACCGGTTTACCGGACCGGGGTAAACCAGGTGAACCGAACTGGTTTCCCGGCCGGTTCCGGTTCTCCGCGGTCGGACCGGCCAGTCCGGTCCGGTTTTGAAAACCATGGTCCAAACCCTTACTTTGTTGGCCACTTACCTGGGATTATATCCCGATTTATTCGGTGTGTATGATGGGTGGGCCTTGTATGCACCTGAGGGGATTGGCGGCTGGATGGTTAAGGTGGTCTAAGAGCTCGGTTGCCCTGCCCTTTCTAATCAGGTCTTAAGGATTCCGACGCCTCTCAGTTATAAAGAGAGAGAGAGAGAGTACTATGCCATTGACCGGCACACAAGGACGGATCTACGTTAGAGCCTATGGGGTCAAAAGACCCCATTGGGTTTGAGATTTTTCCATTATCACCATTAAAAAATCTATTGGGTTGGGCAAGGAAAAAAGGTGGGCTTACTAAGTGACCCCATTAGAAAAATTCACTAACCCCAGAGTTAGGTCAGGATTTGGGATTTTTTTTACATTCTTGACATAGTTTCTTACTAATTGCAATCCAAGATAAGGTAAAGACTCTCCAACCAACATTCTGCATAACATTTAATCTAATAACCAATTGCCCCCATGTAAGTGGCCAGAAGGTTATCGTTCTCTTCTCCGGCCTCCGTTTGGACAGTAAAATGAATAGACGAATGGAAGGACAAGGACATCCGAATGCCGTTTACACCCCTACTTATAACCCCATTGACAAAAATTCATGCATCCCTGCCGGCACACCAAGAGTAGATCTACTATGCCATATCCATTAGCGTGGGAGACTTCATGAGTCAAATTTATTTGTGCAAAGAATTCAATGAGTATATTTCTAGTCATATAATTATACTCCCCCTGTTCTAAAATACTGTGTACATTTAAGAAAATTCATATTTTTATTGGACCATAAAACTCACAAAGAATTCACGTGACTTTTTTACCTTTATATCCTGTCCAACTCGTATGATCATTCATGAACAAAGTTCTAATCAATACTTTCAAGTCTATGGAAGGAGAAAGTCACATGACCTAGCAAAATGTACATAATATTTTGAAATAATAATATTTTTAAATATACATAGTATTTTGGGAACGGAGGGAGTATTATACTACCCAAAAAAACATAGGTATAGTAGTAGTAGTATAATCCTTGGTCAGCGGAAGGCGCGAAGAATGGGGTTGGACCCAGTTTGAAAAAATCGATGAGAACAAATTGGAATAAATAGAAAAAGGCTGCAAAAGCGCTACTACCCTCACATGCTCTCCCCTTCCTCCTCACTCCTCGGGTTGCTTGATTTGTTGCTTCTTCCATTGTCGATCTTCATCAAATCTGCATTTTACCAGAAACCCATTTTCTGTCAGTGTCTCTAAACGCTGCTGTCAAATGTGGTTCTCCATCTGTTTGTGCATTTTTTCCATGTTTGCTTTCATGGATCTTGCCCACTTTTTTGAAATTTTCAATTATGTTCTTTCCTAATTTATTGTCTGTCAACTGCCAGTCTCTGCATCTTTTATTGCATTGCTCTCTCTCTCTCTCTCTATATATATATATATATGATTTGTTGCACTTCTGATTGGCTGTTAGAGGCATCTATGCGTCTGCTCTGTTGTCGGTGCACCTGCTAATTGAAGTTGCTCTCTTTTGAAGATTTGTGAGATTCTATATTTCAGCTTAGATTCTTTGTACTTGCGTTTGTCTAGATATTCATTAGGAAAGAGATTGGATTTCTTTGAAGTTGTGATTGGATGTATTTGAAGGGAAGGATAATGAAGAACATGTCGTTTTTGTGACAGTTGTAGTTGCATAAAGGTATATTTTGTTAGTTTCTTGCTTCTAGCATTTGCATTGCCCCAGTTTGTCATCTGGATGTCGGTTATTCTGTTACTTGTAAGACAGTTTGAATCAATTATTGGCTGCTTTTGATCTACGAGAGGGGGACTGGGAATATAGAATGTGAAGATGATACTGTTGTTTTTTAGACGGCAGGTTGTTGGAGTTGGAGATGGATCAGAAGAGTAATGAATGGGGGCAGAAGTCTTTGGAGAAGAGTCCTGGGGTGACAGAAAGCTCTGCATCAGCTTCTTCTTGCTCTGAGGGATCAGTAAATGACCAGGTTATTGTGTACTTCTTTTACATATAAAAATGTGAATACTAATATTTAAAACCTTCTGAAAATTGAAATCTATGGGAAAGTAATTTCTCTATATCCAATGGTGTAACCAGACCAGCTTTTAAATAAATATATAGTTGATTTTTATAGCATATATGTATTAGTATATTGTTACAATGTTTTATTCTTTTGACATATGGAATTATATAGATGTTCTTATGTGGAGTAGACTTGCCTTAAAGGAATTGATTGACTTTGTTAATTTCTTATCCAAACAACTTCGGAATTATAAGAACTCTTTCCAATGGTCGTGATTTGTGAAGATGAAGAAAGCTTGTATGCCGGCTAGATTTGGTAATAGCTCACAATATCTCATCAATTTCTTACTGAAGCATGGAAATTTGGCCTCTCCTAAATCCATCTTGACACCTGTGCACAATCTATGTGGCATCTCGCTGACAGTGCATTTCTTCGTTTTGCACTAACATGATGAACATCTTCTATGATGGCAAAACAGGAAACGTCTATGTCATCTCCTGATCATACTCAATCCCCAGAAGTCTCGTCAAAACAATCATCAGACAAAGAAGCCAATAACAATGAGAAGGGTCCGGCTGAGAAATTGTCTGCCGCTTTCTTGAATATTAAGGCTAAGGAGGAACTAGTCAAGCAACATGCAAAAGTTGCAGAAGAAGCTGTTGCAGGTAACCAAGTCTCACAGGCATCTAATTGTAAGAAAGAAGAGTGCAATATTTTATTGTAATTGGCAACTTGTTATGGGGATCATCATTTTATGTGCCAACTACTATTTTTATACAATTGACAAGAAATTTTGTCTATGAGATCACCATTTTAGTAACCTATAATATTTTGTTCATATTTCAGTTACTGAAGTGGACCATAAACTAATCAAGTCTGTTCTAGTTGTTTATGAGATTCATTTAATTATGAACACCTATTCTAGTTCCAAAAAAAAAAAGAAACTTCCTGATTCCTTTAAATTGAGGGCTGACTATATGATTCCAAATAGCTTGAGTTTCGGTCTAGCATTTTGATTAGATTTGTTCTTTCTAGTTTTCATCCTCGATAATGCTTGGCATTATGGACTAATTAAAAATTGATAGTTGGTAAGCACATGGTATGTTCTTCTGCTTACAAAAACTTGCATGTTTTATTATTGTTGTTTTTGGCTCTGTGGTCACAAAGTTCTATTCAAACTTTTATTCTGAAACATCCTAGGTTGGGAAAAGGCAGAAAAGGAAGCAAGTGTTTTAAGACAGAAACTAGAGGCTTCAGTCCAGAAGAACTCTGATCTTGAAGACCGGGTAGGCCACCTGGATGGGGCCCTTAAGGAATGTGTTAGACAGCTCAGGCAAGCGAAGGAAGAGCATGAGCAGAAGATTCAGGAAGCATTGGAGAAAAAAACTTGTGAGTTAGAATCTTCGAAGTCTGAACTTGAAAAGCAACTAGCCTTGCTCCAGAACCAACTTGAAAATTCCAAAGTGAAAACATCTGCTTCCCCTGATCTCGATCTACGTTCAAAGCTTGAAACTATAGAAAAAGAAAATGCTGCTCTAAAACTTGAGCTTCAAACGCAATCCATTGAGCTGAAAACCAGGACTTTAGAAAGAGATATAAGTACCCAAACAGCTGAAACAGCTAGCAAGCAGCTTTTAGATAGCATAAAGAAGGTGACAAAGGTTGAAGCTGAGTGTAGGAGGTTTCGAGCTATGGCTCAGAATAGCGATCGAAGGTCCACGTCTCCGGTTAATGTAGAATCTCTTACCGATTGTCAGTCAGATGCTGGAGAAAAGTTATGTCAAGTTGATAATGAGGTCAAGAAGTTGGACAGCCTGGGGTTGAATGACTGTGATCCAAGCTGCTCTAACTCATGGGCTTCTGCTCTTATAGCTGAACTTGATCAGTTCAAGAACGGCAAAGCAAGTAGTCAAAATCTAATGACCACTTCGGTGGAGCTCAATCTCATGGATGATTTCCTTGAGATGGAGAGATTAGCTGATTTATCTGAGGCCAAAAGTGGTAGCCCCAGATCTGAGGTTGTAACTGTTCCCGATCCATTGGATAGTAGAAGCGGCAGCCCATCAAAGTCTGAATTTCAGACCATGGTTCAAAGAATTACTGATTTGGAGAAGGAGCTCCAGCTGACGGTAGAGCAAAAAGTTGAACTTGAGAGGGCTTTATCAGAGAGTCAGAGCCAGTTGGAGATGTCTAGGCTTCAGTTGACAGAAGCCAATGAGAAGCTTGAAGAGTTGAAAAGAGAGTTGGACATGGCCAAGGAAGTAAAACTTGCTGATGAGGTAGAGATAGAAACTATGAATGCTAGAAAGAAAATGGTTGAGCTGCAGCTAGAAGCGGCCTCTGCTGAAATTCAAGCTCTGAGAGGAAAAGTGATGTCGTTAGAGGTAGAGGTTGAACGGGAGAGAACATTATCGTTTGCCATTAAGGCGATGTGTCAAAATTTGGAGGAGCATGTTGAACAAGAGAAGGCAATGTCCGCAGAAATGAAGGTTAAGTATCAAAATCTGAAAGTGGAAATAGAACAAGAGAGGTCTACATTGGCCGAATTTAAGGCCAGCTGTCATACTTTGGCAGATGATATCCCAAGGAAGAACGATAATGTTGTTCTTCATTCTTCTGTACTAGGCAATGGTCAAGTGAAGCAAAAGCAGGTATGTGCTTTGTTTATTTTGCTCTGCCTGCCAAAGCTTTTCTTTTTTCGCCCAACCTTTTCTTTAATACTATGGCACAAATAAACTAAGTAGTGGATCAATTGAGAGGCTGTTGTCTAATGATGTTAAATTAACATTCCTTTGGTCTTTTACGTGAGTATTGAGAAGTACTTGTTCGCTCATTTTTAGATTTGGAGTAATAATGACCATCCTATAGTGACCTATATATTACTTTAAGCTCACTGAAGATAGGCCAATTTTTTTGTAAGGTGGGCTCTAATCGAAAGACAAATAGCTGAAAATATATAGGGTCAGTACTGTACTAAAGTAACTGCATATGCCATATCAAGTAATTGTTTGTGTTTTTTCTCTCAGGATAAGGAACAAGCTATGGCTGCTGGGAAGTTGGCGGAGTGCCAGAAGACAATTGCCTCACTGGGGAATCAGTTAAAATCTCTAGCTTCACTGGAAGACTTCTTGCTTGATTCCCAATTGGCAGAGCTGAACGCAGGATCTCTAGAGCCAAGAGGTAGTAAAGGAAATAGACCATGCTCTATTAATGATGCTTGCACAACAAATGGTGATGTAATAGTTGGTGGATCTGGTCCAACCCAAAATGGTAAACACAAGGATTCGCCGCCTTCATCAAATTCTTCATCATCATCCGGTAGTGGCGAGAAAAGTCGCAACGGATTTCAAAAGCTGTTCTCCCGGAGCAGGGGAAGGAGTTCTCGCATAGAAAACCAGTGATGAATAGGAAAAGATACAGGAGTAGTAGTTCACACGTAACAAAAATGGATGCTGTTAGATGTTAGGATATTGCCAACATTCTGTTGGTCTTAGGATAAGTTTTCTTTCTTTTTTTTTTGTTGGTCTTGGGAAAAGTTATTTCTGCAGATTTATGTTTCGCAGACTTGGCTTTCTCTTGTTTAGAACTTTGGCCTCCTAAATTGCCCTTTCTGTGTTTTTGTTTTGTTTTAATTTGGAACCTCCTTAATTGCCCTAGACATGCCTGGAAATAGAGTGGTCAGATATACTCCCCCCATCTGGAATAAGTATTAACATTTGGTTTTCCAAAATGAACGAAAATCAGTTCATTTTGAAAAATCTAATTTTAATAGTATTTTTGCACGGAGGGAGTATAACTTAATATTCCAGCTCATCGACGGTATAACTGTCTCCCTCCGTTCAAATTGAACTATAATTAGTCCATTTTGAAAGACCAAAAGGACTGTTAATACCATAACATGGGATGGAAGAAGTATCACTTAATTTTTTGTGGAAACAAAATATGCTTCTTCCTCCATGCCTGAATTGTCTGATTAACTTTCGAAATTACCTACAATTAAATCGAACTATTGAAGTGGAACAGGGGTGAGTAATATCTAATTCTTTTTGCATTCATCTAAATAATCATATTTAATAGAAAAAACTTTGGAGTCATGAGGTTCACCTCAGGCTTACCAGTGAAACCTAAGCATTTCATGCTTACCAATGAATCCTAAGCACTTACTTTGCTGTGGACTAATGGTGGATGTATATGTTAGCACTCTGGACTTTGAATCCAGCGATCTGGGTTCGAATCCCGGCAGGACCTTCGTTCTTCTTCATCTTCTTCCTATTATATACTGCGTAAATAAAAAATCAATAATCTAATCTTAATTAGCGTACATTTTTTTATTAATCACTACATCATTGATGTTAAATTTCTCTTTGATGACACCATTTCGCCATTAATCACCTATTAGACTTCTATAAATCACGTTTTATTGCATAAATTCCAATAAAAACCACTTCCATTTTGCACAAGCTTCATCTCAGTTTTCATTTGAATATTTACAAAAAAGGACAAGAGAAGCCCTAGACTTTCAACCAAAGCGCAGGCGATTGAATTTACAGGGAAGCGCCGCAGAAGGGGCAGAAGCGGAAATCCGGCTCGACGGGGCGAGAGCAGGCGACGCAGCGGCGGAGGACGCCGGAGGAGGGAAGGATCTCGCCGGGACACGGTGGGAAGGACAAGCTGGTGGGGAAGAGGGTGGAGCAGTTGTTGCAGTACATGGCGGGCTCCTTGGCCGGCCACCGCCAAACGGGCAAGAAGAAGAGCTTCAGCACCTTGTCGTACTCCACCAGGTCGGCCAGCGAGCCGCAGCGGAAGCACCGGCCGGCGCCCGCCTTGAGCACCTGCCGGACCTGCTGCTCCACTCCCCCAACGAAGAAGAAAAACATTTTTTTTGCTTTATTTTTTTGGTTGGTTTTGGATTTAAGAAGGGTTTAGGGAGGCTTTCTTGAAGGATCGTCTAAGTTCAGGAATCTTGTTTACATGAGACACGCCCCACGCGTGTCTGCGTGCGTCGACCTGTGAGATTTTGATCTAACGGCGGGCGTCAATCAATTGGGTTTGAATAATCCACCTGCCCATCAGGGCCATCGGCTTCAAGTCCGACGGGCCTCGATTACTCGGCTCTATGCTTATATATTAGGGTATAATAAGGAAGATAGACAACGTAGAAAGTATGACAATTATGTGGAGAGGCTGGTGTTATGGCTAAGAAATGCTTCCTAAAGTAGAGATCCTACCCCATAGATAGACGATGAAGAAATATGACGATTAAGCAAGGAGCATGTTGGTATTATGGTTAAAGTATAGATCCTGCTTAAAACCCTCACTCCATTCACGCCCACCTGAGATTATATCAGAATTTATTAGACACATATAATAGTTGGGCTTTCTACGTGCTCGAGGGGATTTGCTGCACCACGGAGGATTAAGCCTGCTCACGAGCCGAGCCAGCTTGTGAGCTTTTTTGGCTCGGCTCAATTTTTAGCTCGACTCGAGTCCAACTTGACTCGAACTCGAGCTCGAGCCAACCTATAGCTCGACTCGGCTCGACTCGAATTAATTCGAAGCTCGACTTGAGAATCAGTTCGAGCTCGACTCGACTTTTTTTTTCTAAAGAAGGCCTATATGCCTAACCCATTTTGGTTTTTCTTTAATTAGATTGAAAGACTACCGTTTCTTTCATTTTATTAGAGCATGTACAGCCTTAGATTCATACTATTAGATGATGTGAGACTCTCATATTAGTTCATGACCCCTATTGCCCACTGTTGCTGCCCCCGCAGCCCGCCATCGTTGTCGCCTACCACTACCGCTGCCCACCACCCCTTCCGTCGTCACCTCCCACCGTCGCCCATTGCCTCCCCATCGCCGCCTGCCAACACCGCCGTTTGCTGATACTGCCCACCACCCATTGCTCCCCACTGTGGTGGGAGGTGGTGGGCGACAGCGGCGGGGTTAGTGGGCAGCGGTAGTGATGGGGAGCGACTGCACTGGGGGTGTTGGGGGGGATGGGAGGCAACGGCGGCGTGATGAGCCCGAGGGGTGGGGGGAGTGTCAGCAAACGACGGTGTCGGCAGGCGGCGATGGGGAAGCAATGGGTGATGGTGGGAGGTAACGACGGAAGGGGTGGTGGGCAGCGGTAGTGGTGGGCGGCAACGATGGCGGGTTGCGAGGGCGGCAACAGTGAGCGATAGGGGTCATGAACTAATATGAGAGTCTCGCATATGTAGGCGGGAGGCAGGGGGCAAAGGTGGGCGGTGTCGACGGGCTATGGTGGGAGGCGATGGCCGATGGTAGGAGGGGATGGCAATAAGCGGTGGCGAGGTGAAACCCACTTCAAATATGTAATAAATAATTTTTTTATACATAAAAGGTATGAAAAAAATTGTAGCTCAAGTGGTTAAGGTGTTGTGCAAGCCGAGCTCAAGTTATCAAATCTTGGGCTCGACTCGTGAGCCTCGTCCCTTTTAGTCAGTTTTAAGGACTCGCAGCCCTCGTTATCAACGTACTTACCTGTCAGTTGTTTGATACTACTGTGTTATGTTATGCAAAGCCATTATGATCTCAAAGAAGATATGAAATATACTTCGACTGGTCCTCAGTCAATTACATACAAATAAAATTGACTTGATTAGGCTTTATCATAGCCATGAATGCTGGGAGATAAAATTCACATTAATTTGTTCCTTATTTTGGCTTAAGTAGGAAATTGTAACTGAGAACCATGAGGTATTTGTACTATACACTTTCACCTACTGCAATTTGCAATTGCAAAGTGTGAAAGGATTGTTTATAATGAAAGGCTTCTTGTCGACTAAACTTTTGATTGTAAAGATGCAATAATGATTTCAGTACTCGTGACATAAAATGTAATTATTTACCCTAATGCAAGTTTGCCACATAATTCAGTGACCTGCCCTAACAAAGTGTGTCTTATGTTACGTATCCTGGGTCGGATTCCTGGTTATGTTTAATTTGGATAATTTACAAATCGTTCTCGGTGGACACCCTAATAAATCTCCATCAAGAATGCAAGCACATCTAACGCCAGTTATAATCTACACATTGCCAAAAAATGGTACACAAATGAACGTGCTTCCATCCTTAAAATAATTAGCCTACGATACAGCCACTAAGAATACTCTCCAGTCCTTCGCCTTTCATTAGCCTCTGTCAACCTACACATGATTCCAAACCCAATAAAACATTTAGAATACCATCAAGTTCACTACGAAAATATCCAATCCTGCTTTATAACATACATATATACTCCCTCTGTACAGAATTATTATTAACATAAGTTTTTTCCAAATGAACTAATTTTAGCTCATTTTGAACAATCTCATGCTAGTAGTAATTCCGACGGAGGGAGTATATATATCTATATATATATATCAAAAAGGAATGCATAAGCAAGGTGCTACAACTGTATCGGACACCAATTTTGCTAATATATCAGCCAGAAGGCGACTTCAAACTACATGTGCTTACTATATGTGATGAAAGTAAAAGGAGATCATCCTCTGCATATAGGGATAAATAAAACATTGGACATGAGAATTACCTTTCAGATCTTGAACATCAGTAAAAGACAGTTTGCAACTACTCTTCATGCAAAAAGGTCTCAGACAAAAAAATTAGTGAAGTCCCACAATAAGTCAAGTCAACCAGCAACCTTTATTGCTCCTATTTCGTCTAGCTTTGAATTCTTATGCTGTGACCAAAAGAATCAGAACTTAATTAACCCAAAATAATTCAATTCAACCTAAAATAACTAGGTTATCAACCCCTGACTGATGCCAATCATTAAGGTACAACGTTTCCGATAGCAAAGCTTCAAGAGAGAATTCTTAAAAAAATGAAATATTAACTTCATACAATATTTGGAAGATCAACAACGTATATTTATTAATAATTATTGATAGTTTAAAGTAGAATAAGGAAATCAAAGTATATTTACATATGATTCTTAATAATTTGAAGAATAAGTATAAAGATGCACCAAAATATCCATCCAAAAAAGGTGCTCAAGTGAAACAGATTATGAGAAGATAGGCAGGCATTAACAAAAATTATGGCCATTTATGTATGCAACAAAATATCCTTCTACAAAAAGGTGCTCAAGTGAAAAAGGTTATGAGAAGATATGCGAGCATTGATAGAAATTATAGCCAATTAGGTTCCATATCCTTAATTGGAACAAGAAAAAATGGCATTAATGTTACAAACTAGATGCTTTCTCAGAAAATTGTAGTGGTACATATATGATGGGGGTAAATTCTGATAGCAGGCAGTGTGTATCGAGGGAGATACGGAGGGGAAAGAGGGGCAAAAAGGAATAACTTTCTCTGGAATCACCACCAGAGATAACCACCGCAATCAGCACCGAACAGCGGACCATGATATCCGACCACAGTGTTCAGCAAGTCCACCGAACAAGGAGTCTCTCCATCACAAGAAAACAACAACTTAGAATTTTTTATGTTTCAAATCATCATCCATTGTATACTAATCAGGCATTTAAAGAGGCTTTCACATACTCTAATTGGAAATTATGTAAGGGGCAAGAATCCTCCTAACTTAGGAATAAAAATCTCTATTATAGCTACTCAATAAAGCAATCCTGAACAAAATTCTATTTGAAGTAAAAATCCTTATTAGCTAGGGTATGCCATCTGGGCCCACAATCACTCCATATCATTCTCTCCAGCTGCGAGATACTCAACTCCAGTGAGTATGGTTGCAGGGGTGCAGGTAAACGCATGAGCAATCGTCGCTTGTACTTCATAGGTATGAGTAAGCACTGTGTAGTAAACCCATAGCTTGACCTAGATAAGACCCCCCCGGGGTCATGAATATCAGTGGTTGAAACCCATGCTGGTCTGATTCCAGCAACCAGCAGCTTCTCTAGTAGGTTGTCCACCATGCGATGGTTGCATTAAAGTGCAGGAGGACCTCCACGGGGGTGATCGCCGGAAGCCATGAACAAAAGCTCAACTTTTGACGGTAAGACATCATCGATGGCATAGAAGATGAAAATGTTAAGTATGGAGAAGAAAAACGACTCTGTTGTCACAAGGCCAGACGTGAAGCTGGTCCTGAGACACTAGAAGAGAAGATAATGTTGGAATCTGTGACGTCTGCAGGCGAATCAGAAACTCGAGCAAAGGAAGTTGTGTCTTTCGGTCGTTGTGCTGGCTGCAGAACGAACACGTCTAATTCCTTAGTTCGTTCAGTCGAAATTGGTTCGGCAGCTATTTGTGGCGTCAGCAGCTGGTCTGGCACAATGATATGGGCTGGAAGAACTGAAGCCTCTGCATGTGACTCTACGACAGATGTTTCCTCTAACAGATCGGCAATTAACAGCGTCGAACCTTTATCTTTGGCCGCCAAAGACTTTGATCTCTCATTAATAATGCATTCTGTATCGAGCATCTGATGAACGTGCTCGAGTTTGGTGTGATTTCATCAAGCTCGGCTTTGAATTCATGAACATCAACTCTGCATTGAGCAGGAGAGAGCTTCCATGAGTCCATGTTGTCAGGTTGCAGATTTTTTTACAGGCCACCAAACTGATGCTGGACAGCACGTCTTGCAAAGGAGTGACGGAGGGGAAAGAAGGATAAATTTCTCTGGAATCACCACCAGAGATTACCGCCGGAATCGTCTCCTAAGGTGGACCATGATCTCGGCACCGTGGTTGTTCAGCATCACCACCAAACAAGGAGTTTCTCCATCAACAGAGAACAACAACATAGAACTTTGTGCTTTGGTTTCAAATCATCATCATCCATTGAATACTAATCAGGCCTTTAAATAGGCTTTTACCTACTCTAATTGGAAATTACGTAAGGGACCAGCATCCTCCTAGCTTAAAGATAATAATCACTAATAAATAAAATTTCATTAAAAGTAAAAGTCCTAATTAACTAGGGTATGCCAACTGGCCCCACAATTATTCCACATGAAATTCACAGAAAGATGGCACTAAAAAGGGCCGAATTAGTGTCTACAGCTTTCATTTTGGGTAAATCCAACAATACAAAGCATATCTAAGCATTAAATGATGAAACTTGCATAGTCAAAATAAAAATCTTGGCTCGGCCCTATTTTTAAAAAGGTACGCAGACCAGAAAAATATTGCAAAACAGTAACATTAATAATGGTTTTCATTATTCTATGACTATCATAGTATCATTGGTCATTCCATTGTTTGTTACGGTAACATTGATAATGTACAAGTCAAATGATAGTTTTTGACATCATACCTTACTTTTCTTGTGTTTGTGAATGTCAACAAGATCTTCACTTCCTTCATGTTTCCTCTTCTAGAAGAAAGAAACAAGGTAAAACACAACCAAAAGTGAGACTGTCAGTGTGGAACGGCTTGTCCCATACCATTTAAAGAAGAATAGGCTTCAGTAGCAACAAAATTTCACTAGCTTGACCTAAAAGGAGTTCAAATCATATTGTGACCTTATCATGGTGTCTTTTCGAGTGATCCCCATCCTTATGCTTATCTTTCTTTTCCCTGTCCTTGTCTTTGCTCCGGTCCTTGTGCCGATGCTTGTGTTTCTTGTGCTCCTTGTCTTTGTCCTTATCTCTATCCTTATGCTTTTTGTGTTTCCTCTCCTTGTCTTTAGACTCACTTTTCGGCTTCCCACCAACAGTAGGAATTCCCTTCTCTGCCTGTGAAATTAAATTCATTGAGCTGAATGACATAAGACATAAAGATCACTTAATAATCAAGAGATCGATCAGGTATCTATAGCTTACTGAAGGAAGATCAACAGGAGCAGTTTCACTCAGTTGAAAAGCTTGTCTCAGTGTGTCCAAGTCAAATGGCTTTATCTGTGCACTTGTTTCCCTCAAATATGAAGTACTCTGGAAGAGCTGATCCAATTCCATACCTTCTCCCTTTCTAATCTCAGTATCTCCCACAATATTGTGAAGGTAGTGTGTGTCTGAAATTGATATTGGGAGTGATCTCTTGCAAAAGAAATCATAATGCGGCCCCAATTTATAGTGATTTATTAGATCTACAACACCAGTAAGTTCTCTAGGTCCTGAAATTTTAAAATCCAAAAAATCATACTTAACAATCGTATTTAGCAAAATTCTTGTCTACAATTCAGTAAATTCTATGATTTAAGAACTTTAAATAATATATTAATCATTATTACAATCACTATGCTAATTACTTGCTGAAGTCAACATGAAAGCATTACAAAAGCATTTAAAGCACTGTATTCCCAAAAGATATCCTCAGGTAATTAATAATCTAAAGACGTGCAAATGCTACAAGCAAATTCAAATTCATGAAGGAAGAGCGACGTATTTCCAGTTAAAGCATTTGTCTTCATTTTCTTAGCACCCCGAGTCTACAAAATTCAAAAGCTGCAATATACTACTCCCTCGGTCCAATGAAGCTTGTCTGCATTTGAAAAAACATGGGTCCATCATTACAGGGCTGACTTTGCTCTCTCACGACCAAAAACCCAGAGAAGAAGAGGGGGGGGGGGGGGGGTGGAACCCTGTTTTTTTTCGTACGGACCTTGGAATCCAATAAATTTAATTCATTTTCAAATGCAGACAGGCTTCATTGGATGGAGAAAGTAGTACATATTAATGGTTAAATTCAAAAACCAGAATGACTATTATCCACAGATTCTCTAACTTAAATAACAAATTATCTCACGGCATCGGATGATAAGCACTATTACACGAAATGATCAACATAAGATGTTCACCATACCACCCAGAAAAAGAAGATGTTTCTAATTGATACTATTCATAAATAATTTCTAAACCAGCTCTTTATCTCATTAACTAAAACGTGGTCTCATATTTGCATTTCCTTGGTAGAAGAGAACATAATCATGGTGAAACAACCAAAACATTCTCACACTCAACGTTCTACCTCTTCCAAATTTCTTGCTTTCCGAGTCCATTTCATCAAAAGTACGCTAGGGGAGCCAACTTCATCTGCAAAACAAATGATCATAAATTAATCTCAATAGGCAGAGATCACATAAAATAAAAATCATATCCAACTACACTTTTTAGTTTTACCCACAGAAAAAAAGGTTACACTTTTTAGGGATGTGGTTCATGATTATCAAAGAATATTTGACGCTGCGATTCAGCTTCATAGATGTGTGAGTGTTGATTCAAAATTTGATTTATCTCCTTTTCTTATTTCTTTGTTTTTGATAATTATATAATTTCATTAAAAAAGGAGGAGAACAAGGAACATTTTTTTTCAAGCTTGATTGTGGAGAACTTTAATGCTTCCTTGCCGCTAAATCTCTCTTTACGACAGCTGTAAGATTTTTTTTTGAAGGTGTCTACATTCTACTTTTGTAATATCTTCATTACAATTTACAACAAACGCATAAGAAAATTTGTCTCTCTTTTATGAGTTGGGGATCATTGCAAAAGGCAAGATCATCCTCTATATGGAACCTAGTTTACTATCATCCCAGTAACTGGTTCACTAGGATTTTCGTAACTGATACAATACTCACATTCATATCCACTTAATAGCTATCAGAGTAAATTAGTACCCACTTCTTCCATGTATTTGCGTCACTACCATACTAAGGGTGGGTTTGTTAACGGTTTTGTGGAAGATTGGCAACAAAAAATTTTGATCATCCATGAATAGGAAGAAACAACTCTTGTTTTTGCAACATAAACTTGCTTTCCTACCACAAATCCTCCATACAGCGCCTTGAAATTCATTATTGTGTAAAAAGTCCTGAACTCGCTTTGTAAGAACAAACTCCTCAGGGAAGAGAAATTCTACAAAGTATCAGGATTACAATTTTGCAGATTTTGATGCACAAAAAGCAATAGCATTGCCATCGTTATGATGAGTTCAAGTTGTTCACAAATTTGCTTTGTCACAATATTTTTTTGACGCACCGCTTGTTAAACCCCCAAATCTTGTTTTTAAAGCATCTGAGCTTTCTATAACATTACATGTCATAATGTCACTTTACTAGTTATTAAAATAAATAAATTGAGAATTCTCTTGTTCCTATAGCATTTAAAGAGTCAAATGGGATCGCTAGTCGGCTTTCTACCTTCCAACATGTCATTGGTCCTAATTTCTATTGAAGAAAATAATTGTTGATTTTGCTGACATTGCCATTCAAAGATAAACGAGTTTCAGGTTTCTCAAATAAGTTCTACAATGTAGTTCTGAGAGAGAAGTCAGAATAAAAAGAGCAATATGAGGCTGTTTCATTGTTGTTTGATTGATAAAAGTGGATCCAAAATTTGAGTCCTAAAACTGCGTGATCTTGTTCTTTTTTGCTTCTTTCCTAAACTCTTCCTGTTTAGAGTGTTCTTCATTGTGACAGGGGGTGGGGAGTAGGAGTGTGAGTGCAGTATATTTTTATACAATGAGTCTACATCTATAATGATGGGTACTTTTTTCTGAAAAAAACATTAGGAAATAATGATGTGAAGGTGAGTAAATGACTAATAGCATTAGTCATTACTTGACATGCTTGCTCACTTAAGCTTCCTATATGCTAGAGATTATACTCCGTCAACACATAGCATAAATTGGTAAAGGTGTTATAAAATATGTGGGCATCGATGATCAAAACAGATGGGGAAAAAACTTCAAACCATACTTTCTCCGCTTACATGCTGGTTTAGCTACAAAAGGTCAAGCCCTAACTTCAACAGCTCTACAGAAAGTTCTAATATTTTTTTATTATTATATTGTTGAACCCCAAGGAAAATATGTTAAGTCAGCTTGTTTATTATGAGCTGAGGTTCCACTCTGAATTTTTTTATAGTAGTTAAGCCTCAAGGAAAATAAATACAATGCAAAACAATAGCCATAGATTTTGACAGGAGGTTCTTTCTTCATATTTAACATTCAACTACTTCTTCACATCTCTTTTCTAATACTTGGTTACATTCTACTATTCAAAATCCTTACTTGTAAGTTAGTGATCTTGATTAGACTGAATGCCTTCTCCTATCAAAATATTTAACTACTAGCACTATCAAAATATGTATAAGAAAAACCAAATACAACAAAAGACATGACATAATCGACAATATAATTTCACCAAATTACACACTTAGTTTATAATTTGCGATTTTGATTAAAGAAAAAACAATCCTGACATTAAAATCAAATCCATGTTCACCAAAACCATGCCATCACAGATGATAACAAACATGAATGACTTACTATCAAATTTCAAAGCGAGCCTCCTCTTCTCGAAATGATACGAAAAACTTCAAAGTCCAAGTTTTTGCTGTAGATTCCCCGGCTAAACACCCAAGAAAGATCAGAGAATCTTTGGCGTTATTTCTTCCTGTTGAGAACAAATCCAATTAAGATCAAAACCCACAACAACAACAACAACAGTACCAAGCCAAGAACTCTACTCTGATTAGAAATCTCAAACCTTTCCTTGGAAACAGATCCGAATCTTGTCAAAGAAATCAATCAGAGCTCATTTACCAACAACCTTGAGAAAATTAGGTTGAAGAAAATGGAGAAGCTCTCTGCCGATTACTGCCGGCAGAGCTACAAACGACGGCGGCGGCGGAAGAGCGGAAGAGAAGGGGTTGTCGGGATCGCGTTTTCGTTGAAGGCTATCCTGACGTTGATATTTGTACGGGATGGAGTTACGGGCTGATAAAAGACCGTGGATTTATAGGGCCGGCATTCCTGAAACCAATCCAGGGTGGCGATCGCTCTAGACGATGTATGCTATCGCGTGGACTTTTGCTCGTGAACTAATAATCAGTGTGTTTTTTTTTTTGGTAAGTTTGTTAGCCTTTCAGATAAGTTTTGTGGAGACATGCAACAAAAGGATTTCTTTCTGGAGATCGATACAGGCTATGCACATATGTTATATATCGGCGTGTTATATTTGTACATTCTAGCTGTTTGACACAGAAGTATTGTGCCGATTATATTTAATAATTTATCTTCTAGAGGAGTCACCTATTTTGCTATTACTATTGCCTAAAACACACTTAAACTGTGGAGTTAAAATCGACTAATCCACTTATCAATGACTCTCTACCATCATCTTTGTGCGGGGGTTGGGGATCGTTTAGTTACACGTTGGAAGGAGAGTTCACAGGGAAGGCAAAACCAAGTTAGGGGGCGTTTGGAATCATTTTCATTATCTAATTGATCTAAACATCGGTAACTCCACCGGACGTTTTATCACTCCCTCCAGTGGCTCCGTCCCATATTGATAAGCCCATTTGAACAGAACAAAGATTTGTATTAACAGCTCCAAACCACTCTCCTCCCTCAAAGGCTCCTTGTTTTACTGAACTGAAACTCACCATCTTATAAAACGACTATGCTTCCAAATAGAGCGGAGAGAGTACGATCTTATTTTTTGGGGGAACTACACAAGTGATGCATGTGCTTAAGGGGTCATTTGGGGCGTGAAAAATTAGTTTCATCTACTTCCAAAAATCCACCTGGTTAGTGAATTTTGGATTATCCCAAAAATCCTAACCAGTTTAAAATTTTTTCAACTGGATGGTGCTGATTTTTTCACGCCCCAAACAGCCCCTAAAAAGGTTAGAGAGTTATCAAATTCTCCATCATATACTATCATCCTGGTACATGCTCCTAGCGGAAATTATACTTGCATTGGTTAAATAATTTATTTTGTCTTTGTAATTCAAGGGAGAGCTGGACTCTTATATGTTCTTGAAACAATTTTACACTTATGCCTTAACCTTTTCTAACAGAAAATAATGATGTCATGGAATTTAGAGCTTTATTAGACAATTTTACACTTATATTATTTTGAGCACACATCCCCTACAAATTGTTTATAAACGGCAATTAACCCCTATGCATTAGATATACATTTCACATGACCCTTATGTATTATTGATAAATTATACTTAACCCTTCTATATTATTTATAAATTGTATTTAACCCCTGTTTAAAAAATCAAATGATAAACCGTATGACTTAGATTTGTGAACGTGCTAGGAAAACAAGCAGCAAGGTGTAAGATAAAAAGGTTAAAATTTTTTAGAGTAGCAGGGAAGAGAAAATGAAATGATTTTTTTATTTAAAATAAAATAATAAGCGAAAGGGATAATCCCAATATTCAGATTTTTAGCCTAACACCGTTAAATTCCACCGTTAGGGCATGAGGGCTATATTGGAGTTTTAATAATACAAGTGGTTAAGTGCTTTTTTGCCATAATTTATGGGAGCCATGTGCAGTTTACCCTGTCTACAATTATATGCATATAATTTCACGTAAGCTCATTCATAGAGATAAGCTTAACGATTCTGTTGAAGACGTAGAATGACTAGTACGCTGCAGCTTGTAAATGTAGATGATTTCAGTCTGCTCGGGACTGGCCAGCTCGTGAGGACAGGATGATACCAGCAATGAGACCATAAAGAGCAAGAGCTTCAGCAAAAATGAGGAAAAGGATCATACCAACAAAAAGTTTTGGCTATTGAGCATTGGCCCTGCAATAAAATGAACCAAAACGTGAGTAGAAGAGAATTAACCATTATTTCTTTATCAGCAACAACTTAATGCCTTCACCATTACAATTTACAACTTTGCATATAAGGAGCTGTCATCATCCACTGTCAGTAAGGACTGACCTAACCCCTCTAACATAGCATTTCCTGTTTGGCTGTTAGCCTCACCCCCTGAAAAATAAAGCATTTACTAAACCCTTCAACCAAAGAGCATTTACATCCCATAAGTTCACCTTTATCACTTAACCTATTATCTTACTTTTCATCTTTGACAACCTTTTCAACATCCCTCCCATACAAGTTCTCTTTTTACCAAACTGTACAAACATTCTTTCTAAGTTGATGCAAAATACCCTTTAACATGGAAAGTAAACCCTCCGACTGCTAAATCTGCTTCTCATTCTTCATGCAACTATTTGAGAATAAACCATACAGTAGTATATACCGGTGAGAACACAAAAAAAAATTGGAAAAAATGTAGATTAGCTAGATTAGGCGAAAAAAATGTAAGAAAATTGCCCTGCAGCACTACCATATAAAGTGAGAATTTGTTAATCTCAGTTGCCGCAGGCACACAGATTAAATGAAACACACATGCAGAAATAGAAGCGGGAAGTTGTTGCCGTCACACAGAAACAGTAAAATCCTCCCACAAATAAGTGAAAACTACCACAACAGAAGAAGGTTTCTAGCTATTTTGAAACAAAGGTAATCTTAGATGCTTGACATTGATCAATTTTCTCTATTTAATTGTCAGGAGAATTTAGGTTCCAACGATATTCAAACCAATCTCATGGTTCTAAAGCGTAAGCAGTAATGAAGCAACTCAATTCATCACATCTACCAATCCTTTGAAAACTTCAGCACTTTCCCGAAAGCCACAATTCATCTTACTTACACCAATAAGATATTTCATCCATTTAATCTGATAAGCAGGAACTCATTCTCTGTCATGTAAAGGCATGCATACAAGACAACTAGCTATGAAAGATATAGCTTATGAGCACACCATGTTCGGCTCATTAAGTGCATTACTACGAACCAGTGAAAACCTACTTAGCATATTTAAATTCGGAAATCACCAGCAAGGAAGATGGATATTTGGAATACCCTAGATAACCAAGGATAAAATGTATAGAATAACACGGCTTCCAATGAAGTCACACAAACTACAATTGCTATGCGATAATATTTATAGCCAAAACAGCTAAGTGATGGAAAATATTTAAACGCTTTCACATAAGGTGCTAATCTCCGCCTCATAAGATAAATATTTAATTATCGCTAAACCTATCCCCCAAGGTGCCACAGGTAAGACCAAAATACGAACACATAGTGAACTACAGACCTAGATAACAATTTTGAAATCGCATTTTCGAAAACAAACAGAGGTATCCATCTCAAATGATACCATTAAGACTAACTGAGTTGAAATTAGAGCCACAAAACTAATTCCTAAGCTCCCAAACGTGATTACAGGATCGGAAGTAGTATAATTTTTTCATTGATATATAAAAGGAATAAAAAAGATATAACGGACGAAAATGAAAGCCTTAAACAAGCAATTGGCTCACGTTATCAATAAAATGAACAATTCCGAGATTTGAGAAAGAAATCGCAGCAAAACTACTAATCCACGATCTAAATACAACATAGTTTTCCTCCCGTCCGAAAAGAAAGAGAGAGAACAGCGAGGTCATGATGATGAGGTAATAGTTAAGTTAAACTAATGTTTTAGTGAAATTTTTAGAGCTTATCTTACTTTAAATACAAAGTTTGAATGTAACAAACAGTATGATGAGACAATTATGCTTAAGATACTATTTAGAATGATCTAATTTGTGAATGACCAAATTATAACAATCACACTGATTTTATCATTTAATATGACGCAAAATGGATCTGACATGTATAGCATTAAAGAAAACACACAGGAAAAATTCAGCCGAGGATTAACTTTCTCTGCTCGGGAAAATTGCAATTTGTAATTATATGCTCAAACTTGATTACAACAACTCAAAAGTTCAGAGAGCAATTACTTTTGATACAACTATAGTTGATAGTTTCAGCGTTCATCCTTGGGAGTAACTTTCTCTGGCTGCTGTGATTCCAATTCTTTGGGCTTTGCTTTCTCCACTGTTCTGAAAAAGGTTCAAAATCAAATAAATTATCAGCTTCAAAAGTGCATTTCAAGAATATATATACTAACCACCAAAATAAAGACAACCAGCAACTGCAGAGACTAAAAACGCTTGGCGGCACAAGTTATTAGCCAGTCAAAAATTACTAGAACAGTAAGCGGAAAACTATCCAAAACTAAAAGCTCGTATGTAATCACTAAAAAGAAAGCTTGTCAAAATACCAGATTGCTAATTCAGGAATATCATATGGTCAGGATGCTTTGTACTCTAGTAAGCCGCATATTGAGTATTTCTGACCATGCGATGCAAAATTTTAACCAGCCAGTCTGGCTTGCTTGCAAGTTAGAAGTTAAGGCTTCTAGCACTCATAATACAAGCAAAAAATCAACTTCTAATTAAAAGTTTATAGAAGGAAGAAGCTAGTTATAAACTTGAGGGAAAAATGATGTTATTTGTATACTTAGTATTTTCTCTCAGATTCAGCTCACTGTCTCCTGCACAATAGTCCTCTTCCGACGACTATTGTGCTCTCTACGTTAAGACTTAACCTCTGAAATTTCTAATGATAATTTTCTCGTGAGTCTTAGTTTCTAACCCCACTGATTTTATATTTTTCCGATTTTATTTAAATTAATTATGAATTATTTACTACCGACTGTCAGCACAGAAACAGTTCTAGCTGAGATTAAGACTCTTCCGTAAACCTGATTATCTTACTTAATAACATATTATAAATAATAATACATCATTAACAGACAATATACTCCCCTCCTAGACCAATTACGGAACCTAGAATTATCTGGAATTAGCCGGTATCTAGCATCTCTTTTGTGTGAGTAAGGGACGGTCGGGTGGGTTATAGGCCAGCAAAGATCGGAGCTTTTCGCCGGAGGAAATCTAGGGTTTGGGCGGGAGGAAGGAAGGGGTGGAGAGGAAAGGAAGGCAGTGGCCGGCGGGGGAGCAGGGAGCGGAGAGGAGTAGAGGGCCGAAGGGGAGGGGGAAGAAGGAAGAGGAGAAGATGTCCGTATCTGTCGGACATCCGGACACGGACACGGCCGATATAGTGGCGGACATGCTGTTCACAGATGCGGACAACCTCTGTCCGAGGTTTGTCCGGTCCAAGAACAGCCCCTCTCGTGCTTCCTAGGGCTGGACCGGTAAGGGCCGGTTTGCCAGACCTGGTCCAACTCCAGGTATTTGATAATTGATTTACCGGAGAAATATCGGAGAGGGGAAAGATGGCGGCGGCGGGAAGAGGGGGGTCATCGGCTCCGGTGGCGAAGATAGTGTGGAAGAAGGAGGAGGGGCGGTTCGAGACAGAGGACGGGAAGGCTTACTTGCAGTATGTGATGAGGGAGCAAGGAAGAGTCCTGGACATGGTCCACACCTATGTGCCTTCCAGCAAAAGGGGCCAAGGCCTGGCCTCCCTTCTCTGTGTTTCTGCTTTTTCTCACGCAAAAGACCACTCCTTGTCCGTCATCCCAACCTGCTCTTACGTCTCTGTATGATGACCCCTCATCCAATTTTTTTCTTTGTTTTTGGCTCAGTAAATTATCTTTTTTTTTATTAACAAAAATCTCTCTATTGTTTTCATGTTCTATGTTATTTTTGCTATGAGTAAAGTTGAATGAAATCTTAGGTTGAGATTGTTGTATTAGACTGCTGGGAGGGATTTCTTTCTGGATTGTAAGAGTATAATCGAATATTATAGTGTCTAAACTTGAAACGAAGCCAAAGTAGTTGAGAAATAAGCTCGTCTTTTATATCCCAATCCATCACTTCAAGTAGAAGATTAAAACATGTCCTGTTTTTCAGAAGAAAAAAAAAACAAACTTGTGGAGTTAGATTCACAATTGGTTGGTTTTGTGATTAGTTTTGTGCTAAATTTATAGCCATCTCTGTTAATGACAGGAGTTTGACTTCTTTGTTTTTGGCTCAGTAAACTATCTTGTTTTTTTTTAAATTTTTTTTTATTATTTTCATATTCTATGTTTATTTTTCTATGAGTAAAATTGAATGGAACCTTAAGTTTGAGATGGTTGAATTAGACTGTTGGGAGAGATTTCTTTCTAGCTTAGAAATTTTTTGTTGAGTTGAGTTAGATATCAAAGATAACCCTTTCCTACCAGCTCGAGCTTTTGGGAAACTTGGTTATTTAACAATTATAATTGAATATCATAGTGTCAAACTTAAAATGAAGTGAAACTAGATGAGAAATAAGCTTTTGTGTTCCAAATCTACCGATTCAAAGGAACATTAAAGCATGTCCGTTTTCTAAAGAAAAAAGGAACTTGTGGATTTTGATTCACATCTGTTTGGTTTTGTGATTATTCTTGTGTTAAATTTACAGACAGCTCTCTTTAACGACAGGAGTTTGAATTCTGCTACATTGTAGAAACAATTCTTCTATCCTAATCTGTGATCGTGGATAAATTTTGGTGAACAATTGTTGGTTTTAATACTTGCGTGGTAGATAAAGATGAACAATTGTCAGGTTTTCTGACTTGGGTAGATTTTGCTGAACAATGGTTGAGTTGTTAAATTTTTTATCTGATATGTAATTATACTGAAGTCGTGCTCAACTTTTGTGATTGTAGGACACATTTCTTCCGCGGAATCCATCTTGGAACTCGGTTGTGTACAGTGGGGATCGCAGTTCTCGTATCTAGTTCATCCTCTGAAGCTAGGTGGTTTATCTCCCGCTGCCCCCCCGGGAGGCCTTAAAGGAGATATAAAAGGTTGATTCCCTTGCTTGCTTCTAAAAATGGTGTACACTTGTTCCTGTTTTTGGTGTGATGAAATCATGATTAATAGAAATTTTTCAATGAAATCATACATCGTAGTCTTGCTTCCAGAGTGTCCAGGCTCTTACATCGAATCTGTCCAGCAAATTATCAGAGTCGTGATTCAATAAAAGCCCCCATAAGTTCAGTGGACGAGGCACTTCAAAAAATTGAGCTTTATGTGGTACAAAGAACATATATAGAATAAGTTCATTGAAGTAGTGTCCAGTCGCATTTTTTTTCGTTTAAACATTAAAGTTGGAAAGCTACACAGCACCCCATACAAAGGCACCTCCTTATTCCATTTCCTCCTTGGAAAACATCATCGTGCACGGCTGCAACACTATTAGCTCCATGATGAACATGAACAATGAATAAAAGGCAGCCAAGAAGTTTGACTACTACATTTTGGTTTTCTAATCCTCATTATGGAGTAGTACTCACAACAAAAAATTCTGACTAGTGCATTTTTGTATTCTAATCCGGCTCCGGAGTTGTTAGTATTTGCAACTAAGTCATAATCATAATCAAGTAGCGCCTTTTCTCAACTATTTGGGGTCGGCAACACGGATCTTACTCCTCCATTCAAGCCTGTTTTTGGCTACCTCTTTTGCAACCAAGTATTCATATTAATTTTCTAGTCCTGATTAGGAATAGAATTCACTACTGCTAGCAGATGAGTGAGAGCATGAGATGAGTTAGTATGGAATTCAGATTAGGAATAGAATTGCTTACATAGCATTCGTATTTAATACATTGAAGAATTGCTTGCCATATCACCCTTTTTTGTGGAAATTTTGTCAGCTTAAATTTTTTTCTATAGTTTTTTTCTTTATTAAGTGGATTCAAGCATGTTCTAACTTGAATCACAAATGTTACCTTATTTGATGAATTTATCTGCTTCAAATTTGGACGAGCTTCATTAGATAGAGAGAGTACAGAGAGAATTTGAGCAAACACAAACTCAAACAGACAGTCCTCTAAGAGACCAGTTGCCATGCCCCTTCTACTTGGGTCCCTAGGACTTGGACCCCATGCAATTCAACAGTACTCTCTCCATCCACTGAAGCTCGTCTGCATTGCAAAATGAACAAAATATATTGTAGTGTTGGGTTTGTATGAAAAATAAAATTTACTTCCTCTTTCGTGTTTTCTCGCTGTTGAGGGCATGGAAAGTTGTCTCGCCGATATATTGGTATTGGTCTTCAGCCGATCAAATGATAACTCTCAGTCTCGGTTTGGCCAGTATTTCCAAAATTCGCCAATATCATGTTTTGTGAATATTTTAAATTGATTTGCAGTTTTAAAATTTTTCCATGTGTTCATGTCATGATTTGCCTTTTCAAAGCTCAACTTTTAACTACTTAGTACTTTATCGATAAAAAGTAAGAGACAAGGGGACATGATGATGTGATTTACACATTTTTTTCCTTGCTATTCCAAAATACCTTATTAGCTGTTAAGATTAGAAAAAATGTGGAATCAATTCATATATGTTTTAAACCAAACAAATAAGGTGAGACACGGAGTAAAACTTTGAATGTCTACCTACGTGGGATATGCATATTTGAAAAGCAAAAATAAACAAATTATTTTGTAAACATCACAACATACTTATGCTATTAACAAGATTTCATAATTTGATATATGCACTCAATTAAATTATTGTTCCAATAAAAATTTAATTAGTATAGTGTTTCCAAATAAAAATTAGCTAATGGGCAATTAATATACCTTCACCTTGTTAGAAAGGCATATATAAAATATAATTGTTAAATATATGTAACAATTAAGAAAGTCAATCTTAAGTCAAACATTAGTAATATCAGATAAACAAAAGCTGCAGCAATTGCAGATAAACACGTTATATGTATGAATTAGTTTAATTGCTTGAACTGAGAAGGTGTTCTAAGGTTGTTCAACAAAATATATGGTTGTGTATATGTCGGCTTATCTTGTTGTTCAAGGTTTTTTCACACAAGTTTCTTCTTTAAATTGGCTATTACTAGGGAAGGAATAACAGGCTAGAATGGAGGTGCAAGATTCATGTCGCTGACCCCAAATTCTTGGGAAAAGGCGCTAACTGATTATGATTATGATTATGATTACTAGGGAAGGAATGCATTGCAATTAGCCTCTCAAGGGTGTTGTATGATTGATGCTCTTGGGTGGCTAGTTGTTTAGTGTCGTCATTAGTGTTTAATTAGTTTGCATATTTTAAGGAGAAAAGTCATGATTTTTCATACTTCCATATAGGTATCCTGCATGTGGTTGGCTTGTCGCAAAGTTGTTTTTATATACAAAGTGTTGTGGCAAAGTAATTTCTGCAAGAAACTATCCTAAAATAAATCAACTCAAATATGAAATTCCTAGTTAATAAATATAAGGGCAGTGATAACGATGTAGATTCCTACACATTTCCATACACAACTGATGTGAGTTCACCCACTCATTTCCATATACATCAGCTGTGTACGGAAATGTGTAGAAAATCTGATGTACAAATATCGTTTCCCTAAATATAATAATCCCTTCGTCTGAAAAAGATAGGTAGAGTCCTTTTTTTCTGCGTCCGAGATAGTCAGGTGTAGTTCCCTTATTTCTCAGCCACATTGGCCTCTTCCCAGTTCCCATTTGGGGCACTGTGGCTTAAAAAAGTTGAATCCACAAAGGAGGAGAATCTTTTTTAAGTAAGGATGTTGGGTATGGGCTCTCTTCCTACAGTTAATGGCCTTACAAGGGCCTGGATCCGCCGCACCAAAGCTAACGAGGCAGCCTCAATCTTAATGAGGATACCTTTGGAGCATGGAGCTGCTGTTGATGGAATGAAAATGCCACAACCACTTGATTTCTTTAAGATGACGAATTGACAATAATTAATACTCTGTTTTTGATCGATACCCTAACATGAAAAATTAAGGTGTATCAAGGAAAGGGAAACAATATGCATTCAAGCACAGATCGAAAAGGTTGTAAAAGATCTGACAGTTCCCTAGATTGAATGAGCCCTTAATTTAAATCAGCTGCTGCTCCCATGGTGCACACTAGGGCGTATATGAGCACATGTGTATATTAAAAATGTTATGCAAATAAAAAGCTTTTCTAAAATACATAGACAAAATTGTAATATCCAGATGGGAGAGTTATAGGCATCTACATTTAGGAGGCGACACTTGATGGATTATAACAAAACCAAGCAGGATCTTTGTATTTTTGGTACAAATTAAGCAACATCCTTAATCCATAGATGTTAGCTGCTTGGAGCTTGTTCCAATATTGGATTGAGCCAAGTCATGGAGCATATCTAGCTTGTTAAAATTCATTAGTTTTCCTTTAGCAAAAAAATGCAAGCTTAATAAAAAAATCTACTTTTAAAAAATTAAAAATATCCCTTTGTCCTGAAATAGATGTTCCATCATAAAAAAGTGGTTAGTGTTGAAATTTGAGAAGCATATTCTCTATGCTAAGTTAGCTTCCTCACCCTCTCTTATGAGACATATTTAGGTATTAGTATTATTATTCTCATTACGAAAAAGTTAAAACGCGCTCATGCATAAATTGGATTGTTTATGGGTGCCTAATTCCGGTGAATACTTTCCGATGGAGCATTCACGGCAACAAAAATCCAACCGTCTCCTCAATTGAATGAGCCTTCTAATTTAAATCAGGCGGCTTCCTTGGTTGCAATGGGGCGTAGAGAAAAAGTCAGAAAGGAAATAGAATTATGCTTGCGTAATGCGGTCGAATTTTCATCCAACGACGCATACATAAGGTCAACAAAAGTCCAGACGGGAATTGAATGAGGCGATTGCCATGATCGCATTGGGGCGTGTATGCGTATCCATTAATATTTGATTACAGTTAAGGGACTATTTGGATCGTAAAAAATCAGTTGTATCCACTCCCAAAAATCCAGCTGGTTAGTGGATTTTTTTAATGTGGATGTTGATTTTTCACGCCCCAAACGGCCCCTAAATAAGGACCCTAAAAATACAAAAAATAAGTTTTAATATCTGAGATGTAAAGAGATATTCATTCATCTACATGTATGAAAATTTACATTTGTTAAACTTCTATATTTAGATTGAAAGTCAACTTAAGATTTTTTATCTAGCTATCATTATAAATACTCATGAGAGCACATGGTCTTTGCACCAATTTGGCCCATAGATCATTTCCCTCCCCTTCCTCTTTATCCCCAACAGTGCTTTGGGAGGTGTTTTCTTCATACATTCTTTACTTTCTTCATCAGTTTCTTCGTCTCTGTCTCCTTTTTTGCTCGGCTTCACGTCCATCCTCACTTTTGTTCTGACCAGTGATCTCATTGACAGTGAAGACAAAGATGAGGATGGAGGTGAGACTGAGAGAAGAGGATGACAAGGGTGAGAAAGTGAGGAAGAAATTTGGGAATGCATGGCAAACCTTTATACAGCAACAACAGAAACAAGTTTTCTCGTCATTTTTTCTTCGTTCCTTCCTTTCTTTTTGCCTTCTCCATCTGCTTTTCTTATCCACATTTTAGTGTTAGTTTGTCTCTTGAATTGGAATTTCACATTAGCTAGCTGGTCTCAGCAATGTCTTAATTCATGCAATATATAGGTCCTAAACATATTCCGTTCTGGAATATTTTTACGTTTACATTTTATTTTAGCTTGAAGAAGCTTTTAAAGTGGCAATTCGCACAACAAATGAATAAGTTTAAATGGTTCCTAACTCCGTTGTTGGATTGTCCCATACTCATGCATGTCTATAACTTAAAAATACTTGTGCTTCTTCCTGTCTTCTAGGTCGATACCACATTTATGGATGTTCCAGAGTTTTTTCCATATTACCTGGCGCCAACTTTTGTTTTCCCATATTGTCTGGTTTTTCCAGTGAAATCCCATATGACCCGGAATCGACACGAAAAGTACCCAAAATACCCTTAAGTTTAGGTATAAGCACCCACACTCTTTGTTTTTCCATATTACCTGGAATCTAAGGAGGTACCCGGAGAAACTCGTGTTTAGTCGGAGAAGAAGGCATTCCGTCCGGCATCTCCGCCCATATCATCGCCGGCGCCGGCGCCGTCCAAATCGGGAAAGGTAATATTCGCGCCAAAAAGCGAGAAAACGAGCGGGATGAAGGGATTTTGATATAAAACAGCGGGGAAGCCCTCCTAACTACAAAAATTAAGATCTACATGTAAAAAAACACATATAAAGATCATCCATTGGTGTTGGACCGCTCCTGAACATGAAATAAGAGGATAAAAATGGACAAAAACATGAAATACTCTTCGGCGAGTAACAAGTTTAATTTATATATCTTTCTATGATCCTAATGAAGGGGAAGAGGAGAAAAAATAAAGAAGAACACAAAAAAAATGGGCAAAAATGGATGAAAAATGAGCGAGTTATCACATTTTGAAAATTTCTATTTTATCGTGTCGTCGAAAACACGAAAAATATCCAAGTCGTGTTTTGGAATACACGACTTGCAGTATAGTCGTGTACGCGATGACACGACTATACTTCAAGTCGTGTATTTCAAAACACGTTTTTCCTAGAATTTTCAAAATGTCATAACTCACTCATTTTTTATCCGTTTTTGCCCATTTTTTTTCGTTCTTCCATATTTTTCCTCCTCTTCTACCTCATGAAGATATATTATGATAAAAGAGTAACAAAAAATAAGAAGAAAGAAGAAAATTGAAGCTCTTTGCTAGAAAGCTTCTATTTTTTTCTTTCTTCTTATTTTTTCTTCTTCTTTCATCCTAATATCTCTGCATGAGGTGGAAGAGGAGGAAAAATAAGGAAGAACGAAAAAAAAAAATGGGCCAAAACGGATAAAAAATGAGTGAGTTATGACATTTTGAAAATTTAATAAAAACGTGTTTTGGAATACACGACTTGCAGTATAGTCGTGTACGTCGCGTACACGACTATACTGCAAGTCGTGTATTCCAAAACACGTTTTTACTAAAATTTTCAAAATGTCATAACTCACTCATTTTTTATCCGTTTTTGCCCATTTTTTTTTTGCTCTTCCTTATTTTTCCTCCTCTTCCACCTCATGAAGATATATTATGATAAAAGAGTAACAAAAAATAAGAAGAAAGAAGAAAATTGAAGCTCTTTGCTAGAAAGCTTCTATTTTTTTCTTTCTTCTTATTTTTTCTTCTTCTTTCATCCTAATATATCTGCATGAGGTGGAAGAGGAGGAAAAATAATTAAGAACGAAAAAAAAAAGAGCAAAAACGGATAAAAAATGAGTGAGTTATGACAATTTGAAAATTTAGTAAAAACGTGTTTTGGAATACACGACTTGCAGTATAGTCGTGTACGTCGCGTACACGACTATACTGCAAGTCGTGTATTCCAAAACACGTTTTTACTAAATTTTTAAAATGTCATAACTCACTCATTTTTTATCCGTTTTTGCCCATTTTTTTTCGTTCTTTCCGTACACGACTATACTGCAAGTCGTGTATTCGAAAACACGTTTTTACTAAATTTTCAAAATGTCATAACTCACTCATTTTTTATCCGTTTTTGCCCTTTTTTTTTCGTTCTTCCTTATTTTTCCTCCTCTTCCACCTCATGAAGATATATTATGGTAAAAGAGTAACAAAAAATAAGAAGAAAGAAGAAAATTGAAGCTCTTTGCTAGAAAGCTTCCATTTTTTTTTTCTTCTTATTTTTTCTTCTTCTTTCATCCTAATATATCTGCATGAGGTAGAAGAGGAGGAAAAATAAGGAAGAACGAAAAAAATGGGCAAAAATGGATAAAAAATAAGTGAGTTATGACATTTTGAAAATTTTAGTAAAAACGTGTTTTGGAATACACGACTTGCAGTATAGTCGTGTACGCGACGTACGCGACTATACTGCAAGTCGTGTATTCCAAAACACGTTTTTACTAAATTTTCAAAATGTCATAACTCACTCATTTTTTATCCGTTTTTGCCCATTTTTTTTTGTTCTTCCTTATTTTTCCTCCTCTTCAACCTCATGAAGATATATTATGATAAAAGAGTAACAAAAAATAAGAAGAAAGAAGAAAATAGAAGTTCTTTGCTAGAAAGCTTCCATTTTTTTCTTTATTCTTATTTTTTCTTCTTCTTCCATCCTAATATATCTTCATGAGGTGGAAGAGGAGGAAAAATAAGGAAGAACGAAAAAAAAAAATGGGCAAAAATGGATAAAAAATGAGTGAGTTATGAAATTTTGAAAATTCTAGTAAAAATGTGTTTTGAAATACACGACTTGCAATATAGTCGTGTACGCGATGACACGACTATACTGCAAGTCGTGTCTTTTAAAACACGTTTTAACTGAAATTTTCAAAATGTCATAACTCGCTAGTTTTTCATCCGTTTTTGCCCATTTTTTTGTGTTCTTCTTCATTTTTCCTCCTCTTCCACCTCATTAAGATATTGTAGGTTGAGAAAAGAAGAAAAAATAAGAATAAAGAAGAAAGTAAAAGCATTCCCACGTTCGGAGCTTCGCCGCACCACCCACGCTAAAAAAAAACTATGATCAAGAGATTTTGATGTAAGAGCAGCGGGGAAGCCCACCCAACTATAAAAATTGAGATCTACATGTAAAGAAACACATATAAAGGTCACCCATCGGTGTTTGACCGCTCCTGGACATGAAATAAGAGGATAAAAAATGGGCAAAAGTGTAAAATACTCACCGGCGAGCGATAATTTAATTTATATATCGTTCTGTGATCTTAATTAGGTGAAAGAGGAAGAAAAATGAGGAAGAACGCAAAAAAAAATGGGTAAAAACAGATGAAAAATGAGCGAGTTATGACATTTTAAAGATTGTCATTTTATCGTGTAGGATATACACGACTTGGGTATTTATCGTGTATACGAAATATCGTGTATTTCGTATACACGATAAATACCCAAGTCGTGTATATCCTACACGATAAAATGACAATCTTCAAAGTGTCATAACTCTCTCATTTTTCATCCGTTTTTGCCCATTTTTTTTTGCGTTCTTCCTCATTTTTCCTTCTCTTTCACCTAATTAAGATCACAGAAAGATATATAAATTGAATTATTGCTCGCCGGCGAGTATTTCACGCTTTTGCCCATTTTTATCATTTTTTTCATATTCAGGAGCGATCGAGCACCAATGGGTAACCTTTATATGTGTTTCTTTACATGCAGATCTTAATTTTTGTAGTTGGGCGGGCTTCCCCGCTATTATTATATCAAAATCTCTTCATCCCGCTCGTTTTTTTGCCTTTTGGCGCGAAGATTACTTTTCCAATTTGGACGGCACCGGTGCCGGTGATGATATGGGGGGAGATGCCGGATGGAACGCCTTCTTCTCCGATTGAACGCGAGCTTCTCCGGGTACCTACTCCTTAGATTCCGGGTAATATGGAAAAAGGCAAAGTGTGGGTGCTTATACCTAAACCTAAGGGTATTTTGGGTACTTTCCGGGTCATATGGAAGAAAGACAAAGATTCCGGGTAATATGAGAAACCCAAAATTGGCGCCAGGTCATATGTAAAGAGCTCGATGTTCCAGCAGAGAAGATGGTGTTATTTTGTTCCTGCATGAAACTGACCTACCAAAGATTTACTTACATATTTTTTTTTATGGTCGTGTCATATGTTTACTATGTAAATAATTTGTGTTGTTTTTCTGTTGTAACTTTATATTTATTTATTTATCGATTTTTGCAGTAACAAACACATGGAAGATTGAACAACATTTATTTGTCAATGGCATGGTTGAATATATATGTAAAGTCCAGCATGACTTTTCCATCCATATCAAGTGTTGGCTTCCATTGCTGCTGCAATTCTGTCCCAATTCGAGGTCGGCCTGTTGGGTTTTGGGGATGGGTAGTGGGCCCATCTTAAGCCCACATTTTGAGATTGATTGAATTAGAATTAATGTTTAGTTATGTGCTAAGTTTGGAGAGAAAGAGAAAACCTATTTAATGAGGTTTTCTTTTAGTCCCACATAGGAAACACACATGAATGTGTTAAGGTATATAAGAGGAAAAAATCTTTCTCTTTATGTATCTTATTAGTGTGGTGACTCTCCCCAATTGATAGTGCACACATTCATGGGTGCACCTAAAGGTGTGCACACACGCACGCGCGTGCACGTGGCATGGGCGAATGGGCGCATTGTGGCGCTTTAGAGGCGCACTTAGTTTTGATTTTGATCAAACGGCTATTAGTTTTGTGAAAATTACGAGCAGATTGATCGGTTTGATAGCGCGATCGATCGCTAAGCGATCGATCGGATACAAATACGATCGATCGTATCTACTGGAAAAAACGAAAATAGTGTTTTGCGCCCGAGGCGATCGATCGCCTATGGAAGCGATCGATCGCTACGAGCGGTTACGCGCGATTTCATGCGTTTTTGGCCGTTTTTTATTTAAAAAGTTGCATCTTTTCCATAGATAATGAACCTTTGAGTCTTCCCATATATATTATGAACGAAAAAACTCAAAGAGATATACAAGAGAACAACAAAGTACAAATTGTGTCTGGATTTCTCTCTTTTCCAAAAAGTGATCTTCTTCCAAAGGCAATAGTTTTCTGATTCTCTGAGTTCGAGTTTGAAAAGGAGAAGTGGACATCCTGTCATTCTGGTTCGTTGTATCTTTGAATAGATTGCCAGAAGAAAACCCGTGCATAAGAGGGTGGCAATATCTGTTTCAAAGTCAGCAGTTCATCACTGTGCCTCGGACAATTGGATTTGTGTTTGTAATTTCAGGTTCTATTTGATTATTATTCAACACGAACGGGTAAAGTACAATCCCTCTTGATTTCTACATACAGTAGATTTTCCAACACGGCCTTCGGCTTAAAAGATCACATCAGACGCTACTGCACCTTGCACCTTCCTGGAAGTCTTTTGGAGTAGTTAATAGAGGATTTTGTTATTTTTTGTGCAACTTTTTTCTTGGCTTAGGCCAAAATCTTCTTGTCTGCCTGAGGCTTCGTTCTCTCCTGAGGTGGAAGAGCTTGTATTATACCTTGTCAATTCTTTGTACTCTTTTGCCTTGAGGTTATGTGCAAAATCAATGAATGAGAAATTTGTCTCATTATATTTTCTGAATCATCTTGCATTCATGGATCTAGAAAAGCATTCATGGATTTAGAAAATGAGTTTGTTTCCTAAACAATTGGGTCTGTGAGTCAAAGAGAGTAAAATATGGTTATGGTTCGCTAGGCACGTATATTGTAGTGCTGCTTCTACGTGTTGTAAGATCGATGAATCTTGGGAGACTGTTGTGTTCCCGCAGGGAACACGAACGAAATCAAACGCCATAGTGAAAAAGGGGAAGAGAAAGGAGAAAGCTAGAGAGAAAAGATAACTTTGTTATTCCATAACCATAAAGTAAGAAAGAGACCCTCTTATAAAGAGGACTCTAGATGACATCATGTCGTCATTATGATGACATGATGGGTCATGATTACAGCCCGTTACATCTAATCAGACCCTTATTAAAATAATTCATAAAAGGAAATGACCCCTAATAATCAAATACTGCCTAAAATAGGATGATGCGTCATGGGTGTGTGACGTTCACAATACTCCACCACGCTTCCGCTAACGCCTTGTCCTCAAGGCGACCAAGTAGCAAAGCGCTCTACGCTGGCGTGAGACACGATCCAGATGTTGAACTAGATGTAGTTCCATGTTGAGATGCAGCAGAGCGAAGTGGTGGAAAGGGTATGCGGTGAGAAGATGTGCGGTGGCCAGCTGCGAAGAGATGGTGGAAGGTGAGGTTGTAGCCACAGCGGCTACAACGGACGCGGGAACGGGTAGCTGAGAGAGGAGAAGACTTGTCGGCCAGCGTGCCGATGTCGTGCCCAGCAGTAATCTCATTGACGACGCACTTCACGGTCTTGTGGGGGACGAGGTCGCCGACAGTGGCGAGAGGCTGAGAGGAGGTGAGAATGTGGATGAAGCACACGTTACCTCTGGTCAGTACACCAGTGGTCTGACAGAGGTTCGAGGTGGTAGTGAGGGACCTGGAGGGCTCGTGAGGCTGGTGGCGGAGGCCGTGGCAAACCCGGTGGAGCAGATTGAGGCAGATAGAGGTAGGGGTAGGAGCAGGGACGCCGTGGCAGCGGCCCTCATCGTGGGTGTACCTGTCAGTGGAGAAAACGAATCTGGTGGTGGTCACGTCGCCCTTGAGGGACTGGATGGAGAACCTCAATTGAACGGCGACAGTGTTGAAAGAATACGAGGCAGCGGCGGCAGAGACGTGACGAATGATAGCTTCGGCAGCAGAAGGGTTGTTGCTGTTTGGGAGTGACTGGAAGATGGCGAAGCAGAGCTCGGTCACGAACGGTGGTGGTAGAGGGCTGTTTGGGTCCTCTTCTCCGGCGCGGTCGGCGGCATCGGCTACCAAAGTTGGGGCCTTGGTCTCGTGGGCAAGTCGTGTGGGTGGTGCGGTGGAAGAGCAGACATGGCCGACAGAGGAGGGGCCAGGGAGGCTGTCGGCGTGGCCGTCCGAAACTCCAGAAGTGGTAATGGCATCAAAGATGGGAACGGCGGCATCGGTTCGGTCGAGGCCAAGTCGGGCAGGGCCGAGGTGTCAGCCGCCCATGGACCGACTGGTCTTGAGGAAGACAGTGCCAAATACAGAATCAGAGCCGCCGGTGAAGACTATAGCGGCGGCTGGGGCCGAAGGAGGAGACAGGACTGTGAACGGCTTGGAGGGAAAGACGGAGGGTCTGGAGGTGGAGAAAGGCTCCGCCTTGTAGGTAAAGGCGAGCTTTTTCGGCGTCGTTCTTGAAGTGGTTGATCCAGCAAAGGTTGGAGAGGCAACGATCTCCTCGTGGGCGGCCTTGCCGATGGCGCCATCTGAGACGGAGGTGATGGCGGCCCTGGGTGGTCCATGGCGACGGCGACATTGCTGATGGAAAACGGCGGGGCGGCTGAAGGTGATAGCCGGGGAGTCGTGGAAGGGGCTGTAGCGCCACCTAGAGGGGGCGGATGGGTCGACGGCCGGTGGCTTGGCAGACTGGCGGTGGTGCTTGGGGTTGGTTTCCTCCGCAGTCTTGGCGAGTGACGAGTGGCGGTTGACGACAAAGATCCGTGTATCACCGCCGAGGTAGCAAAGCGTCCGGTCGTAGGGGTGGAGAACGATGTGGCCGCCATAGTTGCACATGAGCCGGAGCTTTCCTCCGGGGAAAGGGAGGACCTTTCCTTTTTCCGGTTGGGCGATGGAGCAGCAGGCATAGATGGCAACAGAAGTGAGCCTGCCCTTGCTGGGAAAACCGAGGCGGGGTTTCGAATTGCCGGAATCGGAGACATTCCGGCACCGGTCGAGGGCCGACTCGATCGGCTGGTTCCGGTGAGGGAAGACGGCAGATGGATCGAACCATGCGACAGAAACTTTACCCTTTTTGGGAGCCCCGAGTCGGACGACTTTGGTCTCGAACCAGGCGCCGGCGAAGCCAGGGTCGTTGCTGCTCACCTCCACTTCGCCCCCCCTCGCAAACAGCGAGGCGGCCGTCGCCATTCCCCGTCGGAGCACGGAGCCTGGAGTGTCCCGATCGTCTGGCAGCCTGGAAAGGGTCAAAGGTGAGAAGCAACCCAACAAGATGGGCGACCCAGTGCCGGTGGCAGAGAAGGAGATTTTGCCGCCGTCGGCGCAGACAGATTCTCGGCCATGAAGCCCCAACTATGGGTGTTGGTGACCAAGGCAGTGGCGATCCGATTCTTCAAGGATGCGTTCGAGGCCGAAGAAGTGAACCAGGCGATTCGTCTGGGACGTGGGGACCTCGTTATCTCCGATCTGGATGGGAGGTGCGAGATGCGGGATTGTTCTCATTTTTGCCTCGAGATGGAAGACGTGGAACGGCTGAGAAGAGGGGACCTCGTCATCGTCGTTGGCCATCATCGTCGTTTCCACGGCGGATCGGAACGGCTCTGGTGGAGTGTAGAAGCTGCCGTAGTGGGGCTCGCACGACATCGGAGGTGGTTATGGGAAGCCCCACCTCGGCTGGGCGGAGTATCCGGTGGCATTGCTAGGCGGCAGGGTGGCTGTGGCGGTTGCTGGACGGGAAGTGCTAGAACCAACATGGGATGAGAAAGGGCCATGGGTGACTTGATGTGGGTCAACCCCAAGGGCATCTGCATGACGATGAAGAAGGGGTCCAGGGCCATGCATTGGTGGCAGCGGCGTGGCCATGGCGGCAACTCGCCGGGCTATATTTTCTGCGTACGTCAATCGCAGTTTATTGACTTGCTCTTGGATTTCCATTAGCACGGACATGATTGTCTATTTGGAGTCATAATCAGCCCGTAGATCGAGCTGCTCCGATACCAATGTTGTGTTCCCGCAGGGAACACGAACAAAATCAAACGCCATAGTGAAAAAGGGGAAGAGAAAGGAGAAAGCTAGAGAGAAAAGATAACTTTGTTATTCCATAACCATAAAGTAAGAAAGAGACCCTCTTATAAAGAGGACTCTAGATGACATCATGTCGTCATTATAATGACATGATGGGTCATGATTACAGCCCGTTACATCTAATCAGGCCCTTATTAAAATAATTCATAAAAGGAAATAACCCCTAATAATCGAATACTGCCTAAAATAGGATGATGCGTCATGGGTGTGTGACATTCACAACAGAGACAGACTGAGAGATCTTAAGCACCGTTGGGAGGACATAATTTTGTTTTAAGGACAGAGTGTTCAACGCTCGAGTGGATCTAATTCAATTCATATTTCATTTTTGTTGTAAGTTTTCAATTTCACAATAGCAACATGGTAGTACGCAAATAACATGACAAATATTTTAATTACATGAAAAATTGGATTATTGTTTAACAAGAAAACAAAGTAACTTCTTACTGCCTGCACATTTTAAATTTAGTAACTAGGAGTGTTTTGCACGTGCCATTCCATGTTAGAAAAAAATTGTCTAGGCGAGTGATTAATTGACAAAGCTGATTGATTCTACTCTCATTTTTATTAGAGCAAATGTGATGTTCTATTATAAAGTTTCTTCCTGCCTAGAAATAGTAAATACTCTAATAAAGTCGTCCAATCATCACAACATATCATGTTATGTGTTTGTTTGCTGAAAAATGAAAAATTATCAAGGTGAAAGAAGTATAAAAACTTTTAGTTTGAAAATTTTTTAGGCTTGAAATGTACTTTTAGGGTACATTTATTTTAAATTATCCAAACATATTTCAGTTTTTACAAAGTTTTTGTACTTCTGTCACCTTGACGATTTTTCATTTTTCAGCAAACAAACACACCCGTGCAGGACACAATGGGCCATTCATGACTGTTATGTCCAAAAGTTTATTATGATTAAATGACAATGACAAATTGATACAGACTAACCATCCAATAATTTACATCCATTGTTGACTATAATAAAATTGAGACCAACCAACCTGAGAGAGTGAGTTCGAACTACCACTCACTAGCTTGGGTATTGTGTCCCAAAACTTACATGTTTGATGGGTGGGTCTTAGCCTCTTCCAAGAGACCTGTTGCCCTGCCCCTTCTCTTTGGTTCAAAGACTTGGACACACCTCAAATTTATTATTGAAAAAAACTCATGACATCCCTTTAGATTCGATTGTGGTTGTTCACATTAAGGTTCAGGAATAGAAGGTTCTGTTAATAGTGTTGTAGACTGCAACTCCTCAGATATAGAAGAAGGTTGGAAATTTGGTTCTATCAACACACTCACTTCTTATTTAATTTCTACACCCTCTTGATCATTATGTAAAGCCCACTCATGCTCATTGTCAAACCTTTGGGCATTTTGAAGGGATGTAACATCGTAGTCAGGGGAAAAACAGATCCCTTCATCAGAAAATTGGCCCTTCGGATATTGGGGCTCAACAGGTAAAATGCATTCTTCGTTCATATTCATGGCCTGTGTTAGCTGCTCTAACTGTGTTTCAATGTTGGCAAGAGCCTGTGTGTGAGAATGGACAATCTGGGCATGGGTCTGTATTTCAACTCTCATCTCCTCACATCCTGTTTTAATCTCGGTTAAGTGTGAGAGGAGCATTTGGCTCATTTGACTCATCTGGTCTTCCAAGGAAAGTTTCTTGTTGCTTTGGCCAAATGGAACTAAGGCTGGTTGGTAAGGCTGTTGGTGGCTTCATAGGGAGGGGGATTAGGTGTGTGTGAAGAACAATAATCATTAAAGCTCCTATATGGGTTCTCATGGCTAAATCCATAGAAAGGTGAAGATATTTCTTCACCATGCATTCATCAACCGAACCAAAATATCACACATCCACAAATCAGAGAAACAACCCTAGATATCCACAACTAACAAACATCAGTCCTAGATATCGACAACTAGCAGTCCTAATAGCCACAACTAGCACAACATGCTATCACAGAAAGAAAAGAAAAACACCAAACACCAAAGTTAATCTAAAAAGAGAAGGATAAGAGAATGCAAATAAGGGGAAGGGGTGGCCCTTCCACGTTGGCGAGAATTCCACGTCTTCTCTTAACCTTGCAAAAAGAAAGAAAAACACTAATTAAGCTACTGACAAATAATCTCAGTTAAGACTCACTAAACTACTCTAAAGCTAATTATGCTAAAAATCTAGTAAACTATTATGCCGTCCCCGGCAACGGCGCCAAAAACTTGATCGTTTAAAATTAAAACCCTTGCAAGTGCACAAGGCAATTGTACTACAGTGAGTATTAAAGGGTTGTCGAACCTCAGGGATGGATTAATGATTTACCAAATTCAAAAGAAAGTAGCAATGTTGATTCTAGACTAAGAAAGCAATGAACTTTAACTAAACTAAGTGAGATTTAATCAATATGGAGAAGGCCAAGGCTTCGAATCCACCACAATAACTAGTGTATCGTCTCTCTCTATCTCTTTTGAATAAAGATTTCCAATTGGCTAGCATATTCCTCTCGACATACACTTGTCAACTCAAAATATAGTGCTCTCCTCTCGGATGTAACACATAAAACAATTAAAACATGGAATTGTGATCTATCTCTCTCGAGTATAAACCAATAAAATTTTATTGATATATAACACCTCAGTCTACCCACGTTCCTCTCGGATACGCAAGTATTCTTCGGATTGAAACTCACAACAATTCACTCTTGTCTCTCTTGAGTACAAAGAACAAATCTTTATTGAATTAACGGTGATTACACAATAAAATCCATACACCAACTAGAGTAAAAACATAAGATGAGAGAAAAGAAACTACATAACCAGATTATTAGGCTTCATCTACACCTTGGAAAGGTGTTTAGCCTCGCATCGGAAGAGAAACCACCATCGTGTTCTTCAAGTTCTTCATCTCCTTCTCTCCTTTGCTCTAGCCTCCAAGGGTTTCTCCAAGAGTTGAATATGTGGTCTACTTTCTAATGCCCAAAACGTTCTCCCATAAGGCCTATTTATAATAGTGAAGAGAAACCACAAAGTCCCCTTCCAAATCCAAGTCGAAATAGGTCTTATTTCGGTTTTCCACAGACGGCGATCGATCGCTCCGTATTGACGATCGTTCGCTGGCCGATCGATCGCAATTCCTTCGTTATTTTCCCCCGATCGATCGCTTTGCCGATCGACGCCGTATGATACCGATCGATCGTATTACTGTCTTGCGCGGATCAAAAATTCCAGTAGATACGATCGATTGTTTTGAGGTCCGATCGATCGTTTCCTTCAATACACTGCTTTTATGGCTCTGGCGATCGATCGCATCGATAGCCGATCGATCGTTGTTACTGTTCATAAACTTCAAATGGCTATAACTTTCTGTCCCGAACTCCGAATTATGCGTGGTTGGTGGCGTTGGAAAGCTGACTTCTTGAAGAGACTTGAATCAGTCCAATCCGACCTTTGTACACAAAGTTATGATGATTTAACTATTCGAGTTACTTTTCTCTTTATTTCTGTGTATTACTCTTGTTTCCTACAAAAACTAAAAACTATATTAAAGTAGCAATAATTCTAATCAAACACTAGCAGAACATAAGTTTAGGAGATAATAAAATGCATATTTCATGTATAGATCAGTTCACATTAAGGTTAAAAACAAGTAGAAAAAAAGGCTTACATAACTGACTGGCTTTGTTTGAATTAACTTAATTCCAAGCTTATGTAACTTTTGTCCATGGACATTTGACATGGCTCGCTCAGCGCCGATGCTTGATCTCCCAAATAATTGCAAAATATGTCGTTGTAAAGATACGGACCTACATAGGAGACTAGGAGTATATATCAATGGCTTTGCATGAGCTCCTAGATTTATGTTGTGGTAACTTCCTCTGTGTGGCGATTACCATCATAGTCCGCCTAGCCAAACTTAAATGGTGTGTATACCCAAGGGGATTGGTGGCACTCTAAAAAGTTGGTTGCTCTGCCCCTTCTAATCGAGTCATAACTCCTAAAGGACTTGAACAGTTATAAAAAAATGTCTTTTACCATAATATCATGACATCTCAAAAAATCACTTTTACTCGTCCTATCTAACTTGGGAAGCATTTTTTATCCACCTCCAAGCTTTACACTTGGAAATCTGCCTTCAAATAGGAGTCATCAATCATGGGGAGATCGACGGCACACATGCATCAAGCGTTTGCGCCAACAAAAAATACGTGGCACGTGGCATCTAGAGCCTTTGATTTTGATAAAACGGCTATTATTTTTGTGAAAATTACGAGCCGATCGATCAGTTTGATAGCGCGATCGATCGGATACAAATACGATCGATCGTATCTACTATGATTTTCGCAAAACTGAGAGATGACCGGCTGCGATCGATCGGCTGTGAAACCGATCGATCGTATCTACTGGAAAAAACGAAAATAGTGTTTTGCGCCCGAGGCGATCGCTTCCCTATGGAAGCGATCGATCGCTACGAGCGGTTATGCGCGATTTCATGCATTTTTGGCCGTTTTTTTCTTTAAAAAGTTGTGTCTTTTCCATAAATAATGAACCTTTAAGTCTTCCCATATATATTATGAACGGAAAAACTCAAAGAGATATACAAGAGAATAACAAAGTACAAATTGTGTCTGGATTTCTCTCTTTTCCAAAAAGTGATCTTCTTCCAAAGGCAATAGTTTTCTTATTCTCTGAGTTCGAGTTTGACAAAGAGAAGTGCACATCCTGTCATTCTGGTTCGTTGTATCTTTGAATAGATTGCCAGAAGAAAACTCGTGCATAAGAGGGTGGCAATATCTGTTTCAAAGTCAGCAGTTCATCACTGTGCCTCAGACAATTGGATTTGTGTTTGTAATTTCAAGTTCTATTTGATTATTATTCAACACGAACGGGTAAAGTACAATCCCTCTTGATTTCTATATACAGTAGATTTTCCAACACGGCCTTCGGCTTAAAAGATCACATCAGACGCTACTGCACCTTGCACCTTCCTGGAAGTCTTTTGGAGTAGTTAATAGAGGATTTTATTATTTTTTGTGCAACTTTTTTCTTGGCTTAGGCCAAAATCTTCTTGTCTGCCTGAGGCTTCGTTCTCTCCTGAGGTGGAAGAGTTTGTATTATACCTTGTCAATTCTTTGTACTCTTTTGCCTTGAGGTTATGTGCAAAATCAATGAATGAGAAATTTGTCTCATTATATTTTCTGAATCATCTTGCATTCATGGATTTAGAAAAGCATTCATGGATTTAGAAAATGAGTTTGTTTCCTAAACAATTGGGTCTGTGAGTCAAAGAGTGTAAAAATATGGTTATGGTTCGCTAGGCACGTATATTGTAGTGCTGCTTCTACATGTTGTAAGATCGATGAATCTTGGGAGACAAACTGAGAGATCTTAAGCACCGTTGGGAGGACATAATTCTGTCTTAAGGACAGAGTGTTCAACGCTCGAGTGGATCTAATTCAATTCATATTTCATTTTTGTTGTAAGTTTTCAATTTCACAATAGCAACAAGGTAGTACGCAAATAACATGACAAATATTTTAATTACATGAAAAATTGGATTATTGTTTAACAAGAAAACAAAGTAACTTCTTACTGCCTGCACATTTTAAATTTAGTAACTAGGAGTGTTTTGCACGTGCCATTCCATGTTAGAAAAAAATTGTCTAGGCGAGTGATTAATTGACAAAGCTGATTGATTCTACTCTCATTTTTATTAGAGCAAATGTGATGTTCTATTATAAAGTTTCTTCCTGCCTAGAAATAGTAAATACTCTAATAAAGTCGTCCTATCATCACAACATATCATGTTATGAAAAAGATTAGATGTGCAGGACACAATGGGCCATTCATGACTGTTATGTCCAAAAGTTTATTATGATTAAATGACAATGACAAATTGATACAGACTAACCATCCAATAATTTACATCCATTATTGACTAGAATAAAATTGAGACCAACCAACCTGAGAGAGTGAGTTCGAACTACCACTCACTAGCTTGGGTATTGTGTCCCAAAACTTACACGTTTGATGGGTGGGTCTTAGCCTCTTCCTAAGAGACCTGTTGCCCTGCCCCTTCTCTTTGGTTCAAAGACTTGGACACACCTCACATATATTATTGAAAAAAACTCACGACATCCCTTTAGATTCGATTGTGGTAGTTCACATTAAGGTTTAAAACAAGTAGAAAAAAAGGCTTACATAACTGACTGGCTTTGTTTGAATTAACTTAATTCCAAGGTTATGTAACTTTTGTCCATGGACATTTGACATGGCTCGCTCAGCCCCGATGCTTGATCTCCCAAATAATTGCAAAATATGCCGTTGTAAAGATACGGACCTACATAGGAGACTCGGAGTATACATCAATGGCGTTGCATGAGCTCCAGATTTATGTTGTGGTAACTTCCTCTGTGTGGCTATTACCATCATAGTCCGCCTAGCCAGACTTAAATGGTGTGTATACCCAAGGGGATTGGTGGCACTCTAAAAAGTTGGTTGCTCTGCCCCTTCTAATCGAGTCATAATTCAATTCCTAAGGACTTGGACAGGCCTTGTTATAAAAAAAAGTCTTTTACCCTAATATCATGACATCTCAAACCATCATTTTACTCGTCCTATCTGACTTGGGAAGCATTTTTTATCCGCCTCCAAGCTTTACACTTGGAAATCTGCCTTCAAATAGGAGTCATCAATCATGGGGAGATCGACGGCACACATGCATCAAGCGTTTGCGCCAACAAAAAAATAGCGCACGGGATATATACCAATGATCGACGACTCATATGGAAGGGAGATTTCCAGGCATAAAGTCTCGGGGCGGATAAAAAACGCTTCCACCTAATTTGAGTTTTTTATTTGGTACAATCCTAGCATGGAATTGAGATGACAATAATTATGCAACCATGGTACATGGAATGATGGACTAAATGCGATGAGTCATCATCATTAGTGAGGAATAATAAAAGGTGAAAGGTCTTTTTCCAAGGCCACTTTGACCTCTAATTTCCATTCTTGGGCTTTTTCCATTTTTAGCAAAGCAACCATGTTAGAATTTATAGCCATGGGCCCATCCACCAAACACCATTTAATCTGATCCGACCAAATCACCCAGCAGACACAAAGCCCAACAGCCTCCCCCTAATCCTATTGATATACCTGCGAAACTGCCTTTCTATTTAATTCGTTTAGTAACTGATTAAGACGAGTTTTGAAAATGGTTTTAGAGTCTAACAACACCCGCAAAATAATCGGCTGGCTTGGTGGCATCTGGATTAGGGTTTTGTTAATAAATTTTAAGACTGGTGTTGGACTTACTTCTCCCAAGAATCCTTCCCTCACAGATTTACCAGCTCAAAACATGCACTCAGCCAAAAATAGTCCAAATGCCTCATGGAACCAAATCTAGCTGCCTAACATTGCTTATAACTTGTATGAAAGCCCTGTCATCGGATTGAAAACCGATGGCCCTGATCTCTAAACTCATGCCGATGCGCGTATTCTATGATTTCTGTATAAATCAGATTCTTAATTAAATTACTAATCATAAAAAAGTTGTTAATTTCCCTTTGATCATGTGTTAATGATGCTATAATTAAATTAAATTAATACAAGTTTTGCGAATTTTTGGGTTTTTTACGGAATCTGTCAGATTATTTTCTGTTGCTGGAATGGCGCGAGACGATAACCATCACCGTACGACAAACCCCCGTAAGATACATCCCATTCCCCGCGTATCTCGCCATATCGGACTACTCCCCTAGTGACACTTTCGTAATTCCCCCAATCTTTCTGCCCTTTTATACCTACTCCCCACATTCCCACCCCAAAACTCTTCCAACCAAATCCTATATCTTAAATATACCGTCCGATCTAGATCGTACGTTTTAAATAGAGGAGATGTACATTAATTAGTCCTGGCAAAACTAAATTTCTTTTATAAAGACGAGTCTGTGCTGGACTCTGGGAACACCTATTGGCGTCTCCTCCCCTGTCCGCCCTCCGACGACCTCGCCGGTAAATCCGAACCGCTCATCGGACCATGGCGCTGTTGCCGGAGCCCCGGCAACTGAACCCTTCCATGTGGAAGACTTGCACTGGAGCCTCCGTCAAGATCCCCCCCGCCGGCTCCGTCGTCTTCTACTTCCCCGAAGGCCACGCCGAGCAGGCCTCTTCCACCCCCGAGCTCCCCGCCTGCCGGCCCTTCCACGTCCTCTCTCGCGTCCTCTCCGTCAAGCTCCTCGCCGACCCCGCCACCGACGAGGCCTTCGCCCGCCTCGCCCTCGTCCCCATCTCCCCTGCCGATGCAGTAGATGGTGGAGGCAACGGAGGCGGTGGAGAGGAAGAGGTTTCGCGGGTGGTGGAGGCGTTCGGAAAGACGCTGACGCTGAGCGATGCGAACAACGGCGGCGGGTTCTCGGTCCCGCGGTCCTGCGCCGACAATGTCTTCCCGAAGCTCAACTACAAAGATGAAACGCCGGTGGACAACATCCACGTCTCCGATGTTCACGGGAGGATGTGGGAGTTCCGCCATATCTTCCGCGGGACCCCTCGCCGCCACCTGCTGACTACCGGGTGGAGCAAGTTCGTCAACAGCAAGAAACTGGTCTCCGGGGACTCGGTCATCTTCATGAGAGACAGTGCGAATAATCTCTTCGTGGGACTCCGCCGCACTGGGCGATTCGCCAACGGGGGCGGTGGGGCGGTGGCGGAGGTGGAAGGGGGTTTCTCCAGGTGCAGCCGGGGGAGGGTGAGGGCGGCGGCGGTGGTGGAAGCGGTGGAGCGGGCGATGTCGGGAAGGGAGTTCGAGGTTGAGTACTATCCGAGGGCTGGGGCGGCGGAATTCGTGGTTCAGGCTGCGGCGGTGAAGGAGGCATTGAGTGTGGTCTGGGAGTCTGGCATACAGGTGAAAATGCTGGTGGATTCGGAGGAAACGGGGAAACCAGAGACGATCGAGGGCAAGATCCAGGCGGTCTGTTCTTCGGACGGGTCACCATGGCGGATGTTGGAGGTGAAACTTTTTTCATTTTTTTAGTACATTTTTAGTAGTGTTATCATGAGTAACAATCAAAATAGATTTTGCGCGATTGAATTTGGGGCTGGTTCATATTTATCAAGTTAATTAATGTGGAAGTAATTGAGCAGGGTGTGATTATAGTTCTAGACTTGTAGTGATTCAGATGGAATGGCTGGTTAATTAAGGAGTGCTGAACTATTTGGTACCATTAGGGTTTAAGATTGGGTTTTGAAGCCTTCCTAATATGACTAATGGAGCTTCCTATAAATGATGCTGAATTATGTGCTTAATTGGTATGCATGATGTAGGGTCTTATGGTCCATGTTGTATTTTAGTAATTTTATAACTTTTTTATGAATTGTTTATGACCATCTAACAATCAATATTCTATCTACGTCCTTTTTATGTATTTTAAGTGTGTTATTTTTCTGATTTGTAAATTTATACTTATTTTTTTGTTTTGGCCCACTATTGTAGACTCCTAATAGTTCACTCTGAAAAAGTAAATAGGACACTTAGTATGGGGGTGGAGGGAGATGTCTCTGCTAGGCATTTATTTTGATAGCTTTTCTCATTGTCTTTGAAGCTTGTACTTAGGTTAATAGTTTTATTTTTGCTCCTATCTGCTGCTTCGATATATTCCTTGTGGTAAATCATGATTAAATCAGATACAAAGTTTTGACGAGTCAGTAATATGGCTTAAATTGTACTGAATCTACTGATGAGTCCGGGGCCAGTTGTATTAATGCATGGGCTTAAAGAATGCCGGTCTTTCTAACAAATTGTTCATATTATCAGAATGTTTGATCTCTTGTAGAAGCCATGCATACATAATTTTTACAATTTAGGTCTCATGCCGAACTATTTTTGGTTTTCCTTTTTTGTTTTGCAACATATTTTTCAATTTTATCAGTGACTTATATTTTTCAATTTTATAAGTAATGTTTTACTTTGTAGCAATGGCTGATGTTTTGTGAAAGCATACTAAAACTACATCTGAGTTTGATGCGACCAAAGATGTTCCTTGATTTCTTGGACACTTCTTTATGATGCATATACAAAATAGTCTTGAAAGACTTGGAGCAGATGTAGTTCTCAATATGACAAGATGGTGTGTTACAAGCAACATAACTATTCTGTTTGAAAAATGTAGACGATTTGCTTAATCAAAGATAAAAGGTAAAACATATGAAGCTCTAGTCAGAAGCCTCTTAAGCTTGCAATTTGAGAAGCTTGCTGCTTCTTGAAACAAAACTTTTCTAGTTCTTCCTTTTGTTCTCATCACCGAAAGATAGGTTTGATAATATAGAAGAGGAAAAGTTCTCAAATTGAATGTTGAATAACTATTTTATAGGAAGTGTGATCACAAACACCATTCTTCTTATGGAAAAAATAAGGTAGTGTACTCGTCAAAAAATGGATGATTTAATGCGTGCGTGCTGGTTAAATTTATTCCTTGTCTTGATCTTAAATGGCTTTATATTCTTTTACTTTCTGATCCAATATGGGAGGCAGCATATGTTCAGGAATGGTTTCTATGTGCGGTCCTTGTGATTTAAATATCTGTGCCTTAAATTTTCATTCCATGAATCGGAATAAAGTTTGTAACAGACCAGGCAAGCAGTACTAATCATATAGCAGATTCACTCACGGATAGGTTCGTTTGGTAAAATATGTGAACTGCTATTTTCTCTAGTCCGTCATCTGTTTTTTTTTTTTAATCTCTCTTTCAGGTGAAATGGGATAATGCAAAGGGTTCACCTAAAGTGAGCCCTTGGCAGGTTGAGTTAGCATCTCATCTTCAGCCAGCATTTCCTCCCATGAAGAAGGGCCGGATATATCCAAGTGGAGAGTTTGAATTTCTTTCAAATGGGAATGGGCTCGAAAGCGTTCCAGTACCAAGCAATGAACTGATGCAGCATATCACTCCATCCTGTTTCTTTTACAACAACTTTCCTGCTGGCATGCAGGGAGCCAGGCATGTACATGATGTACTATCTGTACAAAACTTATCCAACTCCTTATCCGATAATCATCAGGTTTTGCAACCATTTCACTTGTACCCCATGGGTTCATCTCTGGCGCTGAGTGGCATGGACGCAAATTTGCAAATGAAAAATCCATCACAGGTCCGAAATTCATCCCCACAGAATCAGGGAAGAGCCCATATCCTTGAGGCAGATCTCCATGGCTGTGAGAACTCTGATTCCAGTGCCAAATCTATTGGTGATACATTTCAGCTCTTTGGTCAGACCATCCAGATGAATGGGAATGGAGAATGCAAAGCTGATGGTGTAGGGAGTAATTGCGACGAGACTGACGTTGCTGGAGGAACCCTTCATTTGCCAATCTCCTCTAAATCAGTGTCACCACTATATAAAACGCTTGATCCTACAGTAGAGAGATATTATCCTCTCAAATGATAGCAATTGCAGATGTGCCATATTTCAAGTTAGAATATAGGTACGTAACAATCTCACCTGCTTCTATCTGCCTTGAAAGTGCATACTTTCATTATTTATATTTGAAGAGCTGGGGCATTACCTGTGAAACATATCTTTGTCAGTTGATAGTAGTGCAGATGTGCCATACATCGAGTTGGATGATAGGTACATAACAATCAGACCTTCTTCTATCTGCTGTGAAAGAGCATGTTTTCATTATTTTCATTTGAAGAGCTATGCAATAATGCTATTATGATATTTCTCATGCTTTCCATTTCACATATACAACCTCCGCAAAAGGAGGATATATATTTGTATGTTGTCTTGTCGTTTTTCTCACTTATGATCCTCTGAAAGAAGTTGCGAATTTATTTCCCCATAAAGCAGTGTTCCTTACAATGGCAATGCTTCTTTTCACTTTGTATAGTTGGCTGATTTCTAGTTCTTGAAAAATTTGCAGGTTTTAAGGCTGGATCTTCTTTGGTACATAAAAGTGAGGATTCAGACCCATCTGACTCAAGGAAAGTAACTTTGCTCATCTGGTTGAGTATTAACTCTCCGGTGTAAGAAGTTTGATGGCTAGTATATATAATATGTACAATATGGCATTTATAGGGATTTATATGGATTTCCTATTCTTTTTTTTTTAGCTACTGCGGTTATATATGCATGTGTCAAACACACAAATGCTCTTATACAGAGCAATCATCACTCATGGTTATTGATTTCTGCCTGGTATGTGTACAACTTCGTTTCTCAACTACAAAATGCGTGTCGTTTTTGGGTCTGAGGGCAGGAATCGTGTAAGCCCATCTGAAATACGATTCATATAAGAAAAGAGCCTCTTTAACCAGTGAAAGTGGGTTAAGCATGGGAATACTCTGGAAATACCTGATCACCGGTGAAATACACGGACAGCATGGTATGTCAAACACGCGATTAATTTCCATCTCACTCCTGGGGCCTAAAGTCATCTCGTCAAAACTCAGACGTGAATGGAAGAGGGTCTCACCGTATTGACTTCACGTAGATAGTATACACAAAAGTGGCTCTAGACACATGCAAAATATCCACGTGTCATAAAAAGTCTCAAGTGTCATATCCTCTGTCTCTCTTTTTTAACTTCATTCCCTCACCTCTACCACTATCTCCTATGCCTTCTCCGACTCCACCACCTTGTCTTCTTCCGCTGCAACTGCCTTCTGCACCACCACCACTACCGCTCCTCTCTCATCGTCGCCTCTTCCACCACCATCACCTCGTCATCTATGGCAACCGCCACCACCTTTGTTTCAAAGGTCTAGAATCCAATTTTAAAACCACACTCAATAACAAATGTCTATGTTTGAGTTAAAATTGAGGCCCTCTCCGGTATCAACTTGGGTATTTTCTCATTTGGAGGCGTTCAATTTTAACTAATATTGCACATGTCGTTATTCACATTGCTCTAAAACATTAACATCTCCAAGTAAGAAAATGCACAAATCGACACCAGAGAAGGCCTTGATCTCAAAAAAAAATTATGGGTTTTTGTTCTTGAGATCGATGCGAGTAAGATCAACGCAGAAGAGGCAAAAACCGTGATTTTAAAATGTGAGATTCTAATACAAACAATGAAGGCCTCGATCTTAAGAAAAACTCTAGCCCATTGTCCTTGAAGTCGGTGTGAGTAAAAAATGGTTTTGAAATTGAATCTTTTATCCCAATGAGGTGGTGATGGTAATAGTAGCCGTGGAGGACAAAGAGGAGATGGTGGTGGCAACAACAATGACGATAGTAGTGGCAGTGGTGCAACACCATTGGTGCAGCAGCAAGAGGGGGAGGTAGCGACAAAAGAGGAGGTAGTGGTGGTAGATTGGAGCGGTGGGTGATGGCGGTGGTGGAGGAGGAGGAGGCGGCGGCAGTGGAAGAGGAGGTGGCGATGACAAAAAATGAGGTGGTGGAGTCGAAGGAGGAGATAATAGTGGAAGCAAAGACACCAGATGAGGAGCGAAGTCACTCGAGCTAGTGGAAGAGCAAAACCTGGAGATGTGGGAGAGATGGTCAGTGGGAATGGAATTAAAAAGGAACAAAAAGCGGAGAGGGGCCCTTATGCCACGCGTGTGTGGGTGCTTGCATGTGCTCAGGGTTAATACTTTATGATACATGTTGTACAGGGCCATTTTTTTTTATTCGCTCTAATTGAGGGTCAATATGGGTAAACTCGCAAATAGCCTTTAGTAGAGCCCATATAAAACTCCGAGTCCAATCGAAAAAACAATTGTAATCGAGTAGAATTCAGAGCCGCTCTACGATTTCTTTTTTACTTCATCAAAGAATAAGCGTAGATCATTTTATGGACTTCCCTTTTCTTATTCCAGGTCAAGTACAGCACATTGCATGCATTTTACAACAAGACATATCATGCTTCTTGCAGCAAATATTGCATGCTGAATAGATACCATTCTAAACGACGCAATGGACAAGCTAGTATGGGAGAGTTCAGAGTATAATCAATCTTTATCAAACTTTTGACCACTTATATTTCTTTTTCTTTCTTATTTGATATCAAAGCAAGGCGGACAAGTTAGAACACCTCCATTATGCATAACCCCTCTTCTTGTACTCTCGTATATTTCTCCCGTTATATTTAGATGCAGCCTCAGTTGAGGCGCAGTGTTTACCAAAATAAGAAATAGACAAAAGCAAAGCCCGGGGATGTGCGTGATCATAGAACTGGCTACCGCCGCATATTGATTCTGACTCTTATTTACAAGAAAGAAGTGCCCATGCACCATGGTTAAGTGACTATTACAAATGGATGATGAGTAAACGACCACCTACACTGTAACGTATCTGCCATTTAGAGGAAAATGTCCACCGCCACTTGGGATGAGTTCAACACGGGAGAAATGGAAGCTTTGTTATTTTAAAGGAAAAGAAGTTCAGAAGACTTTATTTCAATTAAACAAGGGAAGGAACTTCCTATGTTCACCACCAATGGCGGGATGGGTTTAGCCAAACAAAAAAGGGCTGGAAGTGAAAACTCACAAGTAATGGATTTGGCACAGCATAACATTTTACAATCTATTTGCCTGGTGAACAGTGGTAACTGTCAGGACATAGGCTGAACAATAAGTGACACAGCCCCGAGTTCTGAAAACTTACCTTCCTCCACTCGGAAATTTGAAGTTATTGGACATGTGTTTATTTCTCTCTGAATTCATTTCTTAGTGTCTCCTCCAATTGGTGAAAGATGGACGTAAATGCTCCTGCGAAAAACAACAGTCACCAATTTTATTTCAATTGTCCGTGTAAAATGCATTCGCATTGTTTCGAGTCCTGTAAAAAGATGCATGCGTGACAGTTTATGTCTACAAGATAAAACACTACCATAGTAACCAGAGTCATGATAATAGGCGAAGCATGATCTACGACTTTACATAATCAATACAGTAATATGTAAAGCAGAACCCAGGAAGCTAAAACATGTCAGTTTTATGCCTACAAGATAACACACTACCTTAGTAACCAGAGTCATAAATAATAGGCGAAGCATGATCTATGAATATGCATAATCAATACGATAGTTTGCAAAGCAAAACCCAAGAAGCTAAAATCATACTCCGTCCTTCCAACATTAATAGTCTGATCTTGGTTCATTTAGAAAAGCCAAATAGGAATGTTAAAGTGGGACCGAGGGAGTATTTATCAGCTGACTGTTTCGCCAAAGGAACATAATGATTCAAGCTGGGGATTTTTTTCTTCTGTCCCATACCAAGTTTAGTGCATAGTACAGACCTACTATAATGCAGCATATAAAAACCAAATACCAAATACTGTATATCAGAACTGCCAACCTATATAGAACTTACAGTCTAGCAACCACAGTTATAATGTAAAGCAAATAAGTACAAACCTATATATGGGTTTTGCTTGTGCTGCAATGATCCTTTCACTAAAAAGGTACCAGGAATTTGTTCAAACACCTAAAACATAATAATCCATAATTAGTTAAGTAGTAATCAGAGTACAAATACCAACATCAGATACACTAATCATGCCATAGCAAGGTACACTGCTTACCGAGATCACAAAACTTAATTCACTTGGCACGGATTCATCAGTAACACCCGCCCACTCCCTATTAGTATCTCTCGTAAGTGTATGACAGGGTTCATCTGATGCAATGATCTACAAGTACAGATTTTCACTCAGAAACATAATAAATGGTTAAAGTTAGTAAATATTAGATATGAAAATGAGGTTTTACATCAATACTAAAGGATAATGAGTTTGCTTTACAGATTGCTCCTATGGCAACAGAGAAGGTTTCGACAGACTTCAATATTTGAATGGCACCACATTGACGATGAAGACCCTGAAGCAGTAAGCAAATTGCAAATGAGAGATTTGAAACACAACTTTTTGCCACATAAGCATCCCAAGTAGAAAACCAAAGAAACACATGCATGCAGCATATAAGTTTATTCCATCTTTTAGTGTAACCCTTAAGTACCAATGTACTGAATTCAACATGAATGGTCAGAAAATATCACTTTTTAAAAGGACAGACCTTGCTGAGAACCAAAAGTAGCTTCCACCAATAAAAATTGAATCAAAATGACTATCAGGAGTTTTCCTAATGCTCCTTCCGTCCAAAAAATCCTGACTGCATTTCAAAATGAGCAAAATTTATTGAGCGGTAGGCCCACAGCATGTCAAGCCTAATCTCGTAGGCAGATGTAAGCTAGCACCTTGTAGTTTTGTCGGTAGTGAATGGGCGATAGATATCTGGATCAGTTTTTTTTCTAAATCCGGTCAGGAATTTTTGGATGGAGGGAGTATAATGTATGAGCTGCACCTAATCAAGCTAACCATTGGCTAGGTATATAATGATATCACGAAAAATAAAAAGGAAAGCCAGGACCAGCCGTACCATTTATGAGCCAAAGTAAAAAACTTGACTCCTAACCATTAGGTGAACTTGAGATGGATGGATATGGTAAAGTAATAAAATAGAATTGGACCACTCAAATGAGCGGCTACTAATCCAATCAGCTTAAATGAAAGTAAAGCAGATTTTGAGTCAAGATGCATATAAAATCTTCAAAGATCGCTGCCTCAAGCATCAAGACAACTAAACGAACAAGCAATTAAGATTATTAATAACATAGATATAAGAAAGTGCATAAGCAGTAAATTGTATGTGGGAAGGTACATAGGACTTTATATACTCCAGAATATTTTTCTCCGAGAAGAATCTTGCTTGAACACTATCAACTTTCAAATTGTCTCAGCTGAACAATTACTGTAGTAGAAACACCCCAAGACAACTACCACAAAATGTACAACTAAAAGAACAAGCAGTTAAGATTATTAGAAACATAGATATAAGAAAGTGCATAAGCAGAAAATTGTATGTGGGAAGGTAAATAGGACTTTATATACTCCATAATATTTTTCTCCGAGAAGAATCTTGCTTGAACACTGTCAACTTTCAAGTTTTCTCAGCTGAACCATTACTGTAGTAGAAACACCCAAGACAACTACCACAAAAAGTAGTCACTTTTTTCTTTCTTCCAAATGTGCCATATCTGACTACCTCTATGCATTGCAGGCTACTTATGCCCGAAAATGCAAACAAAATAAGGATGAAAACGGAACCGAGAAAACACATACTGTTTACGTAAATACAAAAGTAAGGAATTAACAATAAAACCAAACCTCTCTTCTCAAGCCACACCTCAAGCATGAAGGACTGATTACTCATCTGAGTCACATGAGATAATAGTATCTTCCTGGTTGGCTCCAGAAAAGACCATGCTAAGCCCCATCGACATGTCTGCCCTTGCACAAATTCAGTACTTTTCACTATAGTGACCCCAACCTCACGAAGCTTTGTTACCAAATATTTTAGGTTTGCCTTTTTCCCAACCATTGAAGAAAACCAACTACAAATATGGTATCGGAAACAAAAAGTTCAGGCTAAGTCAATCTAGTAAAATATCATGCAATAAATGACGAATCTAATGATGCAAACTTTACCGAAAGGACCCTTTCAGCAACACACTGTCTTCAATAATCCGAGCAATAAATGCACGTTCTCCCCCAGGATAGACCATCTCTTCACAAGTTCCACCACAAGAAGTTCTTGGGTTTAGTCCAGCCTCAGAAATGCTCTCAAAAAATGGAGGATTGCACATGCAAAAGTCAAATTTCTCCTCATCCTTGACGACACCTACAAGTATTGGCGGGCCATAGTAGTTCTTCTCATCTGTGCTTGCTTGATTCGAAACAACACCACCCTCGGTCTTTTCTATATATTCTGCACTTTCACCATTACCAACATCAGTAGCTCCCGTCAACACCATCTCGCCTCCATCACCAACCTTCCTTATCTCTATCAAATCTGAAATATATGGGTTACTCTTAACACTCCACTTGGCCCACTCTAAAGCTACCTCGGTCACATCTGCAACCATGTAGACTAAAATGATAAGCCTTCAAAAAACTTCCAGTGATCCAACTCCAATATGATATAAGAGAAACCCATCAAGAAGAAACAAGTAGCAAAAGCTTCAATGCAAGTAACCAACAAGCAGCAAGAAATCTCCAACTAAATGGAAAATAATCAAATAATCAAATATTCAATATTGAAATGAGCAGCGGAAAATGTCGATAACCCAGAAGGCCAGAACTCCAAAATTCCAATTCAGCAATGCAGAGGCTAAAAGGGAACTATACATGCAATTAGTCCTAATATATACTTCTACCTTAATTGTCCGGACTAGAAGTTCAAAATGAACTAAAAGAGCTCATTTCTGATACACTGTCCAGACAATTAATACGGAACGGAGGGAGTATTACACACAGAAAGTTTCCAATTATTTCAACTTTCATGAGAAAAAAAAAAGAGTACCAAAGAAAAAAGACATTAAAATGAAGAAAATTCATCTCAATAAATATACAGTCTAATTCTACTACTCCTTCCCTGCAATGAAGCCTGTCTGCATTTGGAAAAACACGGGTCCATCATTACATCGCTGACTTTGCTCCCTCACGACCAAAAACACGGAAGAGAGGGGGAAAATCTGGCATTTTAGTACTAGCCTTATAGTCCAATAAATTTAACTTAATTTCAAATGTGGATAAGCTTCATTGGACGGAGGGAGTACTAAAAAAGATTGAATTTACAAGAAAATTACCAGAACCAACAAAGCTCCATCCTAGAAGAGAAGCACCCAGAAGTGGATATATACAATTAGCTCCCGTGCCAATGTCAAATCCCCTCACTCTCTCGCCGCTACCATCAACCCTCGGTATAACCGTAGACAACAGCAGATCCTCCATCCAATGGATATAATTCGACCGGTTCGCACCGTCGGGCACAGCTGCCCATCCGGAATCCACCTAAAAACAGCTCAAAATTCAGAAAGATTCAAATTTTCCAACGCAGAATCGCCCAAAAACGCAACTTTCTGAGTTCATGTACAAGGAGAGGTAGTGGTCATGGTGGAGGAGGACGCGGGTGGCATTGAAGTCGGTCCAGTCGATCCTGGCGCGGCCGTTGGGGCCGCAGGAGACGAAGGGCTCGAAGGAATGGTAGAGAGAGGCCAGCAGCGCGAAGTTCGGCGGATTCTCCGCGTACTTGTTACGGGGATGGATGGCCGGTGGTGGCTCCGGCCGTCGCCGCCGCTTCTTACTCCCCATGGCTGGCCGCCTCCGCAGCAAGCACCAACGATCTGGGCTGGGCCTACTCGAGTCCAGTGCCATCAAGCCTTAAGGCCCGCAAAAGTTTGTAGTTTGTGGGCCTGGCGGTTTTAGGGTTCACACCACACTTGGATTTCACTTCTTTTTTCTGTTTTTTTCTGGTCTTTTCTACAATTGGCTTTCTGGCCAGCAAAAGTGGGCAAAATGATAATGGTCCAACAAAATTCTCCAACCCTGACTCCGTGTGTTTTGATTGGGCATAGAAAACTGGGGCTTTTTACATATTACCTGGCGCCAACTATGATATTCTCATATTACCTGGTTTTTCTCGTGACTTCTCGTATCACCTGGAATCGGCACCTAGAGTACCTAAAATGCCCTTCTCTTACGTTTTCTATGCATTTTGTACCCAAAATGCTTCATTCTTCCAAAAATTAGCAATTTGCAAGATCATTAAGTTGGGGAAGAAGACATTTCGGTAAAGATCCATCCATAATCGAGGTTCAAACCATCGCCGGCACTGTCCAACCCGAAAAAAAAAATTTCATGCCGAAAACTATAAAAACAGCGGGAAAGATGAAAATATCTGTGATAAAGGGATTTTGATGTATGAGCAGCGGGAAAGCCCTCCCAACTACAAAAATTAAGATCTACATGTAAAGAAACACAAATAAAGATCACTCATTAGTGTTCGACCGCTCTTGGACATGAAATAAAAGGATAAAAATGGGCAAAAATATGAAATACTCGTCGGCGAGCGACAAGTTCAATGTATATATCTTTCAGTGATCCTAATGAAGTAGAAGAGGAGGAAAAATAAGGAAGAACGCAAAAAAATGGGCAAAAATGGATGAAAAATGAGCGAGTTATGACATTTTGAAAATTGTCATTTATCGTGTTGTCGACGACAGGACTTGATTCAAGTCGTGTATTATATGACACGACTTGAATCCAAGTCGTGTTGTAAACACGACTTGAATTAAGTCGTGTCGTTGACAACACGATAGATGGACAATTTTTAAAATGTCATAACTTGCTCATTTTTTATCCGTTTTTGCCCATTTTTTTTGCGTTCTTCGTTATTTTTCCTTCTCTTCCACCTCAACAAGATATAGGATGAAAAAATAAGAAAAAATAAGAAGAAAGAAGAAAGTGAAATGATAAAAATGGGCAAGAACGTAAAATACTCGTCGGCGAGCGATAAGTTCAATTTATATATCTTTCTGTGATACTAATGAGGTGAAAGAGGAGGAAAAATTAGAAAAAACAAAAAAATGGAAAAAACGGATGAAAAATGAGCAAGTTATGACATTTTTAAAATTATCATTTTATCGTGTTATATGCAACACGATAAATGCTCAAGTCGTGTCGTCGACAACACTATAAATGGGTAATTTTAAAAATGTCATAATTTGCACATTTTTTATCCGTTTTTGCACATTTTTTTTCGTTCTTCATTATTTTTCCTCATTTTCCACCTCATTAGTATCATAGAAAGATATATAAATTGAACTTGTCGCTCGTCGACGAGTATTTACGCTTTTACACATTTTTATTATTTCACTTTCTTCTTTCTTATTATTTTTTCTTATTTTTCCATCCTATATCTTATTGAGGTGGAAGAGAAGGAAAAATAAGGAAGAACGCAAAAAAAAAAGGGCAAAAACGGATAAAAAATGAGCAAGTTATGACATTTTTAAAATTGCCCATTTATCGTATTGTCGACGACACGACTTGATTCAAGTCATGTATTATATGACACGACCTGAATCCAAGTCGTGTTATATGCAACAGACTTGGATTAAGTCGTGTATTATACAACACGACTTGGATTGAAGTCGTGTCATATAATACACGACTTGAATCAAGTCGTGTCGTCGACAATACGATAAATGACAATTTTCAAAATGTCATAACTCGCTCATTTTTCATCCATTTTTGCCCATTTTTTTTGCGTTCTTCCTTATTTTTCCTCCTCTTCTACTTCATTAGGATCACTGAAAGATATATACATTGAACTTGTCGCTCGCCGATGAGTATTTCATATTTTTGCCCATTTTTATCCTTTTATTTCATGTCCAAGAGCGGTCGAACACTAATGGGTGATCTTTATTTGTGTTTCTTTACATGTAGATCTTAATTTTTGTAGTTGGGAGGGTTTTCCCGCTGCTCATACATCAAAATTCCTTCATCACAGATATTTTCATCTTTCCCGCTATTTTTATAGTTTTTAGGCATAAATTTTTTTTTTTCGGGTTGGACGGCGCCGGCGATGGTTTGAACCTCGATTATGGATGGATCTTTACTGAAATGTCTTCTTCTCCAACTTGATGATCTTATAAATCGCTAATTTTTTGAAGAATGAAGCATTTCGGGTACAAAATGCATAGAAAACGTAAGAGAAGGGCATTTTCGGTACGCTAGATGCCGATTCTAGGTGATATGAGAAGTCACGAGAAAAACCAGGTAATATGAGAATATCATAGTTGGCGCCAGGTAATATGTAAAAAGCCCCTAGAAAACTGTGAGTCTCACGGTGTCACAGTTGGAGGGTTTTGTTGGACATATTGGTTGGGCGTGTATGATCTTCCATCGTCTACTGGGAATTAAGTGATAGTGGTACTACATTTGGGTTTATCTGTATATTCCTAGGACACTAACAATATTAGTTAGAAGAAGTTTCATAAAAGCACAGATTTATAAAAGGTTTCCTCTATTGTCAATAAATAACTCACTAAGGTTAGAAAAGTGGAAACAATGCATCAAGGGTGTCTGTTGTCTATTCCACCAGTGTAGTCATATAGTTCATGGCACACTCGATCCAATGCTAATCACCCCTGGTAACTCTTACAACCTTCAACATCCACTGAAAGAGGGCAAGAATCCTACAAGAACAGTAACGTATCAGCCACGAAGTAACAACTGGAGGAGGACACAGAGAAGGCCAAAAGCCATCCTAGTGCTACAAATGTTGTCTGCAAGAGGGTGTCTTTGCATTTTTTTTCTTCTCCTTGGGAAGGTCTTTACTGTACTAGAAAGCTACTTCTCCAACAGTACAATACTGAAAAGCCAGTTCCAAGTATTGTACTCTTTACTGTCGAGGAGGGTAAGTAGCCTACAAGACACATGCATACAGAATGGTGTTACATCTTCAACAGTAAAAGTGGAGGACCAGGATCAGTTCTGCCAAAGCCAAGTATTCTCAACTTGACCATCCTTCCTACTGAAAAAACAAAAACTTGACCATCCTATTCCTAGTACATACAATGGCAGGAGGAAGTAGAAGAGCCAGTTCCAGTACTGTCTACAAGCAGGTGTCTTTATGTCCCTTTTTCCCATTGGAGTCTTTACTTTACTGTACCGACAAGCTACTTGTTCACTTTTCAGCTCTAAGCCACTGGAAACTTCTCAAGGAGCCACTCCTTTGACCAGTCGCAAGGAATGGACAAGGGGAGCTATGTGGCCCAAAAGTCCGACCAAAGAAGGTGATTGATCCCTCCTCCTCCCCTAACCAGGACACCCCACCTTTAAGTTAGGTTGGAAACACCAACCATCCCATCCAGCTTCCCATTGTCTTGCCAACAAAAAATAAAAATCTAGCTTCCCCTCTGGTTGTTGCCTACACGTGTGTGGCCTGCACTTTTTTTCTTCTTCAACAAGGTTCATCGTTTTATCAAAAATAAAGAAACAAAGTTCATCTTTTTTTTTATAGAAGGAACCAAGTTCATCTTGATTCACCACTTTCTAGCACAATGAAGAAGTTCATCTTCTCCTTGAAGTTAGCAAAGATAAGAAAAAGGATAGAGATCTCCACACTAAACATCGAATCCCTTCTTGGTACTTATATGTTAGATTAGCTAAATACTTAGATAAAATAAAATTCTTTGTTTTTTGGCAATGAAAAAACAAAACCCTTTAACTCTTGCTGTTGCACTTACAAGTCTCCATAAACTACTCCTTACAAGTACATAACTGTGTAGATTCAAATATTTGTCATGCAAGAGAAACAGCATTGAACATTTGATTTAAGAGTGTTTGTGCTTTATGTAACACAAATCATTCAATGGACCTACTCTTAGTAAATGCACTCATCCAGCCTCTCCTCCTTGATCCCTCCGCCTTGCCAGACCTCCTCCACCTCACCAGCTGCAAAAGATAAGCAATCCGCTTCCTCAACCTTAGGTTTCTAGACCTTTTTGAGTTCATGTGCTCCACAACGCTCCTCCCCACCTTCACCCCCTTACTACTTGTACTCTCATGAGCTGATGGCATTCTTACCATATCATTCTCACCACATTCCCATGATCCCCTGCCTTTGTCCTCAATCTTGATCGAAATAAAGGAATCTGCAACAAGTATAAAATCCAAGATTTTCAACCTCTTTTGTCTAGTTCAATGAAAAGAATATATAAAAGCCATACATAAAATGAAGACAATGAAAATTTGAAAAATAATATTTTACCTTCATGGCTGGTGGATGTGCTGCTGCTGTTAGTATCATGATGGAAGCTGTGGGACTTCCTGTGCCGGAACTCGAAGCGGTGGAGGAGGGATCCAAAAGCAAAGATCCTGGGGAGGGAGACTGAGGCATTCCTGAAAGAGAGGCTCTTGTGGGTTTTCTCTGGTAAGGGATGCTGGCCTTGCTCAGAGGCTAAGATGAGAAGCCTCCCTCTCAAACAGAAGGCACATACCCCCACAATCCTGACTCTAGGGTGGAAATAGCAATATGGGTTTTCTTCTCCCGTCTCCATTATGGTCTGGAACAGAGAAGAAGGGCAATGGAAGATTACTTTTCTATGACTCTGTCTTCTGACTTTTGAAAATGGCAGAGCGAGGAAGAGAGAGGGAAGAGGAAGAGGCAAGTGCCTTCTAAATTCTAATAAAGGCCTTTTATGTATGTTAGGTGAATATACAGTGTAATAAAGTTGCCTTTGTGAGGAGATCTGTATCATGTATCATATGCAGGGAAGAGTTAGAAATTCAAAATGGTAAACCAAGGCTTTCGGTATGTGTTTGTGTCAAGTGTCAACTAATTAGAAGGTGGGCTCCAGGGCTTTTAATGGGAAGTGTGGTTTTGAGGCAGCAAGGTCTGCATGTGTAGTTTATCTCATGTTTCGTGTTGAGGAGACGAGGTTGAAGAGTTGGGATCCCTTCCTCAATGGAAGGAGACTAAGGTGACAATTTAGATCCTGGACCAAGTCATTTGATGTAACCTTCCATTAAAGCCTAAGTATGTCCACTTTGAAATGGACCCAAGCAAGGACATGGTATAGTAGCCTCCTTTATATCGTGGACCCAATACAAAAATTTTGTGTTCGAGGTCATCTTGTGTTTCAATCTGTCCATTCCAATAATGAGTGGCTGGGTTCACTTGATGTCACTCATGGATTAGGGCATAGTTTGATGTTCTTCAGTGAAATACTACCCCCTCCGTTCCATAGTATGGTCCTAATGAAGGTTAGAAAATGAGCTGGTGTTAGTACATTTTGAAAAACCAAATAGGATTGTAAATTTGCAATATGGAACGGAGTATGTCGGCTCGCACTCAAGATAGCAAGTCACGATGGGGAAGGTTTCTATACCCACATGTGAGCATGGAATTGCGTATAAGGCAGTGCATTGGAGCGAGCATGCAACGAACAGTCCTGGGCGGGAGCGTATGTAGAATGAGTCTATTTTATTGCAGAAGCCTCGACCGGTGGATGACCGCTACTATTTGAAAAAAAAATGTTCATCTATGGATAAGTATATTCCTTAATGGTGTTAATGGCCCGAGTCGAGCCGAGCCGAGCTTTAGCCTGATTTGGTTTGAGCTTGAAATTTTAATTTAGAGTCAGCCAAGCCGAATCAAGTCGAGTCATTTTAGCTCGCAAGCTGGCTTAGTTTAGTTGAATTTGATTTTCATATCCACATTTTAGACTATGAATACTAGGAGGAGATACTATTATATATGTTCTAATGAGTTTGAAATCCATAGATGTTGAAAAATAGTCTTAATTCTCATGAGACACATTACCTATCTCATTCAAACACAAAGACTGATATAGTTGTCTATGAAAAAATAAAAAATGACATAAGATATAATAAAATTTGAGAATTAATTGGCATGAAATTTATATATAAAGTGTAATATATGTATGCACATATAGGAAAAATAATATACAAATGATGATTTTTAGTTTTTCTCGAGCTTCAAGTCAAGCCGGGCTGCCCAGAGTTATGATTGAGCTTGGCTTGACCAACCTCGAGCTCGAGTAGAACACAAGTCGAGTTGAGCTTTTAAATCGGCTTTAACACCTTTAGTTACCTTACTTGCAATTAATTCTTCTTGTCTAAGAACTTCTCTCAATTTTGCAGGTATAGAGTCATATCAAATGATTTTGTAACATCAACTCGTGTAACCACGAAATCCACAAATTTTCGCCCACACCCTTGATGTAGCAATCACGCCATCCTTGAGAAGTAGATCAAGTTACATAAAATATAGAGAGTAGCAACTTTCCTACTTAAAAAAGCATTTGAGGAGAACATATACTTATCTACAGCTTGAGTGACAGGATGGGGGAAAAGGGAAGATTTCATGGGCACAAAGAAATGTGATGGGAACAGACAAAGCAATACTCACATGGGATGAGGGCCATTCAATTTCATCCCCTAGGTACTTCTTGGTCATGTTCCAATCAGATAGCCGGACAGGTCCCCTTTTTGTCTGCTCCACGTTTCTAAGACCTACACCACTCATGTCCATTCTAGCAACTTCAGCCTGATTGGAGTTGAACTTGCACTATAATTTTACATTCTTGGTGTTTTCTTCTTCCTTTACAAGAGAGCTTGTTTCTCTAATCAAAACCAACAAACTTGTGAGCCATAGAACCCTCCTTTTCTATCATTTTGCATTTTTGAAAAGAAATAACTGCAATCATGGCTTATACAAATTCAAGTTGTTTGTGCCAGTTTACGGTTAACAAAAGATCCAAGGTTCTCAGTTTGGAGACTCCAAAAATGTCATTAAATTCCAGAGCAAATGCAACCGTTGTATCTGGTAAGAAGATCACAAAAGTGAGGATACTACTCCTTTCTCCTCTAAAGCTTTTAATCTGCTCATAAAGACGGAAAACAATGTGTACATGTGCCCTGCTTAATGAATATTCTTTATCTATAGGGGATATAGGTTGATCCAGGCACTTTATATGAACTGCTTGAAGTTCCAACAATGGAGTTATCAGCCTGTCAAAACAATAAAGTTAAAACGCAATGTCCAGATATTGTGCTCGTATGCAACTCCACATCAAGTCCGTAATCCCAAGCTGATCAATACATATTAGCAGATGTTAGCAATTACATGGTCGATTGATAGCGACAATGATGAACTTAATAAACACGTAATGAGTCCCTGGCCATTTGTTCTCTTTACACATAATTCCCACATATAAAGGATGAGAGGTTCACCACCCCGCAGTTTAGCCAGCCACCCCTCCTATACGCAGACGGTGGATATCTGCCGCTTGAAAATACAGGGATGGTCATGTAAAGGGGGTGGGCTGACTAAACCCCGTTGGTGAACTAGTCATCCATATATAAAGGGCTGAATTGACTTTAAGCAGCAGTACTATAAGTAGGCATATATGATACACAATGAAAGGATTTTTAGAGAGAAAAACAGAACTGTGGGAGAGTAACAAATTTATAGAATAAAATAAAAAATTATATGTTCTACAAGGCAATTTTACCAAAAAATTGGAGCTCATCACTTATACAAAACGACCTTGATTCTCATTGATACAACTTGGTAAGCTCTTCTGCAAAAGCTTTTCTAATAACCTCTCTCTTAAGCTTGAGAGCCGCAGTCACTAGACCAGTCTCAGGAGTCCACGGTTCAGACAGCAATTTGATCTTGGCAGGAATCTCAAACTTCTCCAACCTTGCAGCTTTTGCAGCCTATAATCGCATCAGAGAATTGTTGATATAAAATAGCAAGGTTTACAGTGTGCTACTATTTTAAATATACAAGAAGTGAACTAAATCTTTCAAAAAATAAAAAGGACTAGGACATAAAGTTTAAGAAGGCTGCCTGCAAGTAGAGCTTTTGAACTAGTATACCATGCGTACACTGTACATATATAATCAGTAGTCATAGTCATTGCATTATCAATACTGCTATATAAACAGAACTTTTCACAAGAACAAATTTCAACCAATATCAAAATAGTTAGTTTCATTTCTACCCCATTGTTACATGCATAGAGTTTTGATAAGTGCACTGGGCTCCCAGCACATTGTATCACATTTTCCTGTCGCTGGCTCCTTCTCCAGCATTAGTGATGGAAAAAAGCCCAGGTGGAGCCACCCGGACCTGAGAGACTCAACCCATCTGTTAAGTGCCTGTCATCTCCATGTTTTTGGAGCGTTCACCCATCTTCTTCTTCTCTTCCCCTTCCCTTCTATTAGTGTGTTAAAGCATTTTTGAACGCCCTCAAAACTGGGGGATAACAGGCTATTAACAGCCTGTGTGGAGTCGCCCTGGCCTGGACGACTCAACCCCAACCTTCATTTCATGCCTAATGTTGGAGAAGGTGCCGAGGATAGAAAAAACTGATCTGATGCAGTGGGAGTATCCAGCACACCACATCATGACTTCACATATGTATTCCTAAGTTTAAGGGGGAATAAAGTACTTTAGTGTGTCTGTACTTCTCATAATCATAATCATAATCAAGTAGCGCCTTTTCCCAACTATTTGGGGTCGGCGACACAGATCTTACTCCTCCATTCAGGCCTATTTTGGGCTACCTCTTTGTAAGAGATAGTAAAGTCAAATCCTTTTTTATTAACTCCATCCAAGTTCTCTTAGGTCTCCCTCTCCCTCTTCTTTACATGTATCTTCTTTGCATATGCCCATACCAACGCAACCTACATTCCCTCAGCTTCTCCCCTAAAGGAGCCACTCCTGAACTCTCACAAATATATTCATTTCTAATCCTATCTCTCCTAGTTATCCCACTCACCCACCTTAACATTCTCATTTCGGCTATATTCAATTTATCTATATGACTCCTTTTTGATGCCTAGCACTCCGCTCTATAGAGTATTGAAGGCCTAATGGCTGTCCTATAGAACTTGTTTTTAAGCCTTTTCGGAACACGCCTATCACACAACACTCCCGAGGCTGCCCTCCACTTTACCCACCTCACATTTATCCTATGCACCACATCACTATCAATATCCCCTTCTTTATGGATAATAGATCCTAAGTAACGGAATTGATCACACCTTGGCACTTCTTGCCCATCTATTTCAACTAAGGCTCTATCTATAGTTCTACCTTCCTTAAAATTAAATTCCAAAGGGAAATATCAAAGTGAAGATAACAATGTCTACGCCAGTCATCTCTATATTCCAAATACATGACCATGCCTTGACATTTTTCTAAAAGAACAATAATCTAATTTGACAAACTGCTTAGTTAAGATAAAGTAAGTCGTTTAACTCATTGAATTTAAACCTTCGGATCTGAGTAAGTAAACTCAAAATGAAATCATCTGGAACTCAAACACAAATCTAACCTTTACAAGTGAACCGATAACTTCTTTCACAGTTTCTTCTTTTTGGCATAATTCTGCAAAATCAGCAAAAGAGATTCCTTTCCTTGTAGCCCAGTTTTCTACTGTCTGAGATGAAGCAACTACAAGTGCCACGCAGAAACTGTGAAAGGGGTCGGCATGCAACATAATATTGTCCACATAGGGGCTCACAACGAGAGCAGCTTCCACCTGCAAATGGAAGAGAGTAACTATGTAAATAGAACAGGTTGCCACTGGACTCGAACTGATAGCCTAGATGGCTTTTACAAAGAGGGGCTGAGACACCACAAATTCATGAGTGTTTGACTAGGCTTAGTGAAGTTCAGGATAAAATAAAATATAGAATGGAGAAGAACAGAGAGAATTATACTACCTTTCCTAGAGAAACATACTCCCCGTGCTGAAGTTTCACTATGTCCTTTTTACGGTCAATAATCTCAAGGCAGCCATCAGGGTGAAATTGGCCTATGTCACCAGTGTAAAACCACCTCATACCCCTTTCGTCAACCTTCATTTGTTAAGGAATTAAAAGTCAGAAAGAGAAGTCAAAACAACAAGCTTTTAGATGAAACAAGTACTCAAGTGTGATGGAGAAAGAGAGGAAACAACCTTGTATACTTCCTGTGTTTTTTCTTCATTCCGGAAATAGCCAACTGTCACATTCGGACCACCTATAACTATCTCCCCACGTGGCATTGGCACGTCCTTGGTCAAGTATCCACCTTCCGGCCAATCAATCAACTGGACAAAGAAATATTTTGCATCAACGTGACAAAATCTATAAAGCAAACAAAATGTATCCATTCACCTGCCCTTTCTCTAGATTCACTCACAATTCAGATTCTTCACATTGGCATTGAAACAGAGTATCTTTTCATATATAAGAGCATAACAAAAAATAGGAGTGAATTTCAGCAATCATATATAATTTAAATAGTAATGTCTATATACTTCCCATTATTTTCTCGTTGCAAATTCTGAAATGTTTTTGTTTTTAGCACGATGAATTTAGGTACAGTGGGAAGAATATATTTATGTAATCTCTCTACTTCAACAATGAACTCCTCAAAGTTGGCAAGCAATCCCTATATGCACAGTGCCTATTTTTGAAGTGATGCCACTATGCTTCAAAAATACACTTAATGAGTGATTTCTTCATATCTTTTTCTTCCTTCCTATCTGAACATTCCTATGTTCTCGGCTCTATTGTTCAGCATTGACTCTTGGGATGCATCACCAACATCCATCATTTTCCACATAAGGCGTACTGGACTCAGCAGTCCTTCGGAGAATGGGTAACACAAACTATTGTACGGAAAGCACTATAAATTAGGCATGGCCTGTAATTTGTATTGAAGTTCATATACTAAAATCAAACATTGGCAAAGCAATATTTCTCTTTAGCATTGTATGTGCAAAAAATTGGGTTTCAAAATACTTTCTGAATACATTTTACTAGCTTCACGTTTAAGATGAATTTCCAAAGCTTGATCCATATCACAACAAAAAAACTGAAAATCAAGCAAAAATAGACAGACTTCTTACTTAGTAGTGTTCACGAGATTCTACAACAGTTTGTTTGAAAAACTGCATTGCAAGACATATAAGAAAAAGTTTTTATATCTAGTCCTTTCTCTAAAAGATTACAAACAATCTTACCTTAAGAAATGAACAAGGGAGAGGAGCACCAACACGACCAACAGATGTATCATCGTACTCAGAAAAGGTGCCACCAGCACAAGTCTCCGTGAGCCCATATCCTTGTCCAATTGGAGCCCTGAAAAATGACAATACGTTCTTTACCTACAGTTTCTCAAAAAAAAAAGATAATCCAACAGCAAGTAAATGATTTCTCTTCTTTCGTTTTGAAAAGAAGAAGGATCCGACAAATCTTATTCCTAAAGGTAGAAAATCCAGCACCATTTTATTCTTAAAGAAACATTAATTGCATACAAATTTTGGTAAAATAAAGGTAACCTATGGCATGCCACGAATAATTTATTTGTAATAAACATTACATGATTGCAACCATTAACATCAGTTTATGCCTCACAAAGTAACTACTCTAGAACTCTTTCAGTTATATTTACCCAAGGCAGATATTGATGAATCTTTGTGTATCTCCTGATAGAGGGGCTCCTCCAGAAAGAAGAAAACGGATATGTCCCCCTAAAACAGCTCGAACCTTTTTGAAAACAAGAATATTCCACAGGATCTTCTCTAGCCCCCATGCTCCAAACCAGCTACCATTCACTGCAGAAAGTCTGCGACTATATGCAGTATCAAATAATGCCTTTGAAAATCCACCCTTCTCGTCTACCTGGATAAATTAAAATTTTCAGTGTTTGAACAATGGGACATCATTTTAGATTTAAGTCAAACAAGAAAGAAACCAACCTTTTTCCGCACACCATCTCTGACACGATCAAGAATGGCTGGCACAGCAGTCATCAATGTGGGCCCTAACTCTGTTGCATCACCATTTGTACCCTTCTTAATTTTGTTGGACGTGTCAGTAAGAGTCAGAGGAGATCCATACCCTATTGCACTTCCAACTGCAGCCATTAAAATCTGCAATACAAGCAATTGGATGTTCCTCCTCTCAGTATAAAAGTAAAAACAATAGAACTATTACATAAGAAGGCTCAGGAGTGCAATTTGTACAATTTTATTTCGATGCCAGTTTTATGGAGCCAAAATGACTTGGGAACTGAATCATACCTCAGCTGCTAATTCAAGTATATGAGCAAGTGGTAGGTAAGCTAAATATATGTCTTTGCTGCCAAGGCCAGGAACAATTGTCATGACAGCAGAAACAGTAGCTAAGACATTTCCATGAGTCATCATAACACCCTGAAAAATGTTTAAAAATTTTACACTTCAAACCATATGAAAGCTACTCATCTAATTAGATTGTTAAAAATCCAAGTGCTTCAATGTGCTGATTGGAAAAACATAAGCGACATGTAAACCTTTCTAACAATATAAGAGCACCATCTTCCAAGCAACCACGTAATGTTATTACAAATTATGGAACTAGGTAAAAAGATATCTTAATACATTTCCCATTGGCATATCCTCGACTCGTAGATAAAAGTATAGTTTCAAACATCGCAAAAAAGTGGTCAATTCCTACACAAATTCACTTTGATTGGTCCACTACATAATTTCTGTAAATTTCATACTAACCTTGGGCATCCCAGTACTACCACTAGTGTACATTATAACCGCAATATCAGCTGAAAGGGGCAAATCTGCACCAGAAGGATTTTCCCGTCCAATCTTCTCAACATCACTAAATGGCACAAACATCCAGTTGCTGTTACTCATTGCCCCTGGAACTTCATTCGGATTACCTTCTGCATCTATGTAGATCACTCGCTTCACTGTATCAAGTTGCCCACTAATATCTACAAGCTTTTTTAGTTCTTTCTTTCCACAAATTACAGTTGATACCTCTGTCTGCACAAATTTTGGCAATGTAATTAAATAAGAAATCAGCATATAAGTCACAAATATAATTCGAAAGACAAATAATTTTGTGATAAAAAACGAAATCAGATTTTCTCAAGTTTTAATACAAGCCATTGGTTGCTATAAAACAATTATTGTAGAAGGAAACACTGCATATTTTTTTTCTCGTGAGCTCCCATCAATAACTTGACATACAAGTGGTCACAGCAAGAACAACACAAGAATAATTTAACCAGTATACAGTGAATGAATGTTCTAACAAGTGTTTGTGCAAAACACACCACTCATAATGGTGGCAGCTTTTAACCACATATAGTACAGCTTAATGCATATTAAAAGCAGCAGTAGGGATTCTACCTCATTCAAGGAGTGACAAAGGGCCTCCTCTCCCAGGGAAGAATATATGGTCACCACGGTAATATTGCGCCTAAAGCACGCCTATATAGAAACCACAAGAGAACTAACACTGTCAGGATTTAACCTTCATAAAAATACCTATTTGAGCAAGTATTTCTCCAACAAATTCTACCCAAATGTTATAGAAGGGTCTATCTCACTAACAGCAAACATCTAATGCAAGATACTCACCTGTAATGCAAGAAACCACTCTGCCTGTGTATCAGCAAATATGGCAGCACGTTCTCCCTTTCCATGGCCCAGTTTGACCAAACCAGATGAAAAATTCTTCACAATTTCGAAAGCTTCTCCATAGCTCAACCATTCATATAATCCCAAATGAAGCTTCTCAAAGGACTTTCCATCTTCACTGACTTCCACTGCTCTCTCAATCAGCTTACGCGAGCCAAGCAACGTCTTGCCCTCGTACTTTTTACATGACTCCTCAAACAGTTCTGCGAGTGTCAAGACTCCATCCCATGCAGTTTCCACAGGCGAGGCGAAACGATAATTCCGGATTGCATAACCTGCCTCTCCACCAACATCAATAGCTAAACCCCTCTTTTTGCCATTTTTTTTCTTGTGCAACATAAACGAGAATAAAAGTGGAACAACAACACCAAGTAGATACGGGTTCATCTCTTCTTTTATTAACAGAAAACTTCAAGCCAACAATTCAAACTGTAAAACTATTGCAACAACCCCTATGCAGACCTGCAAAAGGTATATAACAGTTTAGAATAAGTTGCGTATCAAGCAAAATTCAAATATGAAAAGGCAATAAATGAGTTATATGATTTTAAAACAGTGATGGCCTTTCCTAAAGAAGCAGAGTGTGATAAAAAAAGGAAACAGAATGCAACAAGCAAAACGTCAAATGACGAGGAAAACAGCATTGCTGATCTAAATTTCAATAGCATAAGTCGCCCAGGAATCCGAATACCAACAAAAAGAGGAAGAGTTTTGATAGCTAAATCACCATGGCAAGCAAAACAGGGCAAAAAGTAACAACAAATTAACCTTTTGAGTTCCATCTCAAGTTCAAACGCAGAACCCACATGACAGGATAAGTAGCTTTTGCAACACAAAAGGCAAAATCATTTACCAAAAAGGGCGAATTTGAACGCCAAACTGACCTGCAATACTGGGAGATTGCCTGCATTAGCAGTGGAGTGAAAAAGATGGAGTCTTTGTATATCCTTGCACGAACCAATGTAGGAAAGATGGGAAATAGAGAGGACGAGAGTGAGGGTTAGAGAAGAAGAAGAAGCAGAGGACAGAGCCAAGATCGGTGCGGATATTCCAAAGCTTATGAGGTTGGAGTTTCAGAATTTCTGAACAAGCCAATACCATTAAATGCTTTTTTTTTCTTTGTTATAATCTTAATTTTCATTGTACCAACTCTTTGTATTGCTAATGAGGGTTTTTTCTCTTTTTGAAATTTCATTAAAAAAATACCTTCAAATATGAAATTAAAAATTTAATCAAGCAAAAAAAAAAAGAAAATAATTGAGTCGTCTTAGTAATAATATGGCCCGGGACCATGTGTAGTTAAGATCATAAGCATGGTAGATTATTATTGGCAAATGTATTAATGAACTTTGGGAATGAATTTGGTGAATTAACTAATTGGTTTGGCAAGGATTTATAAAACTAACAAAAAATTATTGGGAAATATTGGTTTTCGACTAAAAAAACACGAACGAAATACTTTCATTCATCACATCCCACTGAAGCTAATGCATTATATTTAATAAACTTAATGGGAAATATTTGGTTTCGACTAAAAAATCATGAATTGAAATAGTTTCATTCATCAAATTTCCATAAAGATAATGCGTCAAATGTTGCCAACTTCGCCAAATTTGTCAATTAGCTTTTGTCAAATTATCTGTTGAATCAATAAATTCGTCTAACTAATCTGCAAAGTTTTCTCAATTAATTTACCCACCATCGAGTTATAGTGGCATAAAAACTTACTACTATGTTTCTTTGTATGAATTTTGTACCATTTTGATCCATATAAAATAAGAGTCAAATGTGGTATATAATCCATGTCACTGACTTCATATAGTTTGGGATAAGGCGTATGATGATGATGAATTTACCCACCATAGTCGACTTCTCAATAGCATTATGAACCTGAGAAGTTACTAGTGGCCATTCTTTAGTGCATTGTCTCACCGGTGGATGTTTTGCTACACTGTAGCATTCATGCTTTTTCCATATCCAATTGAAACACCTCAAGTCGTGTTTCACGTTAGATAAGGAAAAAATATGGATGCTACAGTAGATATGAAAAATCCACCCTAGATATTTGATTATAATCACGCCCCAAACGCCCCTTTACTTTGTATGCAGCAGAGAGGATTGACAGCGGGTTCCAGTGGTCTAAGAGGTCAGTTGCCCTGCCCCTTTTAGTGTTGGATCCTAAGGATTCAGACACCTCTCATTATCCGAAAAATAAAAAAGTTATACCATACATGAAATAGACATTAAATCCATATCTGTATCTTCGGCCCACATGAACGGAAGTACATGTGGCTGTGAAATGGAGTAGTTAAAATAATGTTGACACTAAAGATTTAACTATACAATCTAGTTACAACAACTAAAAATGCTCAGGGCGTGATGATAATATTTGGGCCCACATGAACGGAAGTATTTGTCAATTGTCACCGCGTGAATCTTGTGATTTGTGAATCAGACGGCAGCCATAGAGGTTCCAAAGAAAGGGGCCCATAGAGTTCCTTCTCTCCAAAGCCCACAATCTGCAGTTGAATTTTCATGGGCCTCCTCACTCGGTTCAAATGGGCCAACAAACAGAACCCAATAAATTTGAGTTCGTACGAACTTTCCATCTCCTCCTCCAGCGCGGCTTTTCGCTTGCACTTCCCTGCTCAGGCAAACCCGGCAAGCCCTGCCCTCCAATCCCCCCCGCTCCCTTGTTTGCCTTCCATTCCAGTTTCGAGGATCTTCTCCTCGCCGGGCATGAGGCACCCTCTTGTTTCTTTCTCTAGTTTGGTAGTTCACATGCACTTTTGCTTGGTTCGGCGATGAGGAAAGGCGAGACTTTTAGCTGTAGAAATGTAGATTTTTATTGGATGGTGAAAACCCCGACTACTGGGGGGAAGAAGAGCTTCCAAATTCACTTAAGTTGATCAAATGGAGCATCTAAAGAAGGATTTTCCTTTCTTTCCAGAGGGATCATCTAAAACAGGACGGAGGGAATATGATTCGATGGCTACTCTAAACTCCCTCAGGTCATTGCTAACAGATACCGTTGGCTTTCAAATGAACTAAAAATTGGCGGTATCTATTGAAATTGACCGGAGGGAGTATATTCGTATGAATACAGCTTTTTTTATACTTGTTGAAGCATTTGATTGATCTTGTAGTTCAATTTCGATGCTTAGAAAAATCGTTGTTTTTTTGCTTGTAGTGCATAAGGAAGGTGTTGTTTTTTTGTACAAATTGGACTCGCAATTTGAAAATACCGAGGGCCTCTATGGTGAGGGCCACTTCTGGGTTTTACTTGCTATTTAGATCAAATTACTTGGTTTTTCATTGATTCATGTGAGTTGCTGGGGAAGTGGGGATCGAGAGGATGTTGTTTGTCACTTTGTTGTAGTGTCTGAGTCATGGACTATGGCAAGGGGGAGAGAAGAGACCTCATTGAGAGAGTACTTTTCATATAGCTTATTAAAGATTGTAGATTTGTTTGAAACTGGTAATTTCAACTAAATTATTGTCAAATGCATTTTTCATGGGATGTAACTCAATGGTGATGTTTAAATATGTTTGTTGTTGTCATTGACATTTTCAAATGGTTTTTGGTATATAGGATTATTGCTGGAAGGGTTTTGAGCTAGCATCAATAGCCAAACGTTGTTTATTCTTTGCCAGAGTCATGGAAGTACAACAGAATGAAGATTCAGACATGAGTATTGAAGAAACACATGTTGACAGAGAAGGGCAACCACGTGTTGATGGAGAAGCTCAACCACAGGTTGATAGAGATGCGCAAAAAGATGTTGATGGAGGAGCATTCCCTCATACAACTGATGGTAACCTTCATGCAGTTGAAGACGATGGATTAACACCTAAGGTGGGCATGATATTTAAATCTCTTCAAGAAGCTCAGGACTATTATGATGAATACACTCGACGAGTGGGATTGGTATAATAAGGAGAAGCTCAAAATTTAGAGATGGTGGACAATTTGACTCAATTGTACTTGCTCGTAGCAGTGGGGGCATGCAAAGATCCAGGCCTGATGGTCCGTCACGAAGAGTGTGTCGAATAACGAAAACAAATTGCAAGTCTAAGATGGTTGTAAGGTTGCGCGATGATAAATTATTCCATGTGGGCTATCTTATTTTGGATCTCAATCATGAAGTTGATCCATCAAAAGTTGCATCCACGAAACCAAAAAAAGGTGATTTCCTAATACTATTAACAATTGCATGATTTTATTGTCACGAGTTGCATCATTTCTGTTTATTTCATAATGTGCATCAGATAAATCACATATTAAAGATAGTGTGCTGAAGTCAACACCGTGTTGAGATGGCCCATAGAAGTAGGTATAGTGTTTAGATGGGGTAGGAAAGGTTTGCTCGTGGTTGGTTTTTGGTCAATGAGAAAATATAACCTAAATAAGCTTTAGATGTCAGGTGAGGGTTGGAACGAGAGGATTGGTCATTGGCTGCAAGCGATGTTGTTGTGACCTCGTGGTCCTTCAAATTTTGTGCCATTTTTGTATGTCTGATCCTTGAATTTACTGACACATATATATTATTCCCTCTGTTCCATACTAATGGAACCATTTAGAAATATAGTGATTTTTCTTGAATGGTGGAACACAGTTAGGAGAATAGTTAATAGTGATTTTATTGAAAGGTGGAATCCACATTTAAGAAAATGGAAGGATTAAATTATGTATTCTGTTTTTCAGTTAGCGATACTTAAAATTGAGCCAAATGAAGCTAATAATATGGGACAGTTTTTTTTAAATCGAGTTATTGATAAGGGGCGGAGGGAGTATTGTATATGTGTCATTGACCTTGGATAATTAGTGTGTGGCTATGATGATGATGAATGATAGTTTCCTTCCCACTACAACAACCAGAGATTCACCTGTTAATGTTTTGGGTTTTTGATTGATTAGTGTTTGAAAGTTGACCGTGTAGTAAATTAGTGATTTTGCTTTTATGCATCTATAATATGGTCCCTAACATTTTCCATTCTTTTCATTTTAATTTTGGTAACAAATTTATAATCAGACTTTTAAGTCACTGATTAGCTAATGTCAAAACTTTAAATATGATAACAATTAACTTATACGGTGAAGGCACCGATCAAAAAAGAAAATTAATATGTTGAAGGCATAATTGTTCTTTTTAGAAAGGAACTTTAGTTTTCCATTTCTTATTAGCATTTTCTATTATCTATTTAAAATGATAAACTATGATGTTTGTTGTTGTTTAGTAGTTTCTGTTAGTTAAACTTCAAAAGAAGTACTGTAACACAAAAATTAACTGATATGAGGAAATAATTTTAATTCTCAAGTATATATGAGAAAAATGTGCATGTGCGACCGGTTGCATGTATATATGAGATCACACGGAGGAGCTTTGACAGAAAGGAACACAATCTAATGTAATAATTATCGAATTGAAATGAATTTGTTAAGTTGTATGTTTAGAAAATATAGATGAGCGACAAATATATAGTGTAAAATAAATGATGCATAAAGATGTGAAAAATGTAATTATTTCTTATTGTATTTTCTGCTTTTTCTTCCATTGTTTATTTTTAAATATGTTCAATTTCCGTATTGCTAATCATTTTCAATTTTTATTAAGAAGCTAGCTCTCGGTTTCTTCTGTGTCTCCTGATTCTTGAGTAAGAAGATGGGTTTCATTTTGTATGGCATTTCTTGTTACTATATTGGAAATGTGTTAGTAGTTTATATAGAAAGTAATGTATTCATAAAAACTTAAAACGAAGGAAATAAAATTTTGTTTCCATGTATGCACACCCTAGTAAATGTCGTATATTGATGAACACATAAGTTGAGTATGAATTGTCGATTAATTTAGGTATTACTCATAAACATGTATTTAGCATGTTTATTCTATACTAGTTAAACTGCACGTGCTATGAGGACTAAACACTCTACAGTACTATAAATTTCTACAATTAAAGTCTCCAATTATGGAAGCCTCATAAGAAGATTTTTCTCCAGCATAAGTAAATTTGGACACTTAAAATACCGTATCATAATCATAATCAAGTAGCGCCTTTTTCCAACTATTTGGGGTCATTTAAAATACCGTATAATTGTATCATATGTTTTCAACACTTATTTAGATATATCAAAAAATAAATGGGGTTTATGGTTATGTAGAAGGCCCATTCAATTAATTACATCCTTTAGTATCCAAATAATATGGAAAGAGATTTAATTGAGGGTGAATTGTTGGGATTTCTGATTTTAGGCAGATGCATAATTCAATTTGGTAAAAAAAAATTAGTCTCCTAATATGGAAAGCCTCTTAATTACTATAAATTTCTATTATTAAAGTCTCCAATTATGGAAGCCTCATAAGAAGATTTCTCTCCATCTTCATAAGAAGTAAACTTGGACACTTAAAAGTTCAGGATAATTGTATATTTGTATCCTCTTAATTTGTAATTATTTTTTATGTTTATTCTATATTGGTTGAGAATTCATATTCAACTAAGTATTCACCAGTATATCACATTTACTAAGGTGAGTCATAGATGGAAAACCAAATTTCAATTTCCTTCTTTTCGGATTTATGAATGCATTATTTTTGGTATAAATACTAACACATTTTCAAATTACTAAACCAGAAATGCATAAAATGGCATATAAAATAACACTCATCTTCTTACTCAAGAATCAGGAGACACTGTAGAAAATGAAATGGGCCTAGATTTGGAGGAACATTGTCCTAGTGATTATCCAGTATCCCGCTTGGTCTCACTCCACCCTACACTGTGGGACCTACGTTTTTTTGCTTAAGTTAAGCTGCTAGGTGATGCACACTTCACTGTTTAGTTTTCCCTATCCATTCTTTTCATCCCATTTTTTACTGGGATGGATCTTGACTCCTCTATTAATTATCCTGTATCTTAAAAAATGTCTAAGGACCTCTCCACGATTTAAAAGATATCCTCTGCTCTTATTGGTATTGGATGCCCTGCACATATTTTTGCACCTGAATCCTTTCTTTACCAAGGCTTCCTGACGTCTGGACAGTTTGCTGGTTATTTGCGGATTCTCACTCATCATACCGAGCCTGCTAAGCTTGAGCATATAATGGAGGCTGCCATTGCAAATCGTGTGATTGTTACCATCCAGAGCATGACGTTTGCACATCTCATGAACTTTCTTAGCTGGTTGAAAACACCACATGGCCGAGAAGCCATGGGATCTGCCATAAATGACAAGAAAGTAGTAAAACGAGGGAAATATACCATGTTCTCCTCTAATCAAATTTCAGAACTTAAGGCTTTTGACGCATTTTTGGATGACTATGTGGCTACTCTCAAAGGACAAAGGGAGAAAATGGAGTGTGCCATACAAGAAATCACTCCTCAAATACAGCAGGAGGACAGTTTTGAATCTGGTATGGCTAACTATTGGAATCAATTTCAACCAGTCTCTGCATTCTCACCACTTGTCGTGCAAACTATCAACCAGCGGTGCTGGGATCGCAGGTGTGCACAGACAGAGGTTGCAAGTGAAGCTCCTCCTATCCTCACCTTCTCTACTATGGATAAGGCCATTGAACTGTTCAGCAATGAGGTCAGGAGGGAGCATATTCTCCAGTTCATCCAGCAGGGTGAGAGCATGCAGAAGATTCAGGCATGAAAGACTCCAAAATATGTTTTTTAAACAGTCTGGAGATGAAAAGTCAGCCTCTCACTTGCGCCATATGCTGGAGGCAATGAGTGTGACTGAAGCTTCAGATTTTTGGAATTGGGTGGCATGGTGACGCCAGATTTCTCTCTTCGTAGCTGTCCAAAGTCCAAACTCAGAAGCTACCCCAGGATATTCTCCTGAGTCATGTCATGTGAAATGGGGTGAATGGCTTGACAATAGGGCAGCCTTTTGAATTGTAGTGGTGAGCGGATGTAGTCTATTAACTTGAAGGGCTGAGGTATCTATATTTAACTTGGTGAGCGGATGTCGTCTATTAACTTGTAGTGGTGAGCGGAATATGAAATCAGATAATTGCACAATGTGAACAAGAGTTGCACCCCCTAGATTCTAATATCTTGACGAAATTGGTCAAACGGTCAAGTAAAAATTAAATTGATCAAAAGCAAAGCAAAGCAAAACAAAACAACATACATGATAGGATTGATGTAGAAAATGTTCCTCCACCTTTAGTTTATAAATTCGGTTAAGCTTCTATTCACCCCTGAATTTATTAAACAAACAAACTATGATTCAGTGGACACTCAATAAAAAAAACATGATTCGGGGGTTTTGGGGTTTTCTTAAATCCTCAATTTTAACACCCCCTATGTGAATTTGTACCAACCAGGATCGACCTGATGCTTCATTGCTCCTGTCAAGTGGAAGGATATACCGGATCATATTCCACTTTCCCTCGTGTCAAGTTTTTTTGCACCCACGTGTTGATATCCAAGATCGATGGCACATAGGCATAAATCCCATGTGGCACACCACGCGCGTCGTATAATTTCTCCCTCAAAAGAAATGACGATTTTCATGGGCCAGACAGACTCCAGAGTCCATGGCCCCGCTAGCAGTCTGGGCCCCATCTCCAGGCCTTTGGCGGAAGGTTGGCGCACACTGCTTCTGGAGCACAAAAAAACACTCCAGAATCTAAGTCGGCGTAGCCTACAAAAAGCTTCTAGAATTCCCCCCTGATCTCCCTCCACAGCATCGCCGGTGGTGGCTCTCCGACCAACAACCACCGCCTCCTCCGCCGTCCTCCATGGCCCTCCTCATCACCCCGACCACCCCGTCTCCCCTCCTCGCGGCCCTCTCCCCCTTCCCCAACCCGAACAACCTCCCCCCCCCTCTGCCACACCTCCTTCCTCCCCCTCCCCTCCCCCTTATCCCCCACCCCCCTTCATCGGATTTGCGTCTCAATCTCAGCTTCCCTCGCCCCTCCTCCACCCATCCCATCCACCAAGTCCAATTCACTCGCCGGCTCCACCCGCACCGTCGCCACCATCGTCGGCACCGCCTTCGCCCTCTCCAAGCTCTTCCTCCATTCCCTAGCCGCCCGCCTCGCCGCCTCCGGCGTGTTACCCACTACGGATCATCTCTGCTGCTTACAGCGGGATTTCTTTGCCACGGCGGGGCCGCTGTTCTTCGCGCGCCGCCCCAGCGGGTATCTTAATACTCCGCTGACAGTTGTTGCCGCCGGGATGTCCAAATGGTTGGATATTTACAGTGGGGTTCTTATGGTGAGGGTGCTGCTCAGCTGGTTCCCCAACATTCCCTGGGACCGGCAGCCCTTGTCGGCGATTAGGGACTTGTGCGACCCTTATTTGAATTTGTTCAGGAATATTATCCCGCCGATCTTCGACACCTTGGACGTAAGCCCGCTTCTCGCCTTTGCCGTCTTGGGGTGCCTCGGGTCGATTCTCAGTAGCAGCAGGGCGCCATATTGAGGCAATTGCGGTTGCAGCAGGGAAAGCGGATCTGTACGATAAAAAAGATTTTGCAAAGAAAGATTAAGGGTTTGTTTCCTATACAATATGTTTTAACTGCCATCCATAGATTTTATTCTAAGTGCTTTCAATAGTCAGATTATGGATGGAAAAGGAAACTTATGTGCTTAATTAGGAAGTTTTGGGTCACTGTAATGGAACTTGGAAGTGTTACCAGGTATATACAGATGTTTAGTTTTATAAATGGACGTATCAAAGTTTTGTAGACTTCGATGTGGTGATCCTCGATTCCCGATGGCACTACTATTTTTCCTGGACATCAATTTCAACTTTTTTGAAGGTAAGGTGTGTGTCTTACATCAGGAATATGTGAAATGAATGATGGATTATTAGTAAGTTGAAGTAGCATACGATGGGAAGCTTTTAAAGCTTTAAGATTTAACTTTGAAACCCTTCTAAAGCCAATTTTAAATCGTAACTTAGTCTAGGATCTCTGCTAGTTGGCTTCATGTGATGGATAACTGTAAATTGTTGTTGCTGAGGGAAGCTAATTAAGTTTACAATGCAAATGTTGTTATGCTAGTGTATTAAACTACTGGCAACCTAATGGGGTATTGTTTTCTTATGAGACTACGGATTGCTTCACACTATTTGCAACTGTAGCTTGCACATCTTCTATCTACCCTCGTAAATTAAGTCTAAATTACTTTTTATACCTCTCAAATGTTTGCTTAGCATGTAATATAACTAGGAAGGCCTAAATAGGAATATAATTGAGGTCATCTTAGTCTCATAAAAGGTTTTGCTGTCTGTAAGACTGTGATGGCATAAACAGTGTCAAGTGTAGTACCTGCATTTTGGCTTTGGTGCTTGACTATGTTGCTTCAATGAGGACTGTGAAGTGCAGTTCTTCTGATTCCACCGTACAATAATTACCTGTGTTTTATATCTGTTGAGAACTTACAGATAAAAATCGAGAACTAATTTTGACCCATTTATTACACATTTATAGTTCTCCCTATTAGCTTAGGCTTTTAGGACGCAATGGTTATTTAACTGAGTATGAGAGTGGGAGGTCCTGGAAGTTCAATTTGCGCTGAAGACAATATCCTTATTACCCCTTGTGTTTGTGTTTTTTTGGGAACTAATTGAATCTGAGCTTGAGTTCTTAGTTTAATCTTCATTTTTTCTGGAAGTAAAATTTAAAAGTTGATCATTAACTTGAACTGAGGTGGTTATAACTGTACATGCCTTGTGTCTTTTATGTTGCTAAACATTACTTTTGGTTATATGTGTAAATATGCACACGGTATATCTACTTACATTATGATTCCAAGAACTGAATGGATGACATTATGTATTGAAATATTTGGCATTAGTGTCTGTATAAATGTTTATTCCCTTCCCGTGACAGGCTAAGTGTCTTTGTTTAACTAACGTGGTATGAGAACCTATAAAAAATAGTGCCTCTGTTGGGTTTTTTTCGTGGATAGGTGGTGTGGGGGAATTGCTTTTTGGATAACTTGGATTATTTCCTGTCTCCTTTAAGTTCGTATGATAACATGGTTTGTTTACATTATGACAACTAAATTTGCTCATCTGACACATAAATCAAAGGTGTATAGATTTTTTATGGCTGTCGGGACTATCATAATTAATTTCTTGTATATCTTATGTTTATCAATAATACATGCTTCAACATTCTTTTGCTGTTATGAACGGCATAAGTCTGCTTACGAATTGTTTGTGGTGCTTTATTTTGGTGGTGACTGATGAAAAACATCTGGGAAAATTTATGGAGGGTTTTGCATTTTATAGTAGTTGCTCGTTTGTAATTATTTTACGAGGTTGAAATGAAATGTAGAAGGTGCTTTTATAGGATTGCTCTGCTTTGTAATTTTGGCAAATGAGAACTCATATTTTAGAATACGGCTTAGTGAATGGCTCCCAAGACGTACCATATTTTAAAAATGCATGAATACAGTTAGAAGAGTTAAGATAGTTCTGGAAGGAGAAAATTTCTACGCCCGGTTTTTAAATATATAAAAAAAAAATGGGGTGACAGCGGAAGTTTTTGTTACATCTTCTGATCCCTGCCTCTGTGCTATGTTTTCTTCTCTATGCTGTTTCTAGCTGTTATTGGGTGTTGTAGAAATCGCTATTTGGTGAGTTCATCTGTTGTCCTGTGCAATCCACACTGACCTGCTTGATCTGTGGAATACAAAAAAATTTATTTAAACTTTGGACGGTTTAGAATTGCAGATTTTAGATCTGTCAAATGGGGCTAGTGAGATTGGGATAGAGCATGTACTTTTTGAAGCCCTGAGCAGGCTGAGCTTGTTTCCTGCCTAATTTTTCTCTATTATTGGAGATCTAAGTTCAGATTACAAGAACCAAAAGAGAAGACATTAGCTACTATATTTGGTGTTCTGTGGAGAAGTTACAAATTACAAGTTTCACTGTTATAAATATGTTGAGGTACAACCCATTTCATTTCTTTCCATGGAAGCCCTTTCTTTTGCTTACTTTGCGTCTCCCGAAGAGGATTACTTTTTTTTTTATACCCAGGAGTATGCTTACTTTCTCTGACATTAAAGAATTCAAGCTCTTTTAAAGTGAAGTATGTTGTGGTGGTGCTGCAATAATATTATGATGCTCATAGTAATCAATCTAATACATCTTGAAATTACCCTGCATTTGGTGAAAAATTTGCAGAGTTTAGCCATGTTGGGTTTTCTGATGTTGGAGACAGAGACAAGGATAGTAGCCGTCCTTTTAGAGAAGTGCAGTCACAAGCTAAAATCCTAGTCTCTTTGGTAGCCAATTTGATCGACTGTAACAGCTCTGTGTAATTATCGTAAAGGTAATACACAGTATTGGCTTTTATAAGTCTCCCTTTTAATGCTAGATTTCCTGTCAAAAAGAACAAGCAAGTGTCACCCTTATACTTCTAACACTAGTTAGGACGTGCTCCAACACATTACCCAACTTAAATTTCAGGTTGCCGGCCCTTGGTTTCGCTACTGCTTATATGATTTAGGCTCAGTATTGGCACGAATTATGGATTCGTCATTGTGAGACAGTCAAAAGCGGCAAGAGAGTATAAGTTGTGTGATAGATTGCAATCTTTATCCACATCTGTATGTAAACCATAATGTTTTACACAAATTTCTCAAAATCTTGTGGCTTTCCTCTCACAAATTCATTCGCCTTAAGGGCATATATGAATGGACTGTACTCGGTAACCATTCTTTTTTAACCTTCAGTGTTTTTTTCATTCATGAGAAAAGTGCATTTTCATTACATTAGTGGCTGCAGCAATAGCGGGGAGTGCGAACTAATTGTCTAAAAAAGCCACATATGGAATCCCTTGCATTCACCAACGAACTGTGCTAAGCCGAACTCCCTGTAACGCAGCAACTACCTGCATGATTATTAACTGAAGTTACATTGGCGCAGAAACAATGTCTAGAAAAGATAAATTGAACTAGTTACATAATTTGTGAGAGAAGGGAAGTCTTTCACATTTTTAGAATACATAATTGGCAAACTTTTTGTTTTTATAATAAATTACTGCCAAGATATCAAAGACTCCGTCTGTCCGTCATGAATAGTCCCATTTGGTTTCCAAAATAATCTATTTGAGTTGATTGTGGAAAGCCAATTGCGACTGTTGAAATGGGATGGAGATAGTCATCGCTTTGTAAATATAGGACTTAATTTTTTTCAAATGGCTTATGGAGTAAGTGTACTATACGTATTAGGAAATAAGCAGATGAGGTAAGTAATTTAAGTTCCAAACTGGTGTGGCAATGAAAAATTTATACTTGCCTCGCTCATTGTAGTATGATGATCAAGGTTATTCTTAAGGCATAGCAATGCAGCTGCTGCTATATACTTGATCTCATCAGCTTCACATACATCTGTCAGCCTCAAATCCATTATCAGGCCAAGCGAACCATCGTCCAGAAGTGGCATCACCTGTTATAGATTGAATAAGCATCAATGATTGAATAAACATTAATGGGAAGATTAGTTAATGCATGGGTAAAATACGGGAGATTAAGCAATTGTTGTGCATCGCAAGCATGTTTAGTTTGTTTTGCTTCCTGAAATAATACTAGAATTATTTTTCCTTTAGGAAACTAAAATTTTCATATCATGCTATCAAATATAGGCAACACAAGATTTCAACTTCATGAAAATAGAAAACATATTGACATTAACATTTTAAAACCTTCCCACAATGCTAACTGATTAATTGTCTATCTTTCGAACCTACCCTTTCTGTTATGTAATTATCTGAAAAGGTATTCAACTCGAGAGATCCATGGCCAGTTATAAGCTCAACAAGTAAAAGACCGTACGCACGAATATCAAACGACTTTAGCTCCTCTTCCATAACATCTGTATGTCTTCAGTACATAGAAAGCATGGCGAAAGTTATACAAATGAAACATGCGTGGAGCAAATAACGGAGAAAATATCCCATTGGCACAATGTGGGTGTGTGAGTCTTATCTATCAAAACAAGTGTAGAAAAATGATTATTTATCATCACCTGATTGAATTTTCCATGGATGAACTTTCATAATCATTCTTGAGCCACTTAGCTGAACTGAAGTTGGTAAGCTGCCAAGATTGCTTAAGCCAGGTCTCAGTTTTACATTTGATACTTAATTTCATAAATAAAAGAATTGCTTAGTCCTTTTACCAATACGGAATGAGAGGGAGTTATGTAAATGCAAGATGAGCGGATAAAACGATGCACAATGGGCCCTCCAATACACTCCTCATGCATATACCGGAGGCAGCAACCAATTTCTATTGCAATTTTGCGCCTTGCTTTCCATGATAAATGTTTAGCTGTCTCATCACCTGTATTTTTTTGAAGTTAAGTTTGCAGAAAAAGAGATTTCATACCAGATAAATTTTGTAGCAATGTTCATTATTTCAAATAATATCAGATGGAAGATGACTATATTTATATTTCATGTTTAACCATCATCTGATGACGCCAATCCACATAATTGGAAAGGTGTATGACTAAGATGGTATTCAACTTTCATCTCATTGTCTACTCTTAAAGGGTTGTGTAAGGAATGGATTTTGCACCATCATTTTTATTCTGATAATAGTCAGATACGGTATAAAACCCATGCTCCCGAGCCCAGATAGCTGGGATAAGGTGTATGATGATGACAATGATGATGATTATGGTGATGATAATGAGAAATAAGACACTTGAATCTTTGGCCTGATGCCAACTCAGACATATATTTGGCATTTCTAGCTTGGCCTCTTTTTACAGAATTTTGAGCATAAATCACCAGTTTAATTTGAGGCCAGTTAAATGGCAAATGAAAAATTAACTGAAGTACTTTACATTTAGATCTTTTTATTTCCATTAGATGAACCAGTTAACGCCTGACTATTGTGTGAATCCAGCTAAATTTAGAGCTTAGCCTGATTTATAGTGCATGTACCATATGAATAAACAGGATAGTTATGTGAACAAATTGTATATTATGATGAATCAGTCAAAACTATGTACCATGTTGTGAACTATATACTGTTTGTGCTTGATATCATAATCCAATAAGCTCGTCCCATCTAGCCAAGTCAGGTTGTCTTATGATGAGATGTGAAATATCGTGTCAAGAATATGTACCATATTGTGTCCTTCTATAGTTAACTAACATGGTGCACGCTCCTGATCCTACATGGGTCCTTGCAGCCCATGCAACTATATTTGTTCAGGATAGCCAGCTTCACGAACTGTTCTGTTTGATGACCTTAATTATTGACACACTATTTTCACCATCCTTGCATATTTATGTGTTTGCAGCAATATTTGGTAGAATAGCAGTCATGAATATGTTTAGATAGTGAATGGACATTCAAACGTTTCCTAAAGAAGCATCAAATAAATAAAAAATTGAGTCAGAAAAAGTTATGTATTTATTTCTATAAAAAGGGAAAGATCGATGCACTTACATTGCAAGTGTGCTTTTAGAGAACCATAGCCTGGATGGTCTATTAAAATAAACAATGAATCGTCTGTACAGCAGTAGCCAACAAGATTCAAAATTTTGCGATGGCGGACCCTAACAAGGATTTCGAGCTCAGAGTAGAATCTTTCGTCATCACCAGGGTAACATTTGACTATAAGAGGAGACTCTAGAAGTGTACCTTGGTACACTTTCATATTCTCCCTTTCACAAATAAGGCTTTCTTCAGAGAAGCCACTTGTTATACTTGCAACTTCTTCAATAGTAAAACTTCGAGGAAAGCTGGGCTGCCTGGAAAGAGGGATCCAGTGAGGATTTGGTGTTGATATGCACGATATACTTTCTTCTGTAGTACTAATATCCTCCGTGCTGTACAGGCCCTCTGGTCCAGTAACTGAAGGAAATTCGCCAGATTTCATGGATCCCCCCTTATGGTTGTCACTTTCTGTAGCCAATGAGGGTATTATCGTTGCTAATTTTCTGCCCTTCAATGCAGCAACACTGCAGCCAACATGAGCATATATGCATACCCTGTCTTTCTTAAAACGACTGGCAGAAGAGAAAATGGGGAAAAGAAGAGAGAAGGATCAGAATCCGAAACAGTTTGATGAATAATATAACATTGGAAAAGATTGTCTCCATTTTACTGTTCAATATCTTCTCCAACAGGTAACAGAAGGACAGAAAATCATTTCTGTAAACAGACACCTCAAAACTAAAAAAGCAATTTTTTGAATTACAAGTGAATTGAATCTTCCAGGAGGTCTAGCGAATGCTAGCTTTCGAGTTGATAATTCCAATTAGTCAGCCAGACCATAAAAAAAGTTGTACACATGTTGTCAAAGAGGTTTTAGCAAGAAATATGAAGTTCATATGATAGATGTTGAAATTAATGCATGTTGAGATGATGAGTATAACTTGTTGGCATCTTGACTTGCAAAGTGAACACTAATTGTTTATCAGTATGATGAGCTGAATAAAATGATCACCTCTCTAATACAATCCATCGAGTATTTGTGTTACGGGCCTCTTCAACAGTTATTGTCTTAGGAGAATAACCGGCAGCCAGCTTCAACTCTAACTTCACCTGCATTTGAACAATTTTTCCATCTTATGAAGTGCAAAAATATTGAATAGTCTCAATTAAGGCAGTGGTGACCCACCTCATTTCTCTTGCACTGCCGATAGAAGGGCTGTAATGTGCTCTGAAATTCTTCTTGTTTCCTCACTATATCGTCTTCTAGCATTTTAGAAGACATGTCTGATGGTGCTGAGAAGTCTAATTTCTCCCCTGTTTGTTTCATCATTGCGTTCAAAGTAGAATAAACAAAACAAGCAGAATTATCAGAAAATAAATTAACTCCATCTTAATCTCTCCGGAAAATATCAATTTCATCAATTTGATCTGGGAAACATGTGCAAAATGCTCAACTACACAGAAGAAGAAACAAGTGAAGTTACATATAGCGGAGATGCCGCCGATCCCGAAGAAAGGGAAACAAGATGGCTTCTTCCCAAACTCGCAAAGAACACCGAGAACAACGACAGTGTCCTTGGGTCTGACAACATTTTCAAGCGCCCAGGAGAGGGCGTCGGTATTGATCCGGCTTCGATCGGCATCCATGACCACAATCACACTCTCCCTCGACCCAGCAGAAGAGGAGGAAGCCGACGGCGCAGGCGCCGATGCAGATGCCGAACCCGGCTCCATCTTTCGATATCTCTCCCGTTAGACAAGGGTTTCTGGAGGACTATGGGAGGCAAAAGAAGAAGCCAAACCCCTTGCCAGTCCGGGAAGAAGAGGTCTGTGATTGGTGGGAAGTAATAGTGGATCATGGCCACCAGGATTCATAGCTCAATCCGCCAGTGAAAGCAAGAAATGGGAGGATTAAAAACAAGGAATTGGGAGGAGGATTTCAATGGAAAACGTGGCTTCCTAAGGTCGGTAACACCAAGACTGGGAACTAGAAGGATATTTTGCCGGGAAAATTTAAAATACAGTTGGCGGGTACGAGGTCGGGGCCCCACTTAGATGGCATAACCTGAATAGGGCCAATTGCGTGAAGGATTAGTGAGTTAAGTGAGAATTCAGCGTAACATTGAATTGATAAGGGATAATTAATTTGGAAAGACTCCCAACTTGTGAATTTGAATCCCTCATTCTCTGAGGTGGAGAAACTGAATTCATTCCTTGATGTTAATTTGAGTGGGATTCGTGCAATCCCTTTGTAAGTATGTTACCCCCTATTGTCACAGGTGTTCACAATCACTGATATTGTTTACACGCCTAAAGGGCTGTTTGGTTCGTGATTAATCCAAAATATCTACAGTGAAAAATCCACTTTCACTATTTATTCCGGATTTTTCACTGTAGATGTCTAAAACACGTCTTGAGGTCTTTCAACTGAAAGTGAAATAAAAATAGAAAATGAATAGTGAAGTGAAATATCCACTTTCTATCACGTCCCAAACGGAAATCTAATACCCGTGTTACCGTGTATCCGCATTTCTGTCTCACTACCCTCTCTTAAGGAGAGCCGTTGAATTTAAGTTGGAAAAGTCTATTCAAAAGCATCAACCTAGCAGTAATCAAACAAATAAGCAACTTATCTTGTTTCTATAACAAACCCGGGATGACCATTTTTTAGTTTGTCAATTTTGCCCTCGTATGCCCAATGGAAATTCATTCCAAACAGTGGATCTTCAATGTGGTATTACTTATTTGGTGGGGTTAGTGCATGAAAAATGATTTAATTAAGGGGACTAATTAACAAAATCATCATCATCATGGATTATATACCGTGTTTGACTCTTAGCGAAATTATAATGGTACAAAATCTATACAAAGAAATATAGTGGCGAGTTTTTACGCCAGATGCCCTTCCTAATGCAACATTATAAAGAGGAGACAATGTTAAGAATATTCAATATCATCATATTCATCGTACACCTTTCTAAATATGTGGATTTGCTTCGTGGCCTGAAGGTTACACATGAAATATTAATATAGCCATTTTCCAAAGATGGTAACAATGAAAACTAATATGCTTTTACATGGGAACATGGCATTAGAATAATTAATAAAATACGAAGTGCTAAAGCTACACATCTTTTGGTTTCCTACCTTCCAAAATTTCGTCCTCGTCGGCTCATTTTCTACCACGTGTCCAAACTTAAACCCGCTTAACGGCGTGACCGACCCAAACTGAACCGGGTTTTTTTGATGGGTTTCTTGAAGAACAGCTCTTAGATCTGCAGTGAGAAACTCAATTTTCCTACAATTTCAAATTTCTCCATCGACTACTTTCTGCAATTGCTAAAAGACAAAAGAAACTTCTTCATAGAGTTGATTCCTAAATGGCTAAATCTGTCAAGTTATTAATTTCGAATTTTTCTTCTTTGATTACTGTGTCTACGACTCTCTTACCACATATTCTTTGACTTGCATCTGCTTGGGATATATGGGATACGTTGGAAGCTCGGTTTACCTCGTTATTTCGGTCCCATGTTATTAATATGTATGAAGGGTGAATCCCAGAATCATAAGTTGGGTCTTCATGAATGATTTTTTGCATCGATAAATTGAAGAAGTTGTCTGATTATTTAAGTTCAGTGGGATTACCATTACTTAATGAAGAGTTGATTGTAGCTACTTTTAGTGGATTACCAGTTTCTTACAATGCTTTCAAGACAGCTATTAGAACTCGTGGTTTAACTATATCTGAAAATGATCTGAGTATTCGTGATCATTTCTACTGGAGTTGTGGAATGATCATTTGTAGCTACTTTGATACAAATGATCTGTATCAAAGCAGTCTTCGTATGTCGAAGTAGCCAAAAGTAGAATGATCATTTGTACTTCAGCATAGACTGTTATTATTAGTTTACTACTCGTAGGATGAGAGCTAAGACTTCAGTAGCAAGAACATTCACTGTGTCTTATTTGAGATGTTGTTGTTATATATCTGAACCTCTTGAGAAGGTTGCCTGCCTTTGTTTAATTTTAAAACTTTCTTACATAGGAAAAGTTTTCCATTGTAAAATACTTAGAACAATGGCTTATAAAGCAAATAGGACTAGATTATGGAACGGAGGAAATAACTTTTTTATCTAGATTTACAAGTGTAAAGTGATTCAGGATCTGATTGAGGATTTTTAAGCGAGCCTTCGCATTGTTTAATCCGGGGGAACATGCGAATGCTTGAGTGAATTGTATGATGTAATTGATTTGTTTCTGAAACAAATGAAACTATGATCTAAGGACGATTGAAAATGACTTGTTAATCAGCCGGAGACAATTTTAAAGCAGCATGATCCAAGGATCATATTTCTTTGTATAGAGCGCTTAGGAAATTGGATATATCCTTTTCCCTAAGAAGATGGCGGTTTTAAATCCACCAAGAGCTTGAGCATTAATTTAATGTAAGGTTATTTTTTATGATAAGCTATATATATTAGCATGAATGTCTTATCCTCTCTTTTAAATTATGTGTATCATACTTTTAGCTTTGTAAAGAGATCTTTCACAATCCTCTTAAGCAGAATTTAATGAATGCTTCACTTACAACAGTGTGAACTAGTTTCAATGCTAGTTCTCGGTGCTGAAATAACAGTATATATTTTATCCAAAACAGCTAATAACTCTTGGTGGATTCGAGCAACCACCTTCTTGGGATGAAATCCCAAATGCTCTGCCACTTGAGCTAAAGAGTGTTCAAGAGTTTATTTGAAAAAAGAGTTCCTGTTTTACAATGAGACAAATCCTATAATTTCGGCTGTAGAAAACAACCAAATTAGTGATAGTATACACTTACGACGTCGTGTGGAAGGGGGATGAACCAAATGTATAAAATTGAACAAGTAACCAAAGAGAAGAAAGTGTTTAAAGAACCAGGAATCCACCAGATTGACTTGAATTCACGGATTTATTTCACAACTGTTGAATCGACAACAGGAGAAAGTCTCATCGCCATGGGAGACCAGACTTGAATCCATCGCATTTTAGCAGAGAAACTCTTTTACAAGAAATGATTTTGCCAACAGATAGTTCCCATCCCTAATTTCCCGAATTTATACTCTTGTCAAATTTTCCACAGTATTACAAAAGTGCCACTAATTAGACTGACGACCAGAAGCCAAAGTGAATTTCCAAATTTAACCAACCAGCCTTTTCAGTTGTGGATGAAAACCTGCTCAGTGATTTTGCTGTACATCAACTTTCCAGCTCCAGTGGAAGTCTTAAATTGAAAATTGTGGATCTTCAATTCTGCTAGGCTTCTATCTGAAGACAAGGATCAAATAAAGAACCTTTCTACTTGAGAAATTGGCTTTTAATATCAATTACAGCTGCTGCCTACCAAAAATTGGATTGGTCTTTCATATGTTCTTTCAGATTCCTGCAAATTGAACAATATGGAAGCACATGTCTTTTCACATTTCTCCAAACTGAACAATATTTGAGCATATATTCTTTCAGATCCTTGCAGAATGAACAAATTTAAAATAACCACATAATATGTTGCATCCAGTAATTTCTACACAAGCCATTGCAACGCTGTACATGACATTCCCACCTTGAAATCCTGCACAGGTTGGGAGGATGAAGGAGAATTAAATTAAAAAATGATAAAGATAAGGTAGTATTAGAGTTTGGGACCTCATACTGGTCGTCTGAAACAGATTAATGGACATTAATCTCTTTAGTAGGTGGCCCCATTTTCAGTTTCTTATTTTCTCCTTGATGTATTTCTTCGTGCACGAACTGTCAGCAATAATAGCAGCTAAAATATGGACCATCTAGTTCCCTCCAATAAGAAAAGAAACAAATTTGCCCTCAACCAACTCCACACATCAAAGTTCATGCACCACATCAACTTGGACAATTTCACCATGCATATTAATTTTGTCTCTATCTACACCTCTATATGCAATTGTCTTTCATAACTCCCATGTTCTATCAACATTGTAATCAAGACACAGGCCAACCCTCAATATAGTAAAAGCAAAGAAAATGTTTGAAAATTGTTGGTATGAGAGACAAAAGCAATTATAAAGCACTTAGCAAGGAATCAGATTTTGAAAGTTGTTGGTATGGGAGTACAACGTAAGATAGGTTATTACTTTTATTGACTCTTGCTGGAATCGAACCACCGTTTCTTGGTAGTAGGTGATTAAAAAAACCAAGTGCTCTACCAGTTGAGCTAAAAGAATCACCACCGTCATCCAGATTTTATTTTGCCTAATCGTAGTCACAACATTTATTCTAAGCTAACACATCTTAACAAATGATTGAACGCCTTCTCTCATATACAGTAAACTATCACTTAAAGGTCTCTACTGTCTAGTCATATGCAAGAAGAGAAAAATGGCTGAGACCATCTACATATGCAGAGAACGTAGAAAGTAAAGATACCAACTCATCGCATATTCTCATACAGAAGGTACAAATAAGCAATCAATCAAACATGTTAAAAACACAATTCCATTTTTCAGGGGTGTTTGGTGAAAATTTTCACCTATTATCGTCACCTATTACTTTGAAGGTTTTCAGTAAACAAATATTTTTCAGCCTGATAGACTTTTCTTCGGGCATGAAAAAGCTTCTAAACGCACCCCTAGTAATGATCCTAATTTTCGGTCAAAGATTCACCACACATACTGGAGAGAACAAAAGGTACCCAAAAAAAAGGCAAACAATAAAAAAAAGTTTTTTATAGCATAAACTGAAGCGCATTGCTTAAATTGAGAGGGGCCTTAGGTAAAACAAGAAGCCTAAACAGGATGGGCCACAACCCATTATAATTTTTAAAAAAAACACATTCATCATTACTAGGGGTGTTCACGGACACTGACAGCCGTCCGTCTGTAATCAAGAGAGGTGTTGTCCAGTCCGTCCGTGTCCATTATAAAATTTGTCCATGTCTATCTGTGGACGTCCATGGACACTCACAGACAAAAGCTCTCTCAATCTCTTCTTCATTTTCCATTTTTGACAGATTTCCCATTTTCCTGTCTTCTTCCATCCTTTCTCTGTTTCTCTCATGTTCTGCTGCCCAAAAGCTTGAATTCAGCTGAAAGATTGCAACTTTTGACCTGAGCATGGACTATCAGCACATGACTTATTGTAGCTTCTTCTAATGAAGGTTTCCCACCTCTGCTTTTCTCCATTTTCCTCCCAAATTGCTCTTCTTCTTCTTGTTATTCTTACCCAACATGTCTATGATTTATACACTTTTTTTTCAGGTGTTTGTCTTCTGTTTGCCTTCTACAAGCTCCATTGAAGCCCAAAAATGAAGAAATTGAGCTGAAGATTGAGACTTGGTGTCACGCACCAAAATTTCAAGCCTCGTCGTTGTGCGGAAGTCGACCATTAAGTGAGAAATTCTTGAACCCAAAATTCGGGCACGCAACTGAATAATCAATCACCATTCAATCACAACATCACAAAAGGATGCGTAATTGAAACCACTCAGTCATTGAATCAACATCATTAATCATAATGAAATAAAAATTCTTAATATTAAATTATCCCAAAGTAAAAGTCATTAAAATCTCTTAACAAAATCACTAAAATTTCTTGGCACACATACCTCAGCACAACAACAGTACTGACGCTGGAGGCAGATGCAGGTTTTGCGGACAACAGTCGCATACTGGAGAGCCGTGTCCTCAGGACCCAAAAGATGCTATAGCTGCAACGAGGTCGGACATATAGCGCCTTACTGTCCTAACCGTGATAAGAAGACAGGAGGGGAGTCGAGTAAGAAGGCTCAAGCGCGAGTCTTTGCCTTAACTTCAGCTGAGGAGGCTCAAGCTTCGGATGACGTGTTTGAAGGTACTCTACTCATCTTTGATAGATTGGCTAGAGTTTTGATTGAACCCGACTCGTCTAGATTCTTTATATATGCGGTGTTTGCTGTGAGTCTAGAACAGAAACGGTCTAAACTAGAGTGTGATCTCTCTATTTCTATTCCTATTGGAGACTCAGTATTAGCAACTGAGCATCTGGAGGATTCTTTTGTTGTGATTGAGAATGTCGTGATGAATGCAATTTGGTGTTGCTTGTTGTGATTGTTTAGCGGCATTTCGAGGACGAAATGTTCTTTTTAGGAGGGGAGGATGTAACGCCCGAAAATTCTGTAAGTTTACTAAAACTGTTATTTTAGGAAACTGTCCTAAAATAGGAAAGTTTTGCTACCTGTTTTGAAATCTTTTAATCTGGTGTATTGAATTGGTTTTGTGATGCTTTTAGAAGAGTGGAATTGATAAACCTAATTAGGCAATACACCAGGGCGCGAGGACTAGCCCTGGCGCTAGGCTCAACCTGGCGCTGAGGCTGGCCTCATGCCAGGGGCTTTGTGCACCTGACGCCAGGAGTGGAGGCCAGGCGCCAGGGTGTGAGACCAGTGTGTATAGACTCATTTGAGTATTTTGAGTTATTAAGTTAGTGATGTGGTTCAAGAGTTGTGCAGTATTTTTCAGCATACTTCTTTCGCGGGACACCGGAGCCGTCCATCTGTGTGCCACGCCCCAGACGCAGGAGCAACTGAGAGTTAGAGCCACGTGGACACAGCGCCCTTGCAAATCAGGAATTTATTAAAAATACTTGATCGTTTAAAATTAAACCCTTGCAAGTGCACAAGGCAATTGTACTACAATGAGTATTAAAGGGTTGTCGAACCTCAGGGACGGATTAATATTTTACCAAATTCAAGTGAAAGCAAATTTTGCTTTAATTAATCTAGAGAAAGCAATAAAATTTAACTACTTTAAAATGGATTTTAACTAATATGGAGAAGTACCAAGGCTTCGAATCCACCACACAATAAACCAGCTTATCGTCTCTCTCTGTTGAATAAATTCCTGATTGGCTAGTATATTCCTCTCGGACATATACTTGTCAATTCAAAATGTAGTGCTCTCCTCTCGGACGTAACACATAAGCAATTAAAAATATGGAACTGTGATCTATCTCTCTCGAGCATAAACCAATGAAATCTTATTTCTTTATAACACCTTAGTCTACTTACGTTCCTCTCGGACACGCAAGTATTCCTCGGATTGAAACTCACAAGAATTCACTCTAGCCTCTCTCGAGCACATAGAATAAACCTCAATAAATTAATAGTGATTCTATAATAAGATTCATACACCAATCAAGGTAAATTAAGATTTAGATGAAAGAAAACGATACAACCAATTTACTCGGGTTTCATCTACGCCTTCGACAAGGATTTAGCCGGCCATCGGACAAGGAGAACGCTGTTGATTCGTTGGCGTCGTTTTACACTATTCACCGAAAAATACTGTTCACGAAACACTGTTCACCGAAAAACACTATTCACGGGTACTATTCACTGTCTTCCTCGCGCAGCCGTGCACTGTAGCAGTCCAAATCTCAGTCTTTTCCGGCGCTTTCTTCCTCCCCTTCGGCTACTTATTCTCCCTCTTCACTTCTTCCGGCCAAAGTCACCGGATTCCGGCGTCAATCGCACCGGAAATCGTCTGTTTCTTCGTTAAAGCTCTGAAATTTCTCCCCAAAACCGTCGTGGCTGCTCCGCCTGCTCGATCAACACCCAGCTCCGCCGTCATCTGGTTTATCGCCGTCGAGACCCACCTCCCTCAGCCTCGCCGTCGAATTCTCAAACAGAGCTCAAAACCGAGCTCTGTTTTTCTCTGTTTCTTCTCCAGTCGACGCCATCTCCGATTGCCGTCGCCGTACCTCGCCGTCTCGCCTTCCGTCGTCAATATCCGCCGTCGCCGTCAAAACCCGCCGCCGCTCAGTCCTCCTCAGCCTCGCCGGCTGTCTTCACCGGCAAAACAGAGCATCGTCTGCTCTGTTTCTGGACGAACGACCCGAGCTTCGGCTCAGGCCGGTTTTTTTTATTTTTTTTCTTTTTCTTTTAACTGAACCGGACCGGTTTAATCCTTTCTTTTTTTTTTCTTTTAATCAAATAAAACCTGTCGTATCGATCTCATCCATCCAATCTCATCTTGATGGTTCTTCTCTTTAATCGTGTCTCTTTCGCATGCGATATTTCAAGTGATCATAACTTTTTGCTCAGAACGCCGAATTGCGAACAGTCAGTGGCGTTGGAAAGCTGACTTCGTGTACTTTAATATGAAGCTTAAATCAGTCCCATCAGAGATATGCAATCGAAGTTATTAATATTCAATCATTAGAATCACGTTTTATCCCATTTCTGCGTTTTACTCTTGTTTCCTACAAAAACCAAAAACTATATTAAAGTAGCAATAATTCTAACCAAACACTAGCAGAAACATAAGTTTAGGAGATAATAAAATGCATATTTCATGTATAGATCAGGCACTGTGCATGTGGTTGGCTTGTTTTAGATTTGGATAGGGGAGAGAGAATTAAGGAGAAGAGGGAATTTTGAATTAATTGCAAATCCGGTTTAATTTGGACTGTTTTCGGGAAATTCTTAATTAAGGAAAATTATGCTAATTAATGGGATTATTTTGGATGCCAAATAAGGTGGAATGAAATTAGTTAATGGCATGATTGAGATCGTGCTAATTGAGAATCAATTAGAAAGAGATTTTGGGTTGGTTATGGAAACTTAGTTAACTAATTTAATGATGGGAATTGTAACCGATTTGATTGAGATCTATCTCATCCTTGATGTGGATTCCTTCCTTGTGAAGTCAAATCTTGGCCATAAATTGGGTAGCAATCAATGGTGAGAGATTGAAATCTAATTTGGAAATTACCTTAAATATGGTGTAACCGATAGAAGAGATTTGAAGCTCCTTAATTATAGGAAATCCTAACTAATTGAGGAGTTAATTGGGGAAATTAGAGTAATTAGTGGGATTGTAATTGAACGTGATTAATGAGATAATCATGGCGGTTACAAGGCTAATTTATTGGCACGTCTTGATTTGGAAAGAGGTCTTAGATTGATTTTTCAAATTAGGGGGTTACAACCCTATTTTGAGTAAGATATTGATTTGATTTAAATCCCTACTAAAAAGAGATTTCTAACCGATCTAAATCAAGGGAAATCACGCCCTTGACTTAGATTTTGTGCTGGTGATTGGTGAATCACGGCCCTTGGATGGATTAGTAATCAACGGTGAGGATTTAATGTAATCACCTATGCATCTCCTATTTAAACCCACATGAGAAGAGGTCGTCAAAGACTTTTGGATGCCCTTGGGATTCGTGCCAGCCTTGGAGCGAGCAGCCAACCTTCTCCCATTTCATTCTAAGGGTTCTTCATCAGTTTTTGCACACTCGTTTGTGGAGTTACGCGACGAAAAGAGGGTGGTGCACGTGGTGGTCGAAACTCGCGTAAAAGTTGTAAATCGTCAAAGAGGTAGGATGCTCTTTTTCCCACAAAATTTCATATCTTGATTACATCTTATGATTAGATATGCTTCATGATTGAGTTATATTCATGTGGAAGTTATATACATGAATTTCAGTTCATATTCCATGATTATATTGATACGTGTTTGAGATATTGCACGTGACCCTGTGTTTACTTCGATCCATCATCCGATCTAGCACTTGGATGACATCCCTGATTTGATTAATGTATAAAGTTGTGATCTTTATCAATCTTTGGAGGCTTTTATGATCTGTTCAATTGGATTATTCACTTCTTTTATTCGTTATACATCGATATTGAGATAAGTCCGTTTAATCTCATTTCATCCACCATAATCCCTGATTATTCCATGAAATTGTTATTGATTTGTTGATGTTTCTATATGATCACGACCCTGATGTAGTAAGCCAAGATTGTGGAGTCATGTCTCAGTTGATTAAAGAAATTTTGTGTCCGTTATTAATTGTCCATTTCAGTGTTCGAGTCATTGGTAACCCTTGGGACATTAATATAATGAGAAGTGTAAAACTCTTCATCTAATGAAGTAATCTGATAATTCCATAACCTTCTTGGTTCTATAAAGAACATAAGTAACGTGTAATCAGCACTGATAAGTATAATTAATTAGTTAATTAGACTGAATTTAACAATTAAGTAAGGAATATGATGAGATTTGCTCTCGGCCAGGACTGTTCCTGCACTGATGAGCAGTGATCAGAAAATCATAAATAAATATAGATAACTCAGAAAATTATGATTCTAGTTAGGTTAGAAACTAGACACTTAAGACTATGTGGGATAAAAATTTCAGAAAAAGATTCAGGCTCTGTAGTCACTGACTGCTGATGGAAGTTGGCCGTTATGTACTAGACAGATTACTATAATTCGTATTAAAACCCTAATTCGGTTTACTACTATACATTATAAGTATATATATTATAATGATCTGATTTCTATAATGTAAGACTTTGGGTATAGTAATATTAGATTATGAATATGAGTGGTGAGTTAAGGATTACTGTCCAAAATTACTTGTCCCATGTGTCCGAGTTCTTGAGCGGCCTTTTGTCCAAGAAATTCTATCACAGATTCAGCACCTTGTGCACTATTGTTGACCAATTTCTGATAATGAGAACCTTCTACTCTGATTCAAGGGGATTGCCATATCTAGGGCTAGGTACGGTGATGCGATTCAATGTTCCGATTCTTGATGAATCATAATTGGAGTCAGCCGTTGTTGATCATTCTAAAGACTTTGAGTACTCCTATGTGAGTCAATTCAGATTGTATTTCTTGAGTACTCCTATGTGAGTCAATCCATATTGCTACTTTACTCCTCTGTGAGTCAGATTTTGGAAGATTGATGTTTGGGTCTCTAGATGAGAGAACCCTAGTTGATTCTAGATGATTTCAGTTCCATGTAAGCTGGTTCTCCGCTAGGAGTTCTGATGAACACTCTTAGTTGGATTCATAGTATGCTCACGAGCCATTGCTAGATCCTTTGTGATCTCAGATGATATATGAACCTCTGTAGTTCAGCTGATGATGGCAACGCATGCGCTTTAGACTGTATGATATTACGGAAGGTCTGCAGTCTCAGCCCATTGTGCCCGTAAGCACCGATGGGGCCAACATCCCTAGACGCATGGCCGGGTTCCTCTGTAGAACCTTTAGGATGATCTGGTATTGATGTCCATAGGGGAAGTGGACTGAACAGAGAGCAGAAATTGTTATCTTCGACACTCTGTATGTTTGGAGTCAGTATTCATTATTATTTCCTCCCGACGCTCTGTACGTTTAGGATCTGAGTTAATATTTATTTATTCTCGACTGTTGATGGTCTTTGATGATGATTATTGTCCAGGTAAGTGAACTCCGTATTTGCTCAACCTGATCTTTCTAAACGTGTCTTTATACCATGTTGTCAGCATTTTCCTTTATTATTATTATGTTGTGGGTTTTTCTTGGCTCCTACTGGGTATTTCTTTCGAAATACTCATGCATCTCTCAATGCAGGATTCAAAGTGGAAAGGAACTAACAAGGTATGTGCAAAGGAGCTTGATGCTGGAAAGTTGATAGAAGTGGATCTATTCCTTGTTTTAATTTTCTTGTTCGTAAGAGAATTGATCAGCGTGTGTGCTGAATTTATTTTGTTGTTTAATGAATTGTTGACTAGATTATTGTAATAGTGTAGTTTGTTTTTATTATTTAAGATTTTTGTATAACGGATATTAGTTAAACATTCTAGAATGAGATGACGGTGTGATCGAGTATTCGGTCGCAGCCCGGGTTTCAGCCTCATGACCTTAACTGAGTTAGTGCTTCCGCGCATTATTCGGGGTTTTGAAATTTGGGGCGTGACAGCTTGGTATCAGAGCATATCCAGAATAACTTAGACAATTGGCTGTTATACAAGAATTTTAGATAATAGTATTAGTTATAAGTGTAGAACTCTAGAAGACTTAGAGGAGCAGTAATTTGACCTTGAAATCTTTGGTGTTGTGAATTAGGTCTAATGGTGAAAACGCGAAGTGGTAGGATTTACGAGAAGAACCACTGCTAGCCAACTGGATACATGGTGATATAGGGTTGGGAACCAAGGAAGAGCCTTACCTGATTGAGCTTGAACCTAAGCCCGAAGCAGTAGAAGGCATCCATCCACTAGCTGAGGAGTTTTATTTTCCGGTTGAATGGGTAGATGGTGTGGGACCAGGATCCCCTGAATATCAAGTAGACTTTCTGGATGAGTTCTTTCCAGTGCATCAAGAACAGGAAGCGCAAGTTGTGAAATATCATCTGGTCTATATGCGGGCCAAGGACGATGCAACCCTCTTTACCACTCTTTACTTCAGGTTTAAGTCCTTAGGATACAAGTGGCCACATATGGCGGATTGGGAGATCGAGGGGAACTCGCAGTTAGTATTTGCACATGTCAGGATAGCTTTGGAGATTTTGGGTGAATATCTTTGAGGAATTAGCTCGAGAGAATGGTTGCTAGGAAACCTTAGTTTGATTAGATTTGAATAAACCCTGATCTATACGCCAGGGTACTAGGTGTAATTTTCTTTTAGAATGAATAAAAGTGATCGATTTGAGTTTCTTGTGGTGTTATTGCTTGTGATCTGTTGTATTGTTGCGATTAGGAGTCAATGGAACAGATGATGAATCAAGATGGAACCACGTGTTAAATTCTAATTCATCTTCTTTCCTTGACTATAGATAACCGAAAATGTTTACAACTGGAGCTCGCGGTAATCGATTAGGCGCTGCACCGAATCTTTCTCAGAAAGAAGCCACGAGTCAGAACCTGTCAGACATGGTGCGTGAGATGGCAAGGGAACTGCGGAATGGCGGAAGCAGTAGCAATATGCCCAGAGTGAAGGCGCCTACCCTAGAGAGGTTCAAGAGAGCAGGACCAGCTTTCTCTAGTGATGACAACCCTGAAAAGGGAGAGCGCTGGATCGTAGAGGTTGAACGATTGTTCAAGGGTATGAAGGTTCCAACAGAGGAACAAGTCGTGTTCGCAACCTATCTCTTCGTTGGTGAGGCCGTATTCTGGTGAGAATCATGGAATGTCGTATCGGATATCGGTATAATATCGGTCGGCCAAAGAGACGAAATATCGGAGATATATCGGAGATATTGTGTAAAAAAATATCGGTCGTTAAAAACTAGTTTTTATCATATATTTTCACAATCTAACTTTTAAAATGAGTTATACTAATTTAAACAAAGAATACATTTCAAAATATGCATATTAGGATAGAAAACAAACATGAAAGTTTTTTTTTTCAAAAAAAAAAAATTAAATTTTTTTTTAAATTATTTTTTTAATTCAAAAAATACCGATATATCGGTCCGAAACCGATATATGGAAAAATTTGAAAAAACGAGATTGAGTGGTATCGGTGTATCGGTTTGTGTCCGATACCGATATATCGGCGAGACGATTTTCCATGGTGGGAATCGGCAGATTGGAATAATTTCGAGGCAGGACAAGAGATCGCGTGGGCAAGATTTAAGGAAGTATTTAATAAGAAATACTTTCTTCCACATGTCCAACGCCAGAAGGAAAAGGAGTTCTTGGAACTGGTCCAGGGAAGCATGTAAGTGCTTCAATATGAGACAAAGTTTGAACAGCTGCAGCGATTCGCGACAGACGCGTGTCCAAATGAGTTGGTGAAGGCAAGGAGATTCGTCGATGGTCTGCGCGATGGACTAAGGTCGAAGGTTCTGGTTTCGCAACCGACTACCGTGGCTAAAGCAGTGGAGTTAGACTCTATCCTTGAAGATGACTATAAGAGGACTCAGGAGAAGAAGGGGAGTTCAAGTGAAGGCCGTGATGGTAACTTCAAGCATACCGGATTCAAAAGGTTCATAAAGGTTTTAATCCAAACCAACTTCACAATCATGGGTTTCAAGTGATTTTGGATCAAACTTGAATTTTTGGGATTTTTCACCAAATTTTCCAAAAAATTAGGGTTTGACGAACCCTGCGGGCCCCACTAACGAAATTAGGTTTTTGTGACCAAAATGCCCTAGACATCAATGTAAGAGACTATAAAAATTTTCAGAATTTTTCTGGACTTAATTTTGGGTTAAATTGCCAAATTTCCTAATTTTAGTTAAAAACTCTATTTTTACCCCACATTTCACTTGGATTTACTCCTACCTTTTCTATAAAATGAAAGTGTTGTGCCATTTCCCAAATTGGGAATAGGCTTGGCCAGGAGATTGGATCCTAATCCCAATTAGGCCCGAAGAGGAAAGAATTAGAGGTGAGTTTAGCTTAATCTTTGCTTCTTTTTTTATGTTTTTCTTAAACCCTTCTTAATCTTGACTTCTTTCATTGTTTCAATCCATTTTGAAAGCATAAAATCACTGTTTTACATCTCTTTTCCAATACCTAATTTTTAAAATCTTATTTTTATGCTTCCAAAGCTCTAGATCTAGGGTTTACTTTTGATTTTCAAAGCTAAATTGAGATTAGTTGTGTATTAACACAAAATCTTATTTTTGGAAGGTGTTGGAGGAGGTTGAAGGTTCATTCTTAACAAGAAAGGTAATGGGTTCTTCAATATCAACTTTGAATGGTAAAAATCTCGAGTTCCTTGTTTTCTTGAATGGGATTTGCTTGTTTAGGACTCTAATGGCAAGTTTAATAAATGCTAATCTCTTACTCCGATTTCTTAGGGTTTTATCTTAGAATAGTATAAGTTGATATTCTGGAAGGTTTGATAGATTTTTGATAATGTTTGAAACTTGAATGAAGGTTTTAAGTCGCTCTAATGGTGCCTCAGTTTTAGACTTTTCAAAATGGAGAAGAAGCGTGGTGATTGATCAGGCCTTCTGGTCAATCGATTGAATCGACTGGCTATCGGATGGCGATCGTATGGTGAGCGGCAAGCGATTGATCGGACCTTCCGGCCGATCGATCGGCTGTGCTGCCATTTTAAAAATTTATGCTTATTTTAATGCTTTTACTCCATTTAATGATTTCAATGGTCATGGAAGGTGGTTTATGTTGAAATAGGGCTATTGGAGGTGTGAAATTGATGATGAAAGTTATGAATTATGTTAAGTTCTCGTATGTGCATTTGTACTATATGTCGATAATTATGCATGTTGATATGAAATTACCTCATGATAGAATTCTTTTGATTAAAGCATGTTTCCAGCAAGGATATTATATGGTAGATGATAAGATGTGTTCTCTCATATCTAGTATGGTTTATTGGGAATTGATGTGATCATGCTATGACTTAATGGATAGAAAAGAATCATGCTTGTATGAGTGAGTCTTCGACTTCACATGGTTGGATTTAAGTTTTATGGTGGAATTTGCTTGGATTTTAGTTGGGAATCATGGTTTTGAATGCTTTTAAGCATGCATATATTGTTCTATGAGTTTACGTCAAAGCATCGGCCATGTGATTAGAATGTGCATGAATACACACACATATGGGGCGTTTATTATAAAATTGTGGTTGATTTATGCTTTGATTAAGATGCATGAGGGGATGGATTGGGAGCACATTCCATGTGTTAGAACCTACGTAGGTCTTGCTCATGATGTATCATGATATCATGCATCATGTATTTAGACTTCATGAATGAAGTTTTATCGTTGTTTAACCGGAATTGATCGATTGTATGCAATGATTGAGATTGCGTGCTGGACTAATCGGTCGGTGAATTAATCGAAACTTGGTTGAATCGAAAGGACATGTTTTCGATTTTGATCCTACATGGAACGGGTATACTCCCCGGGTTGAGTCTAGTTACATTGAGATATGTGGGGGGCAAGTTGTATACTTGCCTTGCGGATGAGATTATTGAGATTGTCATCTGGACCCTGAGAATCCAGAGTGGTACGCTTAGTGCACCAGCTACCGTGTTCTAGGGTTCCCTGTGTGGGAATTCGGGCTCTCCCCCACCGCAGGAGATGTCCTTGGGCGAACACACCTGCTCTAGGTTCTCTGTGTGAGAATCAGATATCTTTGGCCAGGATCGTCCAGGGCGAGCAGCTTTAAGACCCGACAACCCCGACCTTCTTACATTTCTTATGTGGAAATCAGACCATGATATGCCTTTGTGGCCTTGACTATGTTCCGCATGTGTGGCAACGCATGTGTTTACTCTTTGATGGAGGCATTCACCAGTTATGTTGATGCATGCGTATTATGACTGTTGTACCATGTGTTGGATACATCTGTCGTGCAGGGTAGAATTATGTGATATGAATGCCTGATCAAAAAATATGTGAATAAGATATTATTATGCAGGTTTATGAGATATGAATATATGATTAGAAAGTATCTGAATGAGACATTATTATGCAGGTTTATGAGATATGAATGTATGATCAGAAAGTATGTAAATGAGACATTATTATGCAGGTTTATGGGATATGAACGTATGACTAGAAAATAGTGTATCATGTCAATTTTGGATCTAAACTGCTATTTATCATGCCGTTGTGTCTCCTAATTATTATCGATTGTATCAAAACTATTATTGAGTTTTTATACTCACCCCACTTTCTTTGTTTTGATCTGGGGCTGCGTGGCATGACATGCAGATGGACAGGATCCCCTGTATGAGGAACGATCGAGGAGAGCATGGGATTAGGCGTGGAGATCTTTGGACTATATTTTGTTATGGTTTTATTTGTTTTACTCTGTTTGAGTTTGGGACATTGTGTATGTTGGTACTTGTTTCCGACTTGTGTTCATCTTATATATCTAGATCTACTTTAGATGTTATTGTTGAGCCCTGTGTGGTGGCTCAGGATTTTAGTATGTGGGTTTAATATTTGTGGATTGATTTAGAGTTAAACTTCACATTTATTCTACTTATTTATTCTTACTCAAAGTAGTGCGTAACTCTGTTATTTTAGGCTGCCCGCGAGTGGGGCATAAGTCTTTCGCTATTTTCTTTAATCGTTTTCTAATACAGTTGCCCCTGCGTGCTGGACCGGCCCGTGGACTAGGTTCAGCTCAGGTCGGGTAGTGCCGAGGCGTGACAATTTCAATACTCAACTTGGTCATAAAAATATTTGTCTAAACTTCAAGGTTTTAAGATTTTAGTCAAAGAGAATAATAGTTCGATTTCCCATTGAAAACATGCATTTAGTCAATATCAACAATGAAACACCTAAGATTTGATGAACACCTGAGCCACTCACCATTATCCCGTAATACTAAAGTATTATACTTAGTCCATTCTATGGTAATACTCACTGGAAAGTCTTGTATAATACATATTAAACTCTTAGTATGCTTATTTTAGCACAGGGTAATGTTTTGCTAAGGTTTTTCCAACTTTTACTCTAACTACAGTGTTCTGTCTTTACATATCAGTTGGCTTCCAACGCTTCCCAGTGTTAGCACAGATTGAATTGGTCTTTGAAATTTTTATTTTAGATAGTCCTATGAATCTAGTTTCTAACCCAACAAACAGAATATTTTTTTGTATTTAATTATATATATTTTAATACAGGTTATCGGCATAGAAACAGTCTTAGTCGAGAACACTGTTAAGTCTAATTTGATTAGTGAGCCTAATTAGTTACCTACCTTGTTTAATTCTCAACAATTATTGATTCCATACACTTAATAACAGTATATTATTTCATTATCACATCACCTTGGTCATCCAAATTTTGGAAATCTTGATTGACTTTGGTTACTTTTATCACAACCTTTTAAGCATTGAAATTATACTTGAATTAGACTCCATATACAATTGGGCAATAATTCCTAGACACTCCAGAACGTACCAGCATCTGATTAAGGTTGTCATGACTCTCCTCTTTACTGGTCAATGACCGACATGATCAATTCACAACTCTAGGGTGGCAACTGATCTACACATGAAATATGCATATTATTAGCCCTAAGCTTATGTTTATACTAGTGTTTGATTAGAATTAGTTCTACTTTAGTATAGTTTTTGGTTTTTTAGGAAACAGGAATAAGATGAAGAAATGCAATGAAACGTGACTCCAATGGTATTTCGTTTGCATATTTCTGATGGGACTGATTTAAGCTTCATGTTAAAGTTCACGAAGTCAACTTTCCAACGCCACTGACCGTTCACAATTCGGAGTTCTGAGTAAAAAGTTATTATCATTGGAAATATAGCACGTGAAAGAAATGTGAGTGAAGAGAAGAACCGTCATGATGAGATTGGATGGATGAAATCGATACAACGGGTTTTCGTTTAATAAAGAAAAAAAAGAAAGTTTCGGTTCGGCTCAGCTGGTCACTGGTTCGGGTTTTTAAGAAAAAGAAAAAAAAAGAAAAACCGACCCGAGCCGAAGCTCAGGCCGTTCATAAACAGAGGATCGAACACTCTGTTCTGGATGCCGGTGTTCGGAACGATGGTGGGACGAGGCAGCCAGCGAAGGGTCATGGTGGCGCTGAACTTGACAGCGCCAGAGAAGATGGGTCTCGATGACGACAACGGCGGCTATCACGGCGGCGATGGAAGAGAAGCCGGGCAGAAGCAGTGGCCGGCAGAAGGACTGTGGAAGCGGCTCGAAACAGGAAACTTCAAATCGGAATTGGTGTCCAAATCGAATGGGATTCTTCCGCTCGAGGCCTATAAAAATAGAATGGCACTTCAGAGAAAAGAAAAAAAGAACTGCTAGAGAAAACAGAGAGAGCTTTAAGAAGAGGACTGTTTAGGCCGGAAAACCAGAACTTTTCTCGCCGGAAAGCAGGGGCTTTCCGACGTGTTTTTGCCAGAAAAGGAGGGGGAAGAGGAAGCAGTTGGCCGAAGGGGAGAAGAAGGAGGAGAAGGATCCAGATTTTGGACTGATTTGGAGGAATTTTGTGGTCTGCTACAGTGTCATTCCAAATGCTACAGTACCTGCGATTTGGGAGAGACGATGAATAGTACCTGCGCATGAACAGTTAATTGCTACAGTACCGTGAACAGTGTTTTTAGGTGAATAGTGCCAAATGACTTCGATAAATTTGCAGCGTTCTCCTCGTCCGATGGCCGGCTGAATTCGCATCCAAGGCGTAGATGAAACATGAATAAATTGGTTCTATCGTTTTCTTTCTTTCATGTTAAGTGTATGGATCTTATTATACAATTACTGTTAATTTATTGAGGTTTATTCTATGTGCTCGAGAGAGGCTAGAGTGAATTCTTGTGAGTTTCAATCCGAGGAATACTTGCGTGTCTGAGAGGAACGTAAGTAAACTGAGGTGTTATATATTAATAAAATTTCATTGATTTATGCTCGAGAGAGATATATCACAGTTCCATGATTTAATTAATTTATATGTTACGTCCAAGAGGAGAACACAATATTTTGAATTGACAAGTATATGTCTGAGAGGAATATGCTAGCCAATTAGGAATTTATTTAAAAGAGAGAGAGAAAGAGACGATAAGCTGGTTTATTGTATGGTGGATTCAAAGCCTTGGCACTTCTCTATATTCGTTTAATTAGTTAAAGTTTACTGCTTTTTTAGATTAAATTAAAAAATTGCAACTTTGTTTCACTTGAATTTAGTAAGATTATTTATCCGTCCATGAGGTTCGACAACCCTAATATTCACTGTAGTAAAATTACCTTGTGCACTTGCAAGGGTTTTATATTTAAACGATCAGCAACCAACCCGATATAACTAAATATTGGATGGTAGATTACATAACTAAAATATTAGATTAATAACCTTAAAACCTCCAAATGTGGAACGATAAATTTTGGACAGAACTGACATCAGTCAAGAATGCATCAACAAGGCTTTAAATCAAGCAATTTATCATCTAGGATCCGCGTGTGTAACACCAAGATCAAACAAGTACACAATCACAACATACATCAATTGATTCATATATCTTCACATATAAGAGCATGATAATTAATAAAACTCATATCAATTCTAGAACAAGGTTAACATATTTATCATCAGAATTTGAATCATAAGACATTCATATAATTGAAATAAATCACAAAGAATACTGGTAAAATCATCATACTCTTAGTTTTACAAAAGTCTTGCCCTTTATGCATCGTTCACCTCCTTCGCTTTGTAACGATACCTCTGCTCTAAGCTTTGGATGAAAACTCAAGTCAATAAGAGGCATAGAGTGAGGGTGAACGTGGGTAGGAAAAAAAGCACAAGCTTCCTAGGGCTATTGTTTTGATATCAATCGCACAACCCATCCCCTCTCATGAGTTTATATAGAATTTGAGGTTTTCTCATCTTAAGAAAACCCTTCCTCGTCTTGATCTCTTTCTCCAAGAATGCTCCAATATTGTCTTATGGATGTCCTCCTTAAATTTGGTTAGGATTTGGTACCCTTTTCTCAAGAAAGTCCTAAAAAATGCAATTTTCCTATTCAGTTTTCTACTGGTGTGATCGATTACATCGATCACATACCCCCTGATCGATCGTATACCAAACTTCAAACTAACGTAATTTTTTGCTCCGAATTCCGAATTGAGTACCGTCAGTGGCATTGGAAAGCTCTCTTCATGTACTTCCCCAAAATTGTTATATATAGTAAAAATAAGTATCAAAATTTTGTGTTTTAGATCAATCAGCATACTGATTTTTCGGGTGTGACACTTGGGACATGGGTTGCTTGAATTTGTTCATATGAAGGATACCCATATTGGATTTTTGCCGTTGTCTGTCCAAAGGTTCGATCTTTTGAAGTTCTATTGACATGGGTATGGCAGGTTGGTGTTTGTGGATTATGTTGGGGTTCTTCCTGCAAGTAGGGGTGTTCACGGACCGGACAAACCTCGGACAAAGGTTGTCCGCGTCCGTAGACGTATAAATTTGTCCGCGAGGATGCTGTCCGTGTCCATGTCCGTGTGTCCGGCGGACACGGACACGGACAAATTCTGATTTTTTAACCCTCCTTCCCCCCCCCCCTTTCCTTCTCCTCCACAGCTCCACCCGCCGGCCGCCGCCCTCGCTTCCTCCTCCTCCTCTGCGACCGCCCCCCTCCACCCCTCCGCGACGCCACCCCTCCTCCTCCTCCGCGACCACCACCCCTCCTCCTCCTCCGCGACCGCCGCCCTCCTCGCTCCTCCCTCCTCCCCCCCGTGGCCCTCCTCCTTCCTCTACCCCCGCAGCCATGGCTGCCCTCCTTCCTCCTCCCCACGGCCCTTCTCCCCGCCACCCTCCTCGCTCCTCCTTCTTCCTCCCCGCGACCTTCCTCCACCCCCGCGAGACTTGCCTCTTCAACACGGCCGTCGCCATCGAGGGCCGGAGCTTGGAACATTGGAGGCGGTCGACCGGGCAGCCGGCCTGGGCCGTAGGCCCGCTGGGGATGTTCTCCCCGCCTGCCCTCACTACCGGGAAGCAGCCCAGTGTCTCTCCGGAGGCCTGCACCGAGTGGCTGGATCGGCACCCTGTCCGGTCGGTGCTCTACGTCTGTTTCGGATCGATGAGCAGCCTCTCAACGGCCCAGATGGCGGAGCTTGCCCGGGGGCTGAAAGCCAGCGGGCGGGTGGGGAAGTGGGCGCCGCAGGTGGAGATACTGGCTCACGGGTCGACGGGGGCGTTCCTGAGCCACTGCGGGTGGAACTCGGTGCTGGAGAGCCTGAGCTGGGGGGTGCCGTTACTGGGGTGGCCGCTGGCGTCGGAGCAGTTCTACAACTCGAAGCTGCTGGAGGAGGAGGTGGGCGTGTGCAGGGAGGTGGCTAGAGGGGTGGATCAGGTGGTGGCCGCGGAGGTGGTGGCGGAGGCGGCGAGGGAGATGCTGGGTGGGCAGAGGGGAGAGGAGATGAGGAGGAAAGCAGCAGCGCTGAAGACCCTCTTCTTTCCTCCTCCCCGCCGCGGCGCCGTCCCCCTCCTGGCAGGATCGGAGACTTGGGCGACGGCCGGAAGCCACAGCGCGCCGGAAGCCACAGGTAAAAAACAGATTTTTATTTTTTTTTGGTCCGTCGCCGGCGGTCCTCCTCCGCGACCGCCGGCGACGACCCGGGGACGGCCCCCTCCGTCCTCCCCTCCATGACCGCCCCCCTCCTCCCCCCACCCCGCCGCCCTCCTCCTCCACCCTGCCGGCCGCCGCCCCTCCTCCACTCCTCCTCCTCGGACCTCGGACAGACGGCTGTCCGAGGTCCCTTGGCCGTGTCCGTGGCCGGAATCCACGGACGACTCTTCTCGGCGCGGACACGGCCACGAACACCTCGGACGCGACCGGCCCTGCGGATGCGGCCGGCCGCGAACAGCCCTACCTGCAAGCCGATGTCGTCCAGTCCCAGAACTCATCGACCAATTCCAGCGACTGCTGGAGTTGTGATGGCGTGCATTGCAAGGGTTTGGATGGGGGGTTTTATGGTAACGGACAAAGAGGGGCCTAAACTCGATAGGCTAGCTTACAACGCACTGTCATTAACAAACACCCAACCCCCCCCCCTCAAAAAAAAAAGGGATGCCATGAATCTCTCACGTGCCAAGGAACAACCTTGCACGTGCTATCGCCGGAGCCCAGCCCGCCCATACAGTTATTTTCCCATTTCTTACTTTTTCATGCTTAAACGCCATTCCTCCACCTTCCCTCACTCCCAAATTCGGTACTACAGTACTCCTCCCCTCAGCCGCTCCTCCGGAATTCGAAAAAGCCCTAGAAATGTCCGGAGCGGCAGCGACGGCGGTTTCCGGATCGTAGGCTCCGCCCTCCCGTCGGCCATGGGGGCCTCCCCGGAGGAGGTCCTGTCGGACGTCGGGGAGCGCCTCTCCCGTGCTTCTTCCAACAAGGACGTCCTGGTCAAGTTGCTCAAGGTCTTCCTTCTGTCTGTTTATGTTGATGGCATTGTAGAAGCTGCCACTGCAATTGCAAATACGAGTTGCGATTTCCACATTTTCCGAGTTTTGCTTTTTTTGAAATTTCCAAGGTAGTTTGATCGTCTGCTGCATTTCGGTATTGTGTTTTGATGACGTTTCTGGAATGCGCGTTATGATTTGGGTGAATGTTGGGGGTACTGTTGAGTGGTGTTATGAAGGAATTGGTTTTGATTGGTGTGGGGTTTGCTTGGATTGTTGTGGTCAGCGACTGTGCTCAGAGTTGATGGATTATTGGGCTTGGCAGTGCAGATGGGATGGCGTCCTCCATTCCAAAATTCTATGTACATTTGAGAAAATTCTCATTTTTATTAGACCATAAAGCCCACAAAGAAGTCACATGACTTCTTCTCCCTGACATCCCGTCCAACTCGTATGCTCGTTCATGGACCAAATTCAAGTCAATCCTTCCAAGTCTCCTCCAATTTTGGAAAGAGGAAGTCATGTGATTTCGCAAAATGTAACAATGAATATTTCAAAATGTACGTAGTATTTTGAATGGAGGGAGTATGAATAAAAGTGTTGAAGAAATTTGATACTCCCTCCGTCCAATGAAGCTGGTCTGGTTTGAAAAAAGAAGGTCCGACATTACATGGCTGGGTTTGCTCTTTCAAGACGAAAAACACGGAGAGGGAGAGAAGCTTTGCTACTTTATATGGGCCTTAGTGTCTGATAACTTTCGCTCATATTGTAATGCAGACGAGCTTCATTGGACCGAGAAAGTATACATATGGCAGGCTTTTTTTCGGTGGTGAACTTTGTTAGGCTATTATGTTAGTCGGAGTCTTTTGGATGGAAGTGGCAACTAGCAATGCCTTTGAGGTGTGACATCTACTGATGAAAGTTTTTTGTTCAATTTTTATTTGTTTTGTTTTCGTGCATGATCCCATTTTGCCTGATGTTGTTTACGACATAAGGTTGATGGTTTTGACTGAAAAAAAGTGTTCGATTGCGACTATTTTTAAGGTGGCCTTTACATCGACGAGTACTTAAGTCATGCTCCCTCCGTTCTAAAGTAAGTGCCACATCCTAAAAAGGATGGAGTATAAACTAAAATAATTAGTTTTCTCAACTAATTTACATCATATTTGCCGTCCAGTAATTCTGGAATGCTCTAGTTATGAATTTGTGGTGCTCCCGCTCCCATTTGACGCTAGTTTTCATAAATAATTGAAAAAGTCACTACCAAGTTCTTCTTTTCTCTTTGACTGAGGATTGATGCCTTTATTAGTCAATATAAATACTACATGCTAAGAGCTTCCCTCCTCTTTAGATTGGCTAATTGTCAATGCGATTGAGTAGGCTTGTTATGGCTCAATTTTGAGCCTGCCTTAGGATTAAAATTCGCATGGACTAGTGGCTTTATAATGTCTTCGTCGTTAGACCATTCACAAGAGATAATATTACAACATACAATTGTTTTCACACATATGGTTTCCCTTTTGATATCCTAGTTCCTATTAATTTTATTTTCAGCAAGCGGCTGGTGTTTTGTCAAAATTGCGGCCATCGTTGTCTCTAGGAAATGCATTGGGACCCCTTAATCGTTCTCTTGTTCAGCATAACCTTCTACACCATAGAGACAAAGATGTTAAACTACTCATGGGTTTCTGCTTCATTCAAGTCATGCGTGTGCTTGCTCCTAATCCGCCATATAGTGATGAAGAATTAAAGGTATGGCAGAGAATCTTTTTCTTGTTCCTATCATAATTTTATTTTTGTTTAGTGCTTCTACAAAAATGTTTCGTGCTTGATATTATGATGTCAATTCCTTTATGTCATCACATTATACGATTGCCTTTTAAAGGTTTTCCCTCCTATAACCTTTGGGAAAATTTTGAAATTAAGAAATATGTAAAAAATCATATAATTGAGAAGGAGTAGACATGACAATGGCATTTTCTTCTTTTCACCAGTTGTTTGGCCTTTTCTTTCAAATAAAAAGTTGAAAAACGTAAATTAAAGTGAGACAACTCCTAGTTTTTCTTCAACAAAACCAACAACATGACATGAACTTTGTCAATGCCATTGCACTTTTACTCATATGGTGCATCTCTTATGCAGGTAGTTTTCAAACTTCTTATTAGTTCATTTGCAGAACTTGCGGACACTTCCAGCCCATATTTTGCAAGGAGAGCTGAAATGCTTGAAACTTTTTCTGCACTCCGTTGTTGTGTGCTGATGTTAGATATTGGTTGCAAAGATCAGGTTCTGGAAATGTTCAAAGTTTTCTTCTCTGTAATCAGGTGAGGCTTTCTGTTTCTTTGGAATTCTACTCCATCGTTAGTGGCCCCGACATTGAGTATTGCTATTTAAATATAGTTTTTTTGAAATTATCTACTATAATATGCATATATGATGCTTCTTAAATTGTATATTCTACAGGAACATTTGTGGCATTTTGTCGCATGAAGTTTTATTTGCTCTGAACGCTTTTTGCTGGCTTTTCCTTCTTTTCTTGTTCTTGAATGGGCATTCGGCCTTAACTTGCCACTATGCTTTGACATGGAAATTTATCATTATTGTGATTAAAGCAAGGATTAAACAGTGACACAGAATCTGTATAGTATTGGGTTCTACTAGAAGTTTCGATCTCACATTTCAATGTGACTACTATCGATTGACTATATGATTTTGTCTCTCCGTCTTCAGCTGTATCCTTCATAATACGTTGGGGCATCCTTCCCTCTTTGCATTCACTTTATTGATTGCTGTGTACTTTCATCTCAATCACTTTTAAGGAATTATGGTACAAAATACAAATTGCTCTTTTTTTTATCAGTACAACTTGTAGTTATTATATTGTATTATGAGACAAATTGCTGTTTGTTCCTGTTGTTTGTTTTTTTCCTTGTAATTTTTGAACTAATATGAGTGGGATATTTTTCCAGAGAAGATCATCAGCAAAGTTTGTACCAGGCAATGTTAAACATTATGACACACATCATGGAGGAAAAAATTACTGCACCTCTTTTGGACATGATTTTATTAAATCTTCTGAAGGAAGAAAAGGTATCTGGTTGTATGACATCTCTTTCTTTTTTTTTGCTTGTGTAGATCATAGTGCTTCATCAAATAATGTTGTTAGAACTTAGAACGCTTTTGATGGTCTTCTCTCGCATTCTTTAGCAAAGAGAGGGTGCTTTGCTATGCAAATGTTCTTCTTCTTGGAATATGCATCAATCTGACATTGAAACTGCTTGCTGCAGGGTGTGATTCCTTCTTTTAAGCTTGCTGTGTCAGTTGTCCAAAATTGTTCTGAAAAGCTCGCTCCCTGTATTTGGGGTTTCTTAACATCTATTTCGGGCAGAAACGGCACAGGCAGAAAATTAAAAGAGTCTTACCATGAAATTATTCTTGAAATAGCTCAGTGTGCACCTCAGATGCTTAATACCATCATCCCAAAGTTGACTGAGGAGTTATTAGTATGTTTCATATGTCTATTGCTAGCACTTTTAGCTATGTCTGTTTCCATCTCTATTACGTTCTTAGTGATTATCTGGCTTCATCTGCAGATTGACCAGGTTGATGTGCGCATTAAAGCTGTTCACTTGCTTGGGAGGCTTTTTGCATTGCCTGGACGTCCTTTTGCAAAGGATTATCACAAACTATTTGCAGAGTTTATGAAAAGGCTTAATGATAAATCTGTGGATGTCAGAATTAGTGCTATAGACTGTGCTAAAGCTTGCTATTTGGCCAGTCCAGCTGGCATGGAAGCAGCTGAACTTCTCAGTAAGTCGGGATTTTTTATTTTTATCTGAATCTTGCATCAATTTTTTATGAGTAATTCTGACTGAGTTTCGGGCCCACAAACGATGACCTGTGGGGCCACGTTTCTAAAGAACGGTAATGATACATTTGATGCAGAGCCTGTGTGTTGTCCTGTAGGGAAGTTAACATAGCTTCACATTTTTTTAACTTTTTATTTGTGATATTGGTATTTGTTATTTATTTCAGCCGCCTTGGAAGGAAGACTTTTAGATTATGATGATAAAGTGAGAATTCAGGCTGTAAATGTTGTTTGCGATCTAGCCAAAGTTAGACTAAGACACATTCGACCTGACATAATTTTGCATGTCTCAGAACGACTGCGGGACAAAAAGGCAATTATATCTATGCTGTTACAGTTACTTTTGGCTGGGATAAGAATGGAAAGAAGTGGGACTGATTTGTTAACTTGGACAATTTTTTTTAGGTTTCTGTAAGGAAAGCTGCTATGCAAAAGTTGTTGGAGTTATATCAATCTTATTGTATGGAGTGTTGTATGGAGAATGAGATCACCCTTACAAACCAGTTTGAGCAAATCCCAAGTAGAATTTTGGCACTTTGCTATGACAAGGACTGTAAAGATTTCAGGTCTGGTTTATGTTTCTGAATTTTATGCCTATGCGGTATCATTTTACTAATAGATCATTGCATTTTTTTTACATGACATGTAACTGTAACTTTCAGGCCTCAGTCCATGGAACATGTTTTGGCTGAACACCTATTTCCTGCTTCAATATCTGTTGAAGAGAGAAGTAAACACTGGATATCGTTTTATTCATTTTTCTCTTCACCTCATATAAAAGCTTTGAATACCATCTTATCTCAGAAACAAAGGTACTTCTCCCAATTTGAGATTTTGCATGCTAGTGAATCCTCTGTTTCTTAGGAATTTTGACTTAAATTCAGGCTGCAGATGGAAATGCAAGAATATTTGGCTTTTCGAAAGACAGAAAAGGTATTGTTTAGTGAATATCATAGAAAAATATTTTTTATGTTGTTTTCTTTTTTGTTTCATAGTTGCATATGTTATAACTTGGTAGTGGTGTGTAGAAAATATATATCCTTTTCCTGCTCAAAATTTTACCTTGGAAACTTTGAGAGGTGGTATTATTGTTAGCCTTTATTTGTATATAGTTACTGCTGTTGTCCTCATTATTATTGTTAGATGACCGCCAATCTGAAAGCTTAAACTGGTTGTCAAAAAAAGAAAAAGCTTAAGTTGGAAGTTGGAACAAGCTAGGTTTGATTGAGCTCTTCATGTAGATACGCTCAATTGAGCAGCTTGAGTTTTGGTTTCCTAAGTGCTTAACCTCTCAATTAGAAGTCTCATTGCCAAATTTTGTTTAAAGAAATCACATAAGAAGAACGAACATTACTTTTCCTTGTACTACTTGCAGGGAGAAAACCCTATAGAAGCTATTTGTAATTTGTGTTTCCACATACTTTTCATGTCCGTGAGCTTTTTTTGTATGAAGATCTAAAAATCATCATCATCATCATACGCCTTATCTCAGCTATCTGGGGTCGGCGGCATGGATTATATACCGCGTTTGACTCTTATCGGAATCAAAATGGTACAAAATTCATACAAAGAAATATAGTGGCAAGTTTTTATGCCAGGATGCCCTTCTGATGCAATCCTATGAAGGAGGGACGATGATAAGAAGATTCAACGTCATCATATTCATCTGGATTGGGAAATATTAATATAGCCATCTTCCATCACAAAGCTGGTAACAATGAAAACCAGTCTGTTTTTACATGGGAGTATGAAGATCTAAAAATAGCAGTCATAAATTAAGAGGCTAGTGAACAATACCAAACACAACCTGACAAAAGGGATTTTCTTAAGGATCATTCTGCTTCATTGGCAATCAAGCATCGGACCTGCCATTCTGCTGCCATGTTAAATAACTTTTGTACCTTAAAAGGTTGAAGCTAATAAGGGAGTGGTTTAACAATGCATACTTAATTATCCAAAAAAAAAAACAATGTATACTTACTATTACATCATATTTCTATTTTTGTTGCTGTATGGATACGAGGTGTTTAGTTCTTTAGTTCTAAACTTAACATGTTTCTTGGATTGTGTAGGCAAATGGTTCAGAAGAAGTGCACCAAAAGTTTTTGCATTGCTTTAAGAAAATGTCAAATGCTTTTGTTGATCCGTCTATAGCAGTAGAGAACTTCCAAAAACTGCACAAGTCAAAGGATAACGACATTTTTAAGACATTGCTTCTATTGGTTGGCGAAGCTACAACTTTTACATCTAGTCACACCATCAGGGTAATTTTTTTTCTTAGTTTTCGGTTCCTATTTTAATTTAAGAAGCTGAATAAATAATTTCATCATTAGTTTTTAATTTTTATATTTGCTATTTTTTTAGAATGCTTATTATATAGAGGAAGAAGGTCACATAATTTAGAATAGGCATTTGTGGTGGTTGGTAATACATGCCAAAGGAACTCCTTCATAAGATTATTAAAAGAATAAGGATATTGTTGGTAATCTGGAGTCAAATGAAGTTGTTTTATCTGTTTCAGTGGCTTGTTCTTTTTTTAATGCCGTGATATGCCCAAATGATACTGAAGTTTAGGTGAAATTAGGGAACTGGGAGGTTTAGGGTATAGAGAGAAGGTTGAGAGATGATAGGGAAAAAAGGGGACAGAGATAGACTAATTACTTTAAAAGAAGGTGACTGAGATAGACGAATTACTTATTAGAAAATCAAATCCCCTACCAAAACTTAACATAAGTATGGGTAACTGCTACTTTTGCTTTAACTCTGATATAACTCTATAACAAACTTATATAGAATACTAGTGATAACAAATCAATTATTGAGTATAAAACACTACTATTTATTATAGCAAAATTATGAACATAGGGTGTTGTTCTTGCCACTGATTCAAATAGTAAGGTGGTGCACGTGATGATTATCACGAAAAGTAAAATGCTACTAGTTGAAACTTGGATTATATAGTTCCGATTTTCACCGTGTTTTGAATTGATATGTTTTTTGCTCATGTTGGTGGAAATATTGCCTGGCCTTGTCACATTTCACCTGTACTAATTACTTGACAAAATCTGGTAGTTGATGTTCCTGTCTGAATGATCCAATTTTATTTACTTTTCCCCAGGATGAGTTTCTGAAAAGGCTTGGCAAGAAGCACCTTCATTACGAGTTTTTGAAAGTACTTTCTGCGAAGTGCTCGCATAATATATTTAGTGCTGATCAAGTAAAATGTATTTTGTTGGACTCTTTGTCAAGAAAGAGGGCTGGAAATTTGCAGACAACTTGCATCAATCTTCTTTTGGTAAAGTCTATTTTGGGCATTTTGAATAATTGGAAATATCCTGTTCACTAAACTAATCATTTATCAGTTTTTTCTTTTACAGAATTATATATTTGTATTACACTAGAAGTTCTAATTAATTTTTGTTTCTTCATTTTTTACTTTAGAACATTGTAAGCATGTTCCCCTTCTTGCTTAAAGGGTCCGAAGAGCACATACTAGAATATGTCCTGGAAGAAGGAAATACAATAAGTGAAAGTTTGCTTAAGGTGATAGCCAAGGCGGGCCGTTATATATCAGCCAAATTCAGGTTAGTGTTTTAGCATGATTTACTTACCTGTTTTTAATATTACTGCAAATCCTATTCTGATTGAAGTGCAAGTTTTTCTTGGTTTTATGTTTGGCATTCCTATCAATTTCCAAAATTGTGGTAGCATGTTCAGACCTTTACCTGCTTTAGTAAGTGTGAAGGATTATGCCAAGACTATGTGTGCATGTGTTTATACTTAGTCATTAGCATCTGTGGAAACTAGTTCAGTGCCACTTGTATAGATTTGTGAAATAGTTGGAGGACTGATTATGCATCTAGTATAGTTGTTTTCATGAAGTTTTTCTGAATAAATTTTAATGGGCACGTGTATGCCTATTCTTCTTGAAAGTTCAATCAATTTTTCACTTAATTGTCATCAATGCCTTTGGATCCTTCTTATTTTCTTGGTTAAATGTTTTAAACCAAAGATAAATTTTTATTACCTCCTATAAATGCTTGAGTTTCATGAACTGTCTTTCATTTTGCTAGTGATATATACCCATATTTAGAGTTGGCATGCCTGGAGGGAACACGTATGCAATCAAAATATTCCGTCTCTGCAATTGCTGCAGTAGCAGATGCCTCCATACAAACGGTTTTCTCAGATTTATACTCGGTAATTTTCTATAATGTGTGCATTTTATTATCGCATTCTGTGTTTCCTGTTTTACTTGTAATCTGATCAATGGATAATGAAGAGGGAAACATATTACAAGTTAGAGACAATACATTAGAAGAAATTGTGTTGTTCTTTAATTCAATATATGCAAGGAGTATTGGAATAGAACTTTAACAAAGGTAAAGCTGTAGTTGGACCCCTAGCTGAAATAGATGGGTAAGAGTGCGAAGATGTGAGGAATCTTGCTAATTAAGCTTCATCATTCACAAAGAGGAAGATACAGTTAATAATGTAATAAATGTAGTCGGGAAAATGGAGAGCAGAGCAGGAAGTGTTGTGTGGTAGGCACGTCTCAACTAGGCTCAAAGGAAAGTCTTACTGGGCAGCTGTAAGTGTAGCTGAAATGAGGATGCTAATGTAGATTTGTCGGATACCTAGGGGAGATAGGATTAAGAATGAGTATATTGTGAGAACTTAGGGTAGAACCTTTTGCAAAACCCAAGTTTCGTCGGTCTTACTATCTTTGCACTATCCTATCATCTGTATTATGGAGCTCAAATTTTTTTTTTATGAAATGGGACTTACCTATCTCATTCATTATACAATTGTCCCGTTTTTATTTGCGCTATCGAGACTTTAGAACGGCAATGCATGTAATCTGCGTGGAGGTGCAAGATCCATGTCACTGACCTCAAATTGTTAGGGAAAAGCATTACTCGATTATGATTATGATTGTATTTGCAAACTTGAAGTATGATTACTGGATAATGAAGGGTGAAGTATGTGTGAGAGAAAATGGAGCGAAGAAGGTAGAAAAAAAATTATTTGAATGTAATAGGAGGAAAACACCTTGTAAATATTTATGGACTGCCTACCAGAAAAAGTCGCTCAGGCAATGCTTCTCTTAGCAGAGTTTAGAAAACACCTTTTATGACTATTTGTAACTGTTTGACCATTGAAACATTAGGTTTTTATCAGGAAGTGTCTTGTAAACACTTGGGCTAAGGGTCAAGTTGGTAATGAGGGGCAAAGGGATTGATCGAGGAAGATAGAAAAATTGGAAGAAGAAAGGATTTTTTAACTCATCTGGGTTCCTAGCGACTGAAAATATTTCATCTGGTAGTTAGGAGATTCCTACTTGTATATAAATATTTAGTTAATTTTTTAAACAGGGCAAATGTTACCTGGGAAATGCACCAATTGAACTAAGCGTTTCGTTTTATGGGCACTTTTGGTTTGCATCAAATCCTTGATATCCATTCTTTTCACCCTTTCCTTGTGGGTATAATGTATATCTACACTATCTGTTCCCTTAAGTTCTATCCATGCAGATGCCTGTAGTTCCTTAGTTTAATGATTTTGGGTGCTTGAAGGGTTCATAACTGTTAAAAAGATGAGATTGCATAATTTTTTAATGCTAGGATTGCACACCTACTTACAGTGATGAAGGTCAGCGGAAAGACTAACTCATTTAGCAAATTTAAAAGTATAAATAGTAGATGTTGAATGACTCACTTCTTTCATCTGGTTACAATCAATAGTTTCACTGGGCATGCTTGTGTGTAACTGTATGATTGCAAGTGGGCTGCTACAGTGGGCTCATTTACAGACTTAGGTTCATATTGTCTTGCTATTTTTCCATGGTCTGAGATATGCTAATGTAACTTTCAGTCCACTTAGCAAACATTTTTTTTTGTTAAATTATGGAGTGTGCTATAAGATACTTTCCAAGGATCCTATACTTATTTAACTTTGGTGGTTGAATTTATAGAAATCAATCTGGGTATTATAATTGAAATTTTGTTTCTTTTATGATCCTTCTTCAAGTTTGCATAGCATTCTGGTGCTAAGAGTCATTAAGGTGGTCTTCGTATTTGTGAAAATTGTCTCATTCTGTTAGATGAAAATCTGGGTTCGAAGTTCTAACATTAGTTTATGATGTGAAGTTATGATGATTGATGGTTATGTTCGGCCATTCTCATGTTGACTTTGCGTTTCTGGTCCAGAAACTTGTCGATTCTCTTCTAGCAGGTCAGAATATTTCAACTGTGTTACAGTCTTTGGGCTGCCTTGCACAATATTCTCGGTCAACATATTCAGGCCGAGAAGAAGACATTACAACATTTGTTACCCAGAAGCTGTTTGTCACAAGAGATGTGAGTTTTTTCTTTTTAAATTTTTCGTCTAACTATATGCTTATTCTTTTAGTTATTGGGAGATTAGTTGTTCAATGAGTTTGGTATGCTGTGTAAAATTGGAATGAAGTAAATTTTAGTTTTGCAAATTTTAGGTAGGAGCTTTTCTCGACGTATTCGTATTTTCATTAGCTAGGCAGAGCTGCTGGATAGCGTTTTTAGCTGGAAGAATAATATCAAATAACTGACCAATAACAATATTTCTATGTAGCTCTGCTCCATAAGTGCTTACTCTTAATAGCCTTTGAAGGCACTAGTTTTGAAAAGCTTACTCTTAATAGCCTTTTAAGGCACTAGTTTTGAAAAGACCTAATGCTTTTAAAAAATAATGCTTGGAAAGAAAATATTGAAATAGACAAATGGTTCGAATTCCAAAGAGAATATGAAGGTGATTATATCTAATTTAATCAAGCCTATTTCTTGGTTCATTGAATGATCTACATCTCTGGGCCAGGCTCTGGCTTTCTTGCATTTAATTGTGTGAAGTGGGAGAGAAGGCATGCCATGGGGAGGTTTTTCTTTTGAAGAAAAAGATGAACAGGAGATTTAGTAATTTAATTATCATCGCACATATACACCCACACCCATTGTAGGAGCTTATGAGATATAGCATCAGTTCTTGAAATTTAATGGGCTCATTGACTGATATGTACAGTCACACTCTTCAAATAGGCAAAATATAATGGTACATACTAATTCAAAGTCCTTCAATGTACCCTTTGGTCAAACCTCCATCTGACCCTTTAAGGGTCCACTTTTCTGGCTAAACATGGCGCATGCATGTTGCATATATATGTTAGGAATGTCGTAATTGATTGAAAATGTTTTTACTGTTTCTCTTTCAAGAATTTTTTGTTTTATGGGAATTTATATAATAAATCGTAAAAAAAAAAAATTATGAAAATGACACACTGTGGCAAATATTTGCAAAATAGGGTATCTGACAAGCCATGCAGGCGATGGATCAACATCTTTGCGATATCATTATGACCAGAAAGACCATTAAAAATAAGGAAGAATGAAAAAAAATGGGCGAAAATGGATGAAGAATGAGAGAGATGCATCATTGAAGTTTGTCCCACTAAAACAAATATGTCCCATTTTAAAGGGGTGATAACTTCAATGATGCATATCTCTCTCATTCTTTATCCATTTTTGCCAATTTTTTTTTTCATTCTTCCTTATTTTTTGTGATCTTTCTGGTCATAATGATATTGCAAAGATGTTGATCCATCGCATACTATTTATCGAAAAAAATACTACAAAAACTACGATAAATGGTATGTGATGGCTCAATATCTTTGTGATATTATAATGACTAGAAAGAGCACTAAAAATAAGGAAGAGTGAAAAAAAAAAAAGCGAAAATGGGTAAGAAATGAGAGAGATATGTATTGTTGAAGTGAGTGCCTATTTAAAATGGGACGGAAAATTATAAGGCAGTAAAAGGCGTCGGTTGAGCCGACGCCTTTGTTAAGAATGGACGCATTTCTCTTTTAACCGAGAGGTGTTGGTTCAACCGACGCCTTTTAGTTTGGTTTTAAAAAAAAAAGCCACGCAAGTGCCCGCGCCACGCGGGCGCCTACGTGGCTTGTCAGATACCCTATTTTGCAAATATTTGCTACAGTGTGTTATTTTCATAATTTTTTTTTAATGATTTATTATATTATTTTCCCTTTTTAATAACCTTAACCTGTCAATTGTCAATGAAAGTGAGAGATCTTGGCCGAGATCCCTACTGAAAATCTGTCTTCCTTCGTAGAATAAGAGAGTTCCTGTTCAGATTGAAAATCTGATGATGAATATTTGTATTTTCCTCATTAAGCTACTTATTGGTTTTTATTTTCAGATAGAGTCATCAGAGGAACATGACTTATTTAACAGTGATGATGGTTGTAGCCCCTCCTGTCATCTAATTGTGAGTGTGATCCCTCCTTTTCTTGAACTTGGAATTTTAGGATACTCCACTATTGTTTTGGTCTTTCTAATATACTCCCTTCGTCCCATATCAATGTCCTCTGGCTTGTTGCTCTACGACTTCTCAGACCTATGGGCTTAAAACACTAGTTAGAAGTTGTCTACCGCATGAAGGGACTCCTCCTAAACAACAGCTGAAAAGAATTTTAGATATTTTAATGAGGCTAATCCCAGATGGTGACACATCGGATGTTCTTAGCTTGAGGTATGTTTTGGCTTCATGTCCTAATAATGGGATGGTCTGAAGGTGAAGCACTTTCAATTTCTTCTGGGTTATTTAATTCTAGGAATGCAATATTTTGATGCTACTATTTGAGTTTTGGATGTGAAAATCATTAGCAGAACAATAAAAAAACATGGCACTAGAGCATTAATAAATAAATATAACCAGATCTTACACATCCCATGTGATATAAGCTTTCTTATTGACATTTGATGAGAATAATTAGTACTATGCCCTTCAGAATCTCTTTTATCTTGTCGTGAAATTTCAATGATATTGTACTTCCTGCCACGTGTCATACATACTGGCCCATACTTTATAGCATTGGTTAGTTGTATTGCCCACACTGAGGGGAAGGTTTTGAGTTTTTTAAAAAATTTGGTCTTATAAAATACCAAAGAATTATAAGAATACAAATGAGTAAAAACGACAGAAGAAGAATAGTAGTTTTGAGAAGAAGTCTAGGCCACAAAGGGTGGACTTTCCAGTGTTTTTTTGTTTACGTTAAAACTTCATTTTTTATTCCAGTTTAGAAATTGACAATCATAATTATGTTTTAATTCACCATACTCCAAAGCTTCTAGTGTACTATACTGGAGATTTAATTATATTTAGAATTTGCCGATCACTAGATCTATATGTGTAAGTATATTCAGAATATGCCGACCACTAGAACTATGTGTCTTTAAGAACTTGTAGATTGCATAAAACCTCTAAAGAAAGCTGATTCATTGACCTCTTTTTAGCTTTCTGGAGATGTACAACACTTGATAAAATTTAAATACATACATTCTACGCTATAATGTGGAGCCTAAACATCAAATACCAAAGTTAAACATGCTTACAGAGACCCTAAATTGTACAGCTCTATGTTATGTATATAGCATTTAGGTACACAGGCTTCTATCCAGTTTTAATTTTTTTTCTATAGTATAACTTGCTTGCCATTCCACTTCGGCTAACTAGTTGTGAAAGATGATTCTTGTTCCTGCATTTTTGTAAATGCTTCTTTTGGTTCATGTATTATTAGGTTAAGTAATATCCGACCACTTTCTATCAACAACTGAAAGTGAAGAATAGTGCCAGCTGCCATAAATGGTCAAACTGTCCATTGACTTGGAAGTTACAAAATTGGCCTGTTGGCATAGTATTTTTTTTGCGTGGCATCTTTTTCCCTTTTTGGCATTATTAAAGATGTGTGTCGTCACTTGATCATGCGAACTGCAAGATACATATGGTGAAAGACTCAGGCATTAGCTGTTGTCTTATTGACCTTTCTAGAACTATAGACTGCAATGAATATAGCTCTTGGACATATGAGTTTTTAACTCTTGAAATGTACAGTGGTAATTCGAGGATAAATTAGAGTATTATTAAAGTTTTCATTGATGCAGTTTTGACCAAGTAATGGAAATTTTGTTTCCAGAATCTGTTGGTTTACTTTCTTAAATTATACATATTGCTAAGGGAACCGAATGTTACATTTCTATTGAGATTTTTTCACCGCGTTTGGGATTTGTCTGAATGGCCTTTTGGCATGACCTCCTCCTCCAAATATATGCAGTGAAAATGACAAGGCTCACATCCGGTTGGGTTCTGCAAAAGCTGTTCTCCGGTTGGCTGGAAGATGGGATCTGCATGTCTCCCCCCGAGTTTTTCACTCAGCATTGATGAAGTCAAGGGTATGGGATTTGAAATTTGTTGAGATTAACATGGTTGCTGCTACTAATTTCTTTCTAGAACATGTGGATAGGCGCACTATTCAATATACATTTCTTGAACGTTCATGACCTTTAAGTGGCTGCAATTCCACAGGCTATATGTACGCCCTTGCTTATTTTAGGCTTTTGTGGCCTAGAAATAACGTGATGTGGTCTCTTTTGAAGTCAGTATTTGATTTTCTTTCTATCTGATCCATGCATTGAAGAATATTTGTTCAACTTCCAAGTCAACATTGCATTTGCAATATATGATTTGCTTAAATGTGCATGCCATATGTACCTTTCTTTCATCTTCATTTTCTTGTACTTAGCTTTATCGCTGTACAAATTGGGGACGATATAAGACCAGAAGCTGCCTACATTTACATGGTGTTTTGATGCTCTTCTTATCTATTAGACGGTAGATGTACATGAGTCTGAATTTTCTGCTTTACAGGATCCTTCTTCATTTGTTCGTCATGAATATATTGCGAAAGTTCATAAGCTTTTGAAGCAACATGCTATCCCAATCCGATATGCTTGCACTTTTCCTCTTGCAGCTTCAGACTGCTTTAGTGCAGTGCGAGCTAATGTAGGTCAACACAACTCCTGGCTTTTTTTTAACGATGATTTTAGTTGTAGGTCGTAATTCTAGATTGGACTGGATCTAGGAGGAAGTGATTTCTCTCTAGGCTGGATAGCACTTCATAACTTCTAAATACGTTTCCAGATTGAATTTTCGTGCTATCATGTTGTCTGGGTTCTGGTTTGTTTTTCAGCCCATGGAATGCCTTGTTGAGTTTATCAAGGAATATGGTCGAGAAGCTCGAGTTCACCAAATGTTTGACATGAAGGGCTCAGGAGAAGCAACCATGACCAACTATCCTGATTACGTTGTTGTTTATTTGGTCCACATTCTTGCTCATGATGTAGGATTTCCTTCCCAAAACTGTCAGGATGAACAAGTTTATGCTAGACTTTGCAGGTGATGAAATTTAGCCAAATTGTTGTTCATTCTCATGTTGATTATATGCAGTCTGGTACTAAATTCTTGTCATTTCTTGTTCAGTCCACTGGTGGTTTTCTTACATGCGCTTCTGAATCCTAGTTCATATGATGAGAAAAAAAGTGAATTTGCTGAGACCGTGTCTTATCTGCTGAGTATTTTTCGTGCAATTAAGAAAGCTGAGGATGCTACTGATGATCGAATGACTCAGGTAAGGCCGTAAGGGCCTCTTTTTTTGGGCTTTCTTAATCTACAACCTTCATTTATCATTCGAATAATCTTGCAATTCTTTTGCAGAAGCTTCATCTTCTTTCAGATATTGGTGTTCTCATTGTGAAGGCTTTGAGTCAGGATGTCAAGTTCTTGCCTAATGCAGCAAAAACAGTATTGCTACCATCATCATACTATAAAGTTGGTTATGCTGTAAAAGCTGAAGAGGCAAGTTAATCCCTTGTTATTCTTTTTCCTTTGACTTCATTTAGTCCTTTCTTTTCTTTTAGTTGAATGTTGAACTGAAAAACGACTCTACTCTTGAGTTGGATTGGTAACATGCCATCTTCGTTAATAGGTCAAGTCACACTTGGCAAATTTAGGGCTTGGCCTTTACAAGCTATTACTAGCATGTGATGAGAATGTAGTATTGAGCTTCTATTGGAATTACATAAATGGCCTATAGAACCAAATAAGAAAAAAACATAAACAAGACCACCCGAACTAATTTAGATACCCTACTGCTACAATATCAATCTTGTTCAGGGCTTCAGGGAAATGTTTGTTAGAAAAAAACAAATTCTATGCTCTCATTCATTCAATTTTCTCAACATTTGTTTGCGAGAAAATAATATTTTCATGCTTCCACGTAAAAGCAGACTGGTTTTGCTGTTACCAGCTTTGTGATGGAAGATGACCATGGTCATATTTCACGTTCAACCATCATCTCATGAAGCCAATCCACATAATTAAGAAGGTGTATGCTAAAGATGATGATCTTGAACCTTCATTTCATTGTCCCCTCCTTAGAGGGTTGCGCCGGGAAGGGCATTTGGCATAAAAACTTGTCAGTATGTTTCTTTATGTGGATTTGGATTCTGATAAGAGTCAAGTATGGTATAGAATCCATGCTGCCTGCCCTAGATAGCTGGAATAGGGCGTTCTGATGATGATGCAAATTTCTCCACCTTCAAGCTTTTATCATGGAAGCTTTGTACAATCCAGTGTGTGAAATTCACAGGAGTCCTGCTATTAAGGTAACATAATCATAATCAAGTAGCGCCTTTTCCTAACTATTTGGGGTTGGCAACGTGGATCTTACACCTCCATTCAGGCCCATTTTGTGCCAACTCTTTTGGAAGAGAATAAAATCATATCCTTTTTTTATTAACTCCATCCAAGTTCTCTTGGGTCTCCCTCTCCCTCTTTTGACAGCATTTACATGCATCCTCTCACAGGGGCATCTATTGGCCTTCTTTGCATATGCCCATACCAACGCAACCCCAGCTTCTCCCCTAAAGGAGCTACCCCTAAACTCTCACGAATATATTCATTTCTAATCCTAACTCTTCTGGTTATCCCACTCATCCACCTTAACATTCTCATTTGAGACTTAGCTATATGACTGACTTTTCTTTGATGCCCAACACTCGCTCCGTAGAGTATTGCAGGCCTAGAACTTGTTTAAGCCTTTTTGGAACATGCCTATCACACAAAACTCTTGAGGCTGCCTTCCACTTTATCCACCCCACATATTTCCTATGCACCACATGGTCCACATCACTATCAATATCCCCTTCTTTATGGATAATGGATCATAAGTAATGGAATTGATCACACCTTATTACTTCTTGCCCATCTATTTCAGCTAAGGTCTACCTATAATTCGACCTTCCTTAAAATTAAATTTCATGCAATCTGTCTTAGTCTTGCTATTAAGGTGATTGAGGGAATTTAATGCATGTCAAATTTGAGCCCCTGCATTATAGATCCGCTCAGCTTAAATTTTTCTCTATATGTATACTGTGTATTGTATGATTATGTACATATTTTTTTCTTTGGGCTTGATTGTAATGTCTGATTGGGATTTGCAGGCAAAGTTAACTTTTCTTGGGAAACAGTCCATTGGAGGCTTTATTGAAATGGTCCTTAACGCATGTGAACCACATGTAGCTCAGGTTGGTTCTTGTAAGAGTGATATAATATACTTCACATGAGATGTTTTGCCATCTCAGTTGAGATATATATTTAACTTGTTGTGACGGGTACTTCTGTTTCTTTTCATATATATTTACTCAAAGTGCGTTCTTTTCCCTTTCATTACACCATGTACTTCTTTGCTGTTTCCTTTCTGGAATCCTTTCTGATTTTGTTTTTCTATAGGGTGTTAACATGCAAACCAAACCAACCAAAAAAATCTCTGATAACAATATGTGCTTGGAAGTTGTGAAGAGCAGTAAAAAGGAGCTTCTATGCCAGAAACAGACTGATCTTGTGCTTCATAGTGGCAAGGTAAATAAGGAGAATGGCTTCTATCTAGGAGACGTGCCTGATGTGAAGGAACAACTTCGTGTCATGGATGAATCAGAAAAGGTCTTGTCACCTGTTGTTTTGAATACCTTAAAACCTGCACAAAATTGTACGATTTCATGTGAAGATAAAAAAACATCTCCTGGAAGCAGTGAGGCATATTACCTGAGGGAAGATCAAGTTTCATCTTGTGGTTCTGTTGTTACCAAACCATCAATTTCTGAGTCACAAATTTTCACCAGAGAACCTGTTTTGCATACAAAGAATGCAGAAAGTTTAGATTGTCCAAGTTCCTCTGATTCGGTCTATATTTTAACAAGTGAATCGTCGGTATGGAAATACTTTCTTTGGCTTCTCTAATTGTAAAGTAGTTTAGTGCAGTTACTATTTCCTTTGCCTGATTGTCTTTTAATTTGAAGGAGCTTGGATATTCAAGTCAAGAGTTGGTAGGACATCGTATCAGGCTGTGGTCTCCCCTTGATAAATGGTCAGTTTTGATTTTAATTAGGAAGCTAACTTTAAACTAGTTTCCATATGTTTTTTTGATGGTTTGATTGCCTGCAGTTTTCGCCCATGTACTATCGGAGAGTTTGATTTTGGCGACGGCACGCACAAGGTTGTGCAGATTTTTCATTGAGTTTAACTGGAGTTTACAGTAGTATTGCTTTTCATTTTCTTCTCTGTAGATTATAGTATCAGCTTTTCATTTATAAGAGAGAGGGTGTTCTCTTATATTGTTGATTTTTTTACCTGATTTTAATTATCATTGGAAGGTGTCATATGACAATGGAGATATTGCAAAAATAAGATTAGCAAATGAAAACTGGCAACTTGAAAATTCTTCTCTGCTAGACAAGGTATGAATAACTTAAGATAACAGTTGCGCTCTATATTGCATTTCAGTAGAATGACTGACAGATAAATGCTACTTGATGCAGGATTCTGGCAATTTCAGTACTAAACAAAGGTGAGCATTATAACTACTTACTTCTGCACTTAAATTGAACAAGAAGCAGGTCCGTGTCATTGTTTATTTCAGTTTCATAGACCGGTAATGTGGCTCTGGTCGCTTAATTATACATGAAGCATCAGCGCATTTTTTGTAGCAATATGCTTTGCACCTTTGGACTCAGTTAAGGCTGGTTAAACACCCTTTAACAGAACAAGATATGGCTTATCTGCATTTGGGTTTAGTACCAACTAGGACGCTATATGGAATTATGGCAGAGCACTGCTTTATAAACTTGGTATGCTTTTGGCAGTAACTCCCTCAGTCCAAAAAATCCTGGCAGATGTTAACAAACTAATAGTACTTTTATAAGATCTATTGGAAAATACTACTGTACTTCACAGTAGTATTTTCCAATAGATCAATATGAACATGCATGTGCGTGCATGTGCAGGGGTAAGCGGAGGATTGAATTGCTGTAGGCCCTACGGGCCAGTACATTTAAATAATTTTTAATTGCTGCCAGGATTTTTTGGACAGAGGGACTACCATTTTTTGGGTCAGGGTCAGTATCATGTCAATGAGATTTGCACTATGTACAATTTATAAGAAGCTTTTTTTTGGTACAAGCAATTTAGAAAAAGCTGGTATTCTTGATTCTGGCAGTAATTTAAAGGTTGCGTGTGGAGATAAGGTTCTGCAGCAGCAAATTACCTCCTTTGATAGGCATGCAGGAAATGTTGGGGGAAAACGAAGAATTCTTTCTGAAAGTAAAGATCCTGCTTCCTGCTTTTTAATATATCTCTATCTATATTGCAGAGGCATCTTTCATCTTCGAAGTTAAAACTGATTGGCAGTTTGTTTTCAATTTATCAGCAAATAGTACTTTTATGAGATACTAACTTTGGCTTACCCCTTTTTTACCGTTCCATATTCCTGTCGACAAAGTTTTGCCAACTGCTATAAAAAATAGTGCTTTTATTAAATGTCACTGAGACCATCAGTTATCTGGTTGCTGTAAGAACTGACCACTGAACTCACATACATGTGCAGGGATAACAAGAGATGCCCCAGCAAAAAATTCAAAGCCTTCAGTTCCTGCTGGTTGCAGCAAATTGACATCTGTAGTCACTAACGATTCTCAAGCTAATGTTCGTTCACTTATTCTTTCTTGATTTTGGCAGTACTTTTCTAGTTTTCTTTCCTGTAGTTCCATTCCTGATGCGCAGAATTTGGTGCTTCAGCTTCCTCGAAGGACTCGGAGGCGGAAAACTTGAATTATTTTATACCCAGGACAACCGGAAATTTCTTGCACGTAACACCACTATTATATGCTTTTATTTGAGCAATTCAGGTTCTTGGGTTGAGGATTTGTTACCTAAGAACAATGAATACTAAGATATTAACCCAAAATTTTGTAAATATATATTTTCAGGGTTGAAACATATGTCAGCATCATACCGTTGGATTCAGTATGTCATATGAAGAAAAAAAGTACTCCCTCCGTTCCAAAAAACTATGTACATTTAAGAAAATTCTCATTTTTATTGGACCATGAAAACCACAAGGAAATCACATGGCTCCTTCTCCCTGATATCCCGTCCAACTCGTATGCTCGTTCATGAACAAAGTTCTATTCAATCCTTATAAGTTTCCTCTAATTTTGGAAAGAGGAAGTTACTTGATTTGGTAAAATGTACACCATATTTTGAAATAATAATATTTCCAAATATACATAGTATTTTGGAACGGAGGGAGTATAATTTGTAGCAGTGGCTGACTCATTTTTACATTTGCAAAATACACGACTGAAAAACCGTTATGTTTTCTGCGCCAAACATTAGATTCTCTAGCATTTGCTTTCAACAATTAGATTAGGTTGGCAAAAAATTTGCAACACAGCATTTTACTTTTTGAGCTTTACTCCCTATATGCTTAAATAATTTGAAAGATCTGGAGCAAAAAAATACAGTCCTATGCTATTGATTTTGAGGGCAAACTGGAAAAAAATTCTTCTGAAAGAAGAATGGCAGGATTAGCCAAATAAGAGATGAGGAATGCCTGGAAGCAAAATGCATAAGGCCATTGAATCTTGTCTTCCTCATCCGCGCGTTTGATGGGAGCTAAAATGACATTTTACTTATTCGTGTCAGTAGCAGCACGATAAAAAACATAGTCGTGTTGTATGAAACACGATAAACTACATAGTCGTGTATCATGAAACACGACAAATATAATAGTCGTGTACCATGTGGCACGAGAAAATAAATAATCGTCTACAACTTACCTTTACCCCATTTCGTCGAATCGAGATATGACTTCCTTGCCAGCTCCTTTGTCCGCATACCAATCGGAGTTTTCTTCATATGCTCCTTGTCACGAGGCCGCTTCTTTGGCTCCATCTGATGCACCGATGACTTCTTTGGCTCCATTTGGGGCCGCTTCTTTGGCTCCTTCGTCGGCTCTTCAGTCCTCTCCGACTTGGGATGCTCAAAGATCTGACCTTCTAACCGTATTGACGCTGAGGCGGCAGAGGCCTTCATAGAGTGGAGAACCTCTCGCAGAGGTACGACACTCCTTCCCATCTCCTCATACGAAGACAAAGCTATCTCAATTAGTGACTGTATGCCCTGAAGCGCACCCTCCAATCGCCCCATTGCAGTTGCAGTGGACTGGGCAGCCGTCCTCGAGGAAGGGGGTGCAGGTTGGTTGGGAGTCCTCTTGATTTCCGGCCTCTCCGGCCTCTGCCGTCGTGGAGGAGGGGCCACTGAGGTTGACGAAGCAAGGAGAGATGCCTCTTCGGCCATGGGGCTGATTACGGAAGATTGTAGAATACTCCCGTCCAATAGTCGGCCATACGGTGCTTCTTCTGTGCACCTTTCTTCACCTCTGTAATGAGGGCCCCACTTCCTGGCCACCTTTTGACCGGTGGACTGGTAGGGCCCACGATAGGATGGAAGATTGTCGTGTGCTCGAAAAACCAAATTTGCATAGTAAACAGATGAAAATATTATTACAAGGCGTGGTTGCCTTAGTCGACTATAACTAGTACACGAATTGAACTATGATCGTGTCGTAAACAACACGACTATATACCTAGTCGTGTTTCATCATACATGACTATAAATATAGTCGTGTTGCATAATACACGACTATAAATATAGGGGTATTGTATAAGACTTGTTTGCCTTTCGAAGACTATGAATGCTACATACGTGAAGGTCATATGCGGCGCCATTTAGGTATCCACCGCCCAGGCACACTCCTTGCGATCTCGCACCCACTAGTCTGCTGGTGTGGGTTATACCAGAAACCAACATCTTATGCATAGCCCCAGCCCAATTGTATGACCTCAACCTTGGGAGGTCATCAATGTAACGGTACAAAGAGGGATGAACCGCTCTAGTGCTGTGTGGAAACAACACCGTGCAGAAGAGGAGGCAGATGATCATCCTCGCCATGTCCTCCTCTTCCATCTTCAGTTCGCCCGCGCAAAGCTTGTCTATGATTTCCTCAATGTGTGGAATTTCCGCTCTCCTCGCGGCAAAGTGCTTTCTGAAGAATTGACCTTCCGGTCAGCGTGTCAAGGAGGGGAGGACTTCAACTCTTTCACCCTTTGCGGGCAATCCGGTGATAAGAGCAACTTCTTGCTATGTGAAATGTAGCGTCCTTCCCTTGATATTGAAGACCTTCGCCGATTCATCCCAGTACCTGACCAAATGGTCGAGGAGGTTCCGAGATACAACTACGTCCTCACCTTCAAAAATGACAGCGAAACCAGCATCTTTGATCACTTGGGCACATCTTTGGTGACGCTGTAGGAGGGCCGCACACTTTTTCATCGCTCCCGGTTGACAAAATGTCCGAAGCGCCGGTCGTGCATTATATGTTCTCTTTACTGGTCGGTCCATCGGAGCCTTCCTCTTCCTGCCCCTCTGATTTCGCTGTCGAGGTGCCAAGACAAAATCATGATCCTCCTCCTCTTCCGATGATATTTCCTCCATAGACTCATCTCTTTTTTTATCCATCTGCAAGGAGTGAGGTAGAGTGGTTAGTAGAAAAGTCGTGTCGGTGAAACACGAAAATATAAAAGTCGTGTTGTCGCGTACACGACTAAATATAAAGTCGTGTATTTTACATACACGACTTTATAGTTCATAGTAAAAATTTAAAATTTAAATGTCGGACCTTATGAAACTACAATCAGTAAAGATTGTTGTAACTTACCGCAGTTTAGTCGTGTGTATATATGTATTTCCTCGTAGGTGCCTTTCACACTCTTCCTCGCCGTCAACCGAAGCTCAATCGGTCAATCCGCCGGTTGCATGCAGGCGGAGGGAGCCGCGGGGGAACTCAGAAGGTTGAAGATCCGAAATACCGACGTATACGCTTCAAAATCGCCGCCTTTGTGAACTCTCCCTCAGTCGTGTCGTCGAAATCCAGCAGGGGGCAGCTCGATATCGAGATGGGGGACGCGAATAGGCTCGTCAAAATCTGTGTATTCCGCCGGTTGAATCGCCGCTCGAACTCGCCGGTCGCCGGTGAAGTCGCCGATGTATATCGCTGGAGAACCTTGTATTTTTTCGTGTTGTACAGAACACGCCTCTTCGCACAGTATTAGCAAAAAAAACAGAAGAAAGGGCATTTTGGGTCCTTCAAGTCCAGATTCCAGGTCATATAAGATTTCACGGGAAAAACCTGGTAATATGGGAATATCAAAGTTGATGCCAGGTCATATGGAAAAAACTCCTTTTTTGGGGATGCCGGTTTGTTTTGCCGGATTGGACGACTCGAGTCCGGGTTGAGGGGCAAAAATACATAAACCGGAGTCACCCGGCCCTCCGGACAAAGTTCTACTTAAGTCCATCCCAACATTACGCCTCCTCAGACCATCCCTGGGGTATTTAAGTCATTCCAACTGACAGCGGCAACTTTTGAAAAGCCTCTCCATTTTCCTCGCTCCAAAATTCACTCTCGCTTCTTCGGTTATGAGATCTGAATTCGCTCGCGCCCGCTAATTCCGGAATCCAAAATTTAGAATTTCAAATTTGAAATCTCCGATCGGCCTCCCGATGCCGGCGGCGAAGAGCACCAGAAAGAAGCCGGAGAAGGAGCCGGCGGAAGTCCGGCAGCCGGAGAAGAAGACCAAAGTCGACGACGATCTCGACCTCGACCTCTCCAGGTTCGCTTTATTTCTTCTTCATACAATCCCTCGCTTTCCATCTGCGATTCTTTCCAATTTCGCTTTAGAAAAGCTTCTTTCCGACTTCGCTTCGCATTTTACGGTACCTCTGGAGCCTGTGATTTCCGTCTCTGATTTTGCTCAGTTTTTTGCATGCTTTATTTCGTCAGATCAAAGCATTGATGATACTCCCTCCGTCCGGAAGTAGTTGTAACACTTGGTTTTCCAAAATCAACTGATTTTAGCTTATTTTGGAAACCCAAATGTTAATACTAATTCCGGATGGAGGGAGTGTTTATTATTAGTGCGGCTTTTTACAGTTTGTTTCCAGCGCTTAGAGAGTTCTAGTGTCCCTTTTTTTTTTCATTTGTGTAGTATTTGAACTTAATTTCGTTGGAATTGTAGTTTTTTTCTCTATTGCAAAGAACACGGATTTGGTGATTTTTCCGGAAGCTGCTGATTTAGACGATTTTGTCAATCTTCTGCGATTTGAGTTGTTGCTGTGTAGATATATATATATATATATATATTATATATATATATATATATATATATATATATATATATATATAAAAGAAAAGTTTAAATAAGATCGCTCTCATATAGCTTATATGAGGCTAATTCCATTTGTAGCCGTTGGATTTTGATCTAACGGCTACAAACACATACAGGACACACTTACCTACCTTTGATGTGACACTCACCTACCCACTGATTTGATATTCACCCATGGATCGGAATCCAATTTCCCAAAAGATTGGCCTCATACTCTTTATACGAGAGCAATCTCACTGATCTGATAGTTATAAATAGCTACATGACACACTCACCTACCCTTGATGTGATACCCTCACCTACCCACTGATTTGATATCCACCATCGGATCATAATTTAATAGCAAAAAATATTGGTCTCATGCTCCTTATGTGAGAGCAATCTCATATAAACTGTCCATATATATATATATATATATATAGGGAAAAGTTTAAATGAGATCGCTCTCATATTGCTTATATGAGGCCACTTTGAATCGTAGCTGTTGGATCTTGATCTGACGGCTATAAATATCCATAATGATCTCACCCACTCTTTGATGTGACACACTCACCTACTCACTGATTTGATATCCACCCTCCGATCGGAATCTAACGGCTATAAAGATTGGCCTCATGCTCCTTATATGAGAACGATCTCATGTAAACTCATCCCTATATATATATATATAGGGAAAAGTTTAAATGAGATCGCTCTCATATAGCTTATATGAGGCCACTTTAAATAGTAGTCGTAAGATCTTGATCTGACGGCTACAAATAGCTATAATGATCTCACCTAACTCTTGATGTGACACATTCACCTACCCACTGATTTGATATCCATCATCCGATCGAAATCTAACGGCTATAAAGATTGGCCTCATGCTCCTGATATGAGAATGATCTCATATAAACCCTTCTCATATATATATATATATAGCTTATATGAGGCCACTTTAAATTGTAGTCGTTGGATCTTGATTTAGAGCTGATCAAGTGTAGTTCACGGTTGGACTGTTCTGTGGGGATTTGTATATCTAGGCACTTTGAACATTTTGCCTTCTTTAGCCTTTTGTTGTCTAAATTTGGAAAAAACTGAGGGTCAATAAATGAATAGCTATAATTTATGCTGCAGTTCGAGACCTTTGACATCTTGGGTTAAAAACTGAGTGTGCTGGTTAATTGGATAGTTGTGACTATTGTGTCCGCAATAAGATGGTTTTTTATTTAGATTTGTATTTGTATTCCAGTGACTTGAAATGTATAGTGACGGCTCTGCGTCAGTTCAAAGAGAAAGCTCAGAAGGATGGACAAAAGAGGAATGAGGAAATTATCGGAGGGTACTAGTCTATTTTGGTGCTCTTTCTTTTGTGATTTTGACTGGATTGCTGTCGATGTAAAACTACCAGAGGTGTATGTTTTATGTTTGGTATAGCAATATCGATATTCCTTATTGAAGACTGCAAATTGCTGCATCCTTCTCTATATATGAAATTAATTACTACTCGTACATTTTAGTAGATAAGAGAAAAAAAATGTCGCAGCTCTGCAGTTATTTTCTTTTGTTTGTCTCAATATCTTGTTTATTACAACTGAATATATCAAATAGATGTTGGAGAGAATTGATTCAGTCATCGGTAGGATTGCAAACACTGTTTTTTTATGCATTTTATCTGTCTTTACTACGTACTAAGCCCATATAGTTGATGGCAGATCTCTAGTATCATACATTATGGCCCGACTGTTACATTTGATCTCACTGTTATTGACTATCTGAAGATTTTGGTAACAGTTTGGCATCTGATGTCAAGAGCATGTTGGATATTGCCCAAGCAAAAGTTGAAAAGGAAAGGTAATTGGGAAAGTTTATCTCAAATTCATTGACACTGTGATAGAGATTGCCAAATTCCATTGTCTTGTGAATTAAAGTGTATTGGTTTTTGCTTGTGACAAAATGTAATAACTGTGCTGTACTAAATTTTGTTAAAAATTTGAGGTATGCATTTTCTTTCATGTGCAAACTGAATCGCATATTGTAATAAACAACATAAGGATGATTACAATTTCTTTATTTGCTTCCTTCTTCTGATATGGCTTTTTTATGACGCATTATTTTTCATTTATTTTTGATATGCAAATTCCAAGCTTCATGACAAAGATGAGTGCTGTTTTTTCAATTTACAGGCAGATTTTTCCAAAAGCACTGTCAAAAAGTTCCAAAGAGGTTTGTACACTCTAAATTTGCAGTTGTTTTTTTTATTGGTAAATCAAAAACTTTTATAAGCTCAAATATTGATTTGCTGTTGTTGCATATCTTTCATAATATATTGGTGATGAGGGAAATACTTTTTTCTTTTTGGAAGTGTGAATCTCTGCATAAGAATGAAGCTCCCAAGTTTCAAACAATGTATGAAAAGTTTTGCAAGGACAAAATAGCACATTTGCAGGCTTCTAAAGGTAATTCAGTTTAGTATTTTGATTGAGTGGAAGATGTTCTCAACATTTTTCGGGACCACCCTACTATAACTTGAATTGCCAGATCAAAATGTAATTTACGAGGTCTAAGAAGTACATGGTCGTGATTTGCGGACATATTTTCTAAATTTGAAGATGAGAAGGAAAAACTCTTTGCCCACTATGAGCAGCAACGTAAGCGGCCATGTCTCTTCTATTACATCAGAAGCCAAAATTCCAATGGCCATGAAAATTTACTTGACCTGGACCTTTGATCAGGGAAGAAAGAAAAGTTCATGCTATCTGAACTACAGAAGGTGTGCACTGATAAAATAGCTGCTGCAGAGGAATCTTTGAAAAGGAATAAAGAGGCAAGTAGTTTGTATCATCTGATACACAATACATTATTAGCCTGAAACTCGAACTTAGCCCATACTTTGCAGCTTTTTTAGAATGTTACCAACACTTAGAGGGCAATGTTTTTTTTTTTGAGTTTCTGTGGAACAAATTGGTTTGTCATAATTTGCTGGCTTCATTTTGTCAGGGTAATGAGCCATTAAGCTTCTGTTGATTAGAAATCATTTCCTTTAAGCTGTTTGTCACAATATCTGTTTAAAAAACATTTGCTATTACATTCTTGAGGTTCAGGATTGAGAAAAATGTGTAATTTGTCTATAAGCACTTTGTAGTTAGATAAGCTTGAAATTTGAAAATTCCAATATTTTTTGCACTTCATATTTAAGTCTCACTCACTTCTTTATATGGCTACTAAAGCATGCCACTAAGGATTACCCTCTTCCTTCCATGGAACTACAGGATGACAGTTCTCTCAGCTTGCTGCGCAAGAAGCTCGGCTTGTTTCTGGACACTGCCTCTGACGACTGAGGCGGATCTGAATTGAGTGCCATCTTTCTTGGAGAAAAACATGCTTAAGGAATCCCTTCGGAGTTTTTGCATTTTGAAACACTGATACGACATTCTTGAGAGCATTAAATTGGAAAAGTTCATAGCTGTTTTGGAAGACAGTGCTGTCAAAAAGAATTTCAAGATGTTCGAGAGTGTTAATACTTTTAGGATAAGGTGATGACAATTTACTTATGATGGATTTAGTAGTGTCAGAACTAGGACTGCTAAACGAGCCGGGCTTGGGCGGCCCGTAATTGTTTACCAATAGCCCGAGCCCGCTAAGCATTAACGGTTATAGCCCCTTAAGATATAAACAGTCACGGGCTATTTATTGGACAGTTATTGAGCTATTAATATATTTGGTCTTCATTAGTTCGGTTGGGCTACTGAGGTGTTCGCTTAGGAAAATAAAACAACCGGAGCTACTATTTGGCTACTCAGGTGTTCTGTCCAGCCAGAGCACTAGTCGACAGCTTAATCTTTCTCTCGAGTTTTACAGGGAGTACTAACCATCCAAGAACAAGTTTGTCCTGTTCTTCTCGAAGTAGGCATGTCATATGTGTAGGAAAGGGAGCGGATAATGGAATGCAAAAAAGGTTTTTTTTTTCTGTTTAAAAAGATTTTTTGGTAAGATATTCATTTTTTATTTTTGGTTAGCCAACAGAAAGGCATAGACTTTTATCATACAATGCAGTGATAGCTGCCATTAATTAAGTGGACTGACTGATCTGCTTGTGCTTGAGTAACTGGTTGTCTACTTTCAGTTTATCGGCTTGATTCCAAATAATACTCCCTCCTAGCACTTTCAATAGATGCAACAATGGCATCTATTAAAAGTATTTTAGTTCATTTTGAAAATCACTTGCATCTATTTTAAGTGTCCGGAGGGAGCATCTAAGGAATGAGGGGTTCTTAATAATGGGCTTTTGAACTATTGGCTTGAAACTTGTCTCCTTCACTCCGCCTTCTATTAGCAACCAAGTTAAAGTTGATAGGGGCATAGTCACATTTTAAAGGAAGAAGGTTCGCTGTTATGGACAAAGGAAAAAAGCTCATGCCCTTTGTCCTTTTTTTTTTTTTTTTTTTTTTTTGGTTTTTTGGAGAGTTGGATTCTTGCTATGAGCCGAAAGAATGTTGTATCGGATATTGGTAAAATATTGGTCAACCAAAGAGATAAAATATTGGAGATATTATGTAATAAAATATATTTTTTTTTTTATAATTAAAAAATTGTATTAAAGAAGCCAAGTGAGTACAACCTCACCTCATCACGACAACACGTGAGGTGTGAACCTCTCAAGAAAATACAAAAACAAACACAGAACAAAGTGCTAAACCGGTCGATCGATTGCGAGACACATCTGCCCCACCATTCCTCGAGATCCTTTCATTCCCTATGGACAGAGGTTGTGCTCATCCTAAAAAGTATGCAAGAAAGGGCAGTGCGTGAGACAAATATCCTTAAGATGAAAGGCGTCGAGAATCTCCTTTACTCTGTGGATAAGGTTTTGACCCAAAATATATGTCTCGAGCTTTTGGTCTTCAAAGATTCGCCTGTTCCGCTCTTCCCATATCATAGAAATAAAGCTTGTGAAACCTGCTTGAATAATATGCCCTGTGTGTTTATTGTTCCTGATCAACTGAGTCAGCCATTCCAATTCCATGAAGCACCCCCCAATTGTATGATGAATATTGCACTTACGGAGGAATGTTCGCCATACCACCTTAGTATATATGCATTCAAACATTAGGTGTCTGGTAGATTCTTCGTTTTTCCTACACAAAACACACCTGTTAACTAGGGATATCCCTCTTCTCTTCAGGTTATCCAGAGTGAGGAGCCCTTCATTGAGAGCCATCCAAGCGCAGAAGGAGTGTCGGTTCACCCGATGTTTAAACCAAATAAGGTTATACCACGGCACCTTCCCAGATTTCGCTCTAAAAGCATCCCAGGCACTCTTAAAGGTGAACTTACCAGATTGGTTGAGCCACCCGTAGGAATCCTCCGATTCAGTAAACACCGGCATTTTGTCTAGGATTTCTTTCTTGGCAAGATCACCTCTTCTTGAGAGTATGCATTCATTTTGAAGATTTCCAGACTTAAGATAATCCGCTACTGTTTCCTTTGTGTTGCCTCCCAATTCCAGAACTGTTCTGTTACCAAATTTCCGAATTAGAGCTAAGGGGCCGCTCCATGGTTCCACCCACATCCTTATTGTGCACCCATTCCCAATGTTGACAACAACTCTCTCCTGCATGAATGATTGTAATTGAAGGATGGATTGCCAAGCATATGAGCAATTGTGCGCCCTAGTCGTCCAGATGGAGTTGGTGTTGAGATACACCCCATGAACCCAAAGACACCAGAGAGATTCTTTACAGGTGAGACATCTCCAAAAGAGTTTGGCTAGATTTGCATTGTTGATGTCTTGAATACGTCTAACCCCAAGACCTCCTTCTTTCAAGGGGCGACAAAGCTTCCGCCAAGAACAGTTATGAAATCCATTGGATTGGGTGGAACCTTTCCATAGGAACGTGGCCATGATACTCTCCACTTTGTGGCAGACTTTTTTGGGGAGTTTGAAGCAGGATGTCCAAAATACATTCAATCCCCCAATAACCGATTTAATCAATTGGAGTCTCCCAGCATATGATAGGAGTGCAGTTTTCCACCCATTTACCCGTCCAGAAATCCTGTCAAGAAGAGGCTTGCAGGCTGAATAGGAAATATGCTTAGAAGACAGAGGCATACCTAAATAGGTAATCGGAAAGCACCCTTCTTGAAATCCGAGCATTTCTAGGATGGTAGATTTGTGTTGGCACCCTGCAGAGAAAAATATAGAGCTCTTGCTAATATTTGCCTGGAGACCCGACATATCTGCAAAATCTGAGAGAATTTTCCGGATACACACTGCTGATTGAACATCCTCCTTGGAGAACAACAGAACATCATCAGCAAATAGGAGATGTGAGATAGGCATACCTCCCTCAATGGTTGGGGCCTTGAGATGACCATTCAATGAGGCCTGATTCAACATGGTTGATAGACCTTCCATGCATAATAAAAATAAGAGAGGCGATAATGGGCATCCCTGCCGAAGGCCACTAGCGCTGGAGAAGTGCCCATAATTCGACCCATTGATGAGGACGCTGAAAGTGGGAGTGCTAATACACTGCCGGGTCCAGTGGATCCATTTGTTGTCGAACCCAAGGGACTCCAGGACATGGAAAATGTAGTCCCATCTCACCTTATCATAGGCCTTCCTCAGATCAACTTTTACACAGAGCCTTTTCTGACCCCCATGACGATGCATGTTGCGGACGAGTTCGTGAGCCAGCAGAATGTTCTCACTAATACTTCTCCCCTTCACAAAAGCCGATTGATTGAGACTAATAAGAAGTGGGAGCACTACAGCCAGCCTGTTTGCCATAAGCTTTGAAATAATTTTGTAGATAAAATTGCATAGGGCAATCGGTCTAAATTCCTCGAAGCTCTTTGAACTCGCCTTTTTAGGGATGAGAGTTAGGAAAGTGTGATTAATGGCCCTGAGCATGTGCCCTCTCTTGAAGAAGTCTCGAACTGCCGATAGGAAGTCTGGGCCAATAATATCCCAAAAGTGAGTGAAGAATTCTTTGTGAAATCCGTCCGGGCCTGGAGTCTTTCCATTAGGCGCCTGGAAAACTACCCCTTTGATCTCATCATCAGTTACCTCACTAGACAAGAAGGCAGCTTGATCCGGAGTTAGAATATGCGAGAAGGGGATTGGTACCTGAGCGGTTGTCGAGGTAGGAGTGAAAAGGTTTTTGTAAAACAGCTCTGCTTTGCCTCCTATGTCCTGTGGGGATTCCAGCTTCGTGCCCAGATCATCAAATATCTCATGAATGGTGTTCCGAACACTGTGGGATGCGACAGAGGCATGAAAGAACTTAGAACATTTGTCTCCCTCTTGGAGCCACTTAATTCTCGATTTTTGCCGAAAGAATTGTTCTCTAATACGATCCTCTTCATAAACTTTTTGCCGCGCCAAATTTGCACACCTCCTCAAAGCATCATCAAGGGGTTGATTTTGCAGTGCGGTTTGTATGGAATGGAGATCAAGTACCGCTACTCTATATCTGGCATTAACATCCCCAAAGTGATCTCTATTCCACCTTTTGAGAGCTCCCTTACAAGCCTGCAATTTTTTGAAAAGCATAAACAGGGGCTGACCTTGAATGGGTGTCTCCCAGGCCTTAGAGATAACCTCTCGTATGCTTGCATCTTGCTTCCACATGTCAAAAAACTTGAATGGTATCGGACCTTTTGGGAAAGGATGACGCATTCTGAAAATGATGGGGTTATGGTCCGATAAACCTGAAGGAGGACAATAGAGTCTGGAGGTGGGGTATCTGATGAACCAATCAGGATTAGCAAAAGCTCTATCAATTCGACAAAGAGTGAGATTGTTACCCGATTTATTATTACTCCATGTGAAGGATAGAGAGGATGGAATTTCCTGCAATCCAGCCTGTAAGATACAGTCATTAAAAGCTCTAATGTCAGCTTGAGGCGCGGTACCTCTTCCCATTCTTTCCGACTCATGACGAATAGCATTAAAGTCGCCCATCACTATCCAAGGGTCACTTATTATATTACTGAAATGGCAGAGGGTATACCACAACTTTTTCCGCTCCTGGGCATCATTAGAACCATAGACTGCTGTGAGATGAAAGGATTCACCTGAGGAACATGTGACAAGGCAATGAAGCGTCTGGGGGGTCTCCTGCACCTTCTGAACAGTAGCAATGTTAGGATTCCAGAAAACCAGGATCCTTCCTGATTCATCGGAGTTCAGATTATTAAAGGACTCCCATCCTGTAATAACTTTTCTGCTAATACGATCCACCTGTCTTCTCTTGACTTTAGTTTCACTAAGCGCCAACAGGAACACATCTTCATTCTTAACAAGGTCTAGCACCGCCGACCTCTTACTTCCGTGGCCCAGACCACGGATATTCCAGCTACAAATGGACATTTACTTGGGATTAGGGGCAGTCGTCCCCACTTTAGCTTTCGCCTTCTGTTTCTTGGTAGTGTTGTTCTGGGCCACCGTCCGGGGAGGTTGGGTCCTTCTAACTGCAGTCGACAGAGAGGACGAAGCTTCAGAATTTGACTCATCACTATCCTGTATTGGGTGGAAAGGGTTTGATGAATGCTCAATCCGTTCTTGGCCATGCTTAGGTAGGGGCTTTATCCCCTTCTTCCCGGGAGAGTTCCAACCCTGCGAGTGTAGGACCTGCTGAGGACCACCCCTGGGAGCTTCCAAGGGAGGTGGAGACAATACGGCCGGATCGTCCTGTGTTGGACCTCCATTCTCATTCACCTTTGCTGTGGCATGGGGGGTGGTGGAGGAGGTGTATAGGGGTGAGCCAGCATGTGCCCTCAAGTCTCCAGAGCGATTGTCGACCAAACGGATGTTCTCAGAGGAGGAGGACTTGGGGGGCTCCAGTCCTGGATTCGGTATGGCATTAATCCCAACACTTTGGGCCATATGAGAGGTGGGGCTTACTATGGGACTTACTGTGATAGGCTTAGGCGAAGCTGCAACAGGCAAGGCATTCTCTGTAGCTGTGAAACCCATAGTGTTTCTACCCACTTCAACATCCAGTGATGTGTGCTGTATTGTCTCAATCCAAATTTCTTTTGATGAACAAGAATTGGTGGTGTGGTCGAAACACTTACATTTGGAACAAATGCGAGGCTTCCATTCGTACTCCACGGGTTGTGGGAAGAAGGTCCCGTCCCCAGTGGCCACATGGACGATGGAGGGGAACTTGAAATCCGAATCTATTTCAATGTAGGCTCGGGCATATTCTAGGCGAGTTCGGTCGGCTGTCGCTTTGTCAGAAAATAGAGGGTGACCCACAAGGCTAGACACCATGCTCAGACTTTCCTTTGCAAAGTACTGAGGAGGAAGATCAGGGAAACGAACCCAAATCGGGACCGATTTCACCAACTCTCTGACCGGACGCATGCCTGGGTGCCATTTGCGTAAGATCAGGGGCCTACCACCGACTGTCCACATGGAATTCAAGATTCGCTCACAATCCTCCGGAGAGGTGAATTTGAACATGAAGAACCCGCCTGTCAAGGATTGCATTTCAAACGACCCAACCGGCTTCCAAATCTTGGTGGCATATTCCTTGAACCACACATAAGACGGACGTTTCCCCATGGCTTATCCAACAAGCGTGTTTTTCCATCTTAATGCCTCTCTGTCAACAATCTCTTGCGGGATTCTAACTGATGTCAACCCCTTCAGCTCCGGGTGGAAGGTGAGAGAGTTGGATGCCTCATAGGCACCTCTGAATAGGCTTGCCCAAGGGGGGGAGACAGGCGCTGCCGAGGAGGATGTGGCAATTACTCCAGGGCCCAAAGGAAGGTGGAAAGGTTGAGGTGGAGAGGGGGTGTTGGGATGCGGTTGCGGGGGGGAGGAAAAGCCCGGGGGCCTGATGGGGGAGGCCATGGCCTAGTTGATCAAGTCGAGGGGGTAAAATCGCACAGGATCTCACTTCGGCATTTTGTCGAGCAGGTGGCGTGGGCAGTGGTAAGGAGCAAGGATCTTTGGCAAGGCTGAGGCTGCTGGGGTGGTAGACTGGTCGGGGTGAAGGTGGGAGGGGGCCGGGTGGTGGCGGGAGAAACCGGGACCGGAGAACAGTGCCAAAGGCGGCGCCTTTGGCCACTGTGGGGAGGGGAAAGGGGGGATGGTGGGGAAGAGGAGAAAAAGGAGAAGAAGGGGGGGGGGGGGGGCGAAGGTCGAGGGCCGGAGGAGGCGGCGTCGTCGAGGTCGCAACGGCCGACAGGGCTGGGCGAGGTTGCTGGGGTCGCTCTAGTAACAAATAAAAAGGCAAGTCCGGGAGGTATCCAGTGAGGTGGGGAACGTCCTCGAGAACAAACCTTCCTCCATCTTCTTCGGCACTGCGACCAGACGGCGAAGCTCCTCGCTTTCAGGATCAGCGGCTCGGCGACCAGACAGCGAACGCGTCTTCTCCAACAGAAATGCTTCTTCTATGGAGATGTTCTTGCCTGATGATTATTTGTTTTCTTCTCCTTTCGCGAGCTCCAAGGAACGCAGGTGAGTTGGTGGGGTGGGGGGGGCATCTGCTCCAGCCACTCTTCAAACCTGCTTTGATATCGTTGTTGAGGAGCGTTCAACAGCGTTCTCAATGTTCAATGCAGTCACTAAGATGAAAACAACTCGGTGGTCTAAAACTAGTTTTTACTGTGTATTTTCACGATATAATTTCTAAAATGAGTGATACTAATTTAGGCAAGCATAAATTTTAAAATATATATATAAAATACATATATAATTCAAAATATGTGTCTGCATTTTAAACTGGTATCCTTCCACTTAACATAGGATGGGAAACAAGCTGAAAAATTGAATTTTTTTAAAAAAAATTTTAAAAAAAATTATAGATATATCGGGCCGAAACTGATAGATCGGCGATATTTTAAAAAATAGCTAAAACTGATACACAAATATTGCCGATGCAACTTTCCATGCATGAGCCAATGAGAATTTAGTGTTTTGTAAAAAAAAAAGCATGGAATTAAACACTAATAAGATATCATTGTTTTGTTCATTTGCACATTAATGAACGCTAAATTCCATTTTCATGTCAATACTCTTTCTGTGAACTCTTTTTGCCAATTATTTATTTTCTATTTAGCTCGAGCAATTTGCACGCGCATTCTTGTTGGTAGTATTACCTAAATGAGGGCCGCCACTGACCTAAGAGATTCGTTGGCCAACCTTTCTGAGGTTAGCTAATATTTTTGATGGGCACATCGTGAAAGCCCCCTCCCTGACTGTTTTGGTAAGAAGGCTAGAACTAGAAGCTTAGATCTCTCCCTCAGGATAGGGGCCGTACCTCCACGCCAATTAGTAGTCCGGGACCTCCAGATGGACTGTTAGCCATCTACAAAAAATCTTGACCCAATGGGCGTGGGACGGACTGTTAGCTACATGATCCCTACTTATATAGGTATCTACCAAAAATCTTGACCCAATGGGCGTGGGCGTTCATGAAAAGTTTTTTGGCCTACACTAAAATCCGTGGGCACCTTTAGGGCAGAGGCAATGCATGGGGTTCTGTGTTATTTTAACACCCCATGTACTATGGATCCCCGCTTTGATCACCTTGCCCAGTGAGGCTATAGGCGTCGGTACCAACTATCAACTAGTCTCCTAAGGAGAAAACTAGCTGGGTTGGGAAGGTGAGACAGATGGTTTAGAAGAAAAGCCAAAATTTGTAGAGAAGATAACACAAGGTACACATCTTTACAAATTGTTTCCATGAACCAAAAGAAACGTCTGTATGCATGGCCTTTGGTGGACTTTGCATTCAACAATTTATATGCGTACTTTGATTTCATTTTAATTGGCCTTTTGTAGACAGAGTATCTCGACTCAAGTCATGATCCAAGGAGCTGATGAGCCATTTCTGCTGCCTGATGAGTTACAAGCAGGGAGTAATTCACGTGACGACGCGTTCGAAGAGTTGGAGTCGCGAACATCGACGACCAATTGGTACTGCTGGGCTAAAGCTGCTGCTTGGGAGTCGAAGCTCCTTCGGCGTCTCTCGAGGGCTTCCATCCTTGTTTCCATCTTCAACTTCATGCTCAGTCTCGTCACCCAGATGTTTGTAGGACAGTTGGGCACTCTACAGCTCGCTGGGCCTTCTATTGCTACCGTCGGAACTCAGGGGCTTGCCTACGGCATCATGGTTTTCTACTCGATCGTCCTTTCAGCAATGTCTTCTATAGGCGTGTTTAGCAACTACCTTGCATTTTCCTTAAAGCAGTTTTTTGACAAAATTTCTTTTGTTATAGCAAAGTTAAAACGTCACCGGACTCCGAATTCATATCCTCTGTGAGGTCCTCACAAGTCACAACCACTACGGTGTGAGGTTCCAATAAGAGAGGGACCATTATAAAACTGCATGGGCATTTGAAGTCCAGTATAAGTGGTGTTGGGCTTCCCTCCTTATCTGAGGCCCAAAATATTGGGCTTCCCTCGTGTGGAGAGGCCCACCACTTGACCCACTTTGGGGTTAAGTGTAAGTTGGGTTCTTTTGAGAAAAAAAGGTGAAAGGGAGAAAGATTACAACTTTGTAAGAGCTTTGGAGAGCAAAAAAAAAGTTTTTCTTGGAGGAAGAAGGAGAAGGAAAGGAAGACACTTTTGAAATCAAGGCATCCTCTTATGAAAGAGAAGATAAATCATAGGTGATTTGTGGTAAATTTTTTTATTTCTATTCTTTGTGTTTCCACCTAAATGTGAGATTTCTCTTTAGTTTGTAAGAAGGTATTTACCCTTGCATATTGATGTAATCTGTACTAAATAAAGTGTATCCAAAGTTGATAGTAGTGGATTTTGTTTCTAGATCTCGTGGATGTAGCCGTTGCCTTGGTGGTAAACCACGTTAAATTTGTGTATTTCAAGTGTTCGATGAAATACTCTTTTCCTAATCTTGCTTTGTGTGTGTGATAACTTGTGCATCCTACATCAAGGATGTGTAGAATACCCACTTGCATCATTGTGGGTATAGAGAAGTGTGTATTTGATTGTGTTTCTTGGCTAATTGAAAAGAGTGAAAATATATAATTTTTCCCAACAAGTGGGTTGGTTGGTTTTTCCAGATATCTCTCTCATAGTCCTTTACTGGACCTCACACTGCAATGGATGTGAGGGCCTCATAGAGGATCCTATTTTATAAGTAATGATGTGATCTACATATAAAATATATATTTTATTATCTCCGAATCTTATGTTTATGTTAGTGTTTGATTAGAATTAGTGCTACTTTAATATAGTTTTTGGTTTTTGTAGGAAATGAGAGCAAGATGCAAAATTACGGTGAAACGTGATTCCAATGGTTGAATCTTAATTACTTCGATTCTCTTATGGGACTTATTCAATCTTCATATTAAAGTTCACGAAGTCAGCTTTCCAACGACACTGACTGTTCGCAATTCGGAGTTATGAGCAAAAAGTTATGACCATTAGAAATATATTGCACGAAAGAGACATGACTAAAGAGAAGAATCGTTAAGATGAGATCGGATGGATGAGATCGATACAACGGGTTTTTATTTAATAAAGAAAAAAAAAGAATAGAATTGAACCGGTTCCTTTTCGGTTCGGTTCGGTTTAAGAGAAAAAAAAAAGGAAAATCAGAATGATCCGAGCTGAAGCTCGGGCCGTTCAGAAACAGAGGCGCTCGAGACTCTGCTTGAGCGCCGGTGAAGGATTGTGGTGGCCTGAGACTCCGGCGAGGCTGAGCTGGGCCGGTGAACGGCGACGGAGCCCGGCGGAGGGGCGAGGCTCGCCGAGAGAAAAAAGACGGCAGCCGTGTTCAATTGAAAAACAAAAAATCGTGTTAAAATTAGAAACTCAAGCTTCATTTGGATTCCTACTTTGATTAAGGGGCCGTTTGGGGCCTGATTATTGCAAAAATATCCAGATTGGATTTTGGATATCTACTGTAGCATCCATGTGGATTTTTACATCCAGCTGAAACACGTCCTGAGGTGTTTCAGCTAGATATATAAAATATCCAGATGCTACAGTGTAGCAAAACATCCCAACTGGATGTTTTGCTTTTAATCACGCCCCAAACGGCCCCTAAGAATCGAACAAGGATCGGATTTGAAGTTTCAATCGCCTATAAATATCGAGCTTTTGGTCGAAAAAACAGAAAATTTTTGGAGCTTTTGGGTGTGTCTCGCCGGAAAAACAAAGCCGTTGGGGGGAGATTTCTGCCGGAATCCAGTGCTGTTGATGCCGGAAGGAGAGAGGGAAGAGTTGGTGTCGCCGGAGGAAGAGGAGGAGGAGAAGAAAGGGATGAAAGCTTAGAGTTTTGAATTAATTTTGATTGCTACAGTGCGCGGCCGATTGAGGAAGATAATGAATAGTGCATGAACAGTAAAATGCTACAGTACTCCATGAATAGTATTTCCCGTGAACAGTATTTTTTGGTGAATAGTGCATGATGACTCCAACAAACCAACAGCTTCTCCTCGTTCGATGGCCGGCTAAAATCCTTGTCTAAGGCGTAGATGAAACCCGAGTAAATTGGTTGTATCGTTTTCTTTATTTAATCTCAACTTTAACTTTTACCTTAATTGGTGTATGGATCTTATTATACAATCACTGTTAATTTATTGAGGTTTATTCTATGTGCTCGAGAGAGGTTAGAGTGAATTCTTATGGATTTTAATCCGAGGAATACTTGCGTGTCTAAGAGGAACGTAAGTAGACTAAAGTGTTATATATTAATAAGATTTCATTGATTTATGCTCGAGAGAGAGAAAGATCACAGTTCCATATTTTAATTGCTTATGTGTTACGTCTGAGAGGAAAGCACTACATTTTGAATTGACAAGTATATGTCCAAGAGGAATATACTAGCCAATTAGAAATTCATTCAAAAGAGAGCGAGAGACGATAAACTGGTTTATTGTGTAGTGGATTCGAAGCCTTGGCACTTCTCCGTATAGTTAAAATCCGTTTTAAAGTAGTTAATGTTTATTGCTTTCATTAGATTAATTGAAAATTGTAACTTTTCTATTGAATTTGGTAAATTATTTAACCGTCCCTGAGGTTCGACAACCCTTTAATACTCATTGTTGTACAATTGCCTTGTGCACTTACAAGAGTTTTATATTTAAACGATCACTCACACCAAAAATAATTTTTGAAAAACCACTTTTGTAGAAAAACTACTACTAATACAGAAAAAGCCATTTTTGTTGAATGTCTCCTTAAAAGGAATTACTAACCATTTTAAAGCTCAAAAGTGATTTTTGCGCTAAAGAGTAAAGAGGCTACCAAGCAGGTTTTTGCAGCCCAAAAACAGCCTCTCAAACGTGCCTATATATCCCTTGGAATCTGGACTTGGAGTACCAAAAATGCCCCTTTTATATCTTTTTCGTGTTATTACTGTGCAAAGATGGCGTGTTGTATACGACACAAAAAACCAGGGTTTCTCCGGCGATTTCCAGCGGTGACTCCACCGGCGGGTCTTTCGACGATTTCTAGCTGCCCCCAAGGTTTTCGACAATCCAATTAATGTCCCCCCTGCTTGATTTCTCCGGAGCACCCTGCTGGATTTTGATGACGTGACTGACGAAGAGTGCACAAATGCGGCGATTTTAAGCATAAACCTCCGAGGATTTCAGGGTTTCAACAAGTTCAATTTCCCTCGCGGCTCCCTGCGCCTTTGAGCAACCAGTGGAGTGAACGATTGAGCTTCGGTTTGCAGCGAGGACGCGTGTGAAAAGCGCCTGCGAGGAAATACACACATACACACCACTAAACTGCGGTAATTTAGAACAATCCTTACTGATTTTAATTCTAGAAGCTCAGAATTTAGGATTTCTAATTTTTAAGATGAAGTATAAAGTTGTAACACCCGGAAAATTAGTAAGTATTTTAAAACCCAAATTTGACCCTCTTAATATTTGATTTAGTCCCGCATGGAAATTAAAGTTGGTGAGAAGAGCTTTCCAACTCCACCTATTATGCGCGATTTGGAGTTCGGAGTGAAAAGATATGAGAAATTGAAGTTTGATTAAATGTGACTGCGATCGATCTCCATAAGAACCGATCGATCGGTAAGCTGAACCGATCGACGCCTTATCAAAACGATCGATCATAGTTACTGTGATTTACGAATGTTTTGTTTCGCGTAAATCGATCGATCGGCAGTAATGGCGATCGATCGGCTGTAACGCGGTAGTGTAAAACAACGCATACGACTATCGATCGCCGTATAGCCGATCGATCGCCGGTTGCGGTTTTGCGATTTTTAGAGTGTTTTTGGGGTGGATTTGCTTAGGGAAAGATACCAAATCCCAATGGGACTTGATTTGTACGTCTCCAGTAGGATTTTGATGCCTTCCCATTGGTTGAAAGTGTCCATGATTTGGAAGATTAGTTTAAAAATGGATTCTCCCCCAACTCTATATAAACACTAGAGAATTGGCTTGTGCTAACCCTAGAACGTCTAGAGACTTTTCCCTTCTCCTTCCCACGTTCACCTATCTCCTTGGAGGCTTGTTCTTGTGGGAGTTTGCGAGAGCTTAGAGCGGGAGCTTTGGAAGAAGCGGAAGAGACGAGTAACGCGTAGAAAGGCAAAATCTTTGGACGATTAAGTAGGATGGTTTTTCCCTCTTTTCTCTTTTGATTATATATGCTTTTGACAAGTGTTTTGATTCAACACCTTAGTTATTGTTTGGATTCTTGCGAGATGAATGAGTTGTGTCTTTATTTCTATGCGTAGTGCATCATAAATCATATGTGCATTCATGTTTCGTTTCTAGATGGGAATTCACACATAAAGTCTAATGCTTTATTAATTTTCCAGAGACTAGAAGTTCTGATATTGCTTGATTGATTATTATCCACGTTGAGTTTGTGCCTTTAAGGTGTGTCTTGCATTAATTGTCTTGTTTGGAATGTATTAATGTTTAAAAACTGTGTTATATATATAAGAACACAAGAAAGTAGTGAACTTTAATAATTCCAGATAATTCTTGGTTCTGTAATTGATCTAGGAGGGGAGTATATGGTCTGTTATTGATGTATTATTATTTATAATGTGTCACTAAGTAAGATAACCAAGTTTAATGAAGAGTCTTAATCTCGGCCAGAACTGTTTCTGTGCTAACAGTCGGTGATAAATAATTCATAACTAATTCAAATAAAATCGGAAAAATATAAAGTCAGAGGTTAAGTCTTACTATACAGAGCACAGTCGCCATCGGAAGAGGACTATTGTGCAGGAGACAGTGAGCTGAATCTGAGAGAAAAGACTACTAAGTATACAAATAACATCATGTAATATGATATGATAACGATTAATATGTTAATACCAGTAATTGGACTATATACTTATGGAATATCACAGTAAGAATTGGGTTAGATGTAATCCAATTATGAGGGATAATCCTTTGAACAAGTGATTCATAACTATCTATTTTAAAAGCGTTGATGTCGCTTTGATATTCTACATGGAATTCAAATCATCTAAGATTCTTTAATTTCTTATCTCTGATATTTGGATTATAAACTCTAATGCGAATGAGGAATTCCTATCTAGGGCTGAGCATGAAAGGTACGTATTGATTGTATGGTACTCCTTGTGCGAGTTGTCATTATTCAAAGTGTTTGGGTTGTCTTGTTATTCTATGTTACTCCAATGAGTGAGTTATGTGTTGACCAAAGACTTTGATGCTTCTATCCATACTCCTTGAGAGAGTCTATTCTGGTAAGAGATACCTTATGATCTTAGAGTGTTGTGACCTCTATTCCTTTGAGATATTGCTCATATTGATTACACGATTGTTTCTTCCACTGGAGACCTTACGAGACTCTTCCCCATGGTGGTTTCATAGTATGCTCAATTAAGCCATTGCTAAATCTTGAGAGGTCACTTATATTTATGAAATTACGATTCCATACTGCCCGAAGGGAGGCACTATATGTACGTTAGATTGTGGACATTACAGAAGGTCCTCAGTCTCCGCCCATCGTGTCCGTAAGCACTGGTGGGGCCAGCATCCTAGACGCATGGTAGGGTTCCAAAGAGAGGACCTCTAGGGTGGTTCTGGTATATTATTTTAGTCACTTACGAGCGACCAGGTTAGTGAGCAGAAATTGTAACTCCTTTCACTTTAGATGTCTGGAGCCTTTGTTATGATTGTTATCCTCTCCTTATTCATATGTATAGTAGGAGCCTTATTGATGTTTTTCCTATACTTGCGAGTTGGAATTGTTGTTGACTAACCTTGCAGGTGTATAGACCTCGGTTAAGTTCAGATGTTGTGGAATGTCTATGACCTTTGTTATTCTTATTCTCTTCATACTGCTTGTTTTAATTCAGTGGGTTTTTACATCCTACTGAGTATTTCTATATCGTCTGCAGGCGAAATTGAAAAGTGAGATCAGGAAGTGCAGTAGTGGGATGGTGGATTGAAGGCACCGAGAAGAGTTTAAAGACGATTTAGTTATTTGTTTTACTTTTATTGATGCTTATGACATTATTGGCAATTGTGTGCCATAAACTTTTAGGATTATTTTATTTGACTTTCTTAAATAGATTATTATTAAGTAAATTCATTTCATAGTATTCATTGATATCTATTATTGTATTACACTGATTGCGGGCATAATCGGTTACACGTCCTTTTGAGATGATTGTAATCGGTTGGAAAAGATCGACTGTTCGGTCGCGTGCCCGGGATCTCTACCTCGAATTGTATCTCGTTTGTTGGTTTCCGCACTCCGATCGAGGTATGGGATTTTGGGGCGTGACAAAAGTCGTGTCTTTGAAAGACACAATTGTATATTTAGTTGTGTATGCAACAACACGACTTTTATGTTTTCGTGTTTTTCTGACACGACTAAATTTCGTATTGAAGACAGATGGACCAATCATGCAAGAAAACATACAATCCGCAACCGGCGCTTCGGTCGTTTTGTCAACCGGGGGCGATGAAAAAGTGTGTGGCCCTCCTACGGCGTCACCAAAGATGTTGCCAACTGTCTCTGTCATCTTTGAAGGTGAGGACGTAGTTGTTCCTCGGAACCTCATCAACCATTTGGTCAGGTACTGGGACGAGTCGGTGAAGGTCTTCAATATCAAGGGGAGAACGCTACATTTCATAGAGCAAGAAGTTGCTCTTATCATTGGATTGCTCGCAAAGGGCGAAAGAGTTGAGGTCCTCCCCTCCGTGCCACGCCGAACAGAAGGTGAATTCTTCAGAAAGTATTTAGCTGTCAGGAAACCAAATATTCCACATATTGAGGAAATCATTGAGAAGCTTAGTGAGGGAGAAATGAAGATGGAAGAGGAGGACATGGCAAGGATGATTATCTGCCTCCTCTTTTGCACGGTACTGTTTCCACACAACACAAGAACGGTGCATCCCTCTTTGTACCCTTACATTGAAGACCTCCCAAGAATGAGCTCATATAATTGGGCTGGGGCTATGCAGACGATGTTGGTTTCTGATATAACCCACACCAGCAGAATAGTGGGTGGGAACTAAAGGAGGGTCACTGGGAGGTGGATACCTAAACGGCGCCTCATATGTCAGGTATGTAGTATTTCTATATTTTTTCAACTGATCGAAAGACACGACACATGGATGGTAAGTGTCGTGTCTTATGCAACACGACTTTATTTATAGTTGTGTATTATGCAACACGACTAATTATGTAGTCGTGTTGCATAAGACACGACTAAATTTCTAGTTGTGTACTATTATAGTCGACTATAATAGTACACAACTTGACTGTATCTGCGACTTTTATTAATATTTTCATCTGTTTACTATGCAGATTTGGTTTTTTGAGCACACAAGAATCTTCAATGCTGTCGTAGGCCCTACCAGTCCGAGGGTGAAAAGGTGGCCAGGAAGTGGGGCCCTAATTACAAAGGTCAAGAAGGGTGCACAAAAGAAGCACTGTATGACCGACTACGGGAAGGCTATATTCTATAATCTCGATGTATGGGAAGAAGTTGTTGATGTCATCATCCCCGGGGCCGAAGAGGCATCTCTCATTCCTTCGCCTCCCTCAGTGGCCCCTCCTCCAAGAAGATATATGACAGAGAGGTCGAAAATGAAGAGGTCTCCCAAACAACCTACCCCCTCTTCCTCGAGGACGGCTGCTCAGTCTACTGCCCTGAGGCGATTGGAGGGTCCGTTTCAGGGCATACATTCACTAATTGAGATCGCTGTCTTCGTATGAGGAGATGGGAAGGAGTGTCGGACCTCTGCGAGACGTTCTTCACTCTATCAAGGCATCTGCCACCACAACGTCAACGCTATTAGCGGGTCAAAACTTTGAGCATCCCAAGGAGGAGAAGACTGAAGAGCCGAAGAAGGAGAAGACTGAAGAGCCAAAGAAGGAGACCAATGAATGAGAGAAGAAGGAGAGGATGAAGAAGTCATCGGTTCATCACATGGAGGAGCCAAAGAAGTGGCCCAATCACAAAGAGCATATGAAGAAAACTCTGATGGGTATGCGGACAAAGGAGCTGGCAAGGAAGTCAGCCGACGATTCATTGAAATGGGGTAAAGGTAAGTAGTACACCATTATTTAATTTTTCGTGTCACAAGGTATTCGACTATTTAATTATTCGTGTCACATGATACACAACTATTTAATATTTCGTGTTGCATTCTACACAACTATGTTATTTTTCGTGCTGCTAGTGACATGAATATTGAAAATGTCATTTTAGCTCCCATCAAGCGCGCGGATGTAGAAGAGAATATTGAACGGGCTAGAAAGAGATCCTACGCGAAGTTGTTTTTGAAGAAGCTCCAACCAGAATTCGACGAACATATGGAGCGTGCAGGAGTAGAGTCCTGTTTGACGTATGGACGAGACATATTCTTCCCTGGTGTAGTGGTAAGGAAGAGAATGAAGATTGTCTATGTGAGGGAATTGCAGAGGATTAGGGAACATGACCATATACGGAGAATGGTGGAGGAGCAGGCGAGGAAGAATTTGGCGGAAGAGCCAAAAGCCGACTCCGATTGACAAACAACCTTTACCATCGATGAGGTGATCTCTTCCTTACAACAGTTGGATATCCAAATGGCTAAGGAGGATGAATTGGTGAAGGAGGAGGAAGAGAAGAAGGACGAGGATTGGGCAAAAGAGGAGGTGAAGGAGGAAGAGGTGAAGGAGGCCACAGGTTTAACATCGCCCGAGCCTCTTGACGTTGATGTCCTCCAAACCCCGCAAAAGGCTAAGGCTACAGTTGAATTCCCAAAAAACTATGCCAATTTGGAGTTATGCTTCCACATGGGGGTATTGTTAGAGCGGGATAGAGTGGCGATAGATGGATGGATCGTCAATCCGAGGAAGGCTTATCTAATCCCAACGCTATGTGATAATGACTACGTATCCCTCATGCAAACCACAGAAATTAACATCAATGTAAGTATACATTACGTTTTCATTTTCCGCATATGTTATCCTCTTTTCCACGTATGTTTTCCGCTTTTCCTTTTTCGAATACACGACTTTACGCATATCGTGTATAAAATACTCAACTTTATGAATAGTCTTGTCTGTCGAAGACATGACCATTCCTAAAGTCGAGTATTGTTTTGATCTTGCCAATTTCTGAATATGTTGTTGTTTTATATAGGCTATAGATGAATTTTTTAGTCTCTTGCGGCAGCGCAATGAGAGAGAACGACTGAAGTATCCGTTTAGTTTTTTTGGATGTCACGCATTCAAAGAAATATTCGACAACGTAAGTGTTTTCTGCAAAGCGCCCTGGCAAGAGAACTCAAAAGACTGTGGCAAGAGAACCCAAAAGACTGTGGACGGGTTGTATCGACTGGAAGATGACTCAGATCGCCAAAGCGCCTTGGCAAGAGAACTCAAAAGACTATGACATCTTCATCATGATGTACGTGGAGCACTTGGCGTCCAATGTCAACCCACCTGAGTTTGATCAGTCCACAATTACACGTTTGTGGTGCCCAATCATTACTGCAACTATGATTCGCAGGGTTATCGACAACGAGTTTGACGACGATTCAATCTAAGAAAAAAATTAGGAAGTCACAGTTGTGGGTTTTTTGTGGTTATCGGATGAAGACTAAAATTCTTTTTTACATTTTTTTGTACATGTATTCTTTTGTCCGAACATTCTTTTTTTGTACAAAAATTCTTCCATGTACATACAATATTATTTCAATAAATTCAAATTCATTTTTTTCATCTCTTTAGTGTATTGGAAAGACGCTAAGTTGTGTTAGTCGTGTTGCATAAGACACAACTATATATTAGTTGTATACTATTATAGTCGTGTTATGTCGACGACACGACTAATACGAAGTCTAATTTTTGTATTTTCATGTACGTGAGGAAACGAAGAAGTATAGTCATGTTACGTCGATGACACGACTCTTATGCAACACGACTTTTTAATGGAGATACACGTATGATGGAAGAAAGATTTTTTTGCATTTATAACTTTTTACCAGTACAGGCATACATTGCGGTAGAAAGAAATCTTTGTTATACATGAATTTCACAACGACCTAAGTGAAGAAGGGTGGGGGCTTAGGTAAACCGGAGCGGCATCTCTGCGATGACTCGTTAGTTGCAAGATTGCCTTGTTGTGGGAGTCTTCGATTTCTGGGCTTCCTTGCTTCTTTTGCAACAGTTGGGTTAGTATACCTTTTATGATTGTGACCAACTTGTCGACAATTGCCATATTTCAACCTCGACCTTTCTGGCAGGCCGGGCTGTGACTCGATTCTCCTTGTCTGTCTCCTTCCCTTCTTTGGAGCTTCGAGCATGGATGGTTCGCATTTGAATAAAACACCGTAATCCCCCCACTAACTCCTATCTAAAGTAGGGAAAACTACTTCTTCGTACGTGGTGCGGTACAGACTTACGTAGTACCACTTTTCACAATATTCCACTGGGTCGAAGCTCCTCTCATTGATACATGTAATGGTGTGCTTGCACGGAAGTCCCATGCTCTGGAAGAACCCACATGTGCAGGTTTTGATCGTCAGATCAACAACATCCTGAGGAAAAAATATCACAATAGCATGAATAGTTGTGTCTTCGGCAACACGACTGTATGAATAGTCGTGTTGTGAGATAGTCGATTATTTGAATAGTCGTGTCGTCGATAACATGACTATATCAGTTGTCGTGTCTTGCATGACACGACTATTCCGGAATTGAGGAATCAGAAACAATTGTGGAATGAATTCTTACCACATGGTATAAAGATGTGACTTTAAACTGTCGTAATGATAGCGGTTGCACTCTGACTGTTCCAGTACTCTTATTCCTCATTTCGTTGATATGATTCTACACATACTTTGTTAACGGTGTCGTTAGATCTTCTGCTTCCATGTGCCGTCTCTCGAAATGGGAGGTTGTGGTTGCACGAGTTTGCTTGATCAACCGAGTTATTGGCCAAAATCTAGCCTTCAAAAGCATATTATTTGCACTTTCTGATCTGTTTGATGTGAGAGTGTCATATCTTTTATCCAGATATTCCACGTTAGCCCAATTTCTTTTATTGATCTTCTAAACATATTTCCAGGCCTCCTCATTGTATTCCTTCATCTTGTGCATAATTTCATTGAATTCTGGTCTCCGGAAGCATTTTGAAGCTCGGAATAGAAGGTCCTTCTGGTACTTATCCTTCCAATGATTAAGCATATTGGCGACCATATGCCTCAGGCAAAACCCATGGTGTGCCTCAGGAAAGACATCAGCAACCGCTCTCAGAAGTCCCTTCTGTCTATCCGAGAAATTGTATCCAGATGGTGGCTTTCAGTAGGCTAAGGAAACACTTCCTGCAAATCAGCAATCAGAGTGAAAGCATATTAAAGAAAGAAGAGATAGGTGGTAGACAGTCGTATAAGAAACAACACGACTGTATGAGTAGTCGTGTTGCTCAAACACATGACTACTCATACAGTCTTCTTTGCATACGTACCACGTATTTATGGTCTCTTTGTTGACAACTGAAAATGCAAGGCGCATTAATTATTGATTCCCGTCGAGTGCTGTTGCAACCAATAAAACTCCAGGGTACTTTCCTTTTCGGAATGTTCCATCAACAGTGAGCAACGGCCTAAGTGATCTTCGGAATTGTCTTGCGACCGGGCCGAAGATCCAAAAGACACGTCTGAACTTGTATTCGGCTACCTCAATTTCAATTTCCGGTATATCACAAGATCTTTCAATCACCACATATGTACCTGGATTAGACTACTCTAATTCCTTTCCGTAATGCGGCAAAATACGATATGCGTCTTCCGGGTTGCCATCGATCAATCGTATCAATTCCTCTTTCGCCCTCCATGCCCTTTGATAGTTCACTTTTATGGCCCAATGTTTCTCAATGTACTGTTGGATATTAGCCATATTTATGGAGTTTGAATCCTTGTGGAGGCCATGACACTTCCATGCAATCTATAGGTGTGAGTCTAATAGATGATCTTTAGAACGTATCAAAGTGTTGCATGTATGCCTTCCTTCCCTCCTTCCCACGGTGTCTCCGTCAAGTAGATTCGAAGTCCGTATGTATTGAATTCCAGTTGTGTCATATACAACATGACTTAAATTCCAATTGTATCATATACAAGACGACTTTAAGTCATGTCATGTTGTCAAATAACACGGCTTTAAGTCATGTCCACTCGTTAATTTCAAACCTTACCTCACAGCTTCAAGTGAATAATTTTCATCTCTTCCTCCTCCAATTGCTGGTGCCGGTGTCTTATTGCCCGGGCTAGACGGCCTCTTATGTGGTGTCTTACTGGCCGACCTCCCTTCTAGAGGCATTGGAAACCATTTGCTTATTACCAGTGGAATTCTCCATGTTGTTATTTCCAGCAGAAGTCCATTCGACGTATAGATCGAGTGGTCCATCTGTGCATCGCCTCTTGTTGTGAAGGACGAATATTGTCTGCATGTCTTCATCGTCTTCAAGGACGTATCGGGTGCCAGGATGAACATGATATGACAAAGACAATGTACCTGATGGAGACTTCAGCGGTAATCTTTCTTCTACTTGCTGCAATAGTCCCATGTACTTTACTTGTGTTTCAATAGTCATGAGTTTCAATTTCCCACCCACATACCCATCAGAATTTGTAAGCATTCTATCCTAGTGTAAGCACACAGGTATCAATTCCATATGTACCTAGCATTACAATAACGAAATGAGTAAAAAATCCGTGATTGAAAATAGTCGTGTCTTTGAATATACGACTATTGTTATTGTTGTGTCAGGGAAGTCCAGAGATGAAAGTTCAAAACTCTGCGAGTTTTCAACTTTCATCTCTGGAACAAATTTACATTATATAAAACGTAGAATTTCAACTTGACGTGCCATTTTTGAATGAACGATGACTCTGTAGCAGTTGTTTTTGCACATCTACAGCTTTCCTGCTCATTTTCCTTGTTTTGGTAGCAAGACGACTTTTCCCGGTGTCGACGGCGCCGGCGACAATATGGCCGGAGCTACTGGACGAAACTTCTCCGGAACGCCTTCTTCTTCAAAAATGCAAAAATCCATGCTGCCATGTTTATACATGAAGATGTGGGTATTTTGAGTAGTTTCCATATGAAATGAACGACCTTATTCCAGGTCATATGAGAATATAAAAGTATGCACCAGGTTATATGAAAAAGCCTCTATAAAATTCTTCCACACAGCTGCACCCGTGTCCTACCTTTCTATCAATACCAATTGTAAATGACTTCATTAATTTTTTTGAAGTAAGGGAAACACCAACTAAGTTCGATATTTGCTATTGTCTTTAAGCTTATAATACATGAATTAACCTAAAATATGCCTAAACATGACAAACTGATATTGCAATACAACGATCTCCCTCACCCGTGTGGTATCGTCGGTATCGTGCCCATGTCCCATAACCGGTGCTTGCTAACTAGCTCCTACATATATATACATACTATTATATACTCGTTCCGTCCTGGTTTAATAGCTCCATCTAAAAAAACATTGATTTTAATTGGATGGTGGGAACCCCAACAAATGAGGGAAGAAGAAGTTCAAAATCTACTAAAATTAACCTCATGGAGCATCTAAAATGGGATTGTCCTTCGAGATTACGAATCTAAAACAGGACGGAGGGAGTACTCTAAAAGCAAGCTGATGAGAGTACTGGCATGATGCATGCAACTGGGCATGGCGAGCGCAGTGCAGACAGTGTGTGGACAAGCATACGGAGCAAAGCAGTACAACGCCCTGGGTATCTATTTCCAGAAAGCATTCATCCTCCACTTAGGTGCAGCTGTCTGCCTCTCCTTCGTCTATTGGTACTCAGGCTCCATCCTAGAAGCCATTGGACAGACTTCAGACATCGCTCAACAAGGCCAAGTCTTTGCCCGTGGCCTACTCCCCCAGCTCTACGCCTTCGCACTCAACTGTCCCATGCAGAGGTTCTTCAGACACAGAACATCGTCAACCCTCTGGCTTACATGGCCCTGGGAGTTCTCCTCTTGCATACCTTGCTCACTTGGATTGTTGTCTTCGATCTCAAGTATGAGCTTCTTGGGGCTGCTCTCACCTGGAGCCTTTCCTGGTGGATACTCTTTCTCCTCACTGCTGCTTATATTGGCTGGAGCCCTTCTTGTAAGGAGATATGGAACGGCTTCTCCACCAAGGCCTTCCCTGGCCTCTGGTCTGACTTCAAGCTTACTGCTGCCTCAGCATGTATGCGCTGCTAGGTCTCGCTAGGTCCTTCATACATCTCTCTTTATATGTTCTAGGTTAGGTTAGTAAGTATTATTGCGTACAACCAGCACAATATTCTAGGACCCAGGGAGAAGTTATTACCTGCGTGCGGTGCATGGGAACAGTGGCCTCATCACCCATCGGTGATGGCCCTGCGCGGCGCTTATCTAATAATTTTTCGGCCCTAGCCTATTATAAATGTGCACAAATAAATTAGTGTCAAATAGATGAAATGCACATGCATAATATGTATACCATTAATCTTGAAAATCAATGGCTCGCTCCTGTAAGAGTACCAGACATGGCAGCTGGTTGTAATTTCTCCTATGTTGAGACATGGGTTTTTAATGTAGTACTCTCCGTCTAATGAAGCTTGCATTTGGAAGAGCACAAGTCCGTTCCGTCACGACCAAAAAACAAGGGAAGACAGGTTCTGAACAATCAGGCTTCATTGGACGGAAGGAATACGTACATAGGTTCTGAACAATCAGTCTGATGTACCTTGGATGTATGCAGCTTGGAAATATGGTATAACCAAGGACACGTACTTATATCGGGCTTCCTACCTAATGCCGAGATCGCGCTTGATTCAATTTAGATCTGGTACCATTTCTATATTCTACGTACAAATGAATTGTATCCTAGCTAAGTATTCATTCACGTATACTTTGTAGTTAGTATATTGTACTTGTGCACATTGACTTTACTGTTATGTATGCCAGCATGAATTACTGGACTTGGGACTTGATGTTCATGTTGGGCCTCAGTACAGCTGCAAGGTGGATAGACATCATAAATCCATGTTATACAATTGCACTTTTGGTCATCATAAATTAGTACCACCCTAAATATTATATATCTAAGTGTTTTTTTTTCCTTGCGACCAATTTGCAGTGTTAGAATAGGAAACGAGCTTGGAGCCAGGCATCCATGGGTGGCTAGGTTCTCGGTGAAGGTTGTGGTGGCGACCTCTGTCTTAATTAGTCTGCTCTTTAGCGTGGTAGTCTATATATGTCGGACGCCATTAAGCAAAGCTTTCACCAGCGACACCATGGTGATTAAGGCGGTCTCGAGCTTGACGCCGTTGCTCACCGTATCCATCTTCTTGAATGGGATTCAGCCCATCCTGTCCGGTGAGACGCTTATTTATATAGTTTGATCTCAACTGCTACATATTTAAGTCCAAATCATGTGATAAGTATAGCTCTCTGTTTCATTTTTTTCTTGTTTTCGCCATCTCTTAAGTCGTATAAAGGATATTCACTTAATAAAAATATTAATTATATACAATCTTATTCATGATTATCTACAAAAAATAATTATGATCAATCATAATCAAGTATCACATTTTTTCAACTATTTAGGATCGGTAACATATATCTTTCGCGTCCATTCAATCTTATTTTATACCAACTCTTTTGTAAGAGATAGTAAAATCATATATTTTTATGTTAAATCCATTAAAATTCTCTTAGGTCTCCCTCTTCGTTTTTTGACATCATTTACATGTATACCTTCTGATATTCTCATAAAGGCATCTATTGTTTTAGCCATGCTCCCATGTAAAAGTAAACTAGTTTTCATTGGTACCAGCTTTGTGATGGAAGATGGCTATATTAATATTTCATGTGCAACCATCATGTCATAAAGCCAATCCACATATTTGGAAAGGTGTATGATGAATATGATGATGTTGAATCTTCTTATCATTATCCCCTCTTCGGAGGGTTGCGTCAGGAAGGGCATCCGGCGTAAAAACTTACCACTATGTTTCTTTGTATGCATTTTGTACCATTTTGATTCCAATAAGAGTCAAATACGGTATATAAGGCGTATGATGATGATACTAATACAACATACATTCTTTCAGCTTTTTCTTTAAATAAGTTATCCCTAAACTCTCATGTATATATTCATTTATAATCTCTCATAGTTATCCCACTCTATAGTTATGCATATATAACTATTGAGTGTTGGAAGCTTAATAGTTGCCTTATAGAGCTTGCCTTTAATTTTTTTAAAAACATACCTATCACGCAAAAATCCAGAGGCTTCCTTCACTATACCCACCCCACATTTATCCTATGGAACGGAGTGTTAGGCATCAATGAGAAATCATGTAGATAAGTTGATTATAGCAAAAATTAGAATGTTAAGTTGATTATAGCAAAAATTAAGCTCTATAAGCTTAATAGTTATCTTATAGAGATTGCCTTTAATTTTTTTTAAAACATACCTATCACACAAAAATCCAGAGGCTTCCTTCACTATACCCATTTATCCTATGCACCATATCACTATCAATATTCCATTATTTATTAATAATAGATCTAAAGTAACAAAATTGATCACACATTTACACTTTTTGCCGATCTATTTCAACAAAAGTTCTAAATATAGTTCTACCTTCATTAAAATTTAATTCTTTGCACTTCGTGTTAGTCCTACTTATTTTGAACATTTTGATTATAAGGCTTCCTTCTATAATTCTAGCTTTGTATTCAAACATACTTTACTTTCATCAATTAAAATTATATCATTTGCAAAAATCATATACTAAAGTACACTATCTTGGATATGTTCAATTAACTCATTCATAACTAAAACAAAAATATAATGAATGTAAAACTGATCATTGATGAAGATCTACCGTAACTGAAAACTCAAAGGAACACCCTAATTAACCCTTGTTTACTTATTATTGCACTCGGGTTTTAGTACAACGCGTCGCTTTAAGGAACGTCCTAGCTCTAACTAGAATGTGTGGTATAAGATCTATAGAGATTGATGGTTTTACAGTCGGTTGCCAACCTAACGCTAACCCTCCTCCTTTTCCACGAACTTGAGACTGGGCATTGTGGGACACAAGGGTGGAGTTTCATGATCATCTACAAATATGATAAATTATTTACTATTATTTGTTGGTTGATTGACTTGGTAATGCCCATGGGAGAATGCGCGCAGATGTGGCCATTGGATGTGGATGGCAAGCCTTAGTGGCCTATGTGAACCTCACCACTTACTACGTCATTGGTCTCCCTATCGGCTGTATCCTTGGCTTCAAGACAAGCCTTGGAGTTTAGGTAATTAAGCGTTCCATACTGTTATAATGCTCTTATAGAATGAATTATGGCAAGGATCATTATCAATTCAGTCATTTGGTGGTTGTTTATCTATTCATCATCTTATGAAGTATGCAAATGGTTGCATGCAGGGGATCTGGTGGGGAATTGTAGTTGGGTGTCGCTACAGACAATAACTCTCATCATTTTGACCAGCAGAACTAACTGGAATCTAGAGGTAGATATATACTCTTCATTCATGCAATAATCCGTTCTTTTGTTCCTAATGACAAAGCCATAACACCCTTGTGAGCTCATTTGGTGGTTTAGGCTGACAAAGCCATGGATCGGTTGAAGAGATCTGCAGATCATGATGAAACCTTCCCATATTGCACAGCTACTACCTCTACATGATGATATGTGATAGCTAATCTTAAAGAAACCCTTCACAGTTTTTGCATTCTGAAATGCTGATACGACATTTTTTACACAATAAAATTGGACAAGTTCGGGGCTGTTTTTTATGCCAAAGATGTAAAAAAGAATTCCAAGACATTCAAGAGTGTTAAGACTTTTCGATCTGTGGATGGTAATATCCTTGTTAATGATGGATTCAATACTATAGGAGTCCAAAAGTATCTAACATTCATATGTCAGTGGACTGCCGGAACTTTCACATGGAATACCATTATAGACCGTGCTTAATCTTTCTTTCACATTTATATGATACTTGCACATTCCTTGTTATGCCATTTAAACTTTTTTTTTTTCTGACTGAAGTTGTGATGTTCAAACCTACCACTTCCTAGTCTGTTAAGATGCTGAGTCTTAAACAAGTCATAAGCTTTTATTATACTCGGCAATGATAACTGTCACCAATCAAGTGGCTTTGACCTGCTTATGTTGGTTAGTATTTTGTTTTGCACTTCCAGTTCATCATCTGGATAGTAATCACTCTTCCCGGAAGAAAAATAGGTATTAGAAAAAAAAAGTTGACGTTTTATACCGAAAAAAAGAGGTGAATGTTTCGTTATTACTCTCTCCCTTCTGTATTAATAATAGTCCAATGGTTTTTAAAAAAGAGAGATTTTTTCATATTGCCTGGACGTTGAACCAAAGTTTACATATTGCCATGTTTTCAATAAGTTGCCTTCCATATGACTTGGTTTATGACTTAAACGCCCTTACTCCAATGCTTTCCAAGAGTCATAGTTGTCTGAGTCGTCGTTTCGGTATCACCATATTTATTTGAGTCGTCGCACTGATACCACCTTATGACGCTTGTGTTCAGCCCATGTGCCGAACACACTGTATTGCGTTGGGTCGTCTCATCAAGAATTCCATATTTTGTTTGAGTCATCGTTGCGGTACCACCATATTTATCTAGAAGAATGGGGCTATTTGGACCATGGAATTCCATATCGGCGATATATCGCCGATATATCGATATCGGGCCCCACCCGATAAAACGAGATGGATAAATCTCGTTTTTTGTTTTTTTTTCAAATATCAATAAAATAATATTTTCGGAAAAAAAAATTCGAAAAAAAATTTTTTTTTTTTTTAAAAGGGAAAAAAAGTAACTTTCCCACTTGTTTCCCATCCTAATATGCATATTTTAAAATCTATGCTTTGTCTAAATTAGTATAACTCATTTTAGAAGCTAGATTATGAAATTATATCGTAAAAACTAGTTTTTAACTACCGATATTTTTTTACAAATATCTCCGATATTTTGTCTCTTAAGCCGACCGATACGATACCGATATCCGATACGGAATTCCATGATTTGGACCCATTAAACTCTTTATCACCCCCCGGTAACCCCCTATCATTTATCTATTTTTATCTTTTATTTTAGAAATGAGGCTATTTGGGACCTATTTAAATTCATATGTCCCCTTGTACCCCACTCTCCTCCATCTATTTTTCTTTTTTTTTTAATTGTTCCCATCCCTCATCCTTCCCCATTCTTTTTCTCATTACACCCTACACCCTATTTGTTAGATGTAAATTTGTCATATATCAAAACTTAGGAATGAAGCATAAGGCAAATAAGATAATGTTTGAAAAATAAAAGGCGTACCTTTTTCCTTTGCCATATATAGATATGAGATAATCCAGCAATATAAATAACACCTAAGTCTTCTTTACTCTTCTTGTCAAGAATAGATGGGGAACCTTAAGATTGACAAGTGAGTGAAGGGACTAGGCATATATATAGCATCATGGTGACCTTTTCCATCAAAGGGACATCAATAAATGGCCTCATACACACCCCTTCACTAAAACATGACTTTTCATTTCTTCATGACTTTTGGGTTTCCAATGGGGTCCATATGTGGGGATGTACCAACATTCTCCCACTTGTTCACACATGTAGGGACATGCAATAATGGATACTCTGACTTGGACCCACAAGGTTTGAAGAAATAAAATAAAGAATAAAAGGTTGAAAAAACTTGAAATTTGGAGTTTGTAAATCACGTGAGCTCACGATTTTCGGAAAAAAACTTCTTAGTCGAAGAAGGGGTAATCTGAGTAAGTCGATATAGCAGTGATTACCAATAAGGATCAAGGCAGTCAAAACACTTATTTATGTGGTGCGAGGACTGGAATGGTCACTATATCAATAACCCTACTAACATGACCTCTAAATGGATTTAGTGTGGCTTGAAGATAAATGTTACAAGCAGTCCAAACTTTAGACTTTATTGAAACATGAGTGGTCTCGTGGGCCACATTAAGTGAGTTATGAAAATATCTTACATTTCTCCCACTTGGCCCATGTGACAGAATTTATCGTCCAAAACATAATGTGCATATCATAAAGATAAATTTGTCGACATTGGTCATATCATAATATCATTATTGAGTATAGACTAATACAGATCATAACGGTTCCACATCATTAAATCGACATAGTTCCTTCTATGTACCATAATATTAGTGTTATATTAATATAATCTATAAGTGAAAAGATCAATAATGATCCATTGTAATATCTCTGTTAGAGAATAAAATCCTGTCAAACATTTATGTATATACCAATAGTATTAAAACAGGATATCCATAAGTATCAGAAACAATATACAAAGGAGCTCAAAGTGTCAAACACATTAATAATTAGAAACGCAATAAAACTTTCCAATAATGCCCATCCTCTTGACATGTCCAATAAATGTCTTTGGAGGCAATCCTTTAGTCATCGAATCCGCAATCATAAGTGTCACGCCCCGGGCACCACCCGATCTGAACCGAATCCGGTCCAAGAGTCGAACCGGCACACGGGGGCGACATTAAAGAGATATAGCGGAAGACTTTGCTCATCAAACGGGCAGTTTCACTAACAGAGTTACGCAAACAATTTTGAGTAAGAGTAAATGAGAGGAATAAAAGTAGAGCTTAACTCAAAATAAGTCGACAAGTCAATAAACCCACAATCACAACTTTGAGCCAACATACTGGCTCGAATCAAAAGGGTCTACAAGTCTCATCATACAATGATAAAATAATTCCAAAAAGATAAACTAATCAAGTCCAAGGCATCCACGCCTAATCCCGCTATCTCTACGATCGCTCTTCAAAAAGAGGATCTTGTTGATCTGCGTGTCACACCACGCAGCCTCAAAATAAAATAAGGAAAGAGGGGTGAGTATAAAACTCAGTAATGGTTTTATATAAACAACAATAATCAGAAATTATATGGCATTATAACATAGCAACATATCCATAATCAACATGATTATCCCATTTTCTAGTCATGCATGTGTAACACATAATCTTGCATAACCGTATCTCATTCACATGCTATTATATTGTGCATTCATCACATAATCCTGCATAATGATACCACATTCACACACTTTTATCTTGATCGGGCATTCATATCTCATAAATTCACCTTGCATGTCCAAAGTAGCCAAATATGGTACAATCATGCATTCATATCTCATAAATTCACCCTGCATGTCCAATGTAATCAAAACATGGTACAATCATGCATAACATTGCAATAAGCATGTATCATCATAATAAGCATGTATCATCATAATGGTGAATGCCTCCATCAAGGAGTAACATAATCTGCTATGAAGGCGAGACACAATCAAAGCCAAGAACGCGTATCATGGTCCGGTTCCTACACAGGAACAAAGGGGGTAGTCAATCCCAACGTACTGCTCGCCCTGGACAATCCTGGCCAAGGATGCTCGAATCTCAAATAGAGAAACTAGAGCAGGTGTGTTCGCCCTGGGTAGTCTCCTACGGTGGGGGAGAGATCGAATCTCATCCTGAGAAACTAGAACACGTGGTAGCTGGTGCACAAGAGCCTACCACCCCGGCGCTCAGTATCCGGTTTTTTACCTCTCAACTCCACAAGGCGAGTCCATCCCTCGCCCGCCATATATCTCAATCAAACTCAATCCGGGGAGTGAAGCTGTTCTAGGAGGGAACGAAATCGAAAACATGTCCTTTCGGACCGAACAAGTTTCGATTAGTCCATCGATCGATTAATCTAGCATACAATCTCACACATTTCATACAATCGATCAATTCTGTTTGAACAACGATAAAACTTCATCCATGAAGTCCGATACATGATGCATGCTATCATGATACATCCATGAGCAATCCTTTGTGGGTTCCAACACATGGAACGCGCTCCCAATCCATCCCCTCATGCATCATAATCAAATCATTTAACAATTACAATATCATGATAAACTCCCAAATATGTGTGTGTTCATACATATTCTAATCACATGGCAAATGCTTTGACATAAACCCATAAGACATTAAACGCATTCTTAAATCCTATTCAAATCACAATTTTTTATAAAACCATACTTGACATAAAAGAGCACATTTCATAGTCCACAATATTCATATCTTTGCTGGAAACATACTTAAATCACAAGGATTTCATCATAATATACTTTCAATACCAACATGCGTCATTATCAACATGTACAACAATATCACGTAACCTACTTAGCTTAATCTATTTACTTTCATCATTAATTTCATGCGTTCCGTAGTCTTATTTCAACATAAAACACCTTCCATAAGCATTGGAATCATTAAATGGAGTAAAAATGCTGAAATAAGCACAAATGGACAAAATTGGAAGTAGATACGATCGATTGCCAAACTGCCCGTAGCACATATGCACCGATTGATCGTCAGCCACTCGATCTGAGGCTTTGATCAAATCTGCCAGTAGAGATGATCGATTGGCTGTACACGATCGATCGTCTGGTTGAACCCCAATCGATCATATAGATAAAGCCGATCGATCGCATGGTTCACAAAACAGCCGCGCAATAGCTAGTAAAGATGATCGACCGGCTGAGGAATCCGATCGATCGCAGGGCTTCTTCCTCATTTCGAAATCTTTAAAATCGAGATGTCATTAAAACATTTAAAAACCTCATACATAAACATTTAAAAACATCAAAACTTAATAAAACTTCACCAAACTTTCCAGAACATAAATAACCATCATCTTAAACTAAAACCTTAATAAATCATCATCAAAGGACTTCGTAAAATAAATCCACTATTAATACCCAATAATCATCTCCTAATCCAATAGAGTCATGGAAAATACACCATTTTCTACCCAAAGCTTCGATTTAAGAACTCATTACCTTGTCTTGATGAGAGAAACCTTGAACCTTCTTGAACACCTTTCAAACAAAACGATTTTATATTAATACTTAATTTATCATTACTAATCTTTGAAAATGAAATACTAAACCTTAGATCTAGGGCTTTTAAAACCATAAACACATGATTTTGAAGATTAGGCTTAGTAGAAAAGTATAAAACAGTAGTTTTTATACTTTCAAAATGGATTGAAACAATTAAAGAGCCAAGATTAAAGAATGATTAAGAAAATCCTAAAGAAAATAAGCAAAGGATTAGACTAAATACCTTTAATCATTTTCTTTTCAAGCAATGGGGAAAGAGGCTCCTAATCTCCCAACCAAGTCTTTTTCCCAAATTGGGAAAGAGCACAATACTTTTCTTTTATAGAAAAAGTTGGGGTAGCCCTAATTAAAGTTTGGGGTGAAAACAAAGTTTTTAAGCTAAAATTAAGAAATTTGGAGATTTTAATCCGAAATTAAGTCTAGAAAATTCTAAAATTTTTTTAATGACTTTTTGTAATGTCTGGGGCATTTCGGTCATAAAAACCTAATTTTTGATGGTGGGGCCTATAGGGGTCCCGTCAAACCCTAATTTTTGAAAAATAGGTAAAAAATCTGAAAAATTCCAAAAATGCAATTTTGATCCAAAATCAGTTAAAACTCATGATTGTGAAATCAGTTTTGATTAAAACTTTTCTAAACTCATTTATTTTCGAAAACAACCGAGTTAAATCGGAAATTACTTAATCCACATAATTAACCAACGATTAACACTAAAATAAACCGGTTTAAGGTGAGGGTCTTGACAATAAAATTGGTGCTAAGATGTTCAATTGACACTTTTTGTTTATGAACTTCTTCTTTAACGGCAAGATATTTCAATTCGATATGTTTGGCACCCTTGGAATACTTGTCTTTTTTAGAGAAGAAGACTACTGTAGAATTATCACAATAAATTTTCAGTGGCTTGGCAATACTGTCGACGATTCCAAGCTCTGAAATAAAGTTTTGCAATCGTAATGCTTGAACTGTAGCCTCAAAGCATGCCACAAACTCAGTTTTCATAATGGATGCAGCAATGATAAACTACTTTGCACTTTTCCATGAAATTGCTCCTCTAGCAAGTAGGAACAAATAGCCAAATGTGGATTTTCTTGTATTAACACATCCAGTAAAATCTGAATCTGAATATCCAAGCACCTCAAGATGATCAGATCTCCTATTAGTAAGCATATATTCTTTCGTTCCTTACAAGTATCTCAATACTTTCTTTGCAGCTTTCTAGTGATCCAATCCAAGATTACTTTGATATCGACCAAGCATTCTAACAGCAAAACTAATGTCTGACCTCGTACAAGTTTGAGCGTATATTAAGCTCCCAACAATTGAAGTATAAGGAATTTTTTCCATTTGTTTGCATTCCAATTCATTCTTTGGACATTGCATAATGCTGAACTTATCTCTTTTCTGAATTGGAACAACACTTGATGAGCACTTTTCCATTCTAAATCTCTCTAGAACTCCATCGATATATGCTTTCTAAGACAACCCTAACAACCCTTGTGTTCTATCCCGGAATATTTCTATTCCAATCACATAAGTTGCTTCTCTCATATCCTTCATTTCAAAGTTCTTAGAGAGAAATTTCTTGGTCTCATATAATAAGCCAAGATCATTAGTAGCAAGTAAGATGTCATCAACATACAGAAACAAAAATATAAACTTACTCCCACTGATCTTTAGGTATATACACCGATCAACAATATTTTTTATGTAAATTTTAATATAATACTCGCAAGCGCACGAATCTATAGCAGAATAGTGGCTACGAGGTCGATCCCTCAGAGACTTAGTAAGATATTCAACCTAATTCTAGAGTATGTAGCAAGTAGTAATGAAATGTAAAGTTCTAATTTTTATTTTCTTTTTAAGCAATCAATTGTTCAACTAAACTTAAAAACACAGAAATTAACCAAACAAAAGATAAAATAATAAAGAAAAATCCTGTGTTCTGCTGTTTTCAATCCGTCTGTAATCCCGTCCTGCTTTGCTCTCTCCTCCACCTTCAGCAACAGTCTCTCATATTCAGATGTCGATTCTCAATCCAGTCGTCATCGTTGTTCCGCCAGCTCAATCCGCCGCCACCATAGACTCGTCGTCGTCGTAGCCTCGCCGTCACGTCGCCGGAAGCGAGACCCACCGCCTTAGGCCGCCGGATTCAGCTTCCTTCTGCTCACTCCGACAGAACAGAGCCTCGCTCTGTTCTGTTTTTTTCAGGCGCCCGAGCCATCGGGCTCGGGTTGCTTTCTTTTCTTTTTCTTTTTTTTCCGGACCAGACCAGAACCGGTCGGTTCAATTCTCTTTTTCTATTTTTTTTTTCTTTTTCTTAATTAAAACCCGCCGTATCAATCTCGCGCGTCCAATCTCCGATCTCGGCACAGAACCCATTTGACGTGTATTTGTGAATCCGAAACCTGGAGCTCTCAAACCTGTATGAATAAAATTAAAATGTAATTAGACGCATAATAAAACATGAATCTATTAAAACTAATTAATGCATCTAAATAACTCAATTAAGCGCGTTTATTCATTAAACTCCAAATTACTCACTTAACACATATAAACATTAATTATCCTTATTCTAACTAAAAATACAACTAACAAATAGGTAGAAAGGCATATAAAAATGTGTATATTTTGCATATATCAAATACCCCCAAACCTACATTTTGCTAGTCCTCGAGCAAAACAAAACAAAACAAAACAAAGAAAAGAAATCTAACTAATCCACTTTCGCAGGAAATCGCGATTGCATTTAGCGCATGCAACAAGCCTTTTAAACCCCCAGGTGTCCCTGGCTGGACGAGTGAAGTCTCGTGAGGGTTTGCAGCCATGCTACCCACAAACATGTATTTATGAAATCAACCTATTTAATCTAAGTGTAAAAAGAAATAGAAAATCACTACAAAACAAACAATCCTAATATCCCTTCGAATGCAAACTGCAATGTTTAAGAAAATCAACCACATGTACTTGGATTTATAATCAACTGGAATATAGAAGCCCTCAAGTAAGTGGTTTTATTCTACACCTTCATCTTGGAAATTTCTGCTCAATAGGATATAGCATGATACTTTATATAGTAAGAGTGTAGAACATTGTAGCAATACATTCTAAATCTCTGTTTATACAGATCCAGTGTGACCCATTAACCAAAGAACATCAGAATCAACACAGTCGTCGTAATCTTTAGGTTCATGATAGCACAGATCTGCGCGCCTCCTTCGGGTCCAACATTCTAGATTTGAGAGGATAATACACCACATACTTTTTTTTTTTTCGCTAGGACTGTGTAAGGCCTGACTTCAAGATGCTTAGGTTTAGCAATGACTCAGGCCAATGACTCCCAGCCAGTTTGGCTTAGGGCATTAGGTTTTAAGAAACCGCTTCGGGCCCGAGCATCAGCCTAAGTTAATCCTATAAAGTCAAGCAGCCCCTTTCTTTCATTCATTTTGTTTTCATTTTTCGCACTTTTTAGCAATCATATTTTCAGCACATCTTTATTCCGTCCAGGCTGTATTATACTCTCAACCTATTTCCGGTTCCAATCCCTTGCCATAGCCAAGTAAATGGGCTATCATGATCTTTTAAGCTCAACAGACAACCGCATATCATCCAATGACTCTGACTAAAGATATCCCACTGTAAATTAGCATTCAACAAATCTCTAGACTGTATTACTTTATGTAACTAGTGTGTGTGAGTGAGTTTTATTAGCTCAAGCACATGTTCCAAGAGGACTGTAACAGAAAGATATTGCTCAGTTAAGTTCTCTATCCTCCAGTATACTTACTCACACTTCCAATGCAAATTAATCTCTTAAAAATTGAAGTATGCATTATAAAGGGATAAACTATCAAAACCTAAAAAAAATACTAACAAACAACCTAAAACTAAGTAAATTTTTATATATTTTTTTTTTATTTTTTTTCAAATTTTTTATTTTTATTTTTAAATAAAAACCAAAGGAATACTATTTTTCTTTTCTACACCCCCAAACCTAAACAAAACATTGCCCTCAATGTTTACCAAAATAAATATCACAATGACGAGGAAAAAGAAAAGGAGTGTAAGGAAAGAAATCACCTGAATGGAGATGCCGCAGGGTAGATGTAGAGCATTGAAACACACAAACTAAGAATGAGAAGTAAGTACAAAATATGGAAAAAGAAAATACACCCCCAAACCTAGATTGTAGCATCCCCACACATGTATCAACAACCTAAATATTAAACAAATAAAAAGCTATCTAAAACCAAAAATTTGGGTTGCCTCCCAAGAGCGCTAAGTTTTACGTCTTCAGCCAGACGTAACCAAAAATCATGTAGGAGCATTAGGTTCATCCAAATCTAGAACAGTCTCCTCTCTTTCAGTAAAACCCTCTAAATATGGTTTCAATCTTTGCCCATTAACTTTGAAAATAGTTCCATCTTTAGGGTTTTGAATGTCAACCGCTCCATGGGAAAATACTTTGTGCACAATGAAAGGTCCAGACCATCGGGAACGGAGCTTTCCTGGGAAGAGATGTAACCTGGAGTTATAGAGTAAAACTTTTTGACCGGGCTCAAATGACTTTCTCAGGATTGACTGATCTGATTTCGGGGCTGCTTTGCTTTGTAAATCTTCGCATTCTCATAAGCCTCATTACGAATTTCGTCTAATTCATTGAGTTGCAGTTTGCGAAGTGTTCCAGCCTTGTCCATATCAAAGTTAAAAGTTTTGATGGCCCAGTAAGCACGATGTTCTAATTCCACAGGTAAATGACAAGGTTTTCCAAATACAAGTCTATAAGGAGACATTCCAATTGGTGTCTTAAAAGCAGTACGGTAAGCCCACAATGCATCATTTAATCTGTCAGACCAATCCTTTCGGTCGGGACGAACCGTTTTCTCAAGAATGCGTTTAATTTCCCTATTTGAAACTTCTACTTGGCCACAAGTCTGCGGATGATATGGAGTTGCAATTTTATGAGTAATGGAGTACTTTTTCAGAAGTGATTCAAAAGCTTTATTACAAAAATGTGTACCACCATCACTTATAATTGCACGAGGGGTTCCAAAACGAGAAAATATGTTTTCTTTCAAGAACCGAACCACCACTTTGTGATCATTTGTTTTGCAGGGAATGGCCTCTACCCATTTGGAGACATAATCTACAGCAACGAGGATATAGAGATAACCAAACGATGGAGGAAATGGGCCCATGAAGTCAATACCCCAAACATCAAAAAGTTCAACAATCAGAATGTTAGTAAGGGGCATCATGGACCTACGTGATAATGTACCCATACGTTGGCATCTGTCACATTTTGTGCAAAACTCATGAGTATCTTTGAATAAAGTAGGCCAATAAAAACCACTCTGCAAAATTTTTGCAGCAGTCTTTTTCGCACCGAAATGGCCACCACATGCATGAGCATGGCAAAAAGAAATGATACTATCAACCTCATGCTCCGGCACACATCTCCTAATGATTTGATCTGGGCAATACTTGAACAGGTATGGATCATCCCAGAAAAAATGCTTAACCTCGGCGAAGAATTTGGATTTATCTTGTTTTGTCCAATGTTCAGGAAGTTGAGTTGTGACAAGATAATTAACAATATCAGCATACCAAGGCAATTGAGAGACAACAAAAAGTTGTTCATCAGGAAATGACTCATTCAAAGGTAAGTGTTCCTCAGCAGACTCATCGATAAGTCTAGACAAGTGATCAGCAACAACATTTTCAGAACCTTTCTTGTCTCTTATCTCAATATCGAATTCTTGAAGTAATAGGACAAGTCGCTCAAGCATTTGATCAATAAATGGCAAAGGAAAGTGGTCTTTCCTTGTGATCGAGTTCAATTTTCTGTAGTCAATACAAACCCGCCACCCAGTGGTCATTCGGGTGGGGACTAATTCATTATTATCATTTTTGACTACTGTGATTCCTGACTTCTTAGGAACAACCTGAACTGGGCTGACCCAAGTACTATCTGATATGGGGTAAATGATGCCAACATCTAACAATTTTAGCACCTCGGTTCTGACAACCTCCTTCATATTAGGGTTAAGTCTGCGTTGCATTTCACGGGAAGATTTTGCATGCTCCTCAAGGTAAAAATGATGCATACACAGAGCAGGACTTATACCCTTAATGTCTGCTATTGTCCACCCCAAAGCTGTCTTATGTTCGCGAAGAACATTAAGCAACTTGCCTTCCTGTTCTGAATTAAGGTCCGAAGAGATGATAACAGGCAAGGTATCAGAAGAACCTAAAAACGCATATTTAAGTGTATCTGGTAATGGCTTTAGGTCAAGTTGGGGTGGTTTTTCAATAGATGGTACAAGTTTAGACTCGGGAACTGGAAGAGGTTCCACCCTGGCTGTCCATTTGGTCGGGTCCAAAATAGGGGTAGAGTCGAGCAATGCATTGACGTCTCTAATGGACCCTTCAATGTCAAAGTCTAAGCCAAAATGAGTTAAACATGTTTGGAGGGGATCATCATTTAAAACAGTTTGCAGGGATTCTTCCACTAAACTTTCAATCATATTCACTGCAAAAGAATCATCCGTCTCCGGGGGTTGTTGTCTAACATTAAAGACATTGAGTTTGACCTTTAAATTGCCAAAAGACAACTTCATAACCCCATTTCTACAATTTATTATGGCATTGGATGTGGCTAAGAACGGCCTTCCCAAAATCACAGGAATCTGACTACCAGGATTCTGCACAGGTTGGGTGTCTAAGACAATAAAGTCTACTGGGAAGTAAAATTTATCCACCTGAACCAGAACATCCTCAATAACACCGCGTGGGACTTTAACTGATCTGTCTGCAAGTTGCAGTGTTATGGTAGTCGGTTTCAGCTCTCCTAATCCAAGTTGCTCATAAACAGAGAATGGTAGCAAATTTACACTAGCTCCTAAGTCCAATAATGCCCTCTCCACCTTATGGTCTCCTATAACGCATGAAATTGTGGGACATCCTGGATCTCTAAACTTAGGAGGAGTGTTATACTTAAGAATTGAGCTAACTTGTTCAGTGAGAAACACTTTCTTGTGTGCATTCAATTTTCTTTTCTGGGTGCACATATCTTTTAAGAATCTTGCATAAGCGGGAACTTGCTTAATAGCATCGAGCAATGGAATATTGATTTGCACTTTCTTAAAAATTTCCATTGTCTCATCAAGTTTGTTCCCTTGAGATGTTTTTGCAAGTCTTTGGGGAAAAGGTGCCTTGGGTATATAGGGTGGTATATGGCTAGACTCAAGACACGAAGAAGCTTCTAGGCTCTTCTTCAATGTAACAGGACTCACGTCTGGTCTAGTGGTGCTCTCTTGGTCCTCACCCTTTCTAGCAGTTGTGTCTATGGCAGTCTTAGGTAGTTCAACATTATTGTCAATTTGTTTTCCACTCCTAAGTGTAGTTATAGCTTTAACTTGTGCGGGAGGGTGGTCTTGACAAGAGTTAGATCCCACTTCAAATTGTCCTTTGGGATTAGCTACAGGTTGACTAGGAAACCTACCTTTTTCCCTCTCATTTAATGCAAAAGCCAATTGACCCATTTGAAGTTCCAGCTTCGCAATTGCTTGCGAGTTGGCATGTAGAGAATGTTGGGTATCTTTTTGAAATTGTAGAGAGCTTTGCATGAACAAATTCAAAGTATCCTCAAGAGATGGTTTCTTGGGTTGTGTAGGGAATGTTTGAACTTGTTGAGGGTAAGATTGATTGGGAGGGTACCCTGGAGGTCCTCCTTGATGCGGTCCTTTGGACCATGAAAAATTGGGATGCCTAGCCCAACCTGGGTTATAAGTTTCAGAATATGGGTTATTGCCAGGTCGAGGAAAGGCATTTATAGCATTAGCCTGATCACTATTGTATTCCACTCCAGAGGTGTTAGAGGGACAGTTTTGTGTGACATGGGAGGGGTTAGAGCAAATAGCACACACATTGACATGTGATGGCATTTGGGGCCCACCAGCAGACATCAACGCATCAAAACGTTGTGTCAGGCTGTCGATCTTGGAGATCAAATGTGCGTTATTTTCTACCTCATATACGCCTCCTTTCTTTTGAAAAGGAAACGTTCTGTCAACTCTACTTGAGCAATCCCATTGCTGAGAATTCTCGCATATAGTCTCAATAAAATCCCATGCTTCTTCGGCACTCTTCATCATCACTGACCCACCACTAGCGGCATCAACCATTTGACGGTTCTGAGGTGTTAAACCGTCATAGAAAAATTGAACTTGTTGCCACTTTAAAAATCCATGGTGTGGACACTTAAGGAGCAAATTCTTCCATCTTTCCCAACACTCATAAAAGTGTTCACCCTCCTTCTGCATGAAATTTGTAATTTCTCTACGAAGGGCATGAGTTTTATGAACAGGGAAGAATTTGTTCAAAAATTTTTCAGCTAATTGATCCCAACTCCTAATTGTTCCAACTTCTAAAGAGTTCAACCATGCTTTCGCTTTTTCTTTCAAAGAAAAGGGAAAGAGGCGCAACCTAACAGATTCATCAGAGAAATTTTGGAATTTAAATGTAGCACAAATGTCAAGGAACTCTTTAACATGATTATAGGGATCTTCTATTTTGGAACTATAGAATGTGGGCAAGAGTTGCATCACCCCTGGTTTCAACTCAAAGTGGTGTGCCGTGGTGAGCGGAAACACTATGCAGGAGGGTGAGTTGAATTGAATGGGGGATGAATAATCTTTTAGTGTCTTCCTCACATTCTCATTTTCCATGTTACCTACTTGATTTGCAATATCCATTGTATGTTTTAATCTTGCTTTGAAAGTTCTTTCAATTTCTAGGTCAAGAGGTGCAAGCTGTTCACCCAGTGACCGACGACCAAGCATACACTAATTAACGACACTAAAAATCAAATATCTAGAACAACCTAAAAATTGCAACTAACACAAGCAAGCAATCACAGCAAGAAATATAAAAATACTAAGCACCTAGAAAAATTAAAAGAGAAGGTAAAAGAATGCAAACGAGGGGAAGGGGTGGCCCTTCCAATGTTGGCGAGAATTCCGCGTTTTCTCTTACTCCTACAAAAAGACAAAACACTAATAAGCAACAAAAAATTAAACTAAATTAAACTGAAACTAAACTACTCTAAGAATTTGGTAAATTATCCTACGTAGTCCCCGGCAACGGCGCCAAAAACTTGATGTAAATTTTAATATAATACTCGCAAGCGCACGAATCTATAGCAGAATAGTGGCTACGAGGTCGATCCCTCAGAGACTTAGTAAGATATTCAACCTAATTCTAGAGTATGTAGCAAGTAGTAATGAAATGTAAAGTTCTAATTTTTATTTTCTTTTTAAGCAATCAATTGTTCAACTAAACTTAAAAACACAGAAATTAACCAAACAAAAGATAAAATAATAAAGAAAAATCCTGTGTTCTGCTGTTTTCAATCCATCTGTAATCCCATCCTGCTTTGCTCTCTCCTCCACCTTCAGCAACAGTCTCTCATATTCAGATGTCGATTCTCAATCCAGTCGTCATCGTTGTTCCGCCGGCTCAATCCGCCGCCACCATAGACTCGTCGTCGTCGTAGCCTCGCCGCCACGTCGCCGGAAGCGAGACCCACCGCCTTAGGCCGCCGGATTCAGCTTCCTTCTGCTCACTCCGACAGAACAGAGCCTCACTCTGTTCTGTTTTTTTCAGGCGCCCGAGCCATCGGGCTCGGGTTGCTTTCTTTTCTTTTTCTTTTTTTTCCGGACCAGACCAGAACCGGTCGGTTCAATTCTCTTTTTCTATTTTTTTTTCTTTTTCTTAATTAAAACCCGCCGTATCAATCTCGCGCGTCCAATCTCCGATCTCGGCACAGAACCCATTTGACGTGTATTTGTGAATCCGAAACCTGGAGCTCTCAAACCTGTATGAATAAAATTAAAATGTAATTAGACGCATAATAAAACATGAATCTATTAAAACCAATTAATGCATCTAAATAACTCAATTAAGCGTGTTTATTCATTAAACTCCAAATTACTCACTTAACACATATAAACATTAATTATCCTTATTCTAACTAAAAATACAACTAACAAATAGGTAGAAAGGCATATAAAAATGTGTATATTTTGCATATATCAGTTTTCCTTAAAACCAAAAGAAGTAATGGTATCATTGAACTTAAGATACCATTGGCGTAAAGCTTGTTTAAGTCCATATAGTGATTCCATAAGTTTACACATCATATGTTCTTTTCTTCAATGGAAAAATTTTCACGTTGATCCATATAAACTTTTTCCTCTAAATTCCCATTCAAAAAGGCAGTTTTCACATCCATTTGATGTAACTCCAAGTTATAATGAACTACCAAAGCCATAATAATTCTAAGAGAGTCTTTCTCCAAAGCTCACCAAAAAAGGTGCCGATCTCTCTTATGGAGGGTTTAAATAGGAAAAGCTTAAATCTCTAGGGCAAACCTCCACCATTGATCAAACACTCATCTAAGGGCCACAATTCATAAGAAATAAGGGAGAATCCCTCAGTTAGGGACGTGATCAAACCATCCCAACATATTCACATCTTGGTTGGTAAGTATCTTTGACCAAATCACTTAGTTACCAAACCGAATTCAAGTAAATATCTTAATTGAAAACAATTATTCCTATTTTAATTCCTTGACATATGGTATCCTTCATTCACATGAAAAGGGCCATAATCTCATCCCAATCACGATCATAAACTCTCAAAAAAAATCTCATTCTTTTCCATAACTAATTCTCCATTTAAATAGGTTTTCAATTAGCTAGAAATTAGGGTTTTCAATTTGAAACACTTACCAAGATGTAAATCCGTTGAATAGGACTAATTAGGTAGGACATGTCCTCCAAAGATCCCCCAAAATCAGCCCAAGAGGTTCCCCAACGGATTTGCCTCGAAAAATGTGAAATTAACGGCGATCGATGCCATACAAAAGCGATCGATCGTCTCCCGATCGATGCCATATGAAGGTGATCGATCGGTCTGACGGAAAAATTTTTAATTTCTTAATTTTAAAGAGTTTTCTAGAATTTAAAATTACTCCATTTGAGAAATAAAATCCACTTTATTAATGTAAAATTTACGGTCACTACATTTCTAGTGGATACTCGTTCTCCTCACTGCTGCTTATATTGGCTGGAGCCCTTCTTGTAAGGAGACATGGACCGGCTTCTCCTCCAAGGCCTTTCCTGGCCTCTGGTCTTACTTCAAGCTTACCGCTGCCTCTGCATGTATGCTCTGGTAGGTCTCGCTAGCTCCTTCATGCACCTCTCTTTATATGTACTAGGTCAGTAAATACTTTTGGGTACAACTAGCACAATATTCTAGGGCACCAGGCAGTTGTCAATCTGTAGAGATCGTTGGCGTACATATTATGAATGGAGTGCACATGCATAATCTTGAAGATCAAGGGCTCGCTCTGTAGGAGTACCAGACATGGGCTTCCGGTTGTAATTTCTCCTATGTTGGACATGGGTTTTAATGTAATACTCCCTCCGTCTAATGAAGCCTGTGTTTGGAAGAGCACAAGTTCGTTCCGTCACGACCAAAAATATGGGAAGACTATCAAATGTAAACAAGCTTCATTGGACGGAAGGAATACATAGGTTCTGAACAATCAGTCTGATGTTCCTTGGATGTATGCAGCTTGGAAATATGGTATAACCAAGGTGTAACATCCGGAAAATTAGTAAGTATCTTAAAACCGAAATTCGACCCTCTTAACGTTTGAATTGATCGTGTTGTGCCTTGTGCAAATTAAAGTTGGTGAGAAGAGCTTTCCAACGCCACCTATTATGTGCGATTTGGAGTTCGGGGTAAAAAGATATGAGAAATTGAATTTGATTAAACGTGACAGCGATCGATCGCCATAAGAGCCGATCGACGCCTTACCAAACCGATCGATCGTAGTTACTGGAATTTGTGAATTTTGTGTTTCGCGTAAAGCGATCGATCGGCTGTAGTAGCGATCGATCGGCAGTGGCGTATAGTGTTAAAACTGTGCATACGATGATCGATCGCCGTATAGACCGATCGATCGCCGGTTGCGGTTTTGCATTTTCAACCTTATCTTTGGGTGGATTTGTTTGGGAAAGATACCATATCCCTTTAGGACTTGATTTGCACGTCTCCTATAAGATTTTGAGGCCTTCTCATTGGTTGGAAGTGTCCATGATTTGGAAGATTGGTTTGAGAATAATTCTCTCCCAACTCTATATAAACCCTAGAGTATTGGCTTGTTCTAACCCTAGAACGTCCAGAGAGCTTTCCCTTCTCCTTCCCACGTTCACCCATCTCCTTGGAGGCTTGTTCTTGTGGGAGGTTGCGAGAGCTTGGAGCGGGAGCTTTGGAAGAAGCGGAAGAGACGAGAGGCGCGTATAAAGGCGAAGTCTTTGAATGATTAAGTAGGATGGTTTTCCCCCTCTTCTCTCTTTTGATTATATCTGTTTTTGATGAGTGTTTTGGATTCAACACCTTATTATTGTTTTGATTCTTGCGAGATGATTGAGTTATGTCCCTATTTCTATGCGTAGTATATCATAAAATCATGTGTGCATTCATGTTTCACTGCTAGATGGGAATTCGCATATAAAGTTGAATGCTTTATTAATTTTCCAGAGGATTAAAGGTTCTGTTATTGATTAGTTGATGATGTTCCACGTTGAGTTTGTGCTTTTAAGGTGTGTCTTACATTAATTGTCTCGTTTGGGGTTATTAATGCTTATAAACTATGTTACCTTTATAAGAACACAAGAAAGGAGTGAACTTTAGTAATTCCAGATAATTCTAGGTTCTGTGATTAACCTAGGAGGGGAGTATATGTTCTGTTATTAATGTATTATCATTTATAATGTGTTATTAAGTAAGATAATCAAGTTTAATTAAGATTCTTAATCTCGGCCAGAACTGTTTCTGTGCTGACAGTCGGTGGTAAATAATTCATAACTAATTCGATGTAAATCTGAAAAATATAAAATCAGTGGGGTTAGAAACTAGACTCACGAGGGTATTACCAGTAAAAATTTCAGAGGTTAAGTCTTACTGTACCGAGCACAGTAGCCGTCGGAAGATGACTGTTGTGCAGGAGACAGTGAGTAGAATATGAGAGAAAATACTAAGTATGCAAATATCATCATGTAATACGATATAATGACAATTAATATGTTAATAACAGTAATTGGACTATATACTTAAGCAATATCGCAGTAAGGATTGGGTTAGATATAATTCATTTATGAAGGATAATTCCTTGATTTCTTATCTTTGATATTGGTATTATAACACTCTAATGCAAATGAAGAATTCCTATCTAGGGCTGAGCATGAAAGGTACATATTGATTATATGTTACACCTTGTGTGAGTTGTCTTGTTGTCCTATGCTACTCCAATGAGTGAGTTATGTGTTGACCAAAGACTTTGATGTTCTATCCATACTCCTTTAGAGAGTCTATTCTGGTAAGAGATACCCTATGTTCTTAAGAGTGTTGAGACCTCTATTCCTTTGAGATATTGCTCATATTGATTACATGTTTGTTTCTTCCACTGGAGACCTTGCGAGACTCTCCCTTTGGTGGTTTCATAGTATGCTCAAATAAGCCATTGCTAGATCTTGCGAGGTCACTTATAATTATGAAATTGCGATTCCATATTGCCCGAAAGGAGGCACCATACGTACGTTAGATTGTGGACATTACGGAAGGTCCTCAGTCTCCGCCCATCGTGTCCGTAAGCACTGGTGGGGCCAGCATCCTAGACGCATGGCAGGGTTCCAAAGAGAGAACCCCTAGGGTGGTTCTGGTATGTTTAGTTACTTGCGAGTGACCAGGTTCAGCGAGCAGAAATTGTAACTCCTTTCACTTTCGATGTCTGGAGCCTTTGATATGATTATTATTCTCTCTTTACTCATATGTGTAGTAGGAGCCTTATTGAGGTTTTCCTTACTTGCGAGTTGGAATTGTTATTGACTAACCTTGCAGGTGTATAGACCTCGGTTCAGTTTAGATGTTGTGAGATGTTCACATCCCTTGTTATTCTTATTCTCTTCATACTGCTTGTTTTCATTCAGTGGGTTTTTACATCCTACTGAGTGTTTCTATGAAATACTCATGCATCCTCTGATGCAGGCGTAAATAGAAATTGAGATCAGGAAGTGCAGTAGTGGAATGGATGATTGCAGGCGCCGAGAAGAGTTTAAAAACGCTTTATTTGAACCTTTGTTGAAATAGATTGGCAAGAAATGTAAATATGTGATCAATTCCATTAGTTTGGTTCCGTTATCAATAAATAATAGGATATTGATAGTGATGTGCATAGGATAAATATATAGTGAGAGCAATCTCAGGATTTTTGTGTGATAGGTATGTTCTAAAAAAGATTAAAGACAAGTTCTAGAGGACAACCATTATGCCTACAATATTCTATGGAACGGAGTGTTAGGCACTAAAGAGAAATCAGGTAGATAAGTTGATTGTAGCTGAAATAGAATGTTAAGGTGCATGGATGAGTAGGATAACTACAAGAGATAGGACTATAGATGAATATATACATGAGAGTTTAGGGGTAGCTTCTTTAGGGGAAAAGTCGAAGGAATATAAGTTGTATTGGTATGGGCATATACAAAAAGACCAATAGATGTCTTTACGAGAATATCAGAAGGTTCTACGCACACTCTCTCCTTCACGAGTGTTTCAGCCGCCACTGAGCCACAACCACCACCAGATCCGCCGCCGCATCACCACCGTTGATCAGATCCACCACCACTGTCCGCAAGTTTTCCGTTTGATCCCGACGGAGTTCGCAGTCGGCTCACTGGGGTGATTGAAGAAGATTTTTATGTTCAATTTCCTGATTGGTCGACTTGAGGGTCGCCTTGAGGGCAAGGCATAAGCGAAGCGTGGAGAGATGTTATGATTCATAATTGGAGTAGGATTAGAATACTTTCTTAATTTAGTTAATCCTAATTGGAGTAGGATTAGTTATTATTTTCCTCGTTTTATTATTTTCCTTTCCATAGTAGAATTAAGTAATTGTAAGGCTACATGCCTAATACTATAAATAGGTTTTTAGCCCTACTGCCACAGTACATAAATAGTGGCATGAATAGTGATTTCAGAAATGTATCTGTAGCATTCCTTTGTCTTTTCCTTCTCCTCTTCATCTTATTCTCTCCCCTTTCACTCTATACTTCTCCCCTTTCATCCAACCTTCTATACTTAATCTATTGTATATCCTTAAGCATATTAAGGAGATACAACATATTGCAGGCCTAGAACTTGTTTTTAAGCCTTTTTGGAACACGCCTATCACACAAAACTCCTGAGGCAGCCTTCCACTTTATCCACCCCACATATTTCCTATGCACCACATGGCCCACATCACTATCAATATCCCCTTCTTTATAGATAATGGATCATAAGTAATGGAATTGATCACACCTTGTCACTTCTTGTCTATCTATTTCAACTAAAGTTTACCTATAATTCGACATTCCTTAAAATTAAATTTCATGCACTCTATTTTAATCCTGCTGTTAAGGTGATTGAGGGAATTTAATGCATGTCAAATTTGAGCCACCTGCATTATAGATCCGGTCAGCTTAAATTTTTCTCTGTATGTATACTGTGTATTGTATGATTATGTACATATTTTTTTCTTTGGGCTTGATTGTAATGTCTGATTGGGATTTGCAGGCAAAGTTAACTTAGTCCATTGGAAGCTTTATTGAAATGGTCCTTAACGCATGTGAACCACATGTAGCTCAGGTTGGTTCTTGTAAGAGTGATATAATATACTTCACATGAGATGTTTTGTCATCTCAGTTGAGATATATATTTAACTTGTCGTGACGGGTACTTCTGTTTCTCTTCATATATATTTACTCGAAGTGCGTTCTTTTCCCTTTCATTACACCATGTACTTCTTTGCTGTTTCCTTTCTGGAATCCTTTCTGATTTTGTTTTTCTATAGGGTGTTAACATGCGAACCAAACCAACCAAAAAACTCTCTGATAACAATATGTGTTTAGAAGTTGTGAAGAGCAATAAAAATGAGCTTCTATCCCAGAAATAGACTGATCTTGTGCTTCATAGTGACAAGGTAAATAAGGAGAATGGCTTCCATCTAGGAGACGTGCCTGATGTGAAGGAACAACTTCGTGTCATGGATGAATCAGAAAAGGTCTTGTCACCTGTTGTTTTGAATACCTTAAAACCTGCACAAAATTGTACGATTTCATGTGAAGATAAAAAAACATCTCCTGGAAGCAGTGAGGCATATTACCTGAGGGAAGATCAAGTTTCATCTTGTGGTTCTGTTGTTACCAAACCATCAATTTCTGAGTCACAAATTTTCACCAGAGAACCTGTTTTGCATACAAAGAATGCAGAAAGTTTGGATTTTCCAAGTTCCTCTGATTCGGTCTATATTTTAACAAGTGAATCGTCGGTATGGAAATACTTTCTTTGGCTTCTCTAATTGTAAAGTACTTTAGTGCAGTTACTATTTCCTTTGCCTGATTGTCTTTTAATTTGAAGGAGCTTGGATATTCAAGTCGAGAGTTGGTAGGACATCTTATCAGGCTGTGGTCTCCCCTTGATAAATGGTCAGTTTTGATTTTAATAAGGAAGCTAACTTTAAACTAGTTTCCATATGTTTTTTTGATGGTTTGATTGCCAGCAGTTTTCGCCCATGTACTATCGGAGAGTTTGATTTTGGTGATGGCACGCACAAGGTTGTGCAGATTTTTCATTGAGTTTAACTGGAGTTTACCGTAGTATTGCTTTTCATTTTCTTCTCTGTAGATTATAGTAGGGGAATTTATATAAAAAAATATAAAAAAAAGAATTACCAAATTTGCGCACTGTAGCGAATATTTCCCAAACTGGTGTTCTGACAAGCCATGCAGGCGCCAGCGCGGCCGCTGGCGCCTGCGTGGCCTTTTTTTTTAACCGGCCCCAAAAGGCGTCGGTTCAACCGACACCTCTCGGTTAAAAGAGAAAGGCGTCGGTTCAACCGACCTTGTCATTTTTCGTCCTATTTTAAATAGGCCGTCACTTCAACGATACATATCTCTCTCATTTCTAACCCATTTTCACTCATTTTTTTTTCATTCTTCCTTATTTTTAGTGCTCTTTCTAGTGATTATGATATCACAAAGATGTTGAGCCATCACATACCATTTATCGTAGTTTTTGTAGTATTTTTTTCAATAAATAGTATACGATGGATCAACATCTTTGCGATATCATTATGACCAGAAAGGTAAAAATAAGGAAGAATGAAAAAAAAATGGGCGAAAATGGATTAATAATAAGAGAGATATGCATCATTGAAGTTATCACCCCTTTAAAATGGGACAGATTTGTTTTAGTGGGACAAATTTCAATGATGCATATCTCTCTCATTCTTCATCCATTTTCGCCCATTTTTTTTTCATTCTTCCTTATTTTTAGTGGTCTTTCTGGTCATAATGATATCGCAAAGATGTTGATCCATCGCTTACTATTTATCGAAAAAAATACTACAAAAACTACGATAAATGGTATGTGATGGCTCAACATCTTTGTGATATCATAATCACTAGAAAGAGCACTAAAAATAAGGAAGAATGAAAAAAAAATGAGTGAAAATGGGTTAGAAATGAGAGAGATATGTATCGTTGAAGTGACGGCCTATTTAAAATGGGACGAAAAATGACAAGGCATTAAAAGGCGTCGGTTGAACCGACGCCTTTGTGAAGGCGTCGGTTCTCTTTTAACCGAGAGGCGTCGGTTCAACCGACGTCTTTCGGGCCGGTTAAAAAAAAAGGCCACGCAGGCGCCAGCGGCCGCGTGGTGTTTGGAAAATATTTGCTACAGTACGCCAATTTGGTATTTTTTTTTATGTTTTTTTATATAAATTTCCCATTATAGTATCAGCTTTTCATTTATAAGAGAGAGGGTGTTCTCTTATATTGTTGATCTTTTTACCTGATTTTAATTATCATTGGAAGGTTTCATATGACAATGGAGATATTGCAAAAATAAGATTAGCAAATGAAAACTGGCAACTTGGAAATTCTTCTCTGCAAAAATAAGATTAGCAAATGATAAGGCATTTCAGTAGAATGACTGACAGATAAATGCTACTTGATGCAGGATTCTGGCAATTTCAGTACTAAACAAAGGTGAGCATTATAACTACTTACTTCTGTACTTAAATCGAACAAGAAGCAGGTCCGTGTCATTGTTTATTTCAGTTTCATAGACCGGTAATGTGGCTCTGGTCGCTTAATTATATATGGAGCATCAGCGCATTTTTTGTAGCAATATGCTTTGCACCTTTGGACTCAGTTAAGGCTGGTTAAACACCCCTTTAACAGAACAAGATATGGCTTATCTGCATTTTGGTTTAGTACAAACTAGGACGCTATATGGAATTATGGCAGAACACTGCTTTATAACCTTGGTATGCTTTTGGCAGTAACTGCTCCCTCCCTCCGTCCAAAAAATCCTGGCAGATGTTAACAAACCAATAGTACTTTTATAAGATCCTTATGAATATGCATGTGCAGGGGTAAGCGGAGGCTTGAATTGCTGTAGGCCCTACGGGCCAGTACATTTAAATAATTTTTAATTACTGCCAGGATTTTTTGGACAGAGGGACTACCATTTTTTGGGTCAGGGTCAGTATCATGTCAATGAGATTTGCACTATGTACAATTTATAAGAAGCTTTTTTTTTTGGTACAAGCAATTTAGAAAAAGCTGGTATTCTTGATTCTGGCAGTAATTTAAAGGTTGCGTGTGGAGATAAGGTTCTGCAGCAGCAAATTACCTCCTTTGATAGGCATGCAGGAAATGTTGGGGGAAAACGAAGAATTCTTTCTGAAAGTAAAGATCCTGCTTCCTGCTTTTTAATATATCTCTATCTATATTGCAGAGGCATCTTTCATCTTAGAAGTTAAAACTGATTGGCAGTTTGTTTTCAATTTATCAGCAAATAGTACTTTTATGAGATACTAACTTTGGCTTACCCCTTTTTTATCGTTCCATATTCCTGTCGACAAAGTTTTGCCAACTGCTATAAAAAAAATAGTGCCTTTATTAAATGTCGCTGAGACCATCAGTTATCTGGTTGCTGTAAGAACTGACCACTGTACTCACATACATGTGCAGGGATAACAAGAGATGCCCCAGCAAAAAATCCAAAGCCTTCAGTTCCTGCTGGTTGCAGCAAATTGACATCTGTAGTCACTAACCATTCTCAAGCTAATGTTCGTTCACTTATTCTTTCTTGATTTTGGCAGTACTTTTCTAGTTTCCTTTCCTGTAGTTCTATTCCTGATGCGCAGAATTTGGTGCTTCAGCTTCCTCGAAGGACTCGGGGGCAGAAAACTTGAATTATTTTATACCCAGGACAACCGGAAATTTCTTGTACGTAACACCACTATTATATGTTTTTATTTGAGGAATTCAGGTTCTTGGGTTGAGGATTTGTTACCTAAGAACAATGAATACTAAGATATTAACCCAAAATTTTGTAAATATATATTTTCAGTGTTGAAACATATGTCAGCATCATACCATTGGATTCAGTATGTCATATGAAGAAAAAAAGTATAATTTGTAGCAGTGGCTGACTCATTTCTACATTTGCAAAATACACGACTGAAAAACCGTTATGTTTTCAGCACCAATCATGTTTTTTTTTGGAGAATTATCAGCGCCATACATTAGATGCTCTAGCATTTGCTTTCAACAATTAGATTAGGTTGGCAAAAAATTTGCAACACAGCATTTTACTTTTTGAGCTTTACTCCCTATATGCTTAAATAATTTGAAAGATCTGGAGCAAAAAAATAGAGTCCTATGCTATTGATTTTAAGGGGAAACTGGAAAAAAAATCTTCTGAAAGAAGAATGGCAGGATTAGCCAAAAAAAGAGATGAGGAATGCCTGGAAGCAAAATGCATAAGGGAAATAGACATGGCTTCCCAATTTTGTAAGGTGCTCGGTAATTAGTTCTCCTTAAAAGATAAAGAGTCAATGTAAACGTGATAGTCTACAAGCAACTCATGCCAAGATGCTCACCAAGGGTTATGAGGGGAGGAATTTACTTTAGTTCGTAGATTTGTTCTTCGCTGCAAAGACTGGACCAAAATATGCTATCAAAATCATGCTAGTCTAAATGTCTTCAGGTGCCACCCTAACCGCAAGCAAGAAAAATAGAACTTCAAGGTCCTTTGCACTCCATCCGTCCGAAAAGGATAGGTAGAGTGCGGAGAATTGAAAGTTTGAAGCCACAGTGAACCAGTAAAAGTCTGAAAAGGCCCGTGTGGAGGAGAAACAAATTACATATTCTCGTCGGACGCAGAAAATAGTGATCTGTCACTGTTTACAAAAAGGGGTGTATTGGTATCAGGCAGAGTGAAAGCCTGAAACATCCAAATAAAGTAGAGAATACAAAAGAGCCGCGCTATTTACAAAAGGAAAATGATATTTGTCAGCTGATATGTATGGAAATGTGTAGGAATCTGATGTAGGATTATCACTCCCCTTTACAAAAAGGGGTGTTTTTTATGTTGGTATTGTGTGTTTGAGAAGTTCCCTCTATGGGGCTTCGGTTTGGTCGTCCATGGTGGCGAAGTGGACATCTGTTTTGGGGATGCCGGTTGGTTCGCCGGCGATGGCGGTTTGTTTTGCCAGATTGGACGACTCGAGTCCGGGTTGAGGGGTCAAAAATGCATAAACCGGAGTCACCCGGTCCTCCAGACAAAGTTCCACTTAAGTCCATCCCGACATTATGCCTCCTCAGACCATCCCATGGGTATTTAAGTCATTCCAACTGACAGCGGCAACTTTTGAAAAGCCCCTCCATTTTCCTCACTCCAAAATTCACTCTCGCTTCTTCGGTTCTGAGATCTTAATTCACTCGCGGCCTCTAATTTCGGAATCCAAAATTTTGATTTTCAAATTTGAAATCTCCGATCGGCCTCCCGATGCTGGCGGCAAAGAGTGCCAGCAAGAAGCTAGAGAAGGAGCCGGCAGAAGTCCGGCAGCCGGAGAAGAAGACCAAAGTCGACGACGATCTCGACCTCGACCTCTCCAGGTTCGCTTTCTTCCTTCTTCATACAATCCCTCGCTTTCCATCTGCGATTCTTTCCAATTTCGCTTTAGAAAAGCTTCTTCCCGATTTCGCTCCGCATTTTACGGTACCTCTAGATGCTGTGATTTCCGTCTCTGATTTTGCTCAGTTTTTTGTATGGTTTTTGTCACGGCCCGACTTTTTAAAATTATTTTTAAAACAGAATAGTAGCGGAAAATCAGAAGATTACTCCTCTATGCGATAAATCATGAGTTGAAAAATTTTCGACTAAGCATCAAGGTCGTGATAACTGGGGTTCACAAATATAGATACAAAACCGTATATACATACAGTATTATAAGATGCAAAGTCGATTAAATTAATGCAAGTCCTCTAAGTGCAAGTCTGCATTCTAACTCAAAATATACTAGATAATAATTGGCGCTCACGCCTTAATACAAAGTATAGAACAAACCCGGAGAAGAAGATATGGTAAGAAATCTGAACGTCCTCACCACCAAGCTCCCAAGTGCCACGTGAAGTCAATCTTCCACAACAATACCTACATCACATAAGGATGCTGAGTATAAAAATACTGAGTGGGATACCATAACCCAATCATCAGCATAACTAAAACAACAAGTCACAAGTTGCATTAACATCTTATCAGCCTGTTACAGAGTTCCACTTGATTATTTTATTAATCTTTCAAGCAAAGTCTTTTATTGCTTCCCAAGTTTATGTTCAATAATTAACTCTTTATCCCATATAGACAGACTCATTGAATGTCATACCTACATAACAGACAGCACGAAAATACCGTGACTATTATTTCGGTTACTACCGGTAATCACGGCACGCCCTGAATCCCTCAAGGGTGACTGTCTCGCCCATTCCTTACCTTAGAAGGTATGACCGTCGGAAGGGTCTGGTTCTATGTCAGCTCCTAGGTTCGATGTGGGTCGAGAGAACGCAGCCTTCTAGGATGCTAGCGTCTCCAATGTGCACAGTAAACCACCTGGCAACCACGGCTCAGGATGAGTGCAGAACTTCCATCAAAGGAAGTTGCAAAAGCTCTATCTAAAGTCCATAGAGAAGAGGTAACAGCTTAAGCCTGGTCAATAGAATATGTAATGCTCTCTCTAAAATCCATAGAAAGATGCAAACATAGACCAAAATAACATGTACATACTCTCTCTAAAATCCATAGAAAGATATAACAGCTTAGACAGAGAGCTTCCACTAATGGGAAGATGTGAAAGCTCTCTAAAATCCATAGAGAGATACAGACGGCAGAGCTTCCACCAGTCGGAAGATGCAACACCACCCCAATTAATACCTTGTGATCCTTAACAGGTATCACGGTATTAATAGTATGAATCCTTCTTAGAGTTATAATATACAACTCACAACTGTTGGCTCAATAGCTCAACAGAAAGTCTGAGCTTTGATTTATTAATCATTCGATCATTTGATCGGAAGTCACTCACACTCATACACCGACTCCCAATCCCAAGGGCATTTTAGTTTTTATCTTTATTAGGTTCTTCCCAACCTTCAAGTTTAGCCCTCAAGTCATCAGTTTATTATCTTTCATAAAATGATTAAGTCTCTAAACCATCTAAGTTTATTAGTCGGGTTTTTCTTTACCATTTAAGTCCTTAGCTATCAGTCAGCATAAAATGAGGGGCAAATGCCCAGTAACATCACACACATACTAATAACACGCCAATTAGGGCTTGAAATTATTTATCAACCAGCCCAAAATCAATAAAATGAGCCAATATACTATACTGGCTCTACATGTACCATACTGCACTAAAATACACAGACGGTCACACTTGACCGTCAGTTGTAATCAATTTTAACCGGATATCTACAGGGTCTAATTCTTGGACCGGGGTTCGGTCTGAAAGTAATCCGGTTTCGGTCTGGGGTGAACCGGGTTCGGTCTGAAAGTGAACCGATCACTGAACCGGACTTATTTATTAAGCCGGTTCGACCTGGTATTGGACCGCTCCGGTCCGGCCTGTGCCTGAACCGGACCGGTCGTCTCCCTCAACGAGACGACTGGTTATGGCGGCAGCAGGCTCCGCCTGCCTGCCGCCGCGACTGACCGGTGGCGGCCACCCGCGCCTCATCTCCCCTCCTTTCTACCTCTGAGGTCGGACTAAACGGAAAAGCCGACGGCAGCGACAAAGTCAGTACCTTTCGGCCGATGTCACTGCCGCGCCGGCCACTCCTGGCCGGAGGAGACCTGTCAATAGCATTTCCCTCTCCCGGCGACCACTGTGTCCTTTGCTCGACGGCAAAGGCGACACCTTTATGGTCACCGCCTTTGCCACCTCTATCACCGTACCGGTGCAGTTGAGTTCACGGCTTCCAGTGGGCGGCAAGGGTCTGGAGGCAGTCCCTCTGGCGTGACCCTGCCGCCGCCACCCCTTCTTCTCCAAATGCTACTCCGCCGCGGCACTGTCAGTCGACCCATGCCGCAGGGAGGTCAACTTCTCGTTGATGCCGTGCCGTCACTCGGCTTGCACAACAGGTGCGCCGTCTCACCCACCGGCGCATCTACAGTCCCCTTCGACGGAGGAAAACTAAAAAAAAAAGCAGTTGGGATGATAAGGTTACGCGACCCTACCTTGCATGCGCGCTGTTGACGAATCGCCATCCGCCGGAGGTTGTCGAAGTCGTCGGGGTTGCCGGAATCACTGGAGGTTGTCGAGCTCGCCGGAGTCGCCCCTGCTCCTACTGGCTTCCCACTTCGGTTCATCGTCTTCACCCTCACCCCGAGTCTCTCTTTTAAAACCAGTAGCCAGCCCCCGCTGATTCACCACTTTCACCAGGTGTTACAGTTTTATTTCGTCAGATCAAAGCATTGATGATACTCCCTCCGTCCGGAAGTAGTTGTAACACTTGGTTTTCCAAAATCAACTGATTTTAGCTTATTTTGGAAAACCAATTGTGAATACTAATTCCGGATGGAGGGAGTGTTTGCTATCCGTGCGGCTTTTTACAGTGTGTTTCCAGCGCTTTGAGAGTTCTAGTGTCCGATTTGTTTTTCATTTGTGTAGTATTTGAACTTAATTTCTTTGGAATTGTAGTATTTTCTCTATTGCGAAGAACACGGATTTGGTGATTTTTCCGGAAGCTGCTGATTTAGACGACTTTGTCAATCTTCTGCGATTTGAGTTGCTTGTTGCTTGTGACAGTGTTGTGATTTTCAGTGTTTTGTGCTGTGTATGAATATATATGAATTTGGAGCTGATCAAGTGTAGCTCATGGTTGGACTGTTTTGTGAGGATTTGTATATCTATGCGCTTTGAACATTTTGCCTTCTTTGGCCTTTTTTTGTCTAAATTTGGAAAAAACTGAGGGTCAATAAATGAATAGCTATAATTTATGCTGCAGTTCGAGACCTTTGACATCTTCGGTTAAGAACTGAGTATGTTGGTTAATTGGATAGTTGTGACTATTATGTCCGCAATAAGATGGTTTTTTATTTCGATTTGTATATGTATTCCAGACTCCAGTGACTTGAAATGTATAATGATGGCTCTGCGTCAGTTCAAAGAGAAAGCTCAGAAGGATGGACAAAAGAGGAATGAGGAAATAATCGGAGGGTACTAAGTCTATATTGGTGCTCTTTCTTTTGTGATTTTAACTGGATTGCTGTCGATGTAAAACTATCAGATGTGTATGTTTTATGTTTGGTATAGCAATATCGGTATTCCTTATTGAAGACTGCAAATTGCTGCATCCTTCTCTATATATGAAATTAATTACTACTCGTATATTTTAGTAGATAAGAGAAAAAAAATCTCGCAGCTCTGCAGTTATTTTCTTTTGTTTGTCTCAATATCTTGTCTATTACGACTGAATATATCAAATAGATGTTGGAGAGAATTGATTCAGTCATCGGTAGGGGTTGCAAACACTGTTTTCTGATGCATTTTGTCTGTCTTTACTACGTACTATGCCTATATAGTTGATGGCAGATCTCTAGTACCATACATTATGGCCCGACTGTTACATAAAGTTGAAAAGGAAAGGTAATTGGGAAAGTTTATCAGAAATTCATTGACACGGTGATAGAGATTGCCAAATTCCCTTGTCTTGTGAATTATAAGTGTATTGGTTTTTGCTTGTGACAAAATGTAATAACTGTGCTGTACTAAATTTTGTTAAAAATTTGAGGTATGCATTTTCTTACATGTGCAAGCTGAATCGCATATTGTAATAAACGGCATAAGGATGATCACAATTTTTTTATTTGCTTCCTTCTTCTGATATGGCTTTTTAATGACGTATGATTTTTCATTTATTTTTGATATGCAAATTCCAAGCTTCATGACAAAGATGAGCATGCTGTTTTTTTAATTTACAGGCAGATTTTTGCAAAAACACTGTCAAAAAGTTCCAAAGAGGTTTGTATGATCTAGATTTGCAGTTTTTTTATTGGTAAATCAAAAACTTTTATAAGCTCAAATATTGGTTTGCCGTTGTTGCATCTTTCATAATATACTGGTGATGAGGGAAATACTTTTTTCATTTTGGAAGTGTGAATCTCTGCGTAAGAATGAAGCTGCCAAGTTTCAAACAACGTATGAAAAGTTTTGCAAGGACGAAGTATCACATTTGCAGGCTTTTAAGGGTAAGTATTTTGATTGAGTGGAAGATGTTCTCAACATTTTTCGGGACCACCCTACTAGAACTTGAATTGCCAGATCAAAATGTAATTTACGAGGTCTAAGAAGTACATGGTCGTGATTTGCAGACATATTTTCTAAATTTGAAGATGAGAAGGAAAAACTCTTTGCCCACTATGAGCAACAACGTAAGCGGCCATGTCTCTTCTATTACATCAGAAGCCAAAATTCCAATGGCCATGAAAATTTACTTGACCTGGACCTTTGATCAGGGAAGAAAGAAAAGTTCATGCTATCTGAACTACAGAAGGTGTGCACTGATAAAATAGCTGCTGCAGAGGAATCTTTGAAAAAGAAGAAAGAGGCAAGTAGCTTGTATCATCTGATACAAAATACATTATTAGCCTGAAACTCGAACTTAGCCCATACTTTGCAGCTTTTTTAGAATGTTACCAACACTTAGAGGGCAATGTTTTTTTGAGTTTCTGTGGAACAAATTGGTTTGTCATAATTTGCTGGCTTCATTTTGTCAGGGTAATGAGCCATTAAGCGGAAACTTGTCTCCTTCACTCCGCCTTCTATTAGCAACCAGGGAAAAGTTGAGGGGCATAGTCACATTTTAAAGGAAGAAGGTTCGGTGTTCTGGACAAAGGAAAAAAGTTCATGCCCTTTTGTCCTTTTTTGTTTTCGGTTTTTTGGAGAGTTGGACTACTGCCATGAGCCAATGGGAATTTAGTGTTTTGTAAAAAAAAAGCAAGGAATTAAACATTAATAAGATATACTCTCTCCGTTCCAAAATACTATGTACATTTGAAAATATTATTATTTTAAAATATTATATATATTTTACCAAATCATGTGACTTCCTCTTTCCAAAATTGGAGGAGAAAAATTAACTAGAACTTTGATCATGAACGATCATACGAGTTAGACGGTATATAAGGGAGAAGAAGTCACATGATTTCTTTATGGGCTTCATGGTCAAATAAAAATGGGAATTTTTTTAAATATATGTAGTATTTTGGAACAGAGGGAGTATTTGTTTTGTTCATTTGCACATTAATGAACGCTAAATTCCATTTGCATGTCAATACTCTTTCTGTGAACTCTTTTCGCCAATCATTCATTTCTATTTAGCTCGAGCAATTTGCACGCACATTCTTGTTAGTATTACCTAAATGAGGGCCTCCACTGACCTAAGAGATTTGTTGGCCAACCTTTCTGAGGTTAGCTAATTTTTTTTTTATAGGTACATCGCGAAAGCCCTAACTGTTTTGGTAAGAAGGCTAGAACTAGAAGCTTGGATCTCTCCCTCAGGATAGAGGCCCTACCTCCACGCCAATTAGTAGTCCGGGACCTCCGGATGGACTGTTAGCTACATGATCCCTAATTAGATAGGTATCTACCAAAAATCTTGACCCAATGGGCGTGGGACGGACTGTTAGCTGCATGATCCCTAATTAGATAGTATCTACCAAAAATCTTGACCCAATGGGCGTGGGCGTTCATGAAAAGTTTTTTGGCCCACACTAAAATCCGTGGGCACCTTTAGGGTAGTCGCAATGCATGGGGCTATGTGCTACTTTAACACCCCATGTACTATGGATCCCCGCTTTGATCACCTTGCCCAGTGAGGCTATAGGCGTCGGTGACTCGGTATCAACTATCAAGTATCAACTAGTCTCCTAAGGAGAAAACTAGCTGGGTTGGGAAGGTTAGATAGATAGTTTGGAAGAAAAGCCAAAATTTGTTGATAAGATAACACAAGGTACACATCTGTACAAATTGTTTCCAAAAACCAAAAAAAACGTCTGTATAAATGCATGGCCTTTGGTGGACTTTGCATTCAACAATTTATATGCGTACTTTGATTTCATTTTAATTGGCCTTTTGTGGACAGAGAGTATCTCGACTCAAGTCATGGGACAAGGAGCTGAGGAGCCATTTCTGCTGCCTGATGAGTCACAAGCACCACGTGACGACGCGTTCGAAGAGATGTTGGAGTCGCGAACATCGACGACCAGTTGGTACTTCTGGGCCAAGGCTGCTGCTTGGGAGTCGAAGCTCCTTTGGCGTCTCTCGGGGGCTTCCATCATTGTTTCCATCTTCAACTTCATGCTCAGTCTCGTCACCCAGATGTTTGTAGGACAGTTGGGCACTCTACAGCTCGCTGGGGCTTCTATTGCTACCGTCGGAATTCAGGGGCTTGCCTACGGCATCATGGTTTTCTACTCGTCCTTTCAGCAATGTTTTCTATAGGCGTGTTTAGCAACTACTTTGCATTTGCTTTAAAGCAGTTTTTTGACAAAATTTCTTTTGTTATAGCAAAGTTAAAACGTGACCAGACTCCGAATTCATATCCTCTATGAGGCCCTCACAACCACTACGGTGTGAGGTTCCAATCAGAGAGGGACGCTTGGAAAACTGCATGGGCATTTGAAGTCCTAGTATAAGTGGGCAGGTTGGTTTTTCCAGACATCTCTCTCGGACCTCACACTGTAATGGCTGTGAGGGCCTCATAGAGGATCCTATTTTATAAGTAATGCCCACACCGAAAGCTCATTAAAGCTTAAAAGCAATTACTTACCGTTTTAAAGCTCAAAAGTGATTTTTGCGCTAGAGAGGCTACCAAGCGGCTTTTGCAGCCCAAAAGCGGCCTCTCAAAGGAGCCCTATATATATCCCTATCTCTTTGTATATTGAAGCATGTACGGATGCTTCAAAATAAGAGTCGTACTTGTATTCTGCCAATAGAATGCAGCTATGTCATTTATGAGAATACCAAAAAGAATCAACATGGCCGCATTCTATTGGTGGACTATTTGATGAAGGATGTAACTGGGAGAATGTAAAATTCTTCCATACCGCTACACCCGTGTCCTACCTTTCTATCAAAACCAATTGTAAATGACTTCATTAATTGTTTTTAAGTAAGGCAAAAACTAACTAAGTTCGATATTTGCTATTGTATTTAAGCCTATAATACATGAATTAACCTAAAATATGCCTAAACATGCAAACTGATATTGTAATACAACGATCTCCCTCACCCGTGTGGTATCGTATCCATGTCCCGGATCCCGTGCTTCCTAACTAGCTCCTATATATATATACATACTATTATATACTCGTTCCGTCCTGGTTTAATAGCTCCATCTAAAAAATTGTTGATTTTAATTGGATAGTGGGAACCCCAACAAATGAGGGAAGAAGATGTTCATAATTCACTTAAATTAACCTCATGGAGCATCTAAAACGAGACTGTCCTTTCGAGATGGAGAATCTAAAACAGGACGGAGGGAGTACTCTAAAAGCAAGCTGATGAGAGTACTGGCATGGTGCATGCAGCTGGGCATGGCGAGCGCAGTGCAGACAGTGTGTGGACAAGCGTATGGAGCAAAGCAGTACAACGCCCTGGGTATCTATTTCCAGAAAGCACTCATCCTCCACTTAGGTGCAGCTGTCTGCCTCTCCTTCGTCTATTGGTACTCAGGCTCCATCCTAGAAGCCATTGGACAGACTTCAGACATCGCTCAACAAGGCCAGGTCTTCGCCCGTGGCCTACTCCCCCAGCTCTACGCCTTCGCACTCAACTGTCCCATGCAGAGGTTCCTTCAGGCACAGAACATCGTCAACCCTCTGGCTTACATGGCCCTGGGAGTTCTCCTCTTGCATACCTTGCTCACTTGGGTTGTTGTCTTCGTTCTCAAGTATGGACTTCTTGGGGCTGCTCTCACCTTGAGCCTTTCCTGGTGGATACTCGTTCTCCTCACTGCTGCTTATATTGGCTGGAGCCCTTCTTGTAAGGAGACATGGACCGGCTTCTCCACCAAGGCCTTCCCTGGCCTCTGGCCTTACTTCAAGCTTACCGCTGCCTCTGCATGTATGCTCTGGTAGGTCTCGCTATCTCCTTCATGGGCCTCTCTTTATATGTTATTGGGTACAACTGGCACAATATTCTAGGTCACCAGTGAGTTGTCAATCTAGATCGAAGGCGCACATACTATGAATGTGCAGTCCACTAAATTGGTATCAAATAGATGAAGTGCACATGCATAATATGTGCACCGTTAATCTTGAAAATCAACGGCTCGCTCCTGTAAGAGTATCAGACATGGGTTGCTGGTTGTAATTTCTTCTATGTTGAGACATGGGTTTTAATGTAGTACTCCCTCCGTCTAATGAAGCCTGCATTTGGAAGACCGTCAAATGCAAACAGGCTTCATTGGACGGAAGGAATACATAGGTTCTAACAATCAGTCTGATGTACTTTGGATGCATGCAGCTTGGAAATATGGTATAACCAAGGACTCGTACTTATATCGGGCTTCCTACCTAATGCCGAGATCGCGCTTGATTCAATTTCGATCTGGTACAATTTCTATAATCTACGTACAAATGCATTGTATCCTAGCTAAGTATTCATTCACGTATACATTGTAGTTAGTATATTGTACTTGTACACATTGACTTTACTGTTATGAATGCCAGCATGAATTACTGGACTTGGGACTTGATGTTCATGTTGGGCCTCAGTACAGCTGCAAGGTGGATAGACATCTCAAATCCATGTTATACAATTGCACTTTTGGTCATCATAAAGTACCACCTAAGTATTATATATCTAAGTGTTTTTTTCCTTGCAACCAATTTGCAGTGTTAGAGTAGGAAACGAGCTTGGAGCCAGGCATCCAAGGGTGGCTAGGTTCTCGGTAAAGGTTGTGGTGGCGACCTCTGTCTTGATTAGTCTGCTCTTTAGCGTGGTAGTCTATATATGTCGGACGCCATTAAGCAAAGCTTTCACCAGCGACACCGTGGTGATTAAGGCAGTCTCGAGCTTGACGCCGTTGCTCACCGTATCCGTCTTCTTGAATGGGATTCAGCCCATCCTGTCTGGTAAGACGCTGACTAATGTAAAATGCAAGGAATTTAATTTTAACGAAGGTAGAAATATATTTAGTATGGGTACTGTTCACTGACGTCCATAACTGTTGGTCCGTCTGTGTCCGTGTACATCCGCTATTTAACGGACGGTCCATATAGACCACGGACCGGACATAGACCGGAGCTTTCCGTCCGTTCTAGTGGGGTGTTATGCCTGTGTCCGCATACTTTTGTGTCTGTTACCCCATAACCCTCCCATGTTGAAGGTGCATGAAACATGTTATGAATTACATATGTTATGTTTTTTACTTTTGTAAACTATGAATATTAAATTAAATGTTGAACTTATATGTAGGAACATATTTTAATAAATTATGGATTTGTTTACAAATAAAGAAATTGATTTTCTTAGTATAGGAATTAGGAACTAGACATATTTAAAAAATTAGCTTATTGTCCATAAGTGTCCATGGACAACCACGGATGGACACGGACAAATTTTCTAACACACAACTACGGACACTGACTGAACAACACCCCCTTGATTACGGACGGACACGAACAACCGTGTCCCTTAACATCCCTAATATTTAGAACTTTTGTTGAAATAGATTGGCAAGAAATGTAAATATGTGATCAATTCCACTAGTTTTGTTCCGTTATCAATAAATAATGGGATATTGATAATGATGTGCATAGGATAAATATATAGTGAGAGCAACCTCGGGATTTTTGTGTGATAGGTATATTCTAAAAAAGATTAGACATGTTCTATAGGACAACCATTATGCCTGCAATATTCTACGGAACAGAGTGTTAGGCACTAAAGAGAAATCAGGTAGATAAGTTGATTGTAGCTGAAATACAATGTTAAGGTGCATGGATGAGTAGGATAACTACAAGAGATAGGATTATAGATAAATATATACATGAGAGTTTAGGGGTAGCTTATTTAGGGGAAAAGCTGAAGGAATATAAGTTGTATTGGTATGGGCATATACAAAAAGACCAATAGATGTCTTCACGAGAATATCAGAAGGGGTATTTTGATTCTAGAGCCTCTTTCTATAATTTTAGTTTTGCATTCACTAGAGCCTCCTTCTATAATTTTAGTTTTGCATTCAAATATATTTTACTCTTATCAATTAAAACTATATTATCTACAAAAAACATACACTAAGGTACACTATCTTGTATATATCTAATTAATTCATTCATAACTAAAGCAAAAAGATAATGAGTTAAAGCTAAACCTTGATGAAGATTTACTATAACTGAAAACTTAAGGGAACACCTTAGTTAACCCTTGCTTACTTATCATTGCACTCAGGTTTTGGCACAACATGTCACTTACAGGGAACGCCCTAGCTCTAACTAGAATGTGTGGGATAAGATCTATAGAGATTGATAGAATTTTTATAACTGGCTGTCAACATAACACTAACCCTCCTCCTTTTTCCGGACTTGAGACCAGGCATTGTGGGACACAGTGGTGGAGTTTTATGATCATCTACAAATATGATAAATTATTTATTGTTATTTGTTGGTTGATTGACTTGGCGCTGCCCATGGGAGAATGCACGCAGGTGTGGCCATTGGATGTGGATGGCAAGCCTTAGTGGCCTATGTGAACCTCACCACTTACTACGTCATTGGTCTCCCTATCGGCTGTATCCTTGGCTTCAAGACAAGCCTTGGAGTTGAGGTAATTAAGCGTTTCATACTGTTATAATGCTCTTCTAGAGTGAATTATGGCAAGGATCATTATCAATTCAGTCATTTGGTGGTTGTTTATCTATTCATCATCTTATGAAGTATGCAAATGGTTGCATGCAGGGGATCTGGTGGGGAATTGTAGTTGGGGTGTCGCTACAGACAATAACTCTCATCATTTTGACCAGCAGAACTAACTGGAATCTCGAGGTAGATATATACTCCTCATTCATGCAATATCTTTTGTTCCTAATGACAAAGCCATAACCCTTGTGAGTTCATTTGTTGGTTTAGGCTGACAAAGCCATGGATCGGTTGAAGAGATCTGCAGATCATGATGAAACCTTCCCATATTGCACAGCTACTACCTCTACATGATGATATGTGATAGCTAATATTAAAGAAACCCTTCACAGTTTTTGCATTCTGAAATGCTGATATGACATTTTTGACACAATAAAATTGGACAAGTCCGGGGCTGTTTTGGATGACAAAGATTTAAAAAGGAATTCCAAGACATTCAGTGTTAAGACTTTTCGATCTGTGGATGGTAATATCCTTGTTAATGATGGATTCAATACTGTAGGAGTCCAAAAGTATCTAAAATTCATATGTCAGTGGACTGGGGGAACTTTCAAATGGAATACCATTATAGACCGTGCTTAATCTTTCTTTCACGTTTAGATGTTTATGACACTTGCACATTCCATGTTATGTAAACTTTTTTTTTCTGGCTTAAGTTGTGATGTTCAAAACTACCACTTCCTAGTCTGTTAAGATGCTGAGCCTTAAACAAGTCATAAGCTTTTATTATACTCGGCAATGATAACTGCCACCAAATGTCCCTAGTACCCCTCCTATCCCCTATCCCCTATCCCCTACCCCTTATCTATTTTTATCTTTTATTTTAGAAATGAGGCTATTTGGACCCATTTGAATTTTTGAACTCCAATGTCCCCTTGTACCCCACTCTCCCCCATTCTTTTTCTCATTACACCCCATTCTCTCTCTCTGTGAAGAGCCGACAACAAGCCTCCGACGGCCATAGGGACAGTGGAACTGAAGCTGCTCCTCCTCCAACTTTCTCTTCTTCTTCTTCTTCTTCTTCTCGTTCTTCTTGGTCATGATCTTTTCCTCCAGCCATCCGAATGGCACCCAAGGCCGGATTTGATGATTGGCATGCTAGCCGAGGTTGCATCTGGCCAGGCGGCTTTGACTAGCCATGGTTGGATCTGGCGGGTCTCCACGGCTAAGGCACATGGACGAATCGAGAGACGTCACACAACGAATTTTGGAGACTGATCCCCGTCACTTTGAAGACAACGTTAGGAGGTGCAGTCCCCATCTCGAAGACCCAATAAGAACTGAGATGGGCCGTCTTATGGGTGGAGGATTATGAGGACCACTCACTGACAATTTACAAAATAACTAACGGTGAGCTGTCCCCGAATAGGATTTTGGGTACTGGTCTCCAATAAAAACATTCAGCCTGATTATATGAAAATCGAGGCGCTGGTGAGAAATTCTCAATTTTGAAACTGAGGTACAGAAGTAACGGAGAACAATGGAAATTAATGGGTCCAAATAGCCACATTCAGTTACCTAAGTCATCAGATTGATATGGTGATACCACCGTATGATTGTGTTCATATCGTATGCCCAAACACACTATATTTCGTTGGGTCTTCTCATACGACCATAGTTATATGAGTTGTCACACTGAACATAAGTTTTCATTTTACTCCCCATTATGGGAAAATCTCTCAAAAAGAACTACTCCCCCATCTAATTAAGCCTGTCTCCATTTGAAAAGGCACAGATCCATTGTTACATGGTTTACTTTGCTCCCTCACGACCCAAAATATGAAGGGGGAAATGGCTCTTTTGGTTTTCTTGTACAGACATTCGAGTGCAATAAATTTATCTACAAACTCATAAAGTTGGACAGAGGGAATAGTTCATTTTGGAAAACCTAAGTAAGACTATTAGGGGTAGGGGCCGTTTGGAGTGTGAAAAATCAGCTCTGGAAAAATCCAGCTGGTTATAGATTTTTTGGATAATAACTAAGGGGCCGTTTGGTTCGTGATTAATCTAAAATATCTACAGTGAAAAATCCACTTTCATTATTCATTTCTAGAATTTTCAGATTGTGGATGTCTGAAACATGTCATGAGGTGTTTCAATTGAAAGGAAAAAAAATAAGAAATAAATAATGAAAGTGAAACATCCACTGTGGATATTTTACATTTTATCACGCCCCAAACGGCCCCTAACTAGTTGAATTATCCCAAAAATCCATAACTAGCTAGATTTTTTTAGTTGGATAGAGTTGATTTTTTACGCCCCAAAATAGCCCCTAAATCGGACCAATTGTAAATTGAAATCTTGGTAGAAATTTTTGGTATCACAAAAAAAATGAAATCTTATATAAAAAAAGTTGAAATGTTGACAAACAAAAATAAAAAATTCGAAATATCAGAGAAAATTTGTTAGCAAAAAAATAAAGTTGAAACTAGTGGGTCCCACATTCAAAGATGGGAAATTTAGGGACAAGGAGAACAAGACGGTAGGGTGAGACGCATCTCACCGAGCCCTCTCCTTTCGAGATTGACCTGGAGAGCCAGAGCAGAAGTAACCTGACCAAAGTCTCCTCAGCACGCCCAAACACCTCCGGAGAGGAAGACGAAGGCGACGAAGCTCCGGCGAAAGCAGCCACTTCCGGTCCGCTTCGGCGCCGGACCAACTTATGATGCGCCACCACCTTGCCTGACAAGTCTGAAATGGAGAAGCTTCGAAGCGACTCCCCCTTGTGCCGCCGACTCGTCTCCGCCTTCCTCGACTTCCTTTCTTCCGGTCGGTTCCTTTCCTCCCTCTCTCTCTCCCTCTTGATTTCTTTTTCTTGCTCTATTATTAGGTTTTTTTTTCCAATGGGGCTTGATCGAATTCTAGTTTGCGCGGATCGAAAGTTTTTTCTGTATGAAAACTGGAGCTTTTTCTGTAATAATGGAAGAAATAATTTGATTGCGCTAGGTTGTGTAGCTTCCCTAATGGATGGAGAATCTGAAACGTTCAATCTTGTGGATCCTGCTTCTGATTTGAGTAGAGAAAGTTGGTGTAGCAGAATAGGCATACTCAATGCGTAATTTGAGTAGTTGTTTCCTTGGCATTGGGAGATGGAAGGAAGTGAAGGCAGCAAAAAGACGAAGGTGGAGGTTTTTAGGCTCATAAACCTCATTTCAGGATACTCCCTCCGTCCCATATTAATAGCTACATTTGAAAAAAATACTCATCTTGTTGGAAATTGGAATGATACATTTTGATTGGGCACTAAGGCCGTTTCAAGTAGCCAGCCACTTAAATGGTGCTATTAATATGAGACATGAATGGAGCTGTTAGTATGGGAAGGAGGGAGTAGTAGTTTGCAATCCAGAAGTCGAGGTGAAAAGTAATTATAAAGAAGGATCATAAAATAAAAAAACTTTAGAAGACTTGTGTCTCTATTTGCATGGAACAGAAACAGCAGAAAAGCTCTGTCCTGTCATATGACAATACTGGACCTTTTTTATAGTTTATTATTTCTTAGTTAGTCCCCTTTCATTAAAATATGGTCTTTTCTTAAGAAAAAAATGACTTCCCTAGTCTTTGCTTATGGTACTGTCCGCTATTTTGTATCCGACTTCCGAACATGCCTGGGCAAGCTCTGCATTTTTATTTAGAGAAAACCAAAGATGAAACATCCCACGTATTACTGTAATCTGCCTTGGTATTAATTTTTTAACTGTTGCCAGAGTTTAGATTCATAGTCTCTCCTGGATGATGTACCCCTTGCATTTTATTAGGAAGGCTAATTGTGAATGGCACCTGCTGACCTTTTACTCCCTCCGCCCGGAATAGTTATTACCATTGGATTTCCGAAATGAACTATTTTAGTTCTGGGAAATGCTTATGGTAATAATGATTCCGGACGTACCTATGATTTTTGAACTATAACTGAATGGATAACTGAAGGTTGCAGCTTTTGGCGTACAGAACCTTCGAAGCTTGTACGCATTGTATATTAGGTCATTGTTTTTGAAATCGTCCTTCTTCAATTTATGCTTTGTGTATGCATACAAAAGGTCACAAATAATTCATTGCTTAATCAAGTGTTCATTCTCTAGGACAGTTGACCCTGCTCCAGATGTTGATCTTGAAGGTCTAGAGGTCGCTAGGGAGTGCTTGCAAGAAGTTTTTAAGCTCGATTCCAATGCTGATAAGGTTCCATCTGGTCTTTTGGTTGATCTTTTTAGATCAGCCGACATTAATAAAGAAAGTGAGAATAAATCAGATTCAGGTCATGCCACAGTATCCACAGGAGGACCTAGTATGGTCTCAGCCCAAACTTCTGCAAATGACAATCCTGCGGAGGTAGCTGCAGTGGTTCTTTTTAGTTATTGTGCTTCCCTCCTTGTTATATCACAAATGTTCAATTTAAGTTCTGCTTTGCTTACATTTGTGTCCTCAAGTATGATCTTCTTCACTTTTATGCAAATTCTTAAATATAAACCTATTCTGTTTTGTTGTTGTTTTTAACAGGGTGAGTCCCCAATTGAAGGTTCACCTATTTCAGGTGTGATTTTGATCCCTTCTTTTCTTTTGTTTAATTGGTACAATGCACACATCCCTCCATCACTCACACACCCAAGGCACCACAGGCTCGAATCAAACCTGGGATCTATCCCCGGACAGGAAGAGGTCAAACCAGCACTCCACTGGTTGGTTTGGCAATCCCTTTTTTCTTTTTTCAATTTGAAGTTATCAAGGACAGTTAAGCTGGTCAATTCGTTGGGAAATGCATGAAGGTTGAATTATCTGTGAGAGGAGCTTGAAAGAATTCTGAAGACATAAGGTGTCCGCTGGAGAAACAAGTTTTCTTACAGTCATTTACATTTGTTAAACAGGTGTTGCATGGATTGCACTAGTTTGCTGACTATACATGTGTAAATTGTGCGTATTTATATGTACACATGTTGATGAATTGAAATTTTGTTCTGCATGGTGGACGTTGTTGGTATTTCATAATTGTTTTAGATCCACACATACATGTGTCTGTCTGTTCTTGAGTTTGATTTATGTTTTAACCTTTCCTAGTTTGTACTTTTATTATTCTAGGGTTTTCAAATGATGAACTGTTTGGACAATTTTGTGGTGCACTGGAAAGAATTCGCTTTTTTAACCCAACACCTGATGGAGATGATGATCATGCTCAACTATCCAAAGCAAAGCGCATGTTTGATGATGCTTTAATGGTAATGAAGAATGATATGCTTGTTTATGGTCTTATATCTGAACAAAGAACCCTAGAAATATCTGATATTGAATCAGTATGATGACTTTGTCCGACAATGTTAGAATTTTTCTTCATGGAGGGATGAAACATGTCAGATGCATAAGGGCTTGAACAGTCCAGAGTAGGGCCTGACTTGGTGAACTAAGATCTGATTGTGGATATAATATTCTTCTGGCCTCGTCCGATTTGCATGCATAAAATATAAGTTTTGGCAAAAGCTATTAAATTGTCCTTCCTTTATGTTTTACAGTCAGAATTCATGTCATCAGTTCACAATCATATTTATAAATGTTGACATAAGCTGGACAACGGACATGCAGATTTGCGTATTCTTTTTTATTGCATAATTACGTTATCTTTTTTATTGGTAGTAACTGTACTGGCTAATCTGATGTTGACAGGAAATGGGGAAATCTGGAAACCAGGTAACTAGTGTCATCAACCTTGCTGAGACATTGAAATCACTAGGTGAACTTCCCATGTCTTTTTCCATTACATCCTTTTCAAGTAAAAGTTATTTTTAACCTTTCTCATTGACTTAATTCAGGTAACCGAGGTATGCAATCTAAGCTATACACGGATGCCCTAGAGTATTACACTTGTGCAATAGCACTTTGTGAGAATAATGCCGTCTATTATTGTAACAGGTATGTGATCTATTCTACAAGGATCAGCTATTTGATTCATAATGATTGTCTTGGATAATTGGAAGATTAGAATTTGACAAGCTGTTGACATAGGTTTCTGAGGGATTTTTTTTGTTACACAGAAGCTGCCTAGTTCTTTTGCCATGCTCCCATGTAAAAGCAGACTGGTTTTCATTGTTACCAGCTTTGTGATGGAAGATGGCTATATTAATATTTCATGTGCAACCATCATGTCATGAAGCCAATCCACATATTTGGAAAGGTGTATGATAAATATGATGATGTTGAATCTTCTTATCATTGTCCCCTTTTCGGAGGGTTGCGTCAGGAAGGGCATCCGGCGTAAAAACTCGCCACTATGTTTCTTTGTATGGATTTTGTACCATTTTGATTCCGATAAGAGTTAAATGCAGTATATAATCCATGCTGCCGACCCCAGATAACTGGGATAAGGCGTATGATGATGATGATGATGAGAAGCTGCCTAGTTCTGCAGTGATATATTTATTTATTTATTTGTTTATTTGAGTTTGTTATTATTAGAGTAGTATTACCTGTGCTTTGTTCAAGTTTAGCAGAGAGCAGATTAGTCTTTTGTACAATCTTTATATCTGACTGGTTTCCTCACTTTTGTGAATGGCACATAATCCTTTCCAATTAGTAGGTTCGATTTGGTTTTTGAGAATGAACAATCTGATTTTTCACAATGGACTTAAATTTAGTTCATTTCGATAACCAAAATCAAACTACTAAAATGGACAGAGTATATCTTTTCTTGCAATTTGTGGCCCTAATCTCTGTTAGAGACTGGCTCGTGTATTTTTTCTTGTATTGTTTTCCACTAGTTTAGCAATTGGGAGGTTCCTCCTTTTTCTTCAAGCCCTAGTTATTCACTTCCGTTTGATGTCTATATCTGTTCTGGTAACACCCTGTCTAGAAAATAGTGGTAAAACTTAATTTTTGCGAAATTTATAGATAAAATACTATTTTAACACTTATTTGTCAACTTTGGAGGACGGTTAAAAATATTTGTTAAAGAGGTGTTTGTACTGCTGCAGTAGTGGCAGCGACGTTTTTTTCAAATTTTTTTATGAAGTCTTCACTTAAAAGTTAGACTCCTCTGTTAGACTGACGACTCTCAAATAAAAACCTTTCCCACTGTAAAAGCATTATACCTTCTTGATCGGCTCCTTCCCCCAAAAAAACCATGGCTGGCCCATTTCCAGTTAACCTCCCCCACTACCTCTGTTATCTTCACCCTTCTCCTCCATCTTTACTTATTTCTTCCTATACAATCTTCTCTTCCTGCCAAAGATTTTCAAATAACCACGCAGTCAGGTACATGCAAGCTTTTCATCGCAGTGGAAGAAGACATAAGTAGTCTGGCGGAGAGAGGGAAGGTGCTCTTTTGGGCTGTTAAATACATGACGGGAAATGGGTCAAATTTGAGTCCTAACCCTAATATTGGGCTTAGTGCATATAGGAGTAAGTTTGACTTTTACAACAATTTATACGGGCTCAAGACCGTGGCCATAAATGGTTCCAACAGTATGTTCATCCTTTTAAAACTTAAGAAAGCCCTTAGTTAGATTAAGGACTTCAAAGTTTTACAAAAGGGGTTTTTGTAAGTCGTCAGTCTCTTAACTGCTCTCCAATATTGGGCTTAGTGCATATAGGAGTAAGTTTGACTTTTACAACAATTTATACGGGCTCAAGACCGTGGCCATAAATGGTTCCAACAGTATGTTCATCCTTTTAAAACTTAAGAAAGCCCTTAGTTAGATTAAGGACTTCAAAGATTTACAAAAGGGGTTTTTGTAAGTCGTCAGTCTCTTAACTGCTCTACAATTCATAAGTCAGTCTCTTACTTATAAGTGCAGTATTGACACCTCTTTGGCAAATAGTATTCTCAACTGCTCTCCAAAGTGACAAATATTTATTACAATAATTCTTTTTTTTGTTTATGAATATCGCTGATTTTAATGGCCCATTATAGTGTTCATTCTGAAGCTTTTATTCATGTCTTAACTTAGCAGTTCCAAATATACTGAGAACTAGTTTCTGTCAATATTAAAGAACCTGGACATTGGTTTGTTTATTTTGTTCACTTTCGTGATTATGGACAAGACTAACCAACTGATTTCAGGGCAGCAGCTTACACTCAAATTCACAATTATGCTGAAGCAGTTTCAGATTGTAAGAAAGCTATTAGGATAAACCCAAACTACAGTAAGGCATATAGCCGTCTTGGCATGGCCTATTATGGACAAGGAAACTACATGGATGCTATCAACCTGGGATACTTAAAAGGTTGGTCATTCTTCTTAATTAATAAATTAAATGTGATTATGTCTTCCTTAATGATCAATTTACGTCAAACCTGATTTTAATGTGATCTTTTCGTTACAAATAATGGGTCTCTTCAATATTGTTTGTGTTTTTGAAGTTTTTGGTCCTTTTCTAATGGAAGTGCTTGTGTGCACTGCTCCGTATTTGTGGCAGTTTTCTCCCATAATCTCATGGTCTTAGAACATAACCGTACTTGTAATTAGGATGCCTTGATAGTGGTTATATCTTTTTTACTCAAATTCATGTGCAGCTTTGGAGTTGGACCCAAACAACCGTTCTATTCATGAGAACATTCGGGTGAGTTTACATATGGTCTGAAGCTCCTAAGTCATCTTTTTTCTATCTTATATGTCTATTCTCTCTTACAGTATCCCTCTTGTTGTGTTTTTTTTTTAAAATTTTGTTTTATAGGTGGCAGAACAAAAATTGAGAGAAGAGCATCGAGGGACTGGAGGGGGTCAGGTAGTAGTGCCTCTGCTAAAGGAGCATGGTTAATCATATTAAATCTAGCTATATCCGAGTCTTTTTTTGTTGGATGGTGCATATGTAATTGTTAGTCTTATCCTGCAAACAGTGATTATATTCTGCATGAGTCGTGTAACACACAGTAGACTGCTATGCATATAATTTTGGATTTCCAGCCTTTGGGCCTTATTGATGCAAAAGCAAATTAATGAAACGACCTTTACATTCCATGCAGAATTCTGGCCATGGTCGTGAGAATGGTCCAAATAACCAGTCTTCTGGTTCCTCAAGACATTCGGGCAATGGTGTTCCACCACCATTCACATTTCCTGCCAACTTTCCTGCCAATTTTCCTGGCAATCTTGCAGAAATCTTAATCAACACGACAGCAAATGCACACTCTGGTGCTCAGGGAGGATTTGAAGGTGCTGATGATAGTAGTACGGATGGCAGTGGTCCTAACGAGCCAGAAATAAGAATGGGCGGGAACGTAAGCTTCAACTTTGCCGGTGATGTACTCCCGGAAGACATTTCCAGTGCTGTGAGATCCGTAATGGGCATGTTCTCATCACCTAATGGCCCAGAGGGGAATTTGCATAGGGACTCAAATTCAACACCACACTAATGTATTTCACACCAAACTAATGTGTCAAACTATATAATAGTAAGCCTCTCTGGAATGCTACTTCTTTCTCTGAAGGTATATTTGGTCAATGTGCTTTAATTTTTTTTAGTAAACTGCTTCTCGTTCAAAACATCTTATTGTGAATATACGTCATATCCTTCCGATGGTAAGAACTAAGAACTAGGGTTAATTGTGTATATATTTTGCATTATTGTTATTTATGTACTTACTGCCATTTTTTATAATTACTTAGTGTCATTTTAAACAGGGTGTTATTCATAAAGAGTCCTATTAGTTTCCTCTCGATGCAAAACTAGCTTCTTTGTGCAGTGGAGACTTTTTTTGCTGGCTTGTAGGATTATACAAATTTGTCAAGTATGCAAAAGCATCTTTTCTTAGCCAATCGTAGATGCTTTGGCTGACAACGAACTGTTCGTCACCATTTGCCACATGCACTGCTATGATCATATGGGAATCTGGAACACACTTACCCACCTTTGAATTCTGCAGGTTTCCACTTTATGCTCGGTAATGTTGAAGGAATAAAAAATCTCCTGGAAACTGGAGACCAAAAAGGGCACCTCATTCCTTTACCAGTTTGGGCTTTCTCTGTTGGGAAATTCAATGGATGCCATGGGATACGTACGGACCGGCATGCCATTCTGGTAAAGCTCAGGCAGAGGAAGGGGTGTTACATCCAAGACTAATGTTTGGATCGTGAGAAATCCCAAACATCTACTCCCAAAAATCCACCATGGTTCGTGAATTTTTGGGATTATCTACTAACCAGTTGGTGGATTTTTGAGAACGGATGTTTTTTTATTTTTCACGCCCCAAACGGCCTAAAAGGTCATATTTATCCCAACTTACCCCAGGGTGCCCTAAGAGGCAGGTTGTCCTGCCCCTCCTAATCAGGTCTTAAGGTACACATCTTGCCCTAAAGAGGCCGGTTGCCTGCCCCTTTTAGTTGGGTCTAACGATGGTCATGGGGACACCCCCTGTTAACTGAGGGGAAAAAAGTTATACTGCCAAGTGCCAACAACGTTGTTATTTTTCAAGTGCTGTTTTTTTCTCCAAAAAAGGGCTTAAAATGCTTTGAGAGTATTAAAAAAATAACCCCTAATTTAAGCCATAATGTCAACAAATAAACAAATAATAGAGGATAAGAAAGGGGACATGAATTTGCTATTTTTCAAGTGATCCGGTTTTCGGTTGGAGTGTTTGGGTTTTCTCTCTAGTGGCGACGGCGGCGAGCGAGTAGGTTTTCACACACGAAGTCGTATGCTTTCCTGGCTGGCCTGGCCAGGGCGGGGAGCCCCGATCTTTGCCTCTTGAGGAAGTTTGGGGCGATGGCATTTCTGGACGGCTGCGGTTCTCCCCGGCACTTCCAACGTCCCTTCTCCCATGGAGGGCCCTCTTGCACTCATGCCGGCGGCGCTTCTCCACCCCTCCCCATCATCCATACCTCCTCCCCACCATCCTCCTTTCTACCGCATCCCTCCCATTCACCACCCTTGAGAAAGGAATCCCTTTTCTTCCTCCGCATCCTTGGCCCTTTCTTCCGCCTCCACGCCGGATTGTATCGCCCATCCATCGGGGTCTATCGCCGACAGACAGTTATGCTAATTTTCGCTTTTGTGAGTTTTTTTTTATGTAGGGTTTAGCTTGGGTCACCCCATTTTGGAAGTGTCTGTTGAGTCACCGGTTTTGGCGTTTTGGTGGCCGGCCAATTTGCCGGACGTGCCTCATTTGCTCTCGGAGCTGATGAGTGGAGGTCCAAGGCGAGTATGGTCCTTGGTATTGTATTCGGAGGGAAAGTTTGCTCTGTTCGTCAAGCTTTGAGGCAAAACCTGTTTCTCACATAGCTCCCCAAACATAAATCATAAATCAAGCTTGATAAATTTTCAAGTTCCTAAACATATATATAAGTTGAGTTAAATCACTCTGAAAATTTTTTTTTATCAATCCAACTGGATTTCTACTTCCAAACGTAGTAATCAATCACCCATAATAATTTTTACCCTAAAAAAATCAATATTTTTTCAACAACCAAACACAGCTTTAATCCCCTTAGGGATGATTGTGCGCTTTATGGTACGGATGAAATCGGGGCGGGTTTGGGTTCGGTATTGACAAACTTAGCCTCGGAGCCATTTTAATCATGGTTTTCAAAACCGGACCGGACCGGCCGGTCCGACCGCGGAAAATCGGAACCGGCCGGAAAACTGGTCGGTTGAACCGGGCGGTTTTTCCTTAAATCGGACCGGTCCGGACCGGTGCAGGTAATTTTTTTTATTTTTTTTTGAAAAAACATCTGTTAGAGGGGAGGGGGGATTCGAACCTGGTACGGGAGAGTTGACCCCTCAACTTTAACCACTTGAACTACTGGTGGGTTGGTGTTTATGGTATACAAAACATATATTTATTATATACTTCACTCCTCACACCTAAACCGGGTCAATCCGGTTTGACCACGGTTTGACCGCGGTCCAACCGGACCGGCCATCGATCCGGGTCGATGGCCGGTCCGGTTTTAAAAACCTTGATTTTAATTCTTCAAACTCAGAACTGTTCAAAACCCACCACCGAATTGGAATGTAAAACCCAGACCTGCCCTGCCGGCTGCCCCACCCCGGTACTAGAACTTTTATATTTACAATGTCATATACATTAAACTAATAACTTCTTTAAAAAAATTTTATGAATAATATATATACACTCAGGTACCAAAACTTTTATATCTACAATGTCGTCTACATTAAACTAGTAACTCTTTTAATTTCTTTTATGAATAATATATATATATGATATACCCAGGTGGGTTCGGGTTTTCATGTAATACCCGAGCCCGTCTTGACCGATGGGTCGGTTCTTTTTTTAAACCCAGAACCAGAACCGGGTATTGTATAAGCAATCCCAAAATCGGCTCAATAAGGTCGGGTCGAGTTGGATCTGGTAAAAACCCAACCCAATTTATCAGTCGACAGGAGACAAAATATCGAAGATATATCGGAGATATTGTGTAAAAAATATCGGTAGTTTAAAACTAGTTTTTACCATATATTTTCATAATATAATTTATAAAATAAGTGATACTAATTTAGACAAGTATAAATTTTAAAATATGCATAAAAATACTTATATAATTCAAAAATTTTATTTGTATTTTAAATTATTATCCTTCTACTTGGCATAAGATGGGAAACAAATAGGAAAGTTAATTTTTTTTAAAAAAAATACCGATATATTGGACCAAAATTGATATATTGGTGATATTTTAAAAAAACTTTAAAATTGAGATTACACAATATCGTTTTATCGCATCCCAACTTAGTGACGCATCTACACCGAAAAATTTCTCTTTTGTCGGGGATGTGCTTTTTTTGTGCAGTGAGGATGACTTCTGTTTCATGGAATGGTTGCCTTGTAAAAAAAATAAGGGATCCGGTTTTCGATGAGAGTCAAATCCCAGCTTCAAGCGGGGAGCAACCATCTCCCGATGAGGCCAGGTGTGTATTGCACCAGTCCCTATTTTGACCCTCATTGGGCTCAACTATCTCCTATCGCCCAATGTTCACACGTGCTCCCTTAGGTCACTTTTAATAAATATAATTTTTTTAATAAACTAAAAATTTAGTTATTTGAAAAAAATTTATTTATTAAAAGTGACCGGAAAGAGTAATTGGTTAATTTATATGAATAATAATTTAACCCATACTGATCAACATAATCCATGATGTACTGTTTCTCAACATAGCTCAACAACATTAGCAAATGTGCAAGCATCTAGTACAAATGATACTTATCTCCGCACTATTGTACATTAATATATGATTATAAAATAGCCTCTTTATATTAGCACTAAGGTATGTATCTCCAATGGTCACACTATCCATGGGTTTTATAGCCTCTTTCTTTATATGCATCACTACGATCCGAATAGAAGGGGTACAACAACAGGTCGCTAGCTAAGCGATTTTACAATATCTCATGGTTGGCCAACAAAGCTGGGGTTTGAATCAGAAACATTGGTATATAGTCTTATTTGATTTTTCAAAATGCACTAAAATAACTCGTTATAAAATAATATAATATAGATAAATAAAATTATTTCAATACGCTACTACTAAATGGGGATGTAGCTCACATGGTAGAGCGCTCGCTTTGCATGCGAGAGGTACGGGGTTCGATACCCCGCATCTCCATTCTCAATTGTTGAATTTATTTTCTTTTGTTGTTAATGGTATTAAATGAGCTCTTCTCTTTATGCAGGGAATTTATATGACTATCTGCAAGACTGCAACGGCCTTTGCCCCTCCAATTAATGCAAAAAAAAAGGCCCCATTCTTTCACCCATTCGACAGCCAACTTTATCAACCTTCCATCTGCCCATTAATGCCTCTTATAATTTCAAAACTTCAAATCCGAATCCAAAGGCATTTCAGCAATAAAACATTCATTGCAGCTTTTGACTACGTACCTTCACTAGTATGTTACTGAACTTGTGTATCCTTGCCTTTTTATTCCCAATGATCCCAAACAGCATTTTGAAAATATTCAAATCTTATTTCCCTCATTTGGCATGAGATCGAGAGAGGTGTAGAGGTAGTAGAGATATCGGTTCATGAGTATTTCAAGTCCTAATGTTTTGATGTGTGTGTTTCAAAACAGTGGAGGAGACAAACTACAGATTAGTGTTTGTCTGAACTCACTTCAGTAGCATCATCAGCACTTATATCTTGTTTTATTGGAACAAGTGTAGCTTTAAGTCCCCACAAAATGAGTCCAAAACTTTGGACCCAGAAAACAACAAACCATTTGATTTTAGGGGAGTGCTCCATGAATTCACTTTGCTTTACGGGTGTTGGATGTATTTGAACCCTTCTTCTAATGTTGATTTATTTACTTCTACTGATATGAAGCAGTACCTTTCATGGTAGGTTTGTCTTATTGAGTATATAAAAAAAATGGTTTGTCTTCTTGAGCAAAGAAGAAGGTGATCAGAGGATTCATTTTTGGCCCCAGCTAACAGTCTCATCTGCAAGCGTATGCGACACTGCTACTTCAGAGTTAGTCTCATATTTTTGGGGGTTTGATTTAGAGTTTGTCTCATCCTTCAGATGATGTCATACAGGTTTCTAAAGAAAAAAATGTTTATCGAATGCATATTGTCTACTCCAAAATTCCCGTATGCCAATTCTATAAACATACCCTAATTCTGTACCTTGAAATTTGAATTACCCAACTTCTTTCCTTTTGTTTTTGGGGTGTGTGATAAGAGTCAGGGCTCATATTAACCTTTGGAAAAAAACTAGCTTTTGCTGTAGCCATGCAGCCATAAGATGGTTGCCTGGCTACAGCGTACAGTCCAGGCTAGCCGTACTCTTCACCTTTTCCTTCGAGTCCAATAAATATAACTCACTTTCAAGATTTAGACAGGCTTCATGATGGACAGATGGAGGGAGTAATGTATATGCATCAAGCGCACGCCCATTAGCCTCAAGGCCACATGATTCGACAACGCAGTGCCCTACGTCAGCCACTAGATCTCATCAGCTTATGACTGATTATAGAGTGAAGTCCATAGTATTTTTTAGCGTATTTTAACAGGCACAGTGGCATCCATCCAACGGTCCCAAAACCTATAGCAGAGCCCTTATTATCACCATGAATGTAATAGCCCAAGTAAACTGGCAATTATACTCCAATGATATCCCAATTATGTTGGGTAATCGGGCCGCAGCGGAAGCGAATTTATGATTTCTATCCGTTTGATGTGAGTTCTCAAAGATTGAGTTTTTCCTTCTAAACAACAAATACAACTTAAAGTATATCAAATTAGAATCACTAACCTTCGGCCTTTGTGCCTACGAATCACTCCACGGATAAGAATATGTCCGAGAACACCAAATCCTTCACCGATCGAGTGTAGAACGTTGTGTAAAGCTATATTCCCCGAATTAGCTTTTCCACCCAATATCACCAAAACAGAGAGAGCGATGCAATTTCAAACCAAAAGAAGCTTTTTCATTAGCATGGAGGGCGTCCCCTCCATTGCCCTTAAAAAGGCAGAATTTCAGTTACAGAATTCATGCCATTTTCGGTTTTTCGAAACTGGCTCAACGTCTCTCCCAGAACTGATTTCCAATATGGTGACTCTTATTTAACAATTCCATTTTGGTCGTACCAAAATAGCTAATTCTAAATAAGTGATTTCCGGATCGGTGATGATTACAGTGTCTCTTCCAATTTAGTGTGGACCGGGCCCACGGAAGCCTAACTACTCCACATGCCTACACTCGCACGAGAGAGCCGACTCCTCTCAATCAAGATAAGTAAAATGGGACAAGAACCCATATTTACTTACATCCCCCACTATGGGTTCTTTGTTCATATTTGCGATCCACAATGACTCGTGCACTAGTCCTGTCGTAATCCAAAACTATGAACGTGTTTTACAAATAGATCCGTCGTTAAGGCCTTCGTTAACGGATCAGCTAACATCTCAACCGTAGGAAGATGACTCACCGTCAACTTTCCCCATTGTAGCATGTCAAACACATAAAAGTAATGCACCTCTATGCGCTTAGCTCTTGAACTGATCTCCCCATTACGGAGCATCAGTCCACTGTTCTAGCTGTAACCCAGCTAGAAACCCTTTAATCCAAACTGCCTCGGAAGCTGCTAAACTGCATGCAACAAACTCAGCTTCCATCGTGGACTTAGTAACGCATTTTTGCTTCTTACTAGCCCATGCCACGGCGCTGCCACCAAGCATAAAAACATAACCGGCAGTGGATTTTCTGTCATCCTTACACCCGGCATAGTCCGAATCACTATAGCCTTCCAATGACAGGTTCTCAGCCTGATATGTGAGTTTCATATCCTTGGTACCCAGCAAGTATCTGAACACCCGCTTAATAGATTGCCAGTGTTGCATACCTGGGTTAGCCTGATATCGACTCACAAGGCTTACTACAAAAGCCAAATCAGGTCGAGTGCAGTTCATGGCATACATCAAGCTGCCAATAGCCTGCGCATATGGCACAGATTGCATCTTCAGACGTTCCTCGTCTGATGCAGGTGCCATTCTTTCGGACAAAACTGTCCCTTTATAGATGGGCGAATCTATGGTTTTCCAACCAATCACGTTAAAGCGTTTCAATACACTCTCAATGTACGATTCTTGAGATATACTTAGCCTCCTCGCTTTTCTATCTCTCTCAATCTTCATCCCGAGGATGTAAGATGCTTCACCCATATCTTTCATTTCAAATTGGGTCTTGAGCCATTCTTTAAGACTGAGAATCATACTAGTGTCATTCCCCATTAATAATATGTCATCTACATATAATGACAATATCATAAATCTACTCCCATCTCTAAAGGAGTATACACAATGGTCATAGTCATTGGCTACAAAGCCATATTCACTTATCACCTTGTGAAAAGTGAAATACCATTGTCTTGGCGATTGTTTCAGTCCATACAATGATTTAATAAGTTTGCACACCTTTGTTTCCTCCCCGGAAACAACAAACCCCTCAGGTTGATCCATGTAAATCTCCTCCTCTAAATCACCATTTAGGAAGGCAGTCTTTACATCCATCTGGTGCAACTCTAAATCTAAGTATGACACAATTGCCAACAAACATCGGATCGAGATGAACCTGGACACTGGAGAATAAGTCTCCTTAAAGTCTATGCCCTCTACTTGTGTGAAACCTTTCGCCACAAGTCTAGCTTTGTACTTCTCTATTGATCCATCGGCTTTGAGCTTCTTCTTGAAGATCCACTTACACCCAATGGGTTTCCGTTCGTCTGGTAAGTCAACAATCTCCGAGACTTTGTTCTTCAAGATTGAATCAATTTCCTCTTGAACAGCCTTCCGCCATTCCTTATAATCTGGACTACTCATAGCCTGCTCAAATGTGACTGGATCATTAAGTACAGGGTCATCTACCGATATTTCATCTTCACCAAGCATGGCATAGTAATCCTTCAACAAAATTGAAGGTCTACACTCTCTTGATGCTCGAGTTTCAACATCCTCATTGGATGTGTTACCTATCACTCATTCATTACTAGTGACAGTAACTTTCTCTTTCTCAATTTCAAAGAGTTCCACTTTCTGACTAGGAGTTTTAAGGTCTATATCTTCCTCAAGAAAATAAGCATCTCTATACTCTATAACCCCAAGACAAGTAAAATGGGACAAGAACCCATATTTAATTACAAATTATGCCTCCTGATATGATTAAGGGGCCGTTTGGGGCGTGATTATTACAAAATATCCAGATTGGATATTGGATATTTACTGTAGCATCTATGTGGATTTTTACATCCAGCTGAAACACCTCATGAGGTGTTTCAGCTGGATATATAAAATATCCAGATGCTACAGTGTAGCAAAACATCCCATCTGGATGTTTTGCTTTTAATCACGCCCCAAACGGCCCCTAAGATTTCCTGGACTCCTGCTATAGAATAATGTCCAAAAAGTTGCAAAGAAAAAGCCACACAACAAACACACACTTGACATTGCACATCTAACAAGAAGAGCATAGAACACTTCCTAGTTCCTTGTCACATCTTCCTTTTTGGCTCTCTCATTCCTCTCTGCTCCTCCAATGGCAGAGACCAAAGCCAAGAAGAGCCACCATCACCACCTCCAGAGACAGAGTACTAGCAGAGCCAAGCACAAGCACAAGTCGGATGCCCAGCCGGCGCCGCCGCCGCCACCTTCCTGGGCAGTGGTCAGGCGTTTCGGCTGCTCCGGCTCCCTCTGCAGCCTCAGGGACACCTCCAGGGTCATGCACGGTCCGGAAGCTTCCTCTCCTGAGACTCACAGGAAGTGGGTACCTGTTTCTGGGTGTAATGACTCTAAAAGGAGCGTGAAGGTGCCTCTGAATGAGTCTAAGTCTGACAGGCGTGTTTCTCCTGCTGCTGGTGGTGCTGCTGCTACTGGTGCAGCTGCTGCTGGAGGTGGTGGGTTGGTGAAAGGAAGGAATTTGAGGAGGTTTTCTGGGTGTTATGAATGCAGGATGGTGATTGATCCGATTCATGGCGCGGCAAAGAGTCATGCTTTGAGGAATAGCATCTTTCCATGCCCTCATTGTGGGCACATTTTTGCCAAGTCTGATGGTTTGGAGCATCATCAGACTCTTAGACATGCTGGTAAGCTGTTGAAGCTCTTCCATTTTCTTTTTATTAATGTGGGTTTTTAGTTTTTTTTAGACGGAGTTCTCCATTCTGATTTTTTATTTCTTTTATCTTCTCTCTATTGCGTCTCTAAAAAGAATGGCAATTTGGAAATGCTTGATTGCTGGATGGGTAATGATTTTTTTTTTGTTGTGTGTGTGATATATCATTGCTTTTAGCTTTTAGTTGTGGATGATTTTGTCCTGAGAATGGGCTAGGGTATATGATTTCATGAATATGTTTTTTTTTCAGTTCTAACTTCTAATACCGAAATGAAGCAAGGAATATACAGGACAGAAGGAATATTAAGTTGAAGGAACTGATTTATCACTTATGAACGCATATATGTCAAAGTGCATGAAAAGATAGAATGCATTGCTTCCTTTGGTCTTATACTATTTCTCATTCTTTTTATCAATTAGAAATTCAAGCTAAGATGTGAATCGTCTAAATTTTCAACTTAGACATGGATAAGATTCTGGTCACAACTTCATTGCATTTTCTTCAACAATTTTAGGTAGAACACCCAAGTCATTTCCAAATGTCTCATTTTTTTTACAATTAATGTCTCAATATTCCATACTGTCTATTCTCGAATGATTTCTTTGCATCTGAAAAATGCAGTATCTGAACTGGGTCCAGAGGACACTAGCCGAAACATTATAGAGATTATATTCCAATCAAGTTGGTTGAAGAAGCAAGTTCCTGTGTGCAAGATAGACAGGATACTCAAGGTCCATAATTCGCAGAAGACTATTGTCAAGTTCGAAGATTATCGCGACTCGATTAAAGCAAAAGCTAACCGACTTCTTAAGAAACACCCTAGATGTGTTGCAGACGGCAATGAGCTTCTGAGGTTTCACTGCACCAGCTTTGTTTGCTCAATTGGGATGAATGGCTCCACTAACTTATGCAATTCAATACCAAATTGCAATGTCTGTAACATAATTAAAAATGGGTTCAAGTTAGAAGGGATTGAAGGAATATGTACGACTGCCACAAGCGGCAAAGCTCATGACAATGCGTGGATTGCGTCGGAGGAAGAGAAGAGGGCAATGCTGGTTTGCCGTGTCATAGCCGGCAAGGTGAAGAAGGGTCTAGATTCAGCAGAGGAGTTTGATTCAGTTGCTAGTACGGGTGGTATTTACTCAAATCTGGATGAGCTTTATGTGTTCAATCCCAGAGCAATATTAAATTGTTTTGTTGTAATCTACAGTGCTTTCTAGTCTGATCTTTAAACGAACTTGGTGATTTTAACTGCTTCTTTCTTTATCACTTTCTTGTTCATAAGTATTGTTTATGATGATGCTTTTGCCAAAAAAAAGTTTGTGATGATGCAATCTGATATGCTCTTGTTGCATAGCTAATATTCTTTATGCATATCCTTAGCTCTCAGATCCAGAACTAGTACTTCAATTCATTCTGTTTTTTAATGTCTTCAACCTACTTCAATATTATATCATTCATGAGTCTTCTTCATTCATTTAATTTTGTTTCTTATGTGACCAAGCATGTGACTTTTTCTTATGATAAATCTTTAATTTGATGGATATGAGTTTCCCTCTTGAAATCATGTTGCTTCCTTGTGTCAATGTCTGACATAATTGAGGCATAAAGAAGCATCTTCAGGAAGAAGCTCAGAGCGTGCTATCATATTGCCATGTGGGATCACTGGGGGGGGGGGGGGGTTGAAAGTGGACACTGCAGAAAACATGACAGTGAAGTTTATAAAAGGCAAATGCGCAACAGGGGAAGGGAAAGGAGGGGAATAAACAAGGACCAGCTGCTCTGGTCCCCTAGCTCTCAAGGGGCAGCTAATGTGGTGATGGTGCCACTTTTATTAGGGATATGAGAGATGGGCCTGTCCTGGTGTAGACCTATCTGATTGATTGGGATGGAGACTGACCAAGGTTGTGTAGGTGGGAGCTTTTTACATATGACCTGGCGCCAACTTTCAGTTTCTCATATCACCCGGAATCTTTTTCTTTCTTCCATATGACCTGGAAAGTACCCAAAATACCTTTAGGTTTAGGTATAAGCACCCACACTCTTCGTTTTTCCATATTACCAAGAATTTGAGGAGGTACCCAGAGAAACTCGTGTTCAATCGGAGAAAAGGTGTTCCGTCTGGCATCTCCGCCCATATCATCGCTGGCGCCGGCGCCGTCTAAATCGGAAAAGGTAATTTTCGCGCCAAAAAGCGAGAAACCGAACGGGATGAAAGGATTTTGATGTAAGAGCAGTGGGGAAGCCCTCCAAACTACAAAAATTATGATCTACATGTAAAGAAACACATATAAAGATCACCCATTGGTGTTGGACCGCTCCTGGACATAAAATAAGAGGATAAAAATATGCAAAAACGTGAAATACTCTTCGGCGAGTAACAAGTTCAATTTATATATCTTTCTGTGATCCTAATGAAGGGGAAGAGGAGGAAAAATAAGGAAGAACACAATAAAATAGGCAAAAACGGATGAAAAATGAGCGAGTTATCAAATTTTGAAAATTCCTATTTTATCGTGTCGTCGAAAACACGAAAAATATCCAGAGACACGACTTGCAGTATAGTCGTGTCGTCGTGTACACGACTATACTGCAAGTCGTGTCGTTCAAAACATGTTTTTACTGAAATTTTTAAAATGTCATAACTCACTCATTTTTTATCCGTTTTTGCCCATTTTTTTTGCGTTCTTCCTTATTTTTCCTCCCCTTCCACGTAATGAAGATATATTAGAATGAAAGAAGAAGAAAAAAGAATAAGAAAGAAAAAATTGGAAGCTTTCCAGCGAAGAGCTTCCACTTTATTCTTTATTCTTATTTTTTCTTCTTCTTTTATTCTAATATATCTTCATGAGGTGGAAGATGATGAAAAATAAGGAAGAACGCAAAAAAAATGGGCAAAAACGGATAAAAAATGAGTGAGTTATGACATTTTAAAGATTCCAGTAAAAACGTGTTTTGAAAGACACGACTTGCAGTATAGTCGTGTCCGCGACGACACGACTATACTACAAGTCGTGTCGTTCAAAACACGTTTTTACTGAAATTTTCAAAATGTCATAACTCGCTCATTTTTTATCCGTTTTCGTCCATTTTTTTTGCGTTCTTCTTTATTTTTCCTCCTCTTCCACATCATGAAGATATATTAGGCTGAGAAATGAAGAAATAAGAAAGTGGAAGCTCTTTGACGCAAAGCTTCTACTTTCTTCTTTTTTCTTCTTTTTTCTTTATTTCTTAGCTTAATATATCTATATGAGGTGGAAGAGGAGGAAAAATAAAGAAGAACAAAAAAAAAGGACAAAAACGGATAAAAAATGAGCGAGTTATGACATTTTGAAAATTTCAGAAAAATCGCGTTGCATATGACACGACTCAGGCTCAAGTCGTGTATTCGAATACACGACTTGAGCCTGAGTCGTGTCATATGCAACGCGATTTTTCTGAAATTTTCAAAATGTCATAACTCGCTCATTTTTTTTGCGTTCTTCTTTATTTTTCCTCCTCTTCCACATCATGAAGATATATTAGGCTGAGAAATAAAGAAAAAATTAGAAGAAATAAGAAAGTGGAAGCTCTTCGCCGCAAAGCTTCTACTTTCTTCTTTTTTCTTCTTTTTTCTTCATTTCTTAGCTTAATATATCTATATGAGGTGGAAGAGGAGGAAAAATAAAGAAGAACAAAAAAAAATGGCCAAAAACGGATAAAAAATGAGCGAGTTATGACATTTTGAAAATTTCAAAAAAATCACGTTGCATATGACACGACTCAGGCTCAAGTCGTGTATTTCGAATACACGACTTGAGCCTGAGTCGTGTCATATGCAACGCGATTTTTCTGAAATTTTCAAAATGTCATAACTCGCTCATTTTTTATCCGTTTTCGCCCATTTTTTTTTGCGTTCTTCTTTATTTTTCCTCCTCTTCCACATCATGAAGATATATTAGGCTGAGAAATAAAGAAAAAATTAGAAGAAATAAGAAAGTGGAAGCTCTTCGCCGCAAAGCTTCTACTTTCTTCTTTTTTCTTCTTTTTTCTTTATTTCTTAGCTTAATATATCTATATGAGGTGGAGGAGGAGGAAAAATAAAGAAGAACAAAAAAAAATGGGCAAAAACGGATAAAAAATGAGCGAGTTATGAAATTTTGAAAATTTCAAAAAAATCACGTTGCATATGACACGACTCAGGCTCAAGTCGTGTTGTCGAATACACGACTTGAGCCTGAGTCGTGTCATATGCAACGCGATTTTTCTGAAATTTTCAAAATGTCATAACTCGCTCATTTTTTATCCGTTTTCGTCCATTTTTTTTGCGTTCTTCTTTATTTTTCCTCCTCTTCCACATCATGAAGATATATTAGGCTGAGAAATAAAGAAAAAATTAGAAGAAATAAGAAAGTGGAAGCTCTTCGCCGCAAAGCTTCTACTTTCTTCTTTTTTCTTCTTTTTCTTCATTTCTTAGCTTAATATATCTATATGAGGTGGAAGAGGAGGAAAAATAAAGAAGAACAAAAAAAAAGGGCAAAAACGGATAAAAAATGAGCGAGTTATGACATTTTGAAAATTTCAAAAAAATTGCGTTGCATATGACACGACTCAGGCTCAAGTCGTGTTGTCGAATACACGACTTGAGCCTGAGTCGTGTCATATGCAACGCGATTTTTCTGAAATTTTCAAAATGTCATAACTCGCTCATTTTTTATCCGTTTTTGCCCATTTTTTTTTGCGTTCTTCCTTATTTTTCTTCCTCTTCCACCTCATTAGGATCACAGAAAGATATATAAACTGAACTCGTCGCTCGCCGACGTGTATTTGACATTTTAGCCGATTTTTATTCTTTTATTTTGTGTCCATGAGCGGTTGAACACTAATGAGTGGCCTTTATATGTATTTTTTTACATGTAGATCTTAATTTTTGTTGTTGGGAGGGCTTCCCCGCTGATCTTACATCAAAATCCTTTCATCATATATTTTTTTCGTCTTTCCCGCTATTTTACAGTTTTTTGGCATGAAATTTTATTTTTTTTCTGAGTTAGACGGCGCCGGCGATGGTTTCAACCGCGATTATGGACAGACCTTTGCCGGAATATCTTCTTCCCCAACTTCATGCTCCCGTAAATCACTAATTTTGGGAAGAATGAAGCATTTGGGATACAAAAGGCTTAAAAACGTAAAAGAAGGGTATTTTCGGTACTCTAGGTGCCGATTCCGGGTCATATGAGAGAAAGAGGAAGATTCCGGGTGATATGGGAAAGTCAAAGTTGGCGCCAGGTCATATGTAAAAAGCTCTGTAGGTGGGGGAGCTGGCCAAGTTAGAATTGAAGTCTCATTTTCATGGCTATCTCCACTATGAGCAGATCATGTTTGACCAAGGATGATGGAAATGGTGAGTATCTCTTCTGTCGGTCGGCATATATGACTCGGGCACATGACATAAGTTTATTGTTTTGAATGTCTGTCAAGTTGATTATTGTATGGTTCCTTTATATAATAACGTTTGGTTTCTCCCTTTAAAAACAATATAGATTTATTTTTTACAACAATAAGAACAATGTAGTCATATAAGACTCTTCAAATTTTCTATTTAAACTAGTGCCAAAAAATAAATTTTAGGTTTAAAGTTTAAACACAAAATTAATTATTGGAGTAGCAAAAATAGAACACAAAATGAGTCTGTAAGGAGAGCCATTGGTGATTTTCGTTCCCAAATTGCAAAACCTGAATGATTTGTAGAACGGTTGAACAAGATGATTCTTAAGTATGGGTTTCATGTGATCTAGAGCAAAGTTCAATCCTGGTGAACATGGATCACTTGATGCAATATCCTCACCTTTATACCATCATGTGCCGCCCCGATGCCCTAAATTGCATGATTTTTTTATTGTTTAAGGAGGGTGTTCAAGTCCTTAGGACCCAACTTCAGGGGCAGGGCAACCGCCCTCTTGGAGCATCACAACCTGCTGCAAGTCTCCTTGGGCACGTACAAAGGCCATCCACTATATGCACCGGAGCTCATTGGAGCACCATAACCTGATTTTCTGATTTTAATTGTACTTAATGCATCTTCATAGCGTTAAAATTGCTGTTGGGAGCAGTGTCTATATGTGCCTATAAATCATTTGTTCTTCTCTGCTGTCTCTACCAACATTCATTCGGTATTGCAACTTTCTAGAGCACTTAGAAGGTATTCTGCTTGATTGTGCACAAGATCGTGAGGGGATTGAAAAAAAAAATGAAGGATACATCATGGGCCAGAAATGTGTGGAGCATGCACAGACCTTAGTCTTCACTGACCAACTTAACTCAATACCGGAGCAATGCCAAAGGCATTTCTTCAACTTGTAAGACATTTGTTGAAGCAAATGGACCCAATTGTGTGTGGATTGATTCATGATGGTGCAACCATTCATATTTTAATTAAGAAGCAGATTGGCAATCTGGTTGCTGTTTTTCCTAGCTACCATTTCTTCCATCTTTTTGTGATCAATTTTCTTTGTGTTACATCCTCTTTGGATTATAGGTCACATTTCTCACGTGCTTTTGACTAAAAAAGAACAACCCAACCAGAAGTTCATATCAATTCAATCCTATACTCTTATTTTTATTATGCCCCACAACCCTTTACATAAAGAAAAGGACAGAGTCCGGGAAGCCGCTTGTCGAGAAAAAAGTGAAAAAGTAAAAAAAAGGAAGAAAGGATGATAGATATTTGACTAAATTCCACTTACCAGTTATGACCTATATCAGATATAAAAAAAGAAGAAGCTATGATCTATATTATATCAGCATGCAGATGTCCCCATAGCTAATTGAAAATGCTTAAAGCCCCCATCACCTACTAAAAAAACTGCACAGAACACTATCATTTGACCTCCACTAATTTTAAATTTTCTTAAATAACTTTACCCCTGGTTGTTAGCATATAACTCCTGTAGGTTTGATGTCATATCCAACCTACATGTAGTATTAGATATTTACTCTCACTATAATGTCTTAAAATAGTTATCTTACATTTCAACATCATGGTTTAAGCTAGACTAAATACGGGTAAGGTATCCTTGTTTTTTGCTACAAGGTAAAATATTCTTAAAATATTTTAAATTTGATGGAATTTAAGGGAAAAGGCGCTAATTGATTATGATTATGATGGAATTTAAGGGCACGTTTTGGCAAGATAAGCCAAAATCTCCTCAAGAAGAAGGTTAGGCAAAAAGCTAAAAGAAGAGAAGCGCGATTGAACGTTTGGATAAGGGCAAGCGCCTTCGCCTAAGTAATGGCTAGCATTTTTTGTTCTGCCTAGGGACTAAGTGACAAAGTACAGGTACGGCAATAAAGCGGCGAGGTAAGCATACGGAACAAAACGGCAGAAAATAGAATATACGGGAAAATAACGTGAACAAAATGGGAAAATAATAAAAATAAAAAATTAATATAGTCGGTATAAATGTTAAAGAATAACATATTACAAAGTTGCGCATTTAAAAAAGGAGTTGTACTTTAAATAAAAAATGTATTTTACGTGTTTAAACGCGTTTATCGGGATAAAACGCGTTTATTTCGGGAAAAACATGTTTTTCCGTTTTAAACGGGGAGTTTTACGGCTAAGTGGCTGAAACGCGTTTCTGGTCACAGAGCCTAGGGACATCCTCTATTAACGGGAGCTGTCAATCATCAAGATCAACAACACATACACTTGTTCTATGCACTCCATTAAACATGAACTGTTTAATAGAACGGCTCCCAACAAGCATGTGCGGCGCGATCTTGGTAATTAACAACTCCTATTAATCAAAGATATCATGGTGAACATCCTCCGAGGCAGACCATAAAATGTTCTCAACTAAGTAATATGGCTACGATTAGTGCTTTCAGTTGGTGATTAGTCAGAGAGAACTAATGGTTTGTGGCTGGCTGGCGGCCATTTTGCCCTGGCCGGCCAGGTGATTTCTTCTTCGTGGCAATGGAGTCCACCCCATACCAGTGTTTCCTCTCCCGTCTTCCTTTTCTCCTTCTCTTTTTCCCTCATCCCTTCCCTCCCTTTCTGCTATCTTTTCATCCTCTCAAGTCTCAACCCCCTCCTTTCACTAGCCCCCATCCCTTCATTCTTCTTCTTTTTGGAGACGCCAGTAAGAGAAAAGACTAAATGATGCTTCATATTTTTTTTAGTTGGAGTACTTATCCTCTGGGTTATGTTCCTGATCGTGATTGTGTCACCTTTGGTTGGTTTTGGAGCATAGTTACGAATTGGTATTGTGTCTGACTTTTTGGAGGTTCTTTGTGAAGATGGAGTTCGAAGTCCTTTATAGTGGATTTGGTCTTATGTCCAGAAAGAGTTTAATCCGTCTACAATTGATGTTTTGGTTACAAATTATCATCTATGAAATGTAATGAGTTGTTATTGTTGTATGGGAGAAGATACGTGAAGGCTTTGGCCTCTTGCAACCATCCTACTTCTTGTAGCAAGATCGAGTTGTATGTTGATGCACGTTAAACTTAATAAATCGTCTTTCGCCCCTCTCAGGGCTTTTGAGTTGCCAAAAAAAATAAAGTTGGTGATTATTCCATGGGAAACGATATTTGTACAGCAGATTTCTACACATTTTACTCAATGGAAATGTGTAAAATGTGTAGGAATCTGCTGTAAGGTTATCACTGCCCTTATTCTATAACTCATATAAAATGATTAGTGATATAAACAGTTGTTAATATTTAATGGGGTAATAATTAATATGCAATTCCCACATAGGTCATAGGGGCGTAAGGTTTTTTTTCTATACTCGCTCCATCCGGAATTATTATCACCATAAGGATTCTCATAATGAACTGATAGTTCATTCTGATTTTCAAATTCAGACAGGTAAAGTTGAACTGAAAGAGTATGCCACGCTAGCATGCCATGGCGGTGTCTATCTACACTTTCTCTTTTCATCATTCGCGCAGAAAGCGGGGAAGTGGGCTGTCTGACCTGAATGCTCAACTCAGTGAGTCGACCAGCGCCGGCGACTCGGAAGCTCCCACCATGCGCTCCGAGCTCTTCCTCCCCCTCCACAACTCTTCCCCGTCTTCGCCCTGTTCTCGTCCCTTCATTTCCAGAGAGTTTGGAAACTTGGAGTTTCCCAAGTGCAGACGTCTGCGTTATCCCCGGTTTCAATTCAGAGCTTCCAACAGCTTGTTTGGTAACGGATGGAAGCTAAAAGACATCGATCCAGGTCGCTCTTCTCCTTCCTCGATCCTTTTCTTTGGTTCAGTGTTCATTCTTAGTCTTCTGGTTACTCATTTGTAAATTTTTGGGCATGATTAGAATTGAAGTAGTAGTATTGACGATCGGTCGTGTGATGACACTCCTGAGTTGAGGAAATTGAGTTGTGGGTTGAATTGGAAACTTTGCATTTCTATGTTTAATTTGGAAAGTGAATTGACTTTCAATCAATCCTGGTTGCACTCTTTTAAAGGAAAGGAAATTAGTGATCTTTTATGCTCAGCGTTCTTGTGGGTTGACTTAACTGGTATCCGTCTTCATAGGCAGTTTAGTACGCTGCAGGCATCTCTTGAGGGAGATTGTTATTTGCTGATAATTGGTATATTCGACTTTTGTATGTCTAGTAGGAAAGAACAATAGGAATAGGTGGCATGAGTGATCATTTGCTGTCAAATTATGCTTATGACTCAGAGTACTTCATCCTTGGAATAACTAATTTCAGACTAAAAATAATGATGTTCATGTTCATGTTGTGGCTTGGTAATATTGGATATTCAGGTGGGATGGCCAGAACAGGCATGTCCTGAACCGGAGGTCCTGAGTTTGAACTCGCACTCTGTTGGTCACCCACCCAGGACTATATACCGATTATGCAGCATGTATGATGGGTGGGCCTTGATGGGCCCAAGGGGATTGACGGCCGGACACGGTGCTCTAAGAGGGAGTTCCGGCCTTTCTAGTTGGGCCCTATAGACTCGTGTTCCAAAGCTTTAAGGGTTATAAACTCTAGTGGTACCTAAGGTCATCACTACTACTTCTTATGACCTGAATATCACTACTGATTGAAATGTTGGTTCCTCGCTTTATGCTGTCAATTCAACGCCCATCATTTACTTTGAGACATTGAAATAACTTTTTGCGCATTTTATGAGGCCAAAGAGGATTTGACATAGCAATGAGGGTGAAAGGCTGTTTCTTTGATAGCAAGCTCTCACCCATTTGCAACATAGCTACAACAATGTGGCATTAGAAAACTTTTAATTATCATATTGTTTTATTATGTGGACTTCATAGAAGTTCTGCAGTTACTTGATGGATGCTACTTCACTAAGCCTCTCTTTCTCTTTGACTTTAGCTACACTGATGATCATTAATTTCTATCTCCATTTTACATCCCAATCAATTTATGACATAATCATAATGAAAGTATCCCATGTATTTTGTGGTGTCAAAAAGGATTATAATGACTATAAATGCGCTTTATCTTCATATTTAGCTGCGAACCATTGTTTGATATGATTATACTACTATTAATATTGCTACAGTCAATTTTTTGTATTTTTTTAGTTCCTTGGTAAATATCTCTCTGTGTTGCAGATGCAGTTCAAGAAAGACTAAGCTCATGGATTGTGAAGACCCAAAACTTTATAAATGAAGTGGCAGCTCCTCTGCGAAATACTGGGCATGGGAGCAAGGCCGATGCCAGAAATGAACTGATAAACGAGGAAAATGAAGAAATCTTTATGGTGGAGCAGACAATTCATAGTGCAACACCTAATGGAAACCTTTCTTTAGCTGCTGTAGTATCAATTGAACAATTTAGCAGGTGAATTCTTTGTTTTTCACATTTAATTCTGTAAAATAAACGGTGTAGTCTAGTGATATGTTAATAGCATGTATTTTTAATTCCTTCCGATCATCATACCCAAAAATTTGAAAATCTTTTCTGCATATTCCTGCACAATTTGTATGGTGTTCTTTGTTTTCATTTTCCTGTCTAAAATTGATTCAGTTATTATCAAAAGACCACTCTTCAATCAACAATGGACCAATTGTGTGGGATATATATCTCGAAATTCCTTGGTGCTTCTGCATGATTACGGAAAAACATCTTGGCTATTTATCTAGGATTTAGAGGATCCCTGGTGGGCGATAACAGGGGCCACATAAAAACATTAGAAATTATAAGGAGGTTTAGATTTTGGTAGTCTTCATGGATCACGAGTACTTAGTGAAACCAAAGTGATGCAATATAAGAAGCTATTTTGGGTTATTTTTGCATTATTGTTTTTGAGCTTGAAATTTAACTACGAAATAATTCTCTCTGGTTTGATGGCCCAGATTAAATGGATTGACTGGGAAGAAAATGCAAAAGATATTTGAAGCTCTAGCTCCTGAGTCGGTTCACAACAATGCCCGCAACTTAGTGGAATATTGTTGTTTTAGGTATTTGTCAAGGGATAATTCAGCCATTCATCCTAGCTTGAAGGTTAGTGCCATGTATTGTTGTATGCACCAGTTTCGTTAATGCCAGTTGTTTGTCTGGCGAGGATGCTGACCTTCACTCACGCTCTATAATTGCAAGTAAAGTTCAATTATTTACTTAGGTTTTTCTCTGCAATATTTATTTTTTTAGTTTATTCTAATATTGATACTAGTCAGGCTTAGAGATTATATGGCCTGCCTTGCAATTAACTTTTCTCAACGCATACATACATAGCGAGTTATGAACATCAGTTCTCTCTACATTCTACAGGAGGCTGCATTTCAGAGACTTATATTTGTAACAATGCTTGCTTGGGACCGTCCTTATTGCAAAGATAATGACGTTACTGGCAATTATTATCAGGTCAGCCGCTTGAAAATTCTGCATTGTCTTATCATTCCGATCTAAAACAACATCCTTCCTGGATTGTGCACATCTAAGCTGATACTTCATTATCAAATACATGAATTGTTGGTGATTTTGAAATTGTCTAGTTGATGTATGTGTTTTTGCTGTTGGAAATGAGTGGAATCAAGTTAGTCTATCTTAACTTTAAGCTGGGTTGCAAATGAGCTTTGTGATACATTTAAGTGTAGATATCACTGTTACAGGGTAAATTTGACCTGTTTTATGGCCATGCTGATATCTGACTACTTGTTTTGGCTGTATATGTCTAGCAATAATAGTAATGATATATATAACTTGCTAATTCAGCGCAGCATGCTTACTTGATCACATAGTTTTGAAAATTAGACTGGTCCGACTAGATCAATTAGTTTAACTATCAATGTTACAAATTTCCTTTTTGTACTCTATCCATGAAAAAAACTGGACAGATCAATTCACCAGTTTGAAGCAGCCAATCTTTTGGAACCGGCTGGTGTGTAAACAAGTCAGTGTGTATTTTTTCTGATTCCTTATTTTGATGTGTATCTAATATTCTAACATAAAGCGTATATTGTAAAAATCAAGAAAATTGGGAAAGATATGTTAAGATCAAGAGAGAGGCTAAAAAGATAGTAAGTGAAGTTAAATATAAGACGTTTGATGACTTATATAATAGGCTAGGGACGAAGGAGGGGGAGAGGGATATACATAAGATAGCTAAGTTAAGAGATAAGAGAAGCATGGACTTAGAGGAAGTTAGGTGCATTAAAAGTGAAGATCAAAGGGTTTTAGTGAAAGATGAGGAAATTAGGGAGATATGGCGTGAATATTTTGAGTGTTTATTGAATGAAAATTATAGTAGTGAGATGGATTTTGAGTCTAGTCCCGTTAAAGAGATAGCTTACTTTAGGAGATTTTCCGTAAGAATTGCGTTAAGGAAGATGAAGAAAGGCAAAGCTATAGGGCCCGATAGAATTCTTATTGAAGTTTGGAAGGCACTAGGAGGTGTTGGCTTAACTTGGTTGACTAGTTTGTTTAACAAGATTTGGAAGTCTAAGAGGATGCCAGAGAAGGGGAGGAGAAGTACCCTCACATTCTTGTATAAAAATAAAGGAGACATCCAAAATTGTACAAACTATAGAGATATAATATTATGAAATTATGGGAGAGACTAATAGAAGGATGTTTGCGAAAAGTAACTAAAGTAATAAAGAATCAATTTGGTTTTATGTCGAAGAGGTCAACAACGGAAGCTATACTTTTGTTACGGCAGTTAGTAGAGGTATAGAGATAGAAAACAAGACATTTATATGACTTTCATAGATTTAGAAAAAATCTACAACAGAGTGCCGAGAGAGCTTATTTGGAGTGTTTTGAAGAAGAGAATCATAAGAGGTTACATAGATGCCATAAAGGATATGTATGAGAGGATTGTGACTAGTGTACGAACTATTGGGGGGGAAACTAAGGAGGTTACCATTACGGTAGGTCTTCATAAGGTTTAGCCTTAAATCCTTATTTTTTCGCTTTAGTTATAAATGAGCTTACTAGACATTTACAAGATGGTGTACCTTGGTGTATGTTTTTTGTAAATAATGTAGTTTTAATTAATGAGAGTAAAATAGGTTTGAATGTGAAACTGGAATTATGGAGGGAGGCTCTAGAATTAAAAGGTTTTAAAATAAGTAGGACTAAGGCAAAGTGCATGGAATTTAATTTTAAGGAAGGTAGAACTATTCCGTTACTTAGGATCCATTATCTATAAAGAAGGAGATATTGATGGTGATGTGGTGCATAGGATAAATGCGGGGTGGGTAAAGTGGAGGGCAGCCTCGGGAGTGTTGTTTGATAAGCGTGTTCCGAAAAGGCTCAAAGGTAAGTTCTATAGGACAACCATTAGGCCTGCAATACTCTATGGAGCGGAGTGTTGGGCACTAAAGAGGAGTCATATAGATAAATTAAATATAGCCGAAATGAGAATGTTAAGGTGGATGAGTGGGATAACTAGGAGAGATAGGATTAGAAATGAATATATTCGGGAGAGCCTAGGAGTAGCTCCTTTAGGGGAGAAGCTGAGGGATTGTAGGTTGTGTTGGTATGGGTATGTGCAAAGAAGACCATTAGATGCCCCTATGAGAGGATTAGAGGGGATACATGTAAACGATGCTAAAAGAGGGAGAGGGAAACCTAAGATAACTTGGATGGAGTTAATAAAAAAGGATTTGACTTTACTATCTCTTACAAAAGAGGTAGCCCAATACAGGCTTGAATGGAGGAGTAAGATCCGTGTCACCGACCCCAAATAGTTGGGAAAAGGCGCTATTTGATTATGATTATTATTATTATTAAGGTAGAACTATAGGTAGAGCCTTAGTTGAAATAGATGGGCAAGAAGTGCTAAGGTGTGATCAATTCTGTTACTTAGGATCTATTATCCATAAATAAGGGATATTGATAGTGATATGGTGCATAAGATAAATGCGGGGTGGGTAAAGTGGAGGATAGCCTCAGGAGTGTTGTGTGATAGTTGTGTTCCAAAAAGTCTTAAAGGCAAGTTCTATAGGATATCCATTAGGCCTGCAATACTCTATAGAGTGGAGTGTTGGGCACCAAAGAGAAGTCATATAGATAAGTTGAATGTAGCCAAAGTGAGAATGCTAAGGTGGATGAGTGGGATAACTAGGAGAGATAGGAAGAGTTTAGGGGTAGATCCTTTAGGGGAGAAGTTGAGGGAATGTAGGTTGCGTTGGTATGACATGCAATGCTAAAAGAGGGAGAGGGAGACCTAAGAGAACTTGGATGGAGTTAGTAAAAAAAGATTTGACTTTACTATCTCTTACAAAAGAGCATGTCGCTGACCCCAAATAGTTGGGAAAAGGCGTTATTTGATTATGATTATGATCTAATATTCTAACATGATTAATATTTGATCAAGGGACAAAAGTTGTCCTCATGATATGCCATGTTAATCTAGTTGTATTAACAATTCATTTTTGTAACTGCTTGATAAGTATTTATTTTTAGGAAATTTGTTAGAATGGTCGATGCAGTTATTATTTGTTGAGTCTTTGCTTCATCTTGTCACCCAGTCTTAGGACAATTCGCTGCTTGATCTGGTTTAAAGTTTGAACACACTGCTTTATGCCTTCATCTAATTAAAATTTATTAGAGCTCATAGAGAATTTGAATTAGTGGGATTTGTGTCTGTCTACAATCAGTAAGACTCTGTTTCTTTTGGTTGTTTCTTTTGTGATGAGCTAGCATCCATTCATTTTATCTTGTGATGTATGCCTGTTAGATAAAGGGAAGCTTACATATCTTGTACTCATTGGTGATGAAGATGTATTTGTTGAATACATTAGGTGTATTACTATGTACACTTTAAAGATATTTGAGCGGTATTATCTGAAGTGGAGTATCCTTTTTGGATGTTGAAGAGTGAACTTGCCAGTGAAGAGGCTTTCATCCGCATTGCTCCAGCTGTTGCTGGTGTTGCTGATAGATCAACTGCTCATAATCTATATAAATCACTTGTGGGAGATGATAGTGGAATGTCATTGAGCTTATGGATCATGTACGTCAACGAACTTCTAAGGTAAGCATATGTCTTTCGAAATATTGCTATACAACTGCAAATTACTTGTAAATAAAGTGGATTAAATTTACTTTTAAAGATGATTGCGAAAAGAAAACTTCAACATCCTTGTTCAGGAATAAAACGATCCAAAATAAGCTGGTACTCTAGCATGAAAATAGGAAAATAGCTGAAAATACTGGTTGTTTTATGCTAGGTCATACAAAGATCTATGCTGTATCTGAGTATGCTTTATTGATAGATGAAATTGATTCAATGCACTTTCATCGAAGTCTTTACTTTATGTTGTGAACTTGTGGTGGTTACTGTTTTCAGCAACAGCAGCATGAATGAGTTGGTAGCACTCTGCTTTATTGCTTGAAATCATCAATGTAGTGGCCCTAGTTATATACCTAAATGTACTAAGTATATAAGATAAGTTGGTCTGTCTGTGGCTTGCAATCTAGGACGTTTTTATCCACATTCAATTTCTCTATTATGCATAGATTCATTATGCATATAGTAATACATTTTGACTTATGACTTCCATTTTCGTTTCTCCAAGTAGGGTACACCAAGGAAGGAAGTCATATCAGAGTCAAGATAGCCCACATCTGCCTGGGGAGCAAATTTTATGCATAGGTACTAGCAGAAAACGCCCAGTTTTGAAATGGGAGAACAATGTTGCATGGCCTGGGAAACTTACATTGACTGATAAGGCACTCTACTTTGAGGTACTTTTTGTCCCCATGGAACAGAATTATATAGTTATATGCTATCTTGAAACCTATAAAAGCTTTGCACGTTAGAGTTCTTTCTTTCAATTGGCATTGAAAAATTCAACAAAAAAAGTTTCTACCTTATTAAGAGGGATAGCCAATTGTTTGAAAAAATCTGGCAGGATTGCTGGAACAGTTCAACAATCCTGTTTGGGTTGAAAGTTGAAACAGCCAAAGAAAAAGTCAAGCTAGTTGGATTGTTAGAACAACCTGAAAATTTTGAAACAATTTGGATTATTGAAACACCTCCCGCTCAGCAATGCACAATCCACCATTTTTAGAAAATCTCCTCGTGAGCAGATTTGGAAAAGAAGCAGATTGTGCATTAGGGTGGGCCGCTGATAAGAAGTTGGGTCTACTGTTAGCCCAATAATATTCTTTGATCTAGATTGTTTGAACATTTTTTATCCAAAGAGGCACTAGCCATCTTTTTGAGAACCATAAAGTGTAGTGGTAAGCGGGTTTCATAATAAGGTCTTGAAGTAGTTATTTTCCAGTGACATTGTTTTGAGAATTTAACTTTAAGATGATAATAAGAATATAAGATGTGAAAGTTTCATATATTTATATTCTGTATCACTCTAGACAGGGTTTAAATTTCTCTACACTGCATCTCTTCTCCTTTATTGAAAAGGCATATACATTTTTTGAGAGAAAGTAACATGTTATCTAAAACGATTACTTTTTATGTATTCCAAACAGGTTTCGGATTTCAAAGAAATACCTGTTTCTTGTTGGTCTTCACTATGTTTCAAGCCTAGAAATATATATTGTAATAAAGCTATATCAATTTAACAATTAAGAAAGTATTTCTTCGATCACGCTTTTTGTAATATTGCATGTCAATTACGTTTTTAAGTTAATTCCATTATTACTTGCAGCCAGTCAGCCTGACAAGTCAGAAGGAAGTCATGAGATTGGACCTGACAGTGAAAGGTTCAAAGGTAAAGAAAACAAGAGTTGGACCCATGGGTTATGCTTTCTTCGACTCTGCAATAGCGGTGACATCAGGTTCCAGGTATATACACATCATCTTATCAGCAACTAGTTTCATTCAAGAGATTCAGTTCGATGGTGATATTATAACGTGTGCTATTACACAAATTTGCATATTAATGTAGTTATTAAACTTTTTTTTGTGTTTGTTTTTGCTATCCTTTTTCCGTTTCGGCATTTATGTAGTCTATGCATAAAATGCATATGTGAAAATTATATTAATCTCTAATTTCGTCCAATATTTATTTTTGGTGATACAAGATTTTCCATTAGAAACTTCATCAGCAGATTAATTTCATTCAAGAGATTCAGTTTGATTCAAGAGATTAACTTCATCCAAATAGTTGGGAAAAGGCGCTACTTGACTACTTGATTCAGTTTGATGATGATTTGATAAAGTGTGCTATTCGCAAATTCGTGTATTAAAGTAGTTATCAAATTGCATTTTTTTTGTTTTTCCTTTTTCTATTGTGGCATTTATTGCAGTTGATGTAAGATGATGAGACAAATGTGAAATTTTTGTTTGAACAGGTCAGACACTTGGGTGTTGGAGTTTGTTAATTTCGGCGGAGAAATGAGACGTGATGTTTGGCATGCTTTTACTAGTGAGGTAATCTATTTATATGAGTTCGTACGTGAATATGGCCCTCCTGACAATGATCCATCAGCGCACCATGTATATGGTGCACATAAAGGAAAAGGACGAGCAGTAACAAGTGCATCAAACAGTATTGCAAGGCTACAAACTCTTCAGTACATGCAAAAGATGACAGAAGACCCATCTAAACTAGTGCAGTTCACTTACCTTAGAAATGCACCTTATGGTGATGTCGTTTGCCAAACTCTAGCTGTACATTTTTGGGGTGGGCCTTTGATTAGGAAGGTAGACCAGCAAACTGCAGAAGGAGTTAACAGCCTCTCGGGGTCTTACAGTACGCATGTGGTTGATGTAGATGGAAGTATATACTTGCGCAGATGGATGAAATCTTCATCTTGGGGGTCTAGCGCATCAGTAGCCTTTTGGAAGAGTTATGTGGTCAGGCAAGGGGTGGTTTTGGGGAAAAATTTGGTCGTTGGTGATAAAAATCTTGTAGAAAGGGCAGCAGAAATATGCAAAGAGAGAAGTCAAATAGTGGAAAAAACCCAAGCTACCATTGATGCCGCTATGATCAAAGGAATTCCAAGCAACATTGACCTCTTCAAGGTGATTTTTCTTCTAAGCTTTGTAGTATAGGTTGATACTATTTTTAGTCTGCAGATTCCTTTTAATCTAAATACATATTTGAATTCTCAAATGTGGTGTTTTATATCACGGATGAAATAGTGGAATTTTATGTCAGACATTTTGTCTTTTGATGAACCTATGTCCTATAAGAATGATGGAATATTCTCTTCTTTTTGTTTTTCCTTTGTTATGCCTTGTAGCTAATCACGCTGATACAATTTTTTTTCTTATCAGGAACTTTTGCTACCCTTCACAGTAATATATAAAATTTTTAAGAAACTTAGGCGTTGGGAGGAGCCGCACGTGACCATCTCTTTCCTCGTGGCAGTTTATACTATCATTTCCAGGTAGAACGCATTGCTGATATTTTCAAAGAGCATTTCTGCTTTTTTTCCTTTTTCTTTTATCTGTTCTCCATTCTTAATAAACAAATTCTAGATGATAATGTGACCTCAATGACCCCCTAAAGATTTTCCCTCCACAAGAAATGATAAGAGCTCTACGAGTTTTCAATTCCCTGAAAATGGGAATCTCCCATTATACGGATTACAACCTTTATCTTACATCCTTGAAGATTTGTTGGATTTACCAGATCCACTTGAAAAGAAGATTTGTAGGAATTACCATATCGATAATTTTAAGAACTCTGAATATTTGCAATTTGAGCAAACGAAATATCAAAAAGTTCTCGTTCACTTTAATATGGACATTCTAAAAATCATGCTTCAACAACCAAAGATCAGAAGATGGTTGTGTGCTTTACCTAGAAGTTTAAATTGCATATATACGAATCCTAAAAAAGATGGTCTTATCCATTTCCTTATGCCATTTAGCATGCTAGCTTTTATTTCTCTCTTTCCATATACTTGTTATGATGCTTAAAAACAAAATATGTATTTTCTATATGCATATCTGACATGTGGAAATTTATATATTAGGACCAAGTGGGAATTATATGTGAAAAACTCATCACATGTATAATTGTCATATGCCCTATGTCTGTTATCAAACAATTATTATGTGACGAAAAGGATGAGCCAGTCAACTGTCATAGCTCGTCGGCTACTCAATGGGTTTGATTGATTTCTAGAAAAAGGCAACTAAGCTCTGAACAGAGCTGTTTAATACATAACAGTACTTTAGCTTTCCACAGGGCCTTGCCTCCAGTCGTCAGGTGTACTGCTGAATAAATAGGTTTTGAAGTTAGAAAACGACAAAGCATGGGGATGGGGAGGATGATATGTACAGTTGATCTGCAAAGTCTGCTCAGGATTTGCAAAAGTTGCTAGTCGATTATGAAATTCCTTAGAAAGAATATATTTGACATCCATAACAAGGTATTTTGAAAGCCGCTCAAAATTAACATAGAACCTAATTGGAATCCTTCAATTCTAGTTTAAACCCTCGTTTTCACCCAAAAAATCAACATGGAACACATGGATTTCATAAGGTTCTCCGAAGCAGATTAACAAACAATGCCCACAACACAGTCATCTAATAACATTGATTTACTTGTAAGATTCATACTTCTGAAAAATTTGATAGCATGGTATTTTGATGTTATCATGCGTTACCAAGCACTACCAAATCGAAAACAAACTCCTATACATTAATCTAAGAATGAGTATGGTCTACATCCCTCAAAACCAACAAGGTAGCTTTGATGATCGAGACACTCCTCGTCAGAAGTGCTCGAACAGTAGTCTTAGACACCTTCGGGTTGCACAGTTGGCAAACAAGGGTTTGGGAAAGTATAGAGGAATTTATGTATCAGAAGAGGTGACTGGTGGTTTCATTTGCATGATGATGATTTAATATATTCATTTTCTTACGAAACTTTTCTGTTCTCTCTTAGCAGAAACTTGTTATCATATGTGCTCCCTGTGACATTGATGAGTGCTGCAGTGACCTTGCTATTACTGAAGGGGCTTAAAGAACAAGGACGACTAGGAAGATCCTTTGGTAGAGTTACAATTAGAGATCAGCCTCCTTCGAACACTATTCAGAAGATTGTAGCCTTGAAAGAAGCAATGGCTGATCTGGAAAATTATCTACAGAGTGTTAATGTCACTCTCTTGAAAATTAGAACAATAGTGCTCTCTGGTCAACCTCAGGTACGAGCTTGTAACTCATATTCGCTAATATACATGAGAAATGTTAAGAAATTACTCAATTTGATATGGTTTTGTGTGAGCCATGGAGAGACTTATAATTGAAGAAGGCACTAAAAAAAGGGACTTCATGTTAAATCATCATCATCATCATCATACGCCTTATCCCAGCTATCTGGGGTCGGCGGCATGGATTATATACCACATTTGACTCTTATTGGAATCAAAATGGTACAAAATCCATACAAAGAAACATAGTGGCAAGCCATGGAGGGACTTCATGTTAAATAGATCTAGAAATATATAATTAGTGGATAAATTTGTGCTTTCGTGTTGATGATTCAAACAGTTATTTAAGTATGGATGGGTTCATTCAGGGACACCGTCCAACCTGCCAAATTAAGGACACTAAGAAATAGAAAACCATTTCACACATGTAATAACTTTTGGAAGAAGTCAGACAATGAAATGGTGTGAAGTTCTACTTATAAGAATAATGCATCTGTGGGCTGCTTCACTCCTTTGAAAAACACTGAGAAACAGAAAGTGGCCCATCTGACACATGTACTCCCTCCATCCAAAAAGAAGTGACTGCACTAGAAAACAAAAATGAACTGATTTCAGTTCATTTTTATTTACTAAATCACTTCTTTCTGGACGGAGGGAGTAATAGAATTTTGAACAAGTCAGACATTTAAGGTTGCTTTGTGCTACTTACGAGAAAATGCACCTGTAGGCAGCTTACATGCTTTCTCCTTTTTACCTTCCATGTTATTGTATTTAGCCTTTTTGGTGTGATAAACATAACTAACTGCTGCCGTCTTTTTCCAGTTGTATGCATTCAAATTGTGAATGTTCCTTTTATCTGATAAATCGTTGCTGCTTTTTGTCTTATCAATGTAGTGACTTTTATAATCATGTCTCTATCCACTATTATTCCTTGACCTCCGCCATTACCTTTTCGCTTTATAATCATGTTATCTGAAGCACTTATTTCTTTTGGTATTATCTGCAGGTTACTGGTGAGGTTGCAATAGTGTTGTTCTGTGCAGCAAGCACCTTGCTCTTGGTTCCTTTTAGGTATATCTTAGCCTTCTTTCTCCTCGATTTATTTACAAGGGAGCTGGAATTTCGAAGAGAAATGGTTCAGAAGTTTATGGCCCTTCTTAGTGAACGGTGGGCCACTGTGCCTGCAGCTCCTGTGGTAGTACTTCCTTTTGATGGTGATAAACAAGTAGCAGAAACTACACGCAAGGAAATTGATGGAGGCATTCCATCAGGATCCCAAAGCAACTGGAATGGTATCAAGTCTAGATAAAAAAAAAGGTTGGCCTTAATGATAAAAAAATGGCCTTGCAATGTAGCATTGCCATGTACAGTTCCATATAGATCCATATGGCTCCATTTCTATCAAAGTTTTGTTTTCAAATTTCTTGTATAACTTTATTACTGTTTTTTTGTTTACATACAACACAAATATTGTATAGAAAGCTAGATAATACAAAATAGTCTCTAGATGGTATGTGGCTCCATTCTATCAAAGTTCTGTTTTGTCTTTTTTGTTCACATTCAACACAAATACAGTACAAAAACCTAGATGGTCCGAGATATTGACGAGATGGTTTCTTTGGATGTTGATTATTGACTAACTCGGTTGGTTGGCCCTCATCCATGCTCTCTTATTTTGTCCTTATTTTTATATATACATAAGCGGACATATTTCATTTATTTTTGTACAATTCCAGGATCCTTCTGCCTAAACACCCCTGTGACTGGCGGAGCCAGGGGGGACAAGCTGGGGCAATTGCCCCAGCTGACCTTCCCATAGGTAGTGTATTAAAAAAATAACAATTTGTTGACTAGTCTCTAATATAAGAAAAATATTTGACAACATGTATAAGAAAAATCAAGTAACATGGAATGTGATGGTCATTGGTTTGCCGAAATATGGTGAACTTTATCTAGCTGTTTCTATTTTCAAGAATATGCCTCACCAGAATATAGTTTCTTGGACTGGCCGGAATCATTGATGGGTTCACTCACGCCAATAGGCCAAAAGAGGCTTTAATTCTCTTTAATCAAATGATGGGGCATTCTATTAAACCGACTGCTATAACTATTCTAACCATTATCCCAGCTGTTTTTAACCTAGGCAACCTCAATATTGGGTCAATCCATGCTTACACCAAAAAAACTTCCTTTAATATGTCTGATATTCGGGTTAGCAATGCATTGATGGACATGTATGCTAAATGTGGATCAATAGAGAATGTTCTTAGAATATTTGAAAGAAAAATGTGGTGTCATGGACCACTATGATTTCAGCATTGGCCACGCATGGAATGACTACAATTTTAGTTAAATTTCGTCTTTGCTATTATAATTTGTCAACTCATCGCACCTATTCCCTCTTTGCTATTATGATTTGTTTGTATGATATTTAAAAAATAACAGATATTTGAACTGTATAGTTACACCTATTTAAAAAAATTGTATTTAGTGAGCTTGAAAATTAAGCCATTATCTAACACTTCCGAAAATAGCAAATTGTTGTAGATGTGTAAGATATTGTAGATATTTTATTTTCATAATATGTCTTTATTAAAAAACTACATATATATAGTCGTATTTTAACACATACTTTATCTTAATTAAAATAGTATATTTTATTATACTTTATTTTTATCATTTATTTTATAAATTTTGATGAAATTTTATGCCCCACCTCATTGAAATTTTTGGCTCCGCCCCTGTCCCTGTCAATCCTCTTTCACGGGCATGGACCATTTCCCTATTTTAATTCCTCTCCCATATCATATTCACACCAAGAGGCACCATAACCTGCAGGTAGAAGAGAGTGATTGATAACATATTGCGCAGAAAGCTACACGAGCTCTCAACTGAGAAAAGAGAAACGAGACATATATGGACAATAAGGACATATAAACAGTACATATGCATTACACGGCCCTGTCGGCGAATTAGGAGTTTTTTTCCATATTACCTAGTGCCAACTTTGATATTCCCATATTACCAGGTTTTCCCGTGAAATCTCATATGACCTGGAATCTGGACGTGAAGTACCCAAAATGCCATTTCTTCTATTTTTTCGTGCTAATACCGTGCGAAGAGGCGTGTTGTGTACAACACGAAAAAATACAAGGGTTCTCCGGCGATATACATCGGCGACTTCACCAGCGACCGGTGACCGACGAGTTCGAGCGGCAATTCAACCGGCGGAATACACGGATTTTGACGAGCCTATTCGCATCCCCCATCTCGATATCGAGCTGCCCCCCTGCTGGATTTCGACAACACGACTGAGGGAGAGTGCACAAAGGCGGCGATTTGAAGCGTATACGTCGGTATTTCGGATCTTCAACCTTCTGAGTCCCCCCGCGGCTCCCTCCGCCTGCATGCAATAGGCGGATTGACCGATTGAGCTTCGGTTGACGGCGAGGAAGAGTGTGAAAGGCACCTGCGAGGAAATACACACATACACACGACTAAACCGTGGTAAGTTACAACAATCTTTACTGATTTTAGTTTCATAAGGTCCAACATTTGGATTTTAAATTTTTACTATGAACTATAAAGTCATGTCTGTAAAAGACACGACTTTCTATTTAGTCGTGTACGCGACAACACGACTTTTATATTTTCGTGTTTCACCGACATGACTTTTCTGTTGACCACTCTACCTCACTCCTTGCAGATGGATAAAAAAAGAGATGAGTCTATGGAGGAAATACCATCGGAAGAGGAGGAGGATCATGATTTTGTCTTGGCACCTTGACAGCAAAATCAGAGGGGCAGGAAGAGGAAGGCTCCGATGGACCGACCGGCACTTCGGACATTTTGTCAACCGGGAGCGATGAAAAAGTGTGCGGCCCTCCTACAGCGTCACCAAAGATGCGCCCAAGTGATCAAAGATGCTGGTTTCGCTGTCATTTTTGAAGGTGAGGATGTAGTTGTATCTCGGAACCTCCTCGACCATTTGGTCAGGTACTGGGATGAGTCGGCAAAGGTCTTCAATATCAAGGGCAGGACGCTACATTTCACAGAGCAAGAAGTTGCTCTTATCATCGGATTGCCCGCAAAGGGCGAAAGAGTTGAGATCCTCCCCTCCTTGACACACCGACCAGAAGGTCAATTCTTCAAAAAGCACTTCGCCGCGAGGAGAGCGGAAATTCCACACATTGAGGAAATCATAGACAAGCTTAGCGCGGGCAAACTGAAGTTGGAAGAGGAGGACATGGCAAGGATGATCATCTGCCTCCTCTTCTCACGGTGCTGTTTCCACACAGCACTAGAGCGGTTCATCCCTCTTTGTACCGTTACATTGACGACCTCCCAAGATTGAGGTCATACAATTGGGCTGGGGCTGTGCATAAGATGTTGGTTTCTGGTATAACCCACACCAGCAGACTAGTGGGTGCGAGATCGCAAGGAGGGTGCCTGGGCGGTGGATACCTAAATGGCGCCGCATATGTCCTTTAGGTATGTAGCATTCATAGTCTTCGAAAGGCAAACAAGTCTTATACAATACCACTATATTTATAGTCGTGTATTATGCAACACGACTATATTTATAGTCGTGTATGATGAAACACGACTAAGTATATAGTCGTGTTGTTTACGACACGACCATAGTTCAATTCGTGTACTAGTTATATCGACTAAAGCAACCGCGCCTTGTAATAATGTTTTCATCTGTTTACTATGCAGATTTGGTTTTTCGAGCACACGACAATCTTCCATCCTATCGTGGGCCCTACCAGTCCACGGGCCAAAAGGTGGCCAGGAAGTGGGGCCCTCATTACAGAGGTGAAGAAAGGTACACAGAAGAAGTACCGTATGGCCGACTATTGGACGGGAGTGTTCCACAATCTTGAAGTATGGGACGAACTCGTCGACGTAATCAGCCCCATGGCCGGAGAGGCATCTCTCCTTGCTTCATCAACCTCAGTGGCCCCTCCTCCGCGACGGCAGAGGCCGGAGAGCCGGAAATCAAGAGGACTCCCAACCAACCTGCACCCCCTTCCTCGAGGACGGCTGCCCAGTCCACTGCAACTGCAATGGGGCGATTGGAGGGTGCGCTTTAGGGCATACAATCACTAGTTGAGATAGCTCTATCTTCGTATGAGGAGATGGGAAGGAGTGTCGGACCTATGCGAGAGGTTCTCCACTCTATGAAGGCCTCTGCCGCCTCAGCATCAATGCTGTTAGAAGGTCAGATCTTTGAGCATCCCAAGCAGGAGAGGAGTGAAGAGCCGACGAAGGAGCCAAAGAAGCGACCCCAAATGGAGCCAAAGAAGTCATCGGTGTATCAGATGGAGCCAAAGAAGCGGCCCCGTGACAAGGAGCATATGAAGAAAACTCCGATTGGTATGCGGACAAAGGAGCTAGCAAGGAAGTCACATCTCGATTCGACGGAATGGGGTAAAGGTAAGTTGTAGATGATTATTTATTTTATCGTGCCACATGGTACACGACTATTATATTTGTCGTCTTGCATGCTACACGACTATGTAGTTTATCGTGTTTCATACAACACGACTGTGTTCTTTATCGTGCTGCTACTGACACGAATAAGTAAAATGTCATTTTAGCTCCCATCAAACGCGCTGATGAGGAAGACAAGATTCAACAGGCTACAAAGAGATCCTCCGCCAAGTTGTTTTTGAAGAAGCTCCAGCCAGAATTCAACGAAGATATGGAGCGTGCAGAAGTCGAGTCCCGTCCGACGTACGGACGGGACCTATTCCCCCCTGGTCTAGTGGCAAGGAAGAGAATGAGGACTGCCTCTGCGAGGGAATTGCAGAGGATTAGGGAAGATGACCATATACGGAGAATGGCGGAGGAGCAGGAAAGAAGGAATAGGTCCCCTTAGCCGAAAGCCGACTTCGAAGAAACCATATCCGATCGACAAGTCACCTCTATCATCGATGAGGTCATCTCTTCCTTACAGCAGTCGGATATCCAAACCGTCAAGGAGGAGGTGAAGGAGGAGGCGAAGGAGGAGGAGGTGAAGGACGACGAAGAGGCAAAGGAGGAGGTGAAGGAAGAGGTGGCGGAGGAGGAGGAGGCGAAGGAGGAGGTGAAGGATGACGAATAGGCAAAGGAGGAGGAGGTGGCGGAGGCCATCGGCTTAACCGCATCCCAGCCTGTTGACGTCGATGTCCTCCTAACCCCTCAAAAGCGTAAGTCTATAATTGAACTCCCCGAAAACTATGCCGATTTAGAGTTATGCTTCGACATGGGGGTACTGTTAGAGCGGGATAGAGTGGCAATAGATGGATGGATCGCCAATCCGAGGAAGGCTTATCCAATCCCAACTCTATGTGATGACGACTATGTATCCCTCCTACAGACAACAGAAATAAACACCAATGTAAGTAAACCTATGCTCCTCATATGTTTTCCTCTTTTGCTTTTTCAAATATGCGAGTTGACATTATGTCGTGTATTCGAAGACACGACTTTACGCATAGTCGTGTCTTTGCAGAACACGACTTTACGCATAGTCGTGTCTATCGATGACATGACTATCATGAAAGTCGTATACACAATAATCGACTTTTAATTAGAGGTTGTATATTGCCTTACTTCGACTGTTGTGACTCATGTGGATGTTTTTCTATAGGTTATAGATGCATTTTTAAGTCTATTGAGGCAGCGCAATGACAGAGACCGGATGAAGTATCCGTGGGCATTTTTTGGAAGCCACGCATTCAAAGAGATATTCGACAACGTAAGTGTTCCCTGCATAAGGAGTGATAAATAATTAAGTATGATGCTCCCAGCATCGTTGTCTAACTCTCTTGCGGTTTCGCAGGAGCACAAAGAAGGAGGAAATAATGCGAATTTGGTAAAAAAGCTCGGGAGGATGCTCGACGGGTTGAACAGGAACATGTTCTACGCATTTTTCCCAATCCGCACCGGCTCCCACTTCTGCCTCGTGTATGTACATTTCCCGCACTGTGTATGGTGCTTCTACAACCCGTTGTCTGGCAAATCCCAGTTATATCCACATCACAGAAAAGCTGCTGACAAATTCACGCAGTTCATGAACGTTGTGATGGTAGGCAAGCTGGGGTGGTTTGGTTTGCTCGACTGGAAGATGACTCAGATTGCCAAAGCGCCGTGGCAACAGAATTCGAAAGACTGTGGCATCTTCATCATGATGTACGTCGCGCACTTGGCGTCCAATGTCAGCCCACCGGAGTTTGATCAGTCGACAATTACACGACTTTGGCGACCAGTCATCGCTTCAACCTTGATTCGCGGGGTTATTAACAGCGAGTTTGACGACGATTCCAGAAGAGTCGAAAAAGATGCCGTCACAGTTGCGGGTTTTATGTGACTTCCGGATAAAGAATAAATTCATATTCATTTTATTCACATTATTTTATTGTACAAAGCTTCTTTGGTGTACATACCGGACTCTTTCAATTAATTCGAATTCATTTTTGACACCTTGTTCTACAGTGTTCTTTCAATTAATTTGAATTTATTTTTGACGCATGGTTGCTTTAGACAAAATATCGCAAGCATCACTTTGAATACGGCCTTCAGGAAACACGACTATGTATATAATCGTCTTTGATGCAACACGACTGTATATATAGTCGCGTACTCGCCGACATGACTTTGTAAATAGTCGTGTTTCACAATACACGACGGTATAGATAGTCGTGTACTGTAATATTCGGGTATAATGGAATAAACGGATGATGCATTGAAAGATTTTTTTTATCATTTCTGATTTTCTTTTTCTTTACAGGCGTACATTTCGGTATAAGTTAATATGCGTTATACAAGAATTTGAGTACATCCTAAGTGAAGAATGGTGGGGGCTTAGGTAAGCCGGAGCGGCGTATATGCGATGTCTCGTTCGTAGTCAGTTTGCATTGTTGCGGAAGTGTTCGTTTCTTGCGCTTCCAATTTTCTTTCAGAATCGGGCAGTTGGTGCACCTTGTACGGTTGTGACCAGCTTGACGACAATTCCCACATTTCGAACTTGTCCTTACAGGTGGCCCTTCTTTGGAGCTTCAACCATGGGCGGTTCGCATTTAAATAAAACCCCGTAATTCCCCCACTGACTTCTGTCTAAAGTAGGAAACACTACTTCTTCATACGTGGTGCTGTATGTACTTGCGCAGTACCACTTCTCACAATATTCTACCGGTTCCAAACTCCTCTCATCAATATATGCCATGGCGTGCTTGCATGGAAGTCCCATGCTCTGGAAGAAGCCACATGTGCAGGTTCTATTCGTAAGGTCAACATCATCCTGATGCGTAAGGTCAAGAACATCAGTGTCTTCCAAGGATAGTCGTGTCGTCGAACACACGACTGTATGACTAGTCGTCTTCGTACGACACGACTGTATGACTAGTCGTGTATTCGCCGACACGACTTTGTTATAGTCGTCTCTTATAGAAAACGAATTTATGCTTACCACATGGTATAAAGATGTCACTTCAAACTGCCGTAATGATAGCGGTTGAACTCGAACTGTTCCAGCACTCTGATTCCTCATCTGATTGATATGATTCTGTGCATATTTTGTTAACGGAGTCGGTAGCCCGTCTACTTCCATTCAGTGTCTCTGAAAATGGACGCTTGTGGTCGCCCGCGTTTGCTCGATCAACAGAGTTATTGGCCAAAAACTAGCCTTCAGAAGCATATTATTTGCACTTTCGGACGCGTTAGACGTGAGAGTGCCGTACCTTTTACCCGAATATTCTACGTTAGCCCAATGTGTTTTAGGAATATTGTCAACATATTTCCAGGCCGCCTCATTGTGTTCCTTCATCTTCTCCATGGTTACATCGAATTCTGGTCTCCTGAAGCATTTTGCAGCTCGGAATAGAAGTTCCTTCAGGTACTTATCCTTCCAAGTATTAAGCATATTTGCGGCCATATGCCTTAGGCAAAACCCATGGTGAGCCTCGGGAAAGACCTCGGTGACCGCTCTCAAAAGGCCCTTCTGTCTATCAGAGATAATAGTGTCCAGAGAGGCCGGGGGGTCCGTAAAGAGAAAACATTTTAGTAAGGTGAGGAACCACGTCCTGTACAAGTGAGAGACAAAGCATATTAAACACAGAATGCTTCAGGTTGTTAGAAGGTCGTCTATAAAAAAAACATGACTGTATGAGTAGTCGTGTTTTCGAAGACACGAATGGGTGCCAGTCGTGTCGTCCAAAACACGACTGTTAGAATAGTCGTGTTTCCTGCTTCTATACTTACCACGTTTTGATATTCTCTTTATCGACAATTGCATATGCAAGACACATTAATTGTTGATTGCCGTCGATTGCTGTAGCAACCAATAATACTCCAGGGTACTTTCCTTTTAGGAATGTTCCATCAAGCGGGAGCAACGGTCTCAGTGTTCTTCGGAATGCTCTTGCGACCTGGCTGAACATCCAAAACACATGTCTGAAGTCGTAGCCGGCTAACTCAATTGGGATATCATGTATATCAGCTGATCTTTCTATCACCACATGTGTACCTGCATTAGACCGCTCTAATTCCCTTCCGTAATGTGGCAAAATGCGATATGCGTCTTCAGGGTTGCCATCGATCAATCGGATCAATTCCTCTTTCACCCTCCATGCCCTTTTATAGTTGACTGTCACGCCCCAATGCTTCTCAATGTATTGTTGGATATTTGAGATTTTTATGGAGTTTGAATCCTTATGGAGGCCATGACACTTCCTCGCAATCCAGAGGTGAGAAGCCAATGGATGATCTTTCGAACTTATAGAAGTGTCACATGTATGCCGTTCTTCCCTCCTTGTCACGCTGACTCCATCAAGTCTGTTCGACGCCCGTATGTACCACTTGCACCCTAAAACCTTGCATGTTGCAGCGAATGTGTCCTTGCTCTCATCCGCTACTTTGAACATGAACTTCCTCTTGATTGCCAGATCAGTTAGAACCATCTTGAACTGCTTGACGCTTTTGAATCTAGCCCCTAAGGTAAGTTGTGCCTCGTAGTCTTCTGCTTACAAACTTCCGGTCAACATCGTCTCCTCTTCACAATGTTTTGAAGGACCGGCCTGTGCAGAATAGGTACCCCAATCCCAACCACCATCACCCTCAATATTGAGGTACTCATCGTCCTCCGACGCAACAGATTTCCCTTTACATGTGTCTCCTGGCGTGGAAACTCTAGAAGTCGATGTTCCCGTGTGATCTGGGTGGCTAAAATGTGGTGTTATAAGAGGCTCATCCCACTCATCTGCAGACCACGGTAATTCATCTTCATCCAATAATTCTTCTTCATCTGGACTGGAATCTTCATCTTCATCTTCTTATTCATCTCCAGCTTCTTCTCCATCTCCCAATCTGCGTGAAAAAAGAAGTATGAATGGACTTGAGAACACGATAGCACGTAGTGAAGTCGTGTCTTATGCAACACGAATTCATTTGTAGTCGTGTATTATGAAACACGACTATGTATATAGTCGTGTTGCATACGGCACGACAAAATTTTTACTCGTGTACTATTATAGTCGACTATAATAGCACACGACTTGCCTGTATCCGCGCCTTAGAAGTCTCACCTCGCATAATCTCCATCTCTTCCTCCTTCGACTGCTGATGCGGGTGTCTTATTGCCCGGGCTGGACGGCCTCTCCGGCGGTGTCTTACTGGCCGGCCTCACTTCTGCCTCTGGTAGCCTCTCCTCCTCCTTATTTGCATTGGCATTTATTTCCTTATTGAGAGTCGAAGTCTCCATATTATTGCCCGTAGAAGTCCACTCCACGTACAGGCGGAGTAGTCCATTTGTGCCTTGCTTGCTCTTGTGAAGTATAAATATTGACTGCACATCTTTATCGTCTTCAAGGAGGTATGTGGACTCAGAGTCAACACGATATGACAAAGTTAATGTACCAGATGTAGACTTAAGCGGTAATCTTTCTTCCACTTGCTGCAACAGTTCAAGGTACTTTACTCGTGTATCTATAGGCAGGAGCTTCCGTTTCCCGCCCACGTACTTATCAGAATTTGTAAAAACTCCATCGTAGTGTAAGCAAACAACTATCTTCTCCATCCGTACCTGCCATTAAAATACCGATATAAGTTAAAAAACCGTCAGACACGATATATTGAAAACCGTATATGAGTGAAAAGCAACGTCTATGAGTCATGTTTCATCAAACACGACTATTATTACAGTCGTGTTGTCGAATACACGACTGTAACAATAGTTGAAAACTTGCTAAGTTTTCAATTTTCTTCTCTGGAACCAACTTTCATGATAAAAATCTTCGTATTTGAACTTTACCTATGGGTTTTTTTATGTGCGCTGCCTCCGTTGAAGTTGTTTTCGAATACCCGGTCTTTTCCGCTCGCTTTCCCGCTTTTTGCCGCGAAGATTACCTTTCCGTAGATCGACGGCGATGATATAGGCGGAGAGGCCGGATGGAACGCCTTCTTCTCCGACTAACGCGAGCTTCTCCGGGTAGCCGCTCCCATTCCGGGTAATATGGAAAAACGGAGAGTGGGTGCTTATACCTAAACCTAAGGGTATTTTTGGTACTTTTTGGGTCATATGGAAGAAATGAGGTGATTCCGGGTAATATGAGAAACCCAAAGTTGGCGCCAAGTTATATGTAAAAAGCTCCCGGATTAGGGTTTGCTACATAAAGATTGGGTTGTGAGATTTATATGGACAATAAGGACATGCTAGTCATTTGGTGTCTAGAAATGTGCAATGTATGCACATACTAGTTATTACCCATGAGCTGATTGCCCTGCCCCTTCTACTAGTCGGGTCCCAAAGGACTCTGGCACTCATCGTTACTAAAAAAAATGCCTATCATTGATGGGAACATAATATACACTGGTGGAGCCAGGGGGTCACCCCAGCTGACCTTCCCATTAATCCCATTAATATAGTATAATACTACTTTTAAAAGGTATTTATCTAATTAACCTGCCCTCTTCAATTCCTATCTTTTCCTATTCTCTTGTTGACCCACAAAAGTTGTCTTTTTATGACTACTCTTCTATATTTTGGTAAGGTAAATTTGGACTTTAAATAAGCAATAAGACAAAAAAGGAAGTAGAGATATGCTTAGCTTGCCGTAATATCTTAAGGGAAATGTTAAAAAATGAAGAGAATTTACTCTAACCAGTAGTAAAATTTAGGGCATTTAGGCTATAAATACAACTTCTTAGTTCTTACCTTCGTTCTTGCTATTGCCACACACCTCTTTCATCTTTGCTACTAAATTTTTTGTTAAATTTCGTCTTTGCTACTATAATTTGCTGATCGATCGCACCTGTTCCCTCCTTGCTACCAAGATTTATTTGTATGATATTTAAAAAATAACATATATTTAAACTGTTTAGTTACACCTATTGAAAAAGTTGGGTTTAATGAGTTTGAAATGACTGTCTAGTTACACCTATTTGAAAAAGTTGTGTTTACTGAGCTTGAAAATGAAGTTGTTATCTAACACTTCCAAAAAATGGCAAATCGTTATAGATGTGTAAGATATTGTAGATATTTTATTTTTATAGTATATCTTGATTAAAAAATTACATGTATATAGTCGTATTTTAATACATATTTTGTCTTAGTTAAAATGGTATATTTTGTTATACTTTATTTTCATCATTTACTTTATAAATTTTGAGGAAATTGTAGGCCCCACCTCATTGAAATTCCTAGCTCCGCCCTGATCATATATATGAATAAAAATCTGAGAATTTAGTACCTCTTCAAATGAAGATGAAGAGATCTGTACTTGCCACTAGCTCCAGAAAGTTCATTTGTCATTTTACTTGCCAATTGACTGGCAAGTGCTGTGATAGAATGTGAAGATCTTAATGCTTTAAAATTGGTTAAGATGAATCAAATGAACATTAAAATTGGCAGGCACAACCCAATCACCCTTGTAAACATGAAGTATGAGAAACCACCGTACTGATAAATAAACCTTGCACGACTTTGGAACTGTTGTGTCCCAATAGGAACACAAAGGTACCTAGCTTCGATCAAGGGAAAGAAGGAGATAAAAGAGGAAGAAAAAAGTCTTTTTTATTGCATAATTCCAAACAAGAGAGAAAGACCCCCTTATAAAGAAGGGGGGCGTCTTCCAAGGAGACGTGCCAACTAATGGGCCACGTGCCTGGTGATCTATACATGAAATATATATTTTATTATCTCTTAAACTTATGATTATGCTAGTGTTTGATTAGAATAACTACTATTTTAATATAGTTTTTCGTTTTTGTAGGAAATAAGAGTAATACACAGAAATGAGGTGAAAATAAACTTTAATGGTTAAATCATCATAACTTCGTGTACAAATATCGGATTGGACTGATTCAAGTTTCATGTTAAAGTTCAAGAAGTCATCTTTCCAACACAACCAACTATGCACAATTTGGAGTTTGGAGCAGAAAGTTATAGCTATTTGAAAATTATGAATAGTAACTACGATCGATCGGATATAAATGCGATCGATCGCCAGAGCCGGAAAAGCAGTGTTTTAAAGGAAACGATCGATCGGACCTCAAAACGATTGATCGTATCTACTGAATTTTTTGATCTGCGCAAGACAGTAACTACGATCGATCGGCATCGATCGGCAAAGCGATCGATCGAGGGAAAATAACGAAGGAATTGCAATCGATTGGTCGCTGTATGCGGAAAACCGGAAATAAGACCTATGTCAACTCGGATTTGGAAGGGGACTTCGTGGTTTCTCTTCAAACTTATAAATAGGCCTTATGGGAGAACGTTTTGGGCTATCTTGGAGGAACCCTTGGAAAACTAGAGCTAAATTGGAGGCTAGAGCAAAGGAGAGAAGAAGATGAAGAACATAAAGAACACGATGGTGATTTCTCTTCCGATGCGAGGCTAAACACTTTTCCAAGGCGTAGATAAAGCCCAATAATCTTGTTGTGTAGTTTCTTTTCTCTCATTTTATGTTTTTACTCTAGTTGGTGTATGAATTTTATTGTGTAGTCATTGTTAATTCAATAAAGGTTTGTTCTTTGTACTCGAGAGAGACAAGAGTGAATTCTTGTGAGTTTCAATCCAAAGAATACTTGCGTATCCGAGAGGAACGTAAGTAGACTGAGGTGTTATATATCAATAAAATTTCATTGGTTTATACTCGAGTGAGATAGATCACAATTCCATGTTTTAACCGTTTATGTGTTACATCCGAGAGGAGAGCACTATATTTTGAGTTGACACGTGTATGTCTGAGAGGAATATGCTAGCCAATTGGAAATCTTTATTTAAAAAGAGAGAGAAACGATACACTAGTTTATTGTGGTGGATTCAAAGCCTTGGTCTTCTCCATATTGATTAAATCTCACTTAGTTTAGTTAAAAGTTCATTGCTTTCTTAGTCTAGAATCAACACTATTGCTTTCTTTTGAATTTGGTAAAATACTAATCCGTCCCTGAGGTTCGACAACCCTTTAATACTCGCTGTAGTACAATTGCCTTGTGCACTTGCAAGGGTTTTAATTTTAAACGATCACCTGGCTGGCCATCAGCTGGTCCGTTACAATGTTATCAATTCAAATCCCAATCATGCACGTATTACAACTTATTGATTTGTACTGAAAAGTAAAGAAGTTCTAAAATTAATCCTGTTCCTGAGTTGTGCTGACGTACACAATACTCCACCACGCTCCGCTTTCGCTTTGTCCTCAAGGCGACCATGTAGGGAAGCACTCCATAAACTCATCCTCCAACATCCAAGTAGCATCCTCGAGAGACCGACCTTGCCAATTCACGAGGATCTCTGTAGCAATACGGGTAGAGCGGCGTACTTGTCACTTATCAATCACAGACGCCGGTGTGAGCTCCTCAGACTCCGAAGGGCCCATCAGTGGTGGAGGCGCGGCACTAGAAACCAGGTCCAGATCCCCGATGAAGCGACGGAGACGAGATACATGGAAGACGGGGTGCACCAACTAACCCGAGGGCAAAGCCAAGCGATAAGCCACTGACCCAATACGGTCGACAACAACATATGGACCATGATAGCGGGGAGCTAACTTAGTCTATTCTGCCCTAAACAAAGTGGTCTGACGCCGAGGAATCATCGAAACATAAACAAGGTCGCCCACCTAAAATTCCCGATCAGAATGCTTTTTGTCGTACACTTGTATCATGCGGTTTTGCGCAAAGGCCAAGTTGAGTTTGAGCTGCCTGAGAACCCCATCCCGGGTTTGTAACATGATCGTTTAAAATTAAACCCTTGCAAGTGCACAAGGCAATTGTACTACAGTGAGTATTAAAGGGTTGTCGAACCTCAGGGACGGATTAATATTTTACCAAATTCAAAAGAAAGTAGCAATGTTGATTCTAGTCTAAGAAAGCAATGAACTTTAACTAAACTAAGTGAGAAGACCAAGGCTTCGAATCCACCACAATAAACTAGTGTATCGTCTCTCTCACTCTTTTGAATAAAGATTTCCAATTGGCTAGCATATTCCTCTCGGACATACACTTGTCAACTCAAAATATAATGCTCTCCTCTCGGATGTAACACATAAAACAATTAAAACATGGAATTGTGATCTATCTCTCTCGAGTATAAACCAATGAAATTTTATTGATATATAACACCTCAGTCTACTCACGTTCCTCTCGGATACGCAAGTATTCTTCGGATTGAAACTCACAAGAATTTACTACTCACAAGAATTTACTCTTGTCTCTCTCGAGTACAAAGAACAAATCTTTATTGAATTAACGGTGATTACACAATAAAATCCATACACCAACTAGAGTAAAAACATAAGATGAGAGAAAAGAAACTACACAACCAGATTATTGGGCTTCATCTACGCCTTGGAAAGGTATTTAGCCTCGCATCGGAAGAGAAATCATCATCGTGTTCTTCAAGTTCTTCATCTTCTTCTCTCCTTTGCTCTAGCCTCCAAGGGTTTCTCCAAGAGTTGAATATGTGGTGCCCAATACGTTCTCCCATAAGGCCTATTTATAATAGTGAAGAGAAAACACGAAGTTCCCTTCCAAATCCCAGTCGAAATAGGTCTTATTTCGGTTTTCCGCAGACGGCGATTGATCACTCCGTATTGACGATCGTTCGCTTTCCGATCGATCGCAATTCCTTCGTTATTTTCCCCCGATCGATCGCTTTGCTGATCGATGCCGTATGATACCGATCGATCGTAGTTACTGTCTTGCGCAGATCAAAAATTCCAGTAGATATGATCGATCGTTTTGAGGTCCGATCGTTCGTTTCCTTCAATACACTGCTTTTATGTCTCTGGCGATCGATCGCATTGATAGCCGATCGATCGTAGTTACTGTTCATAAACTTCAAATGGCTATTACTTTCTGTCCTAAACTCCGAATTATGCGTGGTTGGTGTCGTTGGAAAGCTGACTTCTTGAACTTTAACATGAGACTTGAATCAATCCAATCCGACATTTGTACACGAAGTTATGATGATTTAACCATTCAAGTTACTTTTCTCTTCATTTCTGTGTATTACTCTTGTTTCCTACAAAAACCAAAAACTATATTAAAGTAGTAGTTATTCTAATCAAACACTAGCATAATCATAAGTTTAGGAGATAATAAAATGCATATTTCATGTATAGATCACACCCCCAAACCTAGATTTTGCTAGTCCCTAGCAAATAAAACAAAATAAAATTAAACAATCAACTAATGGAACTAATGCATAAAAGTAAACACCACTTTCGTAGGGAACACGATTGCATTGAGCGTATGCAACAAGCCGTTAAACCTCTAGGTGGCCCTAGTAGGACGAGTGTTGTCTCGTGAAGGTTTGCAGCCATGCTACCCACAAACATGTATTTATTAATCTAATTAAGTTAAGTGCAAAAACAAAGCAAAAATTAAAAACAGTGCAAAACACACAAACCTATTATCCCGATAAATACATACTACAATGCTTAAGAAAATCAACCACATGTACTTGGTTCATAATCAACAGGAATATAGAAGCCCTCAAGTAAGTGGTTTTATTCCACACTTTCATCTTGGAAATTTCTGCTCAATATTATATAGCATGATAACATAAATAATAAAAAGTGTAGAACATTGTAGCAATACATTCTAAATTTCTGTTTATACAGATCCAGTGTTACCCATTAACCAAAGAACATCAGAATCTACATAGTCATCGTAATCTTTAGGTTCATGATAGCACAGATCTGCGCGCCTCCTTCGGGTCCAACATTCTAGATTTGAGAGGATAATACACCACAAATTTTTTTTTTCCGCTAGGACTGTGTAAGGCCTGACTTCAAGATGCTTAGGTTTAGCAATGACTCAGGCCAATGACTCCCAGCCAATTGGCTTAGGGCATTAGGTTTTAAGAGACCACTTCGGGCCCGAGCATCAGCCTAAGTTAATCCTATAAAGTCAAGCAGCCCCTTTCTTTCATTTTATTTTTATTTTTTCACATTTTCATTTTCAGTATTCATATTTTCAGCACATCTTTATTTTGTCCAGGTTGTATTATACTCTCAACCTATTTCCGGTTCCAATCCCTTGCCATAGCCAAGTAAATGGTCTATCATGATCTTTTAAGCTCAACAGATAACTACGCATCATCCAATGACTATGGCTAACGACATCCCACTGTAGATTAGCATTCAACAAATCTCTAGATGGTATTACTTTATGTAACTAGTGTGTGTAAGTGAGTTTTCTTAGTTCAAGCACTTGTTCCAAGAGGAATGTAATAGAAAGGTATGCTCAGTTAAGTGTATCTATCCTCCAGTATACTTACTCACACTTCCAATGCAAATTAATCTCCTAAAAATTGTAACATGCATTATTACGGGATAAACTATCAAAACCTAAGAAAAATACTAACAAACAACCTAAAAACTAATCAATTTTTTATTTTATTTTTATTTTTATGAAAGTAATATTCCCTCCCCCAAACCTATTATGAACATTGTCCTCAATGTGAACACAATATAAAAAAATGACAATGATCATATAACAAAGAAAATAAGAAAGGGAAAGAATACACCTGAATACGTGGGTTGCCTCCCACCAAGCGCTAAGTTTAACGTCTTCAGCCAGACAGAGCCACGATCATTCTGTAATTATCGGATCAACTAAATACACCAGCCCGTCATCTAGGTCACCAGCAGCCTCGAGATAGGGTTTTAGACGGTGGCCATTAACTTTGAATGTACTCCCATCTTTTGGATTTTGGACCTCAACAGCACCATGTGGAAATACTTCTTTCACAATAAAAGGCCCAGACCACCGAGATCGGAGCTTCCCAGGAAATAAGTGCAGCCTAGAGTTGTAAAGTAGTACCTTCTGATCAGGCTGAAAGGACTTTCTGAATATCATCCTGTCATGTATGGCTTTGGTCCTCATCTTGTAGAGTTTGACATTCTCATATGCATCAAAGCGCATCTCCTCTAATTCACTCAGTTGGAGTTTTCGCTGATCACCGGCTTCATCCATATCAAAGTTGTAGGTCTTAATAGCCCAATAAGCCCGGTGTTCCAACTCAACAGGTAAGTGGTAGGCTTTGCCATATACCAATCTATAAGGAGACATGCCAATAGGGGTCTTGAAAGCTCTCCGGTAGGCCCATAATGCATCATTCAGTCTCAAGGACCAATCCTTCCTATCGGGGCGAACCGTCTTCTCCAGAATCTGCTTGATTTGGCGGTTGGAGACTCCACTTGGCCACTCGTCTGAGGATGATATAGTGTGGCAACCTTGTGGGTGATAGAGTATTTCTTGAGAAGAGCCTCAAAAGACCTGTTACAAAAATGAGAACCTCCGTCACTAATGATAGCACGAGGAGTTCCAAACCTGCTAAAAATGTTAGCTTTCAGAAATTCCAGCACAACTTTTTTGGTCATTGGTCCTAGTGGCAACAGCTTCAATCCACTTAGACACATAATCCATAGCAACAAGAATATAAGTATGACCAAAAGATGGTGGAAAAGGTCCCATGAAATCGACACCCCATACATCAAACATTTCAATAATCAATATGGGTTGTAGGGGCATCATATTCCTTTTAGACAAGGCTCCCAATTTTTGACACCTATCGCAAGGTTGACAATAAGCATGGGCATCTTTAAATAGAGTTGGCCAATAAAAACTGCTTTGAAGTACTTTGGACGCAGTTTTCTTACCACCGAAGTGTCCACCACAGGCCTGAGAGTGACAAAAAGATAAGATGCTATGAAACTCACTCTCGGGGACACATCGTCTTATGACTTAGTCAGCACATATCTTAAACAGGTCAGGGTCATCCCAATAGTAATGTTTGACGCGAGAGAAAAACAAATCTTTATCATGTTTAGACCAAAAGGTTGGGATTTGACCCACAACAAGTTAATTCACAATATGTGCAAACCAAGGTGGAGATGTAGTGGAGACAGCAAAGAGCTGCTCATCAGGGAATGCATCTCTTAGAGGGTCATGGCTATGCAGATCAGGAATAGGAATTCTGGATAGATGATCAGCCACGACATTATCAGAACCCTTTTTATCTTTAATTTCAAAGTCAAATTCCTGGAGGAGTAAAATCCAACGAATCAGCCTCGGCTTGGCATCCTTCTTGGAAAGAAGGTACCTCAAGGCTGCATGATCAGAGAAGATGATGATCTTACTACCTAGGAGATATGACCTGAACTTATCTAATGCAAACACAACAGCAAGCAACTCTTTTTCGGTGGTAGTGTAATTCAATTGAGCATCAGTGAGTGTCTTGCTAGCATAGTATATAACATGAGGAATTTTGTTGATGCGTTGGCTTAACACTGCCCCTACAACAAAATTCGATGCATCACACATTATCTCAAAGGGCAGTGTGTAGTCAAGGGGCTTAATTGTAAGGATCCTAACCTTTGAACCGGTTTATTTTAATATTAGTCATTGGTTAATCGAGTGGTTTAAGTGATTTCCGATTTAACTCGGTTGTTTTCGAAAATAAATAAATTTACAATGGTTTTAATCAAAACTGATTTCACAATAATGAGTTTCAAGTGATTTTAGATCAAACCTTCATTTTTGGAATTTTTCAGATTTTTCACTAATTTTCCGAAAATTAGGGTTTGACGCGACCCCGGGGGGCCCCGCCGTCGAAATTAGGTTTTTGTGACCAAAACACCCTAAACATTATAGAAAGTCATTATAAAAATTTTCAGAATTTTCTGGACTTAATTTCGGATTAAAATCGCCAAATTATCCAATTTTAGCCAAAAACCTTATTTTTACCCCAAATTTTAATTAGGGCTACTCCAAATTTTTCTATAAAAGGAAAGTGCTGTGCCCTTTCCCAATTTGGGAAAAAGGCTTGGCTGGGAGAATTAGGAGCCTATTTCCCCTTGCTTAAAGAGGAAGGGATTAAAGGTGTTCAAGGTGATTCAAGGTTTCTCTCATCAAATCAAGGTAATGAGTTCTTTAATTTCAGTTTTGGGTAGTGAATGGTTTGTTTTAATAGCTTTTACTTGAATGGGTGTTCTTGTTTAGTGCTCTAATGGTGGGTTTAACAAATGCTAATCTTTTGCTATGATTTCTTAGGGTTTCATCTTAGAATGATATGTGGATATGTTCTGGAATGTTTGATGGGTTTTTATTAATGTTTGAGGCATGTATTTAGCTTTCAAGATGTGTTAATGGAGTCTCGGTTTTTGAAAATTTGAAAATGGGAGAGATGACCCGCGATCATCTTCTTGGTTTTAATTTACAGCCCGATTTTCAAATGAGTATAACTTTTTACTCCAAACTCCAAATTGAGCGTGGTTGGTGGCGTTGGAAAGCTGACTTCGTGAACTTTAAAATAAATTTTGAATCAATCTAATCTGATATCTGTGCACGAAGTTATAAATATTTAAATATTAGAGTTACTTTTTACCCCATTATTGCATCTTACTCTTGTTTTCCTATAAAAACCAAAAACTACATTAAAGTACCCCTAATTCTAATCAAACACCAATATAAACATAGGTTAAATGGCTTATGAAATGTATCATTCATGTGTAGATCATATTGCTTATGAGTAATTGAGGTGATCATGTTATGGTTTATTATATGGTAAAAGAGCATGCTTGTAGGAGTAAGCCTTCAACTCTACATGGATGGATTAAGCTAAGTAGGGTATGTGATATTGTTGCACATGTTGATAATGACACATGATATTGAAATTATATCATGGTGAAATCCTTGTGAATAAGCATGTTTCCGGCAAAGTATGATATTGTGAACTATGAGATGTGCTCTTTTATGTCAAGTATGGTTTTATCGATAATTGTGATTTGAAATGGGATTTAAGAATGCATTTAATGTCTTATGAGGTTATGTCAAAGCATATTGCCATGTGATTAGAATGTGCATGAACACACACATATTTGGGAGTTTATCATGATATTGTAGTTGATATATGCTTTGATTATGATGCATGAGGGGATGGATTGGGAGCACGTTCCATGTGTTGGAACTCACGTAGGATTGCTCACGGATGTACCATGATAGCATTCATCATGTATCGGACTTCATGGATGAAGTTTTATCGTTGTTTAAACGGAGTTGATCGATTGTATGCAATGTGTGAGATTGTATGCCAGATTAATCGATCGATGGATTAATCGAAACTTGGTTGGTCCGAAAGGACATGTTTTCAATTTCGTTCCCTCCTGGAACAGGTTCACTCCCCGGGTTGAGTTTGATTGAGATATGAGGGGGCGAGGGATGGACTCGTCTTGCGGAGTTGAGAGGTCAAAAATCGGACACTGAGCACCCGGGTGGTAGGCTCTTGTGCACCAACTACTACGTGTTCTAGTTTCTCAGGATGAGATTCGGGCTCTCCCCCACCGCAGGAGACTACCCAGGGCGAACACACCTGCTCTAGTTTCTCTATTTGAGATTCGGGCATCCTTGGCCAGGATTGTCCAGGGCGAGCAGCACGTTGGAATTGACCACCACCTTGTTCCTATGTAGGAACCGGACCATGATACGCCTTCTGGCCTTGATTGTGTCCCGCCTTTATGGCAGATTGTGTTACTCCTTGATGGAGGCATTCACCATTGTGATGATATATGCTTATTGCGATGTTATGCATGCTTATACCATGCGTTGGATAATTTGGACATGCAGGGTGAATTTATGAGATATGAATGTATGATTTTACCATGTGTTGGTTATTTTGGATATGCAGGGTGAATTTATGAGATATGAATGCCTGATTGGATAGAAGTATGTGGATGAGATATCATGTTGCAGGATTATGTGTTATGAATGCATGATATGGGAGTATGTGAATGAGATATGGATATGCAGGTTTATGTGTTATATATGCATGACTGGATAATGAGATAATCATGTCGATTATGGATTTTTAGCTATGTTATGATGCCTTGTGATTTCTGATTATTGTCGATTATATAAAAACATTACTAAGTTTTATACTCACCCCTCTTTCTTTGTTTTGTTTTGGGGCTGCGTGGTGCGACACGCAGACAGACAGGATCCTCTATTTGAGGAGTGATCGTAGAGAGAGCGGGATTGGGTGTGGATGCCTTAGACTTGATTAGTTTATCTTTTGGAGTTGTTATATTTGGTATGTTGAGACTTGTAGACCCTTTTGATTCGAGCTGGTGTGTTGGCTCAAATTTGTATTTTGTAGGTTTAATGACTTGTCGATCTACTTTGAGTTAGACTCTACTTTTATTCCTCTTATTTACTCTTGCTCAAAACTGTTTATGCGTAACTCTGTTAGTGAGACCGCCCGTAAGAGGGGCATAAGTCTTTCGCTATATCTCTTAACGTCGCCCCCGTGTGCCGGTTCGACTCTTGGACCATTTTTGGTTCGGATCGGGCGGTGCCCGGGGCGTGACATTAATGATGGGGGAGCTAGAGAGGAGGGTTTTTAATGTGGTAAAAGCTTCTTTGCACGACTCATCAAATTCAAATTGCACATCCTGACCGAGAAGGTGACATAATGGACGTGATATCTTGCTAAAATCTTTGATGAATCGACGATAAAACCCTGCATTGCCAAGGAAAGACCGTATTTGCTTAACTGATGTAGGTGACAGTAAATTAGCAATCAGGTCAACCTTGGCCTTGTCAACCTTTATACCCCTTTTTGATATAACATGTCCAAGCACAATCCCCTTTTGAACCATGAAATGGCTCTTTTCCCAACTTAACACTAAATTTGTTTCCTCGCAGCGTTTTAAATCTAAAGCAAGGTTGTGGAAGCATTCATCAAAACAAGCGCCAAACACCGAAAAATCGTCCATGAAAACTTCCAAAAATTTATCAATCATGTCGGAAAAGATGGACATCATGCATCGCTGAAATGTAACAGGGGCATTTCAAAGACCAAAAGGCATTCTTCAATATGCAAATGTACCAAAGGGGCATGTAAAAGTCGTCTTTTCCTGATCCCCTGGAAAAACTGGCACTTGATTATATCCTGAGTACCCATCTAAAAAGCAATAAAACTCTTGGCCCGCTAATTTCTCTAGGATTTGGTCAATGAATGGGAGAGGGAAATGGTCCTTACGGGTGTTAGAGTTCAACTTCCTATAGTCAATGCACACCCGCCAGCCCGTGGTCTCTCTTATTGGCACAAGTTCACCCTCTGAGTTTGGTTTCACCGTGATGCCCGATTTCTTAGGGACGACCTGGATGGGGCTCACCCACTCACTGTCAGAGATAGGGTATATAATTCCAGCATCTAACAATTTCACTACCTCTTTCATCACCACTTCTCTCATGTGTGGGTTCAACCGTCGCTGCCCCTCCCTAGAAGGTTTAGCCTTGTCCTCCAGGTTTATGCGATGCATGCACACAGAGGGGTCTATACCCCGGAGGTCAACTACTGTCCATCCTATAGCTCGCCAGTGTGTGGTAAGGATCTCCAACAACTGGGCTTCCTGGTCAATAGATAGACTAGATGAGATAATTACAGGAAGAGTGGTGTTGGGTCCTAGGAAGACGTATTTGAGGGAGCTAGGAAGGGTTTTGAGTTCAAGTGTGGGTGGGGATTCGATGGAGGGTTTAAGTGGTGGGCCGGTAGACACAGGGAGAGGGTCGGGGTGGGGTCTCCATGGGAGGGTATAGGGCAGCTACTAAATGGTGATGGACCTCCTCAAGGTCAGGTGTGCCCTCATATTGATCGATCCAGTCATAAAAAAGGGTGTGCTTGAGGGCATCCTTAAGCACAGCAAAGGGAAGGTACTCCTGGACTAGGTCATCTAGGTCGTCAACCATAAGGCATTCAGCTTCACTCGAGGGTTGTTGGGAAGCACTAAAAATGTTTAATTTAACTTTCATGTTCCCAAATGAGACGTTCATGAGCCCGACCGACAGTTAATGGTGGCATCGGCTGTGGCTAGGAAAGGGTGGCCAAGGATAACAGGGATTTGGGATTTGGAGTTGGCAACTGGTTCCATGTCTAAGATGACAAAATCAACAGGAAAGTAGAACCGGTCCACTCCAACAAGAACGTCTTCTATAACACCTCTAGGTCTGCGAATGGATCGGTCTGCTAACTGAAGGGTGACTAAGGTGGGCTGCAACTCTCCTAAGCCAAGTTGTTCATACACGGAGTAGGGGAGAAGGTTGACACTGGCTCCTAAGTCCAAGAGAGCTCGGCTAATGGTATGGTCACCTATGACAATGGATATAAGCGGGACACCTGGGTCCTTAAATTTAGGTGGCATATCACTGGTCAGTAAAGAGCTTACTTGGTTGGTCAAAAAGACCTTTTGGGTGACATGGGATTTGGTTTTCCTCTTTTGGGTACACAGGTCTTTCAGGAACTTGGCATAGGCAGGTACTTGTTTGATGGCATCTAAGAGGGGAAGGTTGATCTTTACCTGCTTGAACACCTCTAACATTTCCTCCATTCGTTGGTGGGACTTACTAAACGGGGAGGGTTGGTTGAGGCATTGAGGGAAAGGAGCCCTAGGGATATAGGATTTTTTATTGGTGGGCTCAGCTGGGACATCCTTCTGTGGTGGGAGACTAACAGGATCAGGCATAGTAGGAGTGGGTTGGTTTTGTTTCTCAGGGGGAGTGTCCTCACTCGTAATGGTTGGGTCCCTAACCTGATTGTCAACTTGTTTACCATTTCTTAGGGTAGTAACGGCTTGCACCTGCTCATTTGGATAATGGGAACCGTCAACGGCGAACTGGCCTCTAGGGTTCTGCTGTGGTTGGCTGGGCGAGGTTCCTATTTCCCTACGGTTCATAGATTGGGCCAGCTGTCCTAATTGGGTTTCTATTTTGGCAATGGATTGTGTATGGGAATGGACAAGCTGGGCCTGGGTTCGTAGCTCTGCTCTTGTCTCCTTCTGTTCAGTTTTAATCTCGGTTAAGTGTGAGAGGAGCATTTGGCTCATCTGGTCGTCTAAGGAAGGTCGCCTATTGGATTGGCCAAAGGGAGCCGGTGCAGGTTGGTTGGACTGGGGTCGGCTTTGGAATTCTGGTCTTAGAGCTGGATAGAAAGCTGGCCCCTGTTCAGGTTGTTTCCAGGCGAAATTTGGATGATTTCGCCACCCCGGGTTATAGGTATTTGAATAGGGGTTACTGGCTCTAGGGTATCCTTGTGCAAAGTTGACATGCTCATGTACAAGGTCTGGATACTAGGAGGCTGAGGGGCAGTCAACTATGGTGTGCATAGGGCTGGCACAGATGGCACAGGCATCTTGAGAGGTTGGGGTATAAGGCGGAGTATGTGAGAGAAACCTGTCAAACCTCTCAGTAAGGGATGCTACTTGGTGTTCTAGGTTTGTGGTAGATTTAACATCATACATGCCTCCCCTTGAGGCACTCCTGCCAGACATATGGCCTTCAGATCTATAGAGGGTGGCACTGTGTAAAGAGTTTTTGCTCAGGTCCTCTAATAGATCCCAAGCATCATCCGGGGTTTTCTTCATGAATGTGCCTCCACAGGAGGCGTCTATTAGGGTCTTATGCTGATCGCACACACCTTCATGAAATCTCTGTACTAATTGCCACTTGGGCACATCATGGTGGGGACAAGACCTAAGTAAGGATTTCATCCTCTCCCAGCTTTCATGGAATTGTTCGTTAGGTATCTGGGTAAAGGTGATGATTTCATGGCGGATCTTATTGGTCCGCCCCACATGAAAGTATTTCTTGAGGAATTTGGTCTGAAGTTCCTCCCAAGTGGAAATAGAGTTATGCTCAAGGGAGTATAGCCATTCCTTTGCCCTATCTTTTAAGGCAAAGGGGAACAACCTAAGGCGCACCTGGTCATCAGATAGTGTAAGTTTAAAGGTCGTGTTAACCTCTAGGAAATTTTGTAGGTGCCTATAGGGGTTCTCATTTAATTGGCCATGGTATGTGGGCAGCATCTGGATGATGTTTGGCTTAATTTCAAAATTAGCCACGGTTGCAGGAAGTAGGATATAGGAAGGGGAGGTGTAGGCAGTGGGACGGTAGTAGTCTTGCAGGGTACGGGCATGGGGCATTAGTGGATTCTGATTTAGGCAATTCCCACCCCCAAGGTTCATGTTGTCCGCCATTGGATGAATTTCAGGGATTGGGCTAGGAGTTCTACAGATTCTATATAGGCACTCAGGATCAGGATCAAAGGCAAGGGGGTTCAGGGAGCGACGACCATGCATGCACAATAAAAATCAAACAAAACCTGTGCAATCCTAATAGCGACAACTAGCAAGCATCAACCCTAGATAGAGACAACTAGCAACCTAATAGCGACAACTAGCACATCATGCAATCCCACAAAGAAAAGAAAAACACCAAGCACCCAAAGTTACTCTAAAAGAAGGTTAAGAGAGTGCAAACAGTGGGAAGGGATGGCCCTTCCAACGATGACGAAAATCAGCGTCCTCTCTTAATCCTGCAAAAGAAGAAAAACTAAATTAAGCTACTGAAAAGAAATCTAAATTAAACTAAACTACTCTAAAACTAAATATGCTAAGAATTTAGTAAACTATTGTGCCGTCCCCGGCAACGGCGCCAAAAACTTGATCGTTTAAAATTAAACCCTTGCAAGTGCACAAGGCAATTGTACTACAGTGAGTATTAAAGGGTTGTCGAACCTCAGGGACGGATTAATATTTTACCAAATTCAAAAGAAAGTAGCAATGTTGATTCTAGTCTAAGAAAGCAATGAACTTTAACTAAACTAAGTGAGATTTAATCAATATGGAGAAGACCAAGGCTTCGAATCCACCACAATAAACTAGTGTATCGTCTCTCTCTCTCTCTCTTTTGATTAAAGATTTCCAATTGGCTAGCATATTCCTCTCGGACATACACTTGTCAACTCAAAATATAGTGCTCTTCTCTCGGATGTAACACATAAAACAATTAAAACATGGAATTGTGATCTATCTCTCTCGAGTATAAACCAATGAAATTTTATTGATATATAACACCTCAGTCTACTCACGTTCCTCTCGGATACGCAAGTATTCTTCGGATTGAAACTCACAAGAATTTACTCTTGTCTCTCTCGAGTACAAAGAACAAATCTTTATTGAATTAACGGTGATTACACAATAAAATCCATACACCAACTAGAGTAAAAACATAAGATGAGAGAAAAGAAACTACACAACCAGATTATTGGGCTTCATCTATGCCTTGGAAAGGTATTTAGCCTCGCATCGTAAGAGAAATCATCATCGTGTTCTTCAAGTTCTTCATCTTCTTCTCTCCTTTGCTCTAGCCTCCAAGGGTTTCTCCAAGAGTTGAATATGTGGTGCCCAATACGTTCTCCCATAAGGCCTATTTATAATAGTGAAGAGAAAATACGAAGTCCCCTTCCAAATCCCAGTCGAAATAGGTCTTATTTCGGTTTTCCGCAGACGGCGATCGATCACTCCGTATTGACGATCGTTCGCTTTCCGATAGATCGCAATTCCTTCGTTATTTTCCCCCGATCGATCTCTTTGCCGATCGATGCCGTATGATACCGATCGATCGTAGTTACTGTCTTGCGCGGATCAAAAATTCCAGTAGATACGATCGATCATTTTGAGGTCCGATCGATCGTTTCCTTCAATACACTGCTTTTACGTCTATGGCGATCTATCGCATTGATAGCCGATCGATCGTAGTTACTGCTTATAAATTTCAAATGGCTATAACTTTCTGTCCCGAACTCCGAATTACACGTGGTTGGTGGTATTGGAAAGCTGACTTCTTGAACTTTAAATGAGACTTGAATCAGTCCAATCCGACATTTGTACACGAAGTTATGATAATTTAATCATTCAAGTTACTTTTCTCTTCATTTCTGTGTATTACTCTTGTTTCCTACAAAAACTAAAAACTGTATTAAAGTAGTAGTTATTCTAATCAAACACTAGCATAATCATAAGTTTAGGAGATAATAAAATGTATATTTCATGTATAGATCATAACACATAGTCCACTTCAGCTACTGAAGAGCGGTGAGGCACATATGATAACATGGTAGGAGGACGACCATATACCACCTCAAAAGGAGTGAATCTAGTGCAAGTATGATAGGCCGTGTTATACGACCATTCTGCTCAAGGAAGAAGTTGAAGCCACCGACGAGGCTAATCTCCTACAAAGCAACGCAAGTACTGTTCCAAGCAATGGTTAACTACCTTGGTTTGACCGTCGGATTGTGGGTGGTACGTTGTGCTCATATGAAGCTCAGTGCCCTTGAGTTCGAAGAACTCGCGCCAAAACTGAGATAGAAAGACCTGATCCCTGTCAGAGACAATGGTGCGAGGCATGCCATGTAACTTGGCTACCTCCCTAACATAAAGCTCGGCTACTGCTTTGGCGATGAAGGGATGATTCAAAGCACAGAAATGCATGTACTTGGACAGACGATCCACCACCACTAATATCACTGATTTGCCCTGACCATCGGCAAGGCCTCCACAAAATCCATAGATACATCTTCCTAAACCTTATCAGGAATAAGAAGGGGCTGAAGTAACCCTGCAGGTGAAGTGGTTGCAGCCTTTACACACTGACAGATGTCACAAGCAGTGACATAATCTTGGACGGCTCACCGCAGTCCTCGCCATAAAAAGCTTTGACTAACCCGCTTGTATGTCTTGAACGAACCCTCATGACCAGCAAAGGGTGTATTGTGGAAGTGAGACAGAATGCGCCGTCGGAGATCAGAGGTATCTGGCACCCATAGTCGCCCTTTCCAGAAGAGGAGTTCATCTTGCCACACAAATAGGGGTGCAGTCGTGGGATCCTTGTGCAGACAAGCAACCAACGCACAAGTAGATGTATCCTCTAAATAAGTCGGCCACAGATCTGGAATAAACAGGCAATAGGGTATAGAGAGTGCTAAGTAAGAACCTTCCTCAGGCTAGCAAGAGAGAGTATTTGCCACAATGTTTTCCATCCCCTTTTTGTACACCACCTCATAATCATATCCCAAGAGTTTGTTAATCCACCGCTGCTAAGACGAAGTGGAAACTCGCTGCTCCAGAAAATATTTTAAGGGCTTATGGTATGTGCAGATGAGGAAGCGGCAGCTGAGTAAGTAAGGGCGCCATTTAGTGATTGCATGCACGATAACTAGCATCTCCTTCTCATAGGCGGACAGAGTCAATGAGCGTCCGGAGAGTGTCTTGCTGAAGAATGCAACAGGTTGTTCCTTCTGAAGTAGAACAGCCCCAAGACCGGCATCTGACGCATTCGTCTTGACGACAAAGGAAAGACCAAAATTTGAGAGTACCAACACTGGCACGATAGCCATGGCCTGCTTCAACCACTCGAATGCTTCTTGGGCCGCATCTGTCCATGTAAAGGCCCCCTTTTTAAGAAGTGTCGTGAGTGGGCTGACAATCGAACCATACTGGTTAATGAAGCGCCGATAATTCCCTGTGAGGCCCAGAAATCCGCAGAGGGCCCATACACAAGTAGGGGTCGGCCAGGATAGCATAGTAGTCACCTTCGAAGGGTCAGTAGCAAACCCCTTGTGAGATATAATATCGCCCAGGTACTCCACCTGTTCATTGCCAAAAGAGCACTTCTAGCACTTAAGAAATAATGAATTAGGTAGCAAAATAGAAAAGACGGACCTGAGATGCTCCAAGTGTTCTGTCCAGGAAGTGTTGTAGATCCAAGGGCGGAGCCAGAAATTTCAATGAGGTGGGGCATAAAATTTCATCAAAATTTACAAAACAAATGATAAAAATAAAGTATAATAAAATATACTATTTTAGTTAAGATAAAATATGTGTTAAAATACGACTATATATGTAGTTTTTTAATAAAGACTTATTATGAAAATAAAATACCTACAATATCTTACACATCTACAACAATTTGCTATTTTTCGAAAGTGTTAGATAACGACTTCATTTTCAAGCTCACTAAATACAATTTTTTTAAATAGGTGTAACTATACAATTCAAATATCTGTTATTTTTTAAATATCATACAAACAAATCATAATAGCAAAGAGGGAACAAGTGGGATGAGTTGACAAATTATAATAGCAAAGACGAAATTTAACAAAAATTGTAGTCATTCCATGCGTGGCCAATGCTGAAATCATAGTGGTCCATGACACCAGATTTTTCTTTCAAATATTCTAAGAACATTCTCTATTGATCCACATTTAGCATACATGTCCATCAATGCATTGCTGACCCGAATATTAGACATATTAAAGGAAATTTTTTTGGTGTAAGCATGGATTGACCCAATATTGAGGTTGCCTAAGTTAAAAACAGCTGGGATAATGGGTAGAATAGTTATAGCAGTCGGTTTAATAGAATGCCCCATCATTTGATCAAAGAGAATTAAAGCCTCTTTCGGCCTATTGGCGTGAGTGAACCCATCAATGATTCTGGCCAGTCCAAGAAACTATATTCTGGTGAGGCATATTCTTGAAAAAGGAAACAGCTAGATAAAGTTCACCATATTTCGTCAAACCAGTGACCATCACATTCCATGTTACTTGATTTTTCTGATACATGTTGTCAAATATTTTTCCAGCATTAGAGACTAGTCAACAAATTGTTATTTTTTTAATACACTACCTATGGGAAGGTCAGCTGGGGCAATTGCCCCAACTTGCCCCCCTGGCTCTGCCAGTGTGTAGATCAGAATGTCTTCAAAGAAGACCAAGACGAATCTGCGGAGGAACGGGCGAAACAAATCATTCATGAGGATCTGGAAGGTGGTGGGTGCATTAGTCAACCCAAACGGCATGACCAAGAACTCGAAGTGGCCATCATGAATGTGAAAGGCAATCTTATGAATATCAGTGGGTTGCATCCAGATTTGGTGATAACCCGAATGAAGGTTGAGTTTGCTGAAGACGGTAGCTCTGGCCAACTCATCAAGTAACTCCTTAATCGCTGAAATATGATACTTATCCTTCACGGTGATGGCATTAAGTGCCCTATAGTCCACACAAAAGTGCCAAGTCCCATCCTTCTTCCAAATAAGTAATACTGGAGAAGAGAAAGAACTAGTGCTTGGCTGTATAATACCTATTTGGAGCATGTCTGCCACCAACCGCTCAATCTCAGCCTTCTGTATGTGGGGATAACGGCAAAGGCGAACATTAGCAGGCGAAGCACCTGAAATGATCGAAATCTAATGGTCATGTTGTCGCGCCGGTGGGAGCTCTTTTGGGTCCAAAAATATGTCATGCTCAGCTAAGAGGGTAAGCATGTCCTCCGGCAAACTATCCTCATACATGTCCACTATTGCACGCTGTTGGAGGAAAAATCCTTGCGAATCGAAGGAGTGAACTCACCGCGCTGAGTGGACCGCAAGGAGCCCGGCTGCGAACCATGGATGCGCATCCGCTGTCCGCTCACCTCAAAGTCCATGATCATGTCGCGAAAATTCCACACCATGTCACCCAATTCCTGTAGCCAATGAACTCCTAACATCACGTCCGCCCCCTTTGTGGGCAATAGGAATAAATAAGTGGTGAAGGTATGGCCATGAATAGATAAGGAAGTCAGTGCGTGCATTCCCACGCTCCGAAGGTGCTTACCATCACCAATCAAGGCATCGAATCGAATGGCTTGGAGTCTGACACATAACATCACAACCATTACGCCACCCTGTCATTGATGAAATTGTGGGCGAAACCACTGTCGATTAGAACGACCACCTGTTACCGCTTGAGGTAACATTGGACCCGCATGGTACGAGGGGTGAAGGCTCCCGAGAAGGTGTGCACAGAGATCTCTAGCTGCACGCTGTCATAAGGGGACGATGCCTCCCCCGAAAAGGAAAAATCCTCTTTGTTGGCCTCCTCGACGAGCAGACTACCTTGGACTGAGCAACGATGGTCAGGTACGAACTTTTCATTACATTTAAAGCATAAACCTTTAGCGCGCCTCTCATCCATTTGGGCCAGAGTAAGGTGTCGGACTGGAGGGCCAACAGGGCAGGAGGAGTTGGTTCGGTTGGGGGCGAGGTCTGGTGCTGAAAGGGGGGGTGGCACTGGGCTAGTTGGAGGTCATAGGGCAGGGCCAATTCGGCCTCCACGTAGCTGTCGATCAAGCTTTTCTTCTTCAATTCGCGCATGACCTACTACCTCCCGCATTGAAGTACAAGGAAAGTGGCGCATCTCATATGAAATTTCTGGTTTGAGCCCTCTCTTAAAGGTCCCCACTAAAGCTGCCATCGGCCAATCTGGGAGATAGTTGGCAATCTTCATAAATTCAGAATAATAGGCTCGCACTGTGGTAGTCTGGTGCAAGGTGGAGAGCATCTCGTTAAAAATCCTAGAGCTCATTAGGACCAAACTGGATGCATAGTTAGTCGGCGGAAGAGGTCTAAGTCGGAAAGTAGACCTCCTTCTCAAAGCTTTGGAACCATACTGAAGCATCACCGTCTAGGTGAAAGGCGGCTATGCACAGTTGTTCAGCCTCGGAGTGTGTTCCCTGGTAGGCGAAGAGCTTCTCCGCCTTATAGAGCCATTCCACTGGAACCTCGTCACCATTGTAACGTGGGAACTGTAGGCAAGCCAATCATGGCTCGGCCCCACCCCAAGGTCCTCCACGATGCCCGGGGAACTCCTCCCAGTCATCTTCTAAATCATTCAAACTCCCCTGTGAGTGCATGGCAAAACAAGATTTCTCTAGGTGGAACTGGAGAGTGGAGAAGAGCTTGGTGGGACGGCAAGGTAGGTCGAGGGGGGTTTCTCTAGGTGTAGCCGGGGAGGGTGAGGGCAGAAGCAGTGGTGGAAGCGGTGGAGCGGACAATGTCGGGAAAGGAGTTCGAGGTCGGACTGCAGTGGTGAAGGAAGCGTTGGGAGTGGTCGGAGGAGATGGCTGACGAGGAAGCCAGAGACGGTTGAGGGCACAACAAGGGGATTTCTCCAAGTGCAGTCGGGGGAGTTGAGGCATTTAACCGAACACCTAGAGTGCCTCGCGTGTCCAAGTCTGGTCGCCCCCCTTCCCGTGTCTAATTGAAGGTGCCAAATCGAACCGCATGAGGAGGAGGGTGCGTCGCTGTCACAAACGACGCTTGGCCGCCAAAAATGTGAGAGCCCAGAGGCTAGGAGGGCTCGCCTATCTCTGCCTTGGCTGGCGGCGGTGTGGGTAATATGGGTGCTGAAGGTGCTGCATGAAGCTGAGCAACCGCGAGAGTGAGTTGTTGAATCTGGTTGGTCGTTGCTTCGAACATTGATATCATCGCGATATTAGCCAGGTCGACCAATGGCTTTGGGTTGTCATCCCCACTCGCCATCTCTTTCTCAGGCTACGTTTCTGGGGGCATGGCCGGCTGCCTGCAATGTGCCATGGCAGATCGTGGTAGCTCTGATACCAATGTTGTGTCCCAATAGGAACACAAAGGTACTTAGCTTCGATCAAGGGAAAGAAGGAGATAAAGGAGGAAGAAGAAAACTTTTTTTATTGCATAATCCCAAACAAGAGAGAAAGACCCCCTTATAAAGAAGGGGGCATCTCCCAAGGAGGCGTGCCAACTAATGGGCCAGACGTGCCAGCTGTCCATCAGCTGGTCTGTTACAATGTTATCAATTCAAATCTTCATTGTAACTTATTGATTTATACTGAAAAGTAAAGTAGTCCTAAAATTAATCCCGCTCCTAAATTGTGCTGACGTACACAACATGAACTTTTTTTTTGCTGCAAACACGGCTTTGGAACTTACGAGCAAGCACACTGGTCCACCATTCTTTTTTTCTTTTTCTTTTTTTTTTGATAAAAGACTATATCCACGGTTCAGATCATTTACTATGGTATATAAAAAAAGATTGAGGAAAGTAACACATCAGATAGTACGTACTTCCTCTTCTTCAGCAGCGGCAAGACTGCTATCATGTAGTAGTAAAATACCAGGTGTCACAGTAACCACATCAAGTACACGGTGCCACCACTTTCTACGGCCTTTTCTTGCCAAAATTCACATGTTTTATGGCTAGCCAAGGCGGCCGGTGGAGAAGGTAGCATTTGAGCCCTGGAGTATTAGTTCACAGAGAAGAACCCTGGCAAGACAGCTCTGCGTGACTTATTGTTCTGACTCTTTAAGTACGCTAAGACTTCGTTTCCAGCAGCCTAGTTTTCACCTCAAATATGTTTGCAGCACTGGTAAAACTCTTTGACCGTAATTGTGAAACTAATTTTGTTAACATAAGTAATTTCATTCTGTTGGTGAACTATAGGAGAATGTCACTCCGTTAAATTGATTCAGAAAATTTTTACCAAAAAAAGTTAATTCAGAAATGCGTGCAACTACTTCTCATCAATCATTCTGTACCATGTGTAACTTCATTCTGTTAATGCACTATACGAGAATAGCTCTATGTTAAATTCACCCAGAAATTCATGCTTTTACTTTTTTGGGGTACAAATGCATATTGATACTTCGCATCAATATTAGTTTAAGCAATTCCTTCAAGTTCGTCAAGAGTCATCAACGGATATAAGTTCTTAATGGCCTAAGAGCTTGATCCTGCCAATAAAGTGCACATCCACAATGGTGGGCGGGAATTGAAGGTTAATCCATACAAATAACTCCACCCTCAAACCTGAGCCATGAAATCTATGGTAAAACCAAAAGAGATGAAGATCTTTTCGTTACTATTTTCTCTTCCTCTTAACCTTGCTTTCCAGCTCAGCACTATGATCTTAGACGCTTCTGCTCTAAAATGCATGACCAGGATTAAGCGAAGAGAAATGGGTACATCCTCAGTCAGAGATGCAACCTCTTCTATGGTGCAACTACTGTTATCTATTTAAACACTAGTAAACCATTAAGCATGGAGAGGGAACCATGAATACTTCAACATAATGCTCAGTTTCTCTCTAACTTGTTCCAGATATAAAATCCTTCCTCGTTGAATTATATAAGCACAACTCCACAACGAATCAGGTAAAATAAGGACAACAGCAACACTTTTTTTTTCGCCTTTCTTTCAGCAAATACACAAAAAGTTTATAAGAAGCTATAATTACAAGCTTTGCCAGCACCAATAACAGCTGCTATTACAGCTAGTTTGGAATCACGGATTAGAAGTACATATACTTGGATTGAAGAAGTGTAGGACAGTACATGCGTGGAGTTAATAAATATTTGCAAGACATATAGAGAAGCTCTAAACCTTTCTATATAAACACTCTCAAGATATCATCGAATATGAATGTCCACCAGCTCCTCAATTAAAACCACAAAAATGGAGGAGTGGAAAAAAGGAAAGAACCTGCACACTCATCAATAAAAGAGATGAAAGGAAAAAAAACACAATTACCTTTCTCGATTAGAAGGATAATTTGAAGCTGCAAAAGAATTAGGGTGTTTGCTACGTCAGCTCTCAGTCAGATGGACGTAAGCTACACATACATTCGGGGGATGGATAGGCATAGATAGACTGTCCATGCTTTCTCAAGGAAACTCCTTTTATATCATTTTCTAAAAGCATTGGTTCCATTTGATCCTTGAAAGACTTCCAGCTGAAACCATCAAAAGAACTAGGAGACTTAAAAAACATTTTAGAAGTAGAGAGAGAGAGAGAGAGAGTGAGGGCGGGAGAGAGAGCAGAAGAGGACCTGATACTGGTATTATGCAGGATCTGTACTAGTTTCCGTTTATCAGGTTTAATGGTTTTTGCATGTCCATTGTAGAGATAGCGCCTATGACCCATTAGAAAATGTGGAAAATTGCCACCTTGAGTTGTTACAAATACCTCACTGTGAAGGCATACAGTATAATCCAAAGCTGCCAACCTTGACAAGTAGCCCTGTATGCACATTTGACATTATATAAAATGTATAAAATATAACTGACATGACACCAATACAATGAGAAGCATCAATGGAGAAAGAAAGAGGCCCTTTTCTGATCTTCCACCAACATAATTGCCATTATCAAAAGTAAGGTTAGTGAACAAATTTCTAATGGAGATTGAAGCAAAATTCAAATGGCTTTGGCACTTCAAGATATGAGACAAAGGAAACTGAAACACATTCTCTACTGACGTTACTGTTGATTTATTATGTTATTGCTTGGGTATGGGAAACCACTTAAGCACATATCCATAATCGAGCTATAAACACATCTTCATATTGAGGTACTACACTTGTGCATATGAACCCAAAAAAGTCTTAGCTTTCCATGTTACACATTGGTGATAACATAAACAAGATAACAACACAACGTAAAGAAAGAATGACAAAGCCAGTATGTCACCTTAAAAGGAGCAAGCTCCTCTGGAGTTGAAAGTGATTCTTTAGTCTGAAGGAAAGGGAACATCTGTAGCAGAGGAGCTAGGTTTTTCTCCGATTGGTATATATTTCCAGAGGCCAAATAAATGTAAGTGGAATTATCAAAACCCATACCCCTTAGCATCATACCAACCTACGCTGACAAGAGAGATGATTACATCCCAATAAAGCACAGCATGCAAGTGATCAATGCTAGCTATACAACATATCATATAGTTTACTTACCTCCAATGGTGTAAGCGGGCATTTTCCATTTATTCTATTTAGGCCTGGCGCAATTACACGACCCTTCCTCCTGAACTTCCCTCTCCACCCCCTTTCACGGGCATGGTCCATTTCCCTCTTTTCTTGCTCCCCTCCATCATATTCACAACAAGAGAAGGCCACCATATCCTGCAGGTAGAAAAAGAAAGCTGCAACAAGCTCTCAACTGGAAATAACTGCATTTAGTGATTTATTTAATAAATTCCCCTATATCATACACGCAAAACTGCTTCAAGCACCTATAGAGCCACAAATTGGAAAATGCACTACTGCAACTCAAGCCACTAAGCCAGTAACTTAACAAAGCAAATCAGAAGGACAATGGATTCCAAAAGAAACCAACTGCATTTAGTATGGTCCAGTGATTACAGAAAGATTAGGACAAGATAATTATCTGTTTCCAGATTGGTGGGTCCATGTGAAAATTCACACACAATATGCACATAGTATGGTGCCTAACTGTCAACATTTTCTATAAGTTATCTAAGAGATAACTTCCTTGAGCAATTAGTATAGGAAAATTGTCAATGGAAGCAGCATGTATAAATCAAAATTTGGAAATTCCTAGTACCATTTCGAAACGAAGATGAACAGATATGTACTTCCCGCCAGCTGCAGAACTTTTCTTTATCATTCTTGCTACCAATTTACTTGCTAGAGATCTGATGGGATCTGAAAATCTTAACGCTTTATAATTGGTCAAACATCGAAGCATTTGTATATGGGGAGAGACTTCCATTGCTAGCCTATTAGCGAAGGGCGCGATCCGAATCAACCTGATGAATGTATACACGACAAACAGTCACACTAAATATCATTCATATGGCTTTGGAAATTAGATTCGGGGAAATAGCAGATCACACAATACGTACTTCCGCTTATTTAGCAGGGGTAAGACTGATGTTTTGTAGTAACTAGCCGGTGCCCAAGCTCTTACTCTTAATATTGGTATGTTGCTCATGTTGTGATCGTAACTTTCCATCAGTATATCAGGTAACTCTTTGACAATTTTCACATACCTCTCAAGGACACGTATAAAATGATCCTCATCATAAATATCACCAAAATTACTGCAAAATGGGCATAAATGTCATAAGTCACAAGCATGCTTGGTTTCTAATTTCTAAAAGCAGAACAATTTCCCAATACTCAATGTGTGTGATCCACGGCTCAAAGCTAATAGCATTGTCATGAAGATCATGTAATGAAAGAAATAGATGATAAAAAGGCTTGAAATGTGAAAGAAAAGGCACAGCTGAATTTTAAAAAGTGATGAACCAATACTTCCACTTAACAACAAACTCATCTTCCATATCGCGCCTTTAGTTGCCTAAGCGAGAAAATCATTTTGTTATCTGTCTCTTAATTTAATTTTGTCTCCAGGTCTTAATTTAATTTTTTTGTCAGTAGATTGAAGATAAGAATGCACACCTCGGATCCTTCCAAACACTGTGAAATTGAAAATGAGGAACTACAAGTATGGCATTGAGAAGCCCTGCTACTGCCACCGCATTGCATATCTGCCAATCAGAACAGCTTGTAAAAGAAATTAGTCAAGATGGGGACAAAGTAATACAAGCTAATATGAAAACCTGTCACCACAGATGATCTACCTTTAATTAAATTTTTGCTGTATTTGAAAAATAATACTAAGACGATTACATACTGATGAGCGCTGCTGATTAAGACCACCATTGGCCTCGACAATCAGGTATACAGCTGGAGAATGTGATCCTGAAAAATATAGCTTGATGTCACCACCCTCTATCAGAGGTATGCACGAACTAAATGATTTTTAATAAATTCATCGCATCAACAAAAAGTAGCTGCTAAAATAAGACCGACATACTTGATCTTCGCAATGTAACATTTGTGCATGGCTTCGTCTCTTCCAATCTCCTGGTATGCTTCCACACTGAACTCAACTACAAAGGGACAACAGATACCAACATCAACACTTAACAACAAAATGCAGCTAGTCCCGTACATCTATATTTCAAACAAATTTCCAGCAATTCAATGAGAATAATCAAACAACAAACCTCAAGCGAATAGCATAATTGACAATCCCAACTAATTGCTAACTAAAAAGTTTTTACCATAAGGACAGTATGAAAAAGCAGCATCAGAAATTCTATTTTGTCAGTAAAACCCACTGCAATATAATTTGAGTGAAAAACACAGATCATGACTGAATTAAACAAAAACTAACTGAAAAGGAAAAAAACAGACCAAAACTGACAAATAGAGAAGAAAAAAAATCGAGATCAATGACATTGTGAAATCAGCTACTCCCTTCGTTCGGATTTAGTAGTAACATTTGTCATTCCAAATGTTATTACTAATCCATTTTGGCAAACCAAATGTTACAACTACTTCCGGACGGAGGGAGTACAACACAACCGACCAAATCATCAGGGAAAAAAAAGATAAAGAAGGAAAAAAAAAAGAACAGATTTTTTGCTACTAACAAATTAAAAGACAAACAGAAAAAGCCCAGAAACAGCTCAGGACAGACCTGAAGAGCAGAAATCGAAAGAGAAGGAAGCAAAAGACACTGCTTTGCTGAAGGCCCACCTGAATAGAAGAAGCAGAGGAGGAGTTAGCGACCCCGTCGGCCTGCATTTCGGGCCAGAGCCTGGCGAAGATTACGTCGCTGCGGTAGACGGAGCCGGGGAGCGGGCGGGGGCCGACGAGGGAGAAGGTGCAAACGCACATGAGTAGTCCGGAGGCGTAGAAGAAGGGAACCAGGAGGAGGAGGCGGAGGTGGTGACGCCGGCGGAGGAGGAATGCCGTCAGTGGGGCGGCGAGGCCGGAGAGTTGGGCAGACTTGAGGCGGTGTGGTCGCCGGTGGGGAACCCGTTGCTGCAACGGGGTGTCGGCGGCGCGGCCGTTGGGCAGAGGGGCCTTCATGGCCGCGGCGGAGGACAGCAAGTAGGAGGCGGCGGACTGGCCGAGGAGAGAGAGAGAGAGAGAGAGAGAGCGCTAGTTCCTCAAAAAGCGGAAGAGAGAGATTCTAGGAGAGAGAGAGAGAGAAGCAGCTGGAGCCGCCATGACTGGTTTTGATGCTTGAGGGCTAGACGCGGGCGTCGCTAATACGGAAACGCTCGTTTGGGGCAACTCAATGTTAGTCCATTTTTTATGATTCAATATTAGGCCAATTTTTAAGCTAATCATTAATAAAAATAAATTTTGTTCATATGCGCCTAGGCTCACCTGCGTCGGTGGCTGGGGGCGTCAGAGCCAAAGCACATGTATTTAAAGTACAACAGGAGCTCAAGGCTCCGCGAACTGATCTATAAAGTGTGCAAGCATGCTTGTATCAGATATACAATGACATCAATTACTTCCTTGGATTATAAGTGAACAGCATTTGTATAAAAAAAGTGACAAGAATGTTATTAATAATTCCTTCCATTGTACTATGTGGTAGCTCTACCTGGCCTGCTCTGGATTGTTTTTTTAGTGGTTGCTGTCCACGTTATGTTTTTTTAGTTAAGAAGGGGGTGTCACAATCGTTGAAGTCATGACTATAAGGAGAAAGACAACTGGCCTTTTTAGAGCATTATTAATATCCTGCAATGAATTATATACTCTTCCTTTGTTCCAATCCCACTCTGATAGGCTTATTATTTTAGTCCACTCTCATAATCATAAAGGCGTTATTTAATGATAATTATAATCATAATTATGATTATAATTATAATAATCATATTTAGTATCTTAATGCTGATGCCCATATATGAGGCTAAAAATAATTCATATCTTTACTTATTTTATATATAAATTTATTTCTATGTTATATTTAATTAAAAAAATTTAAATAAGATCGCTCATATTTAACTTATATAAAGCCAGTCTAAGTCGTGTTAAATTTTAATCCGACTGCTAAAAGATAAATGATGGTTAACAGTTACCTACCTGCTGATTTGATATTTATGTTAGATCGAAATCAACGATCTAAAAAAAGTTATCATGCTTCTGAGAAAGATCTCATATAAACAGTCCTATATTTAATCATGTGCTGTTCTTTAAACTTTGAGAGTAGTCTGGTCGATTTACATTATCATATGCCAGACCTGCCAGCCTTGTCATTGTCATTTGACAGTGTCAAATAAATTTGGGGACAGCAGCTTGGAGCCGGCTCCGCAGTCTATGCTGAAGCCGCCGCCAATGTGAGCCGCTTCGGCGGCGAGAATGGCGGGAATGGATTTCCGAAATCGGGTTGCGAGAAAGACCCTCGGGTTGTGCGAGATTGCGCCGTTCTGCCCTCCGCTTTCTTCGCTCTCGATAAACACTCAATACCACACATTTCCCCCCTTATTTATTCTCTAATTTACCACGACTGCCACTGCACGCCCCAGCTCTAAAGTTCTCGAACTTGGATGGGGAAATTGAGGAAAAGCATTTAAGTGAAATTAGACGAAAATATGAAGGGTATTCCCGTCCATATTGTTTCCCAAAGCATAGATTGCGTCCACCTGATCATTCCAGCTTGAAGCTTACGGAGAAGCAAACGAAAAAAGGGCACAAAGTTGTGCAAAATTACGAGTCATACATACCCAACTGCACAGGCAAGATGCAGAATCCACGTTAGCATTCCACACAGGCCATTCATCTATTTTAATGTCTACTCAATTATGATAAAAAAATGTTGAAATTTTGTTTTTTTTTGTGTCATGTCTCATATACTAATGTAAAATATTTTTGAGATCTACCAGGAGATAGGTCATGTAGATGTTGCCAAAAAAAAGGAGATCATGCAGAGCTGTCAGAATTGTTCCATCAAGATTAAAAAAGAGAAATATGGGGTCTGGAATGAAGAGATCGTACAACCTACCACCATTGTTATTAGATAATTACATACATATATGATCATGCTTTACTGACTTTAACTTCGCTTATGCTGTCGTTAAAGGAAAACAGTAACTCTCCGATGAATCCCCTACAAAAAAAAGCCTCCGACGCTGTGGTGGGGGAATTTAGTGGATCATTCGAAGCTCACACTTCTTCTGCTGGGAATCTGCCCTCTCTCTGGAGCCCTCCATGTCAGCTAATCTGTTTAACTTAGCTAATCTGTGCCAGAGGTTGTATACCAGTTTCCTTCATGTCAACGGACTGTTACCCATTGGGGTCATCCCATGGAGCTATTTTTAATACTCATACCATATTCACCATTTCATATGATCTGATGATGGGAAGAGCAAGTAGAGAGAGAGGTAGATGTACATGCGAGCCCTTGAATTTAATGAGCGAGTACTACTTTGTTTGTTGCACACAGAACAAAAACTGAGCACCTGAATTCATACACCTGTAAGGAAAGATTAAATAAAAACCAAAATACGCCTCAACCATGCACGATTGATGAAGCCCACGTAAACTCGCCCCTACATTCCATTCCATATGATTATTTATGGTGCAAAGTTTGAAAAAAACAGTGTCCACCATGTCCACTCACATTTTTTTATCATTTTCAAGCACAAGATTTCCCCTGGAAATTCACTTCTACTTTATGTTTTTTTCATTTTAAAGAAGGTCCAACAGTAAATTCATGAAAGTAGTTGGCCTTTGGATCTCAAAAATCCTACTGCCCGGGTGGTTTTGTAGAAATGAGTGAGATCCAGCTGATTTTGTATCAAATGATTCCACTGATACATATGAGTTGGAATGGTTTACTCATAAGTATTTGTTACTACCATGATATCTCAATCATGCAAGATATGTGCAAAAGAAATATTCATGTGGAGTCTAATTTGTCAAATAGAGGTAAATGCTACTGCAATGCAGACACCAATGAATTTTGGCAGGTCCTACGTACTGACTTTGTCCAACAATTGTTTACTGGTGGGAGTTAGAGCATTCAAGGTTTGTGGGACGCACATATGTAATGGAGCATCTAGGAATAGTTACGTACGTGTGCGTTTGCACATTCAATTGAGCATCTTGGGCATATCCCACGTGGTTAAGAGAAGGAGAAAACGACGACGAGAGAGAGAGAGAGCACTTTGAAATAGTCAAGCACATTCAATAGTTTCGAGCAGAAATTTGGAAAGGACAAACAATTCCGCTAATTTGGTGCTAGAATCATAGCATGCCATTTCAGCTTTCTTTTTTACCATCAACTGCTCATGTCAATGACAACTCGCACACATATACCAGCTAAGCTTTTCTAAGATTCCCATTGTGCTTGGATGGAGCCTAAATACCACCATGCCAAACGTTTTTCGGGGCATTTGAGCTACATTGGTATGGCTAAAGTAGTGATATGCAGCAATGGAAATTGTTACTTTTTTATTATTCCTCAACGGGTTCTCCTTCTCTTACATGGTATCAGAGACTTTAGGTCCTGTACCTACTTTTTTTAATGGCAACATCCTCTACCTCTGAACCTTCATCTTCCGAGATCCGTTCAATCCTTCCCTCTGTCAAATACATATATCAAAAAGTATCTCTGAAACTCTCCTTCTCAAACTACCTTCTTTGAAAAACAAGTAATCCCTGTCCTTTGATCTCATGGACTTCTTGGCTTTGTTACCAGAATGACACCCAAGCCTCCCTCCCATATTCTAAATATAGAAAACTCCTTGATACCCAATCCTAACTTTGTTCAATGGGAGAAACTGGATCAGATGGTTCTTGGTTGGATCAACTCCTCACTGTCAGATGTTATTCTTTCTTAGGTTGTGCATAAGGAGCATGCATGGGATGTCTGGGAAACACTAGAAACTGTATACGACACTCATATTCGTGCGCGTGTACAACACATGAAGGTTGAACTACAATTCGCACCACAAAGACTACAAATGTTATGATCCAAACACTGGACGCATCTATATCTCTAAACATGTCACCTTTGATGAGAAAACATTTCCCTTCTCTAGGGTTGCCCAACCTACCCAACAAACTTCTACAACACCACTTTTCCACACCCGTCTATTTCCTACTAAACTAAAAGATTGCATTGTCTCAAAACCAGAAAAGCACTCACATTCCCTTCCCACATTGCCTACTCCTAACTCAACTCAATCATTGCCAGCTGCTCAAAGCTTGCCCCCCCCCCCCCCCCCCCTTCCCCATGCCTCTCTATCCACATGTCCGAGTCAGCCCACCCGTACTCGCCCTATGGTTACTCGTACTCAAAATGGGACCCGCAAGCCCAAGGTGTAAGATCCCTCATCTTGAACCGGTTTATTTTAGTGTGAGTATCGGTTATTGTCTGGTTTAAGTGTTTTTCGATTTAACTCGGTTGTTTTCGAAAATAAATGAGTTTACAAAGGTTTTAATCAAAATTAATTTCACAATCATGAGTTTCAAGTGATTTTGGATCAAACCTAAATTTTTGAGATTTTTCACCAATTTTCCGAAAATTAGGGTTTGACAGGACCTCTGCAGGCCCCGTCGTTAAGAATTAGGTTTTTGTGACTAAAATGCCCCAGACATTAAAGAAAGTCATTATAAAAATTTTCAGAATTTTTTGAACTTAATTTCATATTAAAATAGCCAAATTTTCCAATTTTTGCTAAAACCCATATTTCTACCCCACATTTAACTTAGGTCTACCTCAACTTTTTCTATAAAAGGAAAGTGCTGTGCCTTTTCCCAAGTTGGGAATAGACTTGGCTGGGAGATTAGGAGCCTCTTCCCCATTAGGCTTGAAGAGGAAAGGATTATAGGTATTTAGCTAAATCCTCCTTTATTTTCTTTAAGGTTTTCTTAATCATTCCTTAATCTTGATTTCTCCATTATTTCAACCCATTTTGAAAGCATAAAAAATACTGTTTTATACCTCTTTACCAAGCCCTAATCTTCAAAATCTTATTTTTTTTATGTTTCCAAAGCCCTAGATCTAAGGTTTTCTTTTGGTATTCAAAGCTAAATCGAGATTAGTAGTGTATTAACTTAAAATCGTCTTTTTGGAAGGCGTTGAAGGTGATTGAAGGTTCATTATAATCAAGTCAAGGTAATAGGTTCTTCAATCTCAGCCTTGGGTAGATAATGCTTTGTTTTCATGATTCTTTTTGAATGAGTGATGTTTATTAGGGCTCTAATGGTGGGTTTAATAAATGCTAATTTTTTGCTATGATTTCTTGGGGTTTCATCTTAGAATGATATGTGGATATGTTCTGGAATGTTTGATGGATTTTTGTCAATGTTTAAGGCATGTATTAAGCTTTCAAGATGTGTTAATGGAGTCTCGGTTTTTAAATATTTGAAAATGGAAGAGATGACCTGCGATCATCTTCTCGGTTTTGCTTTGCAGCCCGATTTTCTAATGGTCATAACTTTTTATTCCGAACTCCGAATTGTGTGTGGTCAGTGGCGTTGGAAAGTTGACTTCTTGAAATTTAATATGAAATTTGAATCAAATCAGAAATCTGTGTATGAAGTTATGAAGATTCAAACATTGAAGTCACTTTTCACCTCATTTATGTGTCTTACTCTTGTTTTCCTACAAAAACTAAAAACTATATTAAAGTATCAATAATTCTAATCAAACATCAACATAAACATAGGTTAAAGTGCTTATGAAATATATAATTCATGTGTAGATCATATGGCTTATGAGTAATTGAGGTGATCATGTTATGGTTTATTGTATGGTAAAAGAGCATGCTTGTAGGAGTAAACCTTCAACTCTACATTGATGGATTTAAGCTTGATAATAGAAATTGCTTTGATTTCAGTTTAGAATCGTTATTTTAGAAAGTATTTAAATATGCAAATATTGCTCAATGAGTTTATGTCGAAGCATGAATCATGTGATTAGAATATGCATGAGTATACACACACATGGGAAGATATTATGAGATTTAAGTTGATTATGCTTTGATTATGATGCATGAGAGGATGGATTGGGGGCACGTTCCATGTGTTGGAACACACGTAGGTCTTGCTCACGGATGTACCATGATAGCGTGCATCATGTATTGGACTTCATGGATAAAGTTTTATCGTTATTTAACCGGAATTGATCGATTGTATGCAATGCTTGATATTGCTTGCCGGATTAGTTGATCAGTGGATTAATCGAAACTTGGTTGGTCCGAAAGGACATGTTTTTGATTTCGTCCCTTCGTGGGACAGGTATACTCCCCGGTTGAGTTGAGCTGAAATGATGTTACATTGAGATACATGGGGGGCGAGTTGTGTACTTGCCTTACGGATGAGATTATTGAGATTGTCATCTGGACTTGAGCATCCATAGTGGTACGCTTCATGCACCAGCTACCACGTGTTCTAGGGTTCCCTGTGTGGGGTTTCGGGCTCTCTCCCACCGCAGGAGATGTCCCAAGGTGAACACACATGCTCTAGGTTCTCTGCGTGGGAATCGGACATCCTTGGCTAGGATCGTCCAGGGAGCAGACTTAGGGGCCGACAACCCCGACCTTATGTTTCCTATGTGGAAATTGGACTATGATACGCCTCCGTGGCCTTGACTGGATTCCGCCCGTATGGCGATGCCGCCTTCGTGGCGATGATTGTGTTTATTCCGTGATGGAGGCATTCATTACATGTGATTGAGATATTGTTATGCAGGATTATGTGTTATGAATGCATGAGTGGAAAGTATGTGAATGAGATATTATTATGCAGGATTATATGTTATGAATGCATGAGTAGAAAATATGTGAATGAGACATTATTATGTAGGATTATGTGTTATGAATGCATGAGTGGAAAGTATGTGAATGAGACATTATTATGCAGGATTATGTGTTATGAATGCATGAGTGGAAAGTATGTGATTGAGATATTGTTATGCAGGATTATGTGTTATGAATGCATGAGTGGAAAGTATGTGAATGAGACATTATTATGCAGGATTATGTGTTATGAATGCATGAGTAGAAAGTATGTGAATGAGATAGTGTTATGCAAGAATATGTATTATGAATGCATGACTAGAAAATGGTATAATCATGTTGATTATGGATCTATATTGCTATGTTGTGTGATGCCGAATGACTTTTAATTATTGTCGATCGTATAAAAACTATTACTGAGTTTTATACTCACCCCTCTTTCCTTGTTTTATTTTGGGGTTGCGTGGTGTGACACGCAGATGGACAGGATCCTCTGTATGAGGAGCGATCAGAGAGAGGTTGAGATTAGGCATGGAGGCCTTTAAATGTGACTATCTTTCAGTTGTATTTTGTTTTAGTATGGACCATGGTGCTTGTTGACACTTATTTCATACTTATGTTTAGATCTATTTTAAACCCTTTGTTTAGAACCATTGTGTAGGCTCAGGATTTAAGTTGTGGGTTTAAGACTTGTGGACAATTATTACTCTTTATACTCTCTTATTTACTCTTGCTCAAAGTGATGTGTAACTCTGTTATTGTAACCGCCCATTGTGGGGCATAAGTCTTCCGCTATATCTCTTTAACGTCGCCCCCGTGCGCCGGTTCGACTCCTGGACCGGATTCGGTTCGGATCAGGTGGTGCCCGGGGTGTGACACAAGGTGCTCCTGGCCACCCGATATCCCATTCCATCATGTTATCTAGCAGATTTAGCCAAGACATCCACCGAACCATCAACTTTTGCCCAGGCCAACAAAGACCCAAAATGGCGGGCAGCCATGCAAGAAGAAATAGATGCCCTACGCAAAAACCAAACTTGGACACTTGTTGCCCCTCAACCTCACATGAATATAGTAGGTTGCAAATGGGTTTATCGAATTAAGCAAAAAGCAGATGGCTCTATAGAATGTTTCAAAGCACGAATAGTCGTAAAGGGTTACACACAACAACATGGTGTTGACTATGATGAGACATTTAGTCCAGTGGTTCGACCAAGTAGCATTCGCATTGTTCTTACTTATGCTTTGGCTCATGGTTGGGACTTGCATCAACTTGATGTAAAGAATGCATTTCTTCATGGTACATTGAAAGAGACTGTTTACATGCGGCAATCCCCTGGTTTTCTAGATTCAACACACCCATCTCATGTGTGCAAGTTGCAAAAATCCCTATATGGACTCAAACAGGCCCCGCGTGCATGGTATACTCATTTCAGCACTTATCTCTTTTCCATTGGCTTTCATAACTGCCCCTATGATGCATCTATGTTCTAAAAAATCGATGGATACGATATTACTATACTCTTAGTCTATGTTGATGATATAATTGTGGCTGACAGCAACTCTTGTCATATCTCTCAACTATTACAGCTTCTATCTAACACCTTTGATATGAAGGACCTTGGGCCTCTCCATTATTTTTTGGGAATACAGGTTGAACGACGCAAGGATCAACTCTTTCTCTCTCAATCTCGGTATGCGTTGCAACTCCTTCAACGCTTTGGTCTTGATGGTGCAAAACCTGTGAATACTCCAGCCCTTACAAGTCACAAGCTCTCACTTGAAGATGGTGAACCTCTCCCAGATATTACCTTGTTTCGCCAACTCGTGGGTTCTTTGCAGTACCTAACCATGACTCGTCCTGACATCTCTTATGCCGTGAATCAAGTATGCCAATTTCTTCATGCTCCTCGCTCATCTCACCTGGTTGCTGCCAAACGCATTCTACGGTATGTCAAACATACTCTCTCACATGGTCTGACATTTACACCATCTATGAATACTTCTCTACATGCATTCTCCGATGCAGATTAGGCAGGATGCTCTAATAATCGTTCTACGACGGGTTTTGCTATTTACATGGGTCCAAATCTGCTTGCATGGAGTTCAAAGAAACAAAACACAGTTTCTTGCTCTAGATGTGAGGCAGAATACCGTGCTCTTGCTGCTGTTAGTTTTGAAGTCCTTTAGTTTCTCAATGTCTTACATCATCTTCAGCTTCCTCTCAAAGGCCCCCCTCTTCTTCTTCTATGTGACAATATGAGTGCGTTATCCATGGCGTCCAACCCAGTATTTCACAACCAGAGCAGACATATCGAAGTAGATGTTCATTTTATTCATGAAAAAGTTGCGAATGGGACATTGAAGCTCCAGTTTGTCGGTAGTAAGCAACAGATTGCAGATCTGTTCACCAAAGGCCTACCTCAACCACGTTTTTGTGAGTTGCGGAACAAGCTCTGCGTGGCTGAACCCCTTGAGCTTGCAGGGGGATGATAAAACTTAATTCATGGAGTGATTCTCTCCACAATTCAAAACTCAAATCTTGTAGCTGCTCCATTGATTTTCTCTATTTAAACCTTGCATGTATATTACTCATTATTAGGTTATAACTGGCTGCTTAATTTCAGCCTTAATATCTTGTAATAACTATACAAAAAAGTATCTATAAATATACTACTTGTCTCAGGAAATCCTCAACGGGTTCTCCTTCTCTTACAAATACAAGCTAACATGATACAAAATTCCAAGCTTCCAACTCCTATAATGAGGTTTGAAATGCAAATTTTAACGTATAAAAAAAGTGAATGCAAAATATGTCTTTTTAAAAGCTTCTTGAAATAACTTGCGTACTAGTTTCCCTGCCGGCCAGCTACCGGTTGGTGATGGTGCAACCTCAGGTGTTATAAAAGGAGTGGGAACCCCACTTGGGTTTTGTGTTTTCGGTTGAGGGAACAGGGGCGTGGGCCTCATTGGCAGGTTAAATCTTGTACAAAGGACAGTTACTGGCTTCGAATCTATTGAGTAATGTTATTCCTCAATAAAATATGGGGCCCACGTGAAATTTCATGTACCTTCTTTTTGCAACAAATATTCATGTACCTCTCCACTACTCATCAGTCCCTTCTTTGCAGAATGGTCCAAAAAAATGTTAAGGCAATCATGTGGAATACAATTACAAACAGTACCAGTGAATGTTGGCAAGTGCTAACATTGAACAGCAATGCCTCTGGTGATGCAATTTAAGAGCATTCAAGCTTTGTTGCCTTGTGGGTCTCACGTAAATTTGGTCCACATTTCTCGTAATAGGGGATCTAAGAGTAATCATATCTAGTGGAGAACACGTTTGATGTGGTCAAGCCCATACAAGAGCTTTAGTTTTTGAATTGCATTAAAAAAATGGCTCATACAAGAGTCGGTGCCCAAAAGGCCAAAACAATAAAAAGACTCGCTAGATGTAAAATTTGGGAAAAGAACAAACAATTCCATCAACTTTATTGATACCCGACCCCTACAAACATGTCAGAAAAAAGTTCATAAAAGATGCATACGAGTGCCTGTTTTAAAAAAAAATTTACAACATATATGTAGCCCATTATTACATGTAAGCATAATTCTCTTCATGTAAAGGAAAACAGTTGCATAATTGCATCCTCCATGAAATAAACCTTGAAAACTTTGTACGAAAAAAATAACCCTGCAGACTTGAAATTTCTGATTATTCTGACAAACAATAATTTCCATGTCATTATAACTTCACCTTTGAATAAGTAGCCAATTTTTTCCATCCATATACAATTGTTGTCCTCGCTAGTGTGAAGTAGCCAAATATTTGAAAACACCCAATTTTGACATCCTACACAGAACTGAATAAGAGTAAAGCAGCCTATAGCATTGGTCGTCTTTGCACAACAATAAAATTAAAAGAAAAACAGCTGAAGGAATTAACATGAGGTTATCGTCACCTCTCACATAATTTAGAAGTTCCATACTGCAATCAAAATGGATATAACCACCATGACCGTCCATCTCCAATTAGTCATGGACTTGAAACCATTGGACCCACTGCACCCTAGCTTCTTGTCACGATAGGTGCAGACGGACTTTTCCCTGTAAAACCCAAGAAGTTAAGTGAGAGCTAGCCAAGGTGCCACCATCTCCTTTCCAAGTTAAACAAGACTCTAAGGGCACGTTTGATACAATTTAGTAGCACAAGGCATTGAATAGCTATCTGACAAGTAACAAAGCATTAGTAATTTTAGTACACATCACCTATCAGAGCAAAATGCAACAACATAATCGGCACCGGAGCATGTAAAAAGGCTCGACCGATCGTCGTAGGCATAGCTATAGGCAGTCGGGCATACTTGCTTGAAGTACTGCTTAGAGTAATTTGAAGCCAGACACTTCATGGGGCTGTTGTACAATCCCCGGCAGCAATACTGATCGGAGTCATAAACGTTGCAAGCGCTCCGACAAGCCACCGTCTTGCCACCCTCCTTGAGGGAAAGCTCCGACGGGCATTCGCTCCTTAAGTCGCCGTCGCAACCAGTCACGTTGCAATTTCCACTACCATTGAGAGGAACGATGGTCAATGGCAAGTTGAAGCCATCAACGAGGCTGATGTCATAGAAGTCCCGCGAGGCGAGGTTGAATTCGGCAAGGGAGGCTGGCGGCTTGCCGGGGTCGGTGCAGTTGAGGGTGGACCCACAACTGCCGGTCTGGCAGATGCCATTGCCGGCCTGGTCGAACTTGCAGCCGGTTCGGGCCCACATTCGGCCCACCCAGCCCACTGGGGCAGTGAAGACAAGGGACTGGCCAGATTTGAGAGCAAACCCGCCCCCACTATAGATCTGGCCAGGAAAAAAGGCCGGCCAGATTGTTTCTTTGCAGGAATTGACTATGGTGAAAACTCTGGCTGATGCTGATTGCTTTGCTACATTGAAAAGAAAGTTAAGGAAAGATAAGATAAGTATGTCATTACTCTTTAACATAGCATAGCTTGCATGAAAAAAAGGTCTGAGTAGCAGCTTTGCAAATTTTCATCTTGTATTCATTATTTCTTTCGTTAAATTTTGATTTTTTCAAAAACGCCTCCAAATGATTTAGTTGTTTTTTTTTATTTTGTACATTAGAAATGTTGAATGTAATTTATATATCTCAAGGGAGATGATTCAAATTAATCATGACAAGATTAATCGCTTATCATCCTTATAATTTGATTTTAGGCCGTCACCTGGACAAATGGATTGAGAGTAATTCTAAGTATGCTCGCGCCTAAGAATGCTCGCAGCATGCACACACATGGGCACTATGGCTTCATTGTCGCATGCATATGCAGCTAGCATTGCTGGTGCAAACTTACCTAGTGATTTAAGAAAAACTTAAATAGCAAATCATAGTATAATCAAAGGTCTAATGGTGTATCAATTACCTGATGCAAGTATGACAAGGAAGAAGCAAATCAAGGGCAAAGTACCCCGCTCATGAGCCATGTCTTGCTCCTGGTAGGAGAAGAGTTTGAAGACCCAATAGCCATATCTATATGTCGAACCATATTTATGTTGCCATGCTGACGAATATAATATGGTAGAGGAGCTGGGAATACGTACGTGTGGGTTAAGTTCATGAATCGGTTGTCTGGTAAAGCAGCTACCTTGCTTGTTGCAGTGGAGGATTCCTTTAGAAACTAACTTCCTCCAAAGTTCTTCCTTTCATATCCATATATTTTGCTCATTGTAACTGGCATGGTTTTATCAATATTATCAGTTGTACTTCTTAATTATTGCCTTTTCCTCTTCCAATAGCCAAAGGAATTGATATCAACAGCCACTTACAAATTGCTTAACCTTCATTTTACTGAAAAAAAACATCTTGCTGATGGAAGCTCTGTTCATCAGGCAGCAATTGGCATTGCTCTATGATAGGTTTGTCGACAAGTTTTTTGAACTGGTCATCTTTGCATTTTCATTTTCCTAGTGTCTTTGTCGTTTATCGTAAGAGATCCCTTTATCTGCGTATCAAAAGCTTGTAGAAGGTTAGGGATGACATGACACACCACCCCTTGTATAGAAATGGATTTCTGGTAGTTATTATGATTTTAGTACTTCTAAAGATTAAGTTCTAGAAAAAAAGTCCTTTTAAAAATTAGGCAGTTCCCAATCTCATAGTTAGTCATTAAATTCTATCGTACTTAAATTGGTTTATTAACAAGTATTCATTAACTTGGTTATTTGCCTCATTACTGGATGACAGTATCTTGTTTCATTAATATACTGGGCTTATTATAAATAACTAATGCACTTACATTGATGCCCGCTCATTCATATTGTTGTTCCTTGGCTTGCAAAAAGAAGGGAAGGGCGATCTCCATCCATCTAAGATATCAAACGTCCAATTCTCAACAATGTCTTATGAATTATCCCTTGGAGTATCTAATCAACTCCAAAAATAGATTGACCTCTCCTATTGCACAATTATTAGATTGGAAGAGGGTTTCATAGGATGATAAACATAATCGGAATTTTTCTATACGTGAAACATTATTTGAGACAATGAATTTCAGCATTCAAATCTTACTCTCTAAATCCCATACAATGGATCTCATTTACATTTCAGATCATCTGAAAGAATACAATTTAATTTCCTCTTTTTTTGTGCAGCAGGAAAAAAATGAAAAGTAAGAAGCTCTTTACATTACACCTCACAAAAACAGCACCATAAAAATTTGCATGATCAGTGTCCATCTCTTGGATGCCCATCTGAAGCCGCTTGAATTGCTACATACCAACTTCTTGTCATGGTAGGTACAAACCGTTTGCTGCCTGCATTCCATTCCACACACGAATTAATGGTGTCATCTTTGTTCTTTCCACTGTCTTATTATTACAACAACTAAACCAAAACGATTCCCCTTTATATGCGTCTAGTGCACACCAAGGGAAATTGGGAGTGGACTTCAATACAAGGGGCAGCGGGTCCCCTGCCCACTTTCCCGTATACAATCAAGCCGTCAAATTATGATCTGACGGCTCGTAATGCACCAAGTTAATTACTCCCAACTAAAATCAATGTCACATCGCATGCTTTACAACGCTCCTGGAGGTGTAAAGCATGTGGGTCGTTGATCCTGGAGATCGACGGCTCCTTGCCTCTATGGCATGAAAGTGATGTGGCTAGGACATTGTACCCAATAATTTCTCGATCATTGGAGGCAAATTCAACAAAGAGATGGACTAGGTCGATGGGACCCACATGGGCCCACACACTCACCGGTTGGAGCAGAAGGTAATAATGTAGTCAGTGGATGAGCAGGTGAAGAGGCTGGTGGGGTCATCGTATGCGTAACTGTACGCCGCGGGGCACGCTTGCTTGAACCGGTTCGAGTAGTATGTGGCCACGCACCGGACCGGGTTCCCATAAACCCCACGGCAGCAGTACTGGTCCGAGTCAAACACATCACATGCACTCCTGCATGCCACCGTCCGCCCCCCCCACCTTAACCGCTAGCTCCGCCGGACAGCTCAGCCGGAGGTCCCCGTCGCACCCGCCAACACTGCAGTTGCCGGCACCGTTGACTGGTTTGACGACGAGGGGTACGTTGAAGCCATCGACAAGGCTGACATCGTAGAAGTCCTGCGGTGAGGCGAGAGTGAACTCCGCAAGGGAGGCCGGAGGCTTGCCGGAGGCGCCGCATTTGAGGCTACCACAATCGCCGGTCTCGCATTTGCCTGCCCCGGTCTGGTCGAAGTTGCACCCGGTTCGACCCCATATTCGGCCTATCCAGCCGACCGGGGCATTGAAGACCACCGACTGGCCAGGCTTGAGGGCGAAGCCGCCGCCATCGAAGTTGTCGCCGGGGGTGATGCCCGGCCAAATGGTTTCCTTACAATCATTGATGATGGTGAACACCCGGGCTGACTCCGACAGCTTAAGGCCTAACACACATTTATCGTTGCCAAATCCAATAAATTAAGCAAATCAAAGAAATTGCAGAATATAGTTGAACTACCTTACTTCATCCTAATCGCAGATGTAAATATAGAGGGTTCATTATTTCATCAGTACATTAAATTCAGGCTCTGTTTGGTTAGCACTTCTAGGAGTAGGAAATCCAAATTCTTTAGATGAATCTAGGTTTAAGAAAAGTGGTGTTTGGTTGGCCAAAATCAACTTCATTGGATGAATTTAGGTCATAGTGGCAAAAACTGTAATTTTCAAAACAAGACAAAGGCATTTGATAACAAAAAACCTCATCATTAGCTTTTTTTTTTAAAAAATGCCCCTGTCATTTTCTCAATTTTACGCTAAATGCCATTGAAAGAAGTTCTTATGACTTCTTTTGGGAAATTTGGGAAATCTCCTCCTGAGGAGATTTCCCAAAAGAAGCTGGATTCTTAAGAATCCAGCTTCTTTTTGGGCAACCAAACAGGGCCTCAGTGTTTCTATGAGAGGCAAAGCTGAAGAAAGTGGGGAGTCCAAGTGACACTTCTACCCACTATTTTAATAAGAAAACAATCAAGAAAATGGACATAATTCTATTATTGGCAAACTATATACAAACAAAAAAGCTAGTCTGCACTGCAGTGTTAGGTTAGGACGCTATAGATCAATCCCATAGATCTAATGGGTACCTATCCTACAGTGTACTAATGCTGTAGCACAGGTTTATCCTGACACAGAAGCATATCCTCACCGGTCTTATATTAAGAGCATGAGACCACCAATTTTAGCCATTGGATTTGAATTCGACGGTGCTCCTTTATATTGGAGGCAGCCACATGCATATCCAAGAGCTATATGAAAAGGATCTCGTTTATATATATGAGATCGTTTTCATATAAGGAGCATGAGGCCAATCTTTATAGCCGTTGGATTCCGATCGGAGGATGGATATTAAATCAATGGGTAGGTGAGCATGTCACATCAGGAAGTGGGTGAGATCATTATGACTATTTGTAGCCATTAGATCAAGATCCAATGGTTACGATTTAAAGTGGCCTCATATAAGCTATATGAAAACGATCTCATTTAAACTTTTCTCATATATATATATATATATATATATATATATATCAATTAAAAAAGGGGTGCTCGAATCCTTAGGACCAGACTAGAAAGAGCAGGGCAACCAGCCTCTTAGAGCATTGTATCCCGTCGCCGATCCCCTCAAGTGATAAGAAAACAATCAAGTGACACTTCTGCCCACTATTTTGATAAGAAAATAATCAAGAAAATGGACATAATACTATTATTGGCAAACTATATACATACAAAAAAGCTATATGAGAACGATATCTCATTTATATATATCAATTAAAAAAATTATAGAACACTTATAAGTAAGCATAGGCCGTTGATTTTGTTCTGAGTCTTAGGAAATTATAAATTGTCAAAGATTGGATGTTGGTATATAGTTGAAGGTTGGAAGAGACTGAATTTATCAAAAGCTTTGATGAGAAAGAACAAATTGTCTTGATAAAGGCAATTGGGGACCTTAGTCGTGGAACAAGTTGAGCATATTTAATTAGTTCTTAATTACTTTGACACAGGTCTTTTTTTTTTACTTATAACACGGGTCTTAAATCTAGTGAATATCAGGTGCAACTACACACGCTGACCTTATAGTCAATGAATTATCTTAGCTAAGCCTGCTGATATTTATTGTCAGAACCATTTGATCAAACGAATGAACAGGAAAGCTAGTACATAATTCAAATTGAGATTCATTTGTCACTCTTACCTGATACAACTAAGATGACGAACAAAGAAATCGCTAGAATGGTATCACTTCCATGAAACATATTGCCTTTTCCCCACTTATAGAGACTGAGCCAACCGTGGCTGAAGATATATGATTGAAAGACATGAAGGCTATACAGAGAGCTTGGGGGCTCTTATTTGAAACTTCAAAAGGGAAGAGAAGAAAAGAATACGTGAGAAGTGTTCCCACGGCCGGGAAGGCTTTGCTTGAGCTACCTTCCTTGTTCTATCCTCTCGATATACCTTTCTTAAACGTTTCTAGTATGGTTACTTTTCTTCCACTAGGTAGCCTCCAAAGGCTTATGATGACACAGATTTGGTTCACTGGGACCTGCCCTTAGCCGAAAGATATGTTCACGGCTTGACATGACCTCAACCTTTTGAAATAAAAGCATTAGAGAATCTGTTTACCTTCCCATGCTCTTATAAGGTAGCCGGCCTTGATCTTTTTTGCCCACCATCACGAGTGATAATACCAGAAAAAACCCAAGTATAAATTGAATAAATACAAGACAAAGACGCCCATCCCTTGCATGGGAGAAAACTTAGTGTGATGGACAAGTGCTAGAGTCGACAGCAATAGTTTTAGTAGTGAATTTATGAGTTTAAGGCTTGGAAAATGAAGTTAAAAGGCTCTGCCAGCTTACAAGAGTAGGGAGAAGACATATTTTTGCAATTCCTTATCCGGAAAGTCCAATTCCATGGAAAGATTGGATTCCTTTTTCCTCCCCACGCTAGAGCACTTGAATTCTTGCCACAAACATTTCATGTTGCTTTCTCAGTCATTCAACTCAATCTGGCAGGTTTTACTTCTTCAAATATTTTTGACATTGTTTCTTCCTTCTGATTTTTATAGGATTCCAGGTGCGACCAAACGCAACCGAGCTTGGCCATGTTCATATATAGTTCATGATGAAGTTCTCTATATATTGGAGCGTGCAGGATGTTATTCACGGTTGGACAAAAGCGTTTATATCTGATAGTCTGTCCATGGCCACGATTATCTGTGATTAGAGAGGACATGACAGATTATGCCTTTGCATTGTTTTTACAATCATTATTACTCCCTCCGTCCTGTTTTAGATGCTATGGAAAAAGTAGATTTTTTACTGGCTTGTGGAAATTCCAACTAATGGGGGTAGAAAAGGTTCAAAATCTACTTAAATTAACAACCAGATGGAGCATCTAAAAAAGAGGATTGTCCTACATGTAGCATCTAAAACAGGACGGAGGGAGCATATTATTACTGTCATAACATTGTTCCTATTTAGACACGGGCAATACATAGTATGCTTGTCTAATAAAATCTTAACTTCTTCGAAAGAAAAAGTCATTGTTCCTATAAACAAAAGCGTTTATGGTTTTTCCTCTTCCTTCTTTTAATTTTTTCTAACTTGTGTACTTTCTCTTGAGCTTTAATGAAATCTTTTAAGCATCTAGCTAGTTCTGACTCCCCTGAGGAAGGCCCATTAAGTCTAAGCATAAGTGGTGGTTCAAGTGTTGAGTTCAAGTGTAGATCATCCTTGTCCTTTCCTCATAAGGCATAAGCTTATGTATTAGCCTAGTTTCGCTTCTATGAGAGCTTACTTGGTGCAGAGAGAACGCATTGCATGAATCCAATGTGGTAACATATAGAAGCTGCAGAAAATTCTCTTGTTCTCTTCGATGCATAAATCAAACTGAAAAACATAAAGAATCCAAGTGTCCTATCTGTATTTCAAAATTAACTTTTGGGTTTTCGTTGTGAAAAAACAAATAGGAGACTTAAAAATATAAAAAGCACTAGTGGCATACTAGTAAATAAAAAAATCCTACTCTCTTTTTTATAATCGAAAATAAATTAAAGTCCTACTCGAGCACTAACTTAATCACCCAATAGGAGAAAAACCTACCATATCTAAAAGAATAAGCTGACCAATAAAATTAAGGGCCTGTTTGGTAGTATTAAAAGAAGCTGAATTCTAAAAAAAGAGATTTCTCAAATGAATTTGGATTCACTTCTTTCCATGATATTTGCTGTAATTTAAAAAAAAAGACAGGAGCATTTATAAAAAAACACAGTTTCATGATGAGATGTTGTTTTTTGTTATTAAATATTCTTATTTTTTGTGAAAATTATAAATCCTACCACCGAACCCTAAATTCCTTCCTAGAAGTGGATTCTTCCCAACCAAACACCTTAAAATGAAAACCTAGCTTCATCTCTAAAATCTGGATTTCTTACTCCTAAAAGCCTTAACTAAACGGGCCCTAAGGCTGCAACCATAGTGAATCTAGAACATCCACGGAAGAGGCCACCATCTTCTTGTCTTGGGCTTGGCATATTGCATATGGGTCTTGGTTAGTTACCCCATGGCTTGGGCCTGCACGATTAGTCTTCGCTCTTCATTCAGATGGCATTCCCCTTCCCCACTAGACATAGAATGTGGCAACATGTAGAAGTTAGAGGTGAAAGAATTCCATAAGTTGAGATGACACCTGTAGAAATTGTTTCATGAAAGAACAGGCTTATGGAATTCTTATCTACAGAGGTTGGCTTATGTAAGATTCAACTTCCTAACATCACCCTCAGTCTACTATTCCTTAATTGTTCACTATGCATCGTCTAGCCGATAGATGTCCAGTGACTTATGAATTACATCATCAGAATCGATCTGCATTTCCAATTTTAATTTTTCTATGGACGCAAAAACTATTATAGCTTCTAAGTAGTTCTGAACTCTTAACAAAATGTCCATGATAAACATACATATGACCTTTTTCACTCCCCATAGATCCAGACAATTCGATGTACAGTTTAAAAATCAGCAGAAGAAAAACGAAATTTGTCAGAATACATTCCCCAAAGTACCTCCATAGAAGGAAAACGAAATTGGAAATTGAACTTACGCAACTTAACCTCTATATAAATTCTCTTTTTTGGTGAAATAGAGCAATTGATATTACTAGAAGCTACTGTAGATTCGTTCATATCACTTTAACCTTCTATCAGCACTTAGTGGGTCTATAAAGTGGTAGAAGGCCAAGTAGGTGTTGTTGATAATATGGGATGACCCTGGTCCCAGCTCAAAAGTTCTTGACTATCCGCCGCCTTATCAGTGACACAATTGAGCAAGTTGTGCCAATTTAGCCCTACACATTGATGTCATGTGCCACCCTGACATTTTATGGTTGCATTCACATGGTAGGCTGAGCTTCCATTTGCCCAAGCAATACTCCTTCCATTATCCTTAATTTCTTATCAACATTAACTGATCATGGATTTTACATAAATAGGATTGAATTACAGAGCTATATCCCAGTGAAGACTCATGATTGCCTTGATCACCATGAATGGTGGTGGAACAAAAACCTAATGTGACATACCTAGTACTAGAACTTATGGCTGAACCCACTGAAATCTTGCATGGGCTTGGTGGTCAATCTGGGCCCATAAGATGCTCTTCTAGGATATCTTTGGAGATTTCATCCAATGAGCTTTGTCATGATTTTCATAACATCCCTACTTCAGGCCTCCTGATGTGAACTAAAAAAAAGTCATACTCTTTTCTTCCTCCCTTTTTTCTCTGTAGCCATGTGCCCCTCACCGCCTACTTTGAGACTGTGATTTATGATAGTTACACATTACATAAAGGAATGGAACAAGGCATGGAGCAAAGTGTTTTGCAATGGTGGGTGGTCCTTTCACATGCTTTCCTAAGGTATCAAACATAATGAACTTAACATGAACTGATCTTCCATATGGTGAACTGATAGCTAGCTTCTTTGGAAATTCGGTGTAGGCCAGGAAAGGGTTGGAAAAAAAACTCCAACAGAAAGGATTGCAATTTGGAGATCATGCTACGAGTTGTTGTGCAGTCTGATCTTCAATGTGAAAAGCTATTTAGCAAAAAAAAAAGGTGAAATGCTTCAACTATGATTCGAGGAATAAATAATTTTGGAAAAGCACATAACAATTTCCGGGTAGTAGTCTACCCAAAGACACGTTTTTATAGGAAAATCTGTATCTATTTGTTTTCAGTCATGGAGCCATGGGACAATTCCAGCCAGCTGCATATAACGACATTCATATGTGATCTTGTTCGTGCATTATGAGGGCCGGTCAAGCCAAAGCCACATCAAATCCAATGGATATCATCACAGCTAGCTGATTCAAGACAAGCTTTGTCCATAAACCCTTGTCCATCTTCTTATTATGTCTGTGCATGTGAACCTACCAAGTCACAATCAAACCACCCTTGAGAGGTGTATCATCCCTATCAGGCTACCACAGTAATGAAAAAAAAAATGTTAAGACAGAGATATATAGTCCTTCCATGCCATGTTAATAGTCCAATTTACCTTTTTTTAACATGAATGTAATAATCGATTCAAAATACGAATCAGAATAGTAAAGTGGGACGGAGAGAGTATGGAACAAGTTCAAAAAGAAAAAAAGTCGTTTTCGAAACCGGGCACCATGACCAACCCTCAGTTATCACTATAATACATAGGGTGCATTTTAGTAGAACATAGAGATGTCTATGTACTACTTTCAAGCATGAATGCTAAAAGAAGAAGGCATGTATAGTCCACCAGAAACTAAGAACTCTGAGTTAGAAAACTACAGTCATCAAACTAGGATCTAACAGCTATCAGTGGTGTTATAAGTGGGGATTTGGAGATGGAGAATTCTGAAATTTTGTTGCAGGAAATACACAACAACTTGTTCGTTAAAGCGTGATCAAATCACTGTCCTAAAAATAGTATTTGCCCCCACTATGCGGCGTGCATTTGGGATCACCACAAATCTGTTTTCAAGATACACAATAAAGCATTCTTTCCTCGTATGTGATTTGCACTATTGAAAATGAGTCTACCTTAAGCATTTAGGTATACAATAATGTGCCAAAACCTGAGTTCTATCGCGTAAATCTGAAACCCCAAAACCATGCAAATGCGGTCCAAAAAAACTCGGTAGAGAATACCCCAAAACATGTGTTTATATAGTATTTTTTACTAGAGTTTATAGAGTTGTGAGTTTTCATGAAGGGTTGCATTGATTAGATAAAGGGACATTCTAATTATATTTTCTGTTTTGGAAAATTACACCAAGAAGTGCATCCCTAAACACTTAAACACTGTGTGAGTTAATAGATTCCCGTTAGTCTTTAGTTCTTCACCCTGGCTCATGCATGTTAACATGCGCTCACGTTGCCTGATTTAGATCCAACGGTGCGTGTTAATGGAGGGGGTGGGCGGGGTGATTTGCACCCGCCTGCCCATTGGATCAAAATCCGATGGCCCGTCGTGCCCTAGCGCACCCTCCACGATCCAGGGTGCATACTTTCCCTTTAAAGATCGAAAACCCTAAACACAACACTAATCCATATAGAGTACTATTTATATCATGCAAAATCATATACTAATCTCCAAATGGTAAGATGAACAGAGAAAGTTGGCACTAAGCCAGTTGTCACACGTGTGCCCTAATCATGTGGAGCAACAAGCCACCCAATGCAAATGCAAGCAATCATTCCACCCATCCAGGACCCCCCGGCCCCCTCTATCTTTATCAAACCAACACAGCATTTTTCACACAATTTCTGATATGGGTCTCATTGCTTTCTCTCCAATCACCTCGTGGTCTCCTTTACAGAAAAGCTTCTCCTGGTGGGCCACCCGCTCGTGCGCTGCATGCTTGCCGGCCCTACATCACCGTCTCTTCCATTCCCCACCCACAGTCAGAGAGAGAGAGATGAATGGATGATGATAACAGTAGATGGAGATGAGCTGAACAAGTAGCTCCAGCTCCAGCTCCTCTATAAACACCCTTGGCTTAGCTCTCTTGTACATTCATTCTCATTCAGCTAGCCATGGCCTCTGAGAAGGTTGAGACCGTGATAGCTGGGAATTATGTCGAGATGGAGAGGGAAGGAGATGCACAGCCAACTAATTGCAAGGCCAAATTGGCTAAATTCTTCTGGCATGGTGGATCTGTCTATGATGCATGGTTCAGCTGTGCTTCAAATCAGGCATATATCCTCTTCATTACATTCCTTCCTATTCTACTTTTCTAGCACTCACACTTAAGGGCATTTGACAAGTCATTTATAAGAGAACTTCATATATAGCTAGCTTATGTTAATTAGTAGATTTTGATAGAAATTTGTATTGATTTTTGTGAGGAGTTTTTTCATTTATGGTTCTTCTTGTTTGTAGGTGGCTCAAGTGCTCCTGACACTGCCCTACTCATTTTCCCAACTTGGGATGTTGTCAGGGATCCTCTTTCAGTTGTTTTATGGAGTGCTGGGGAGTTGGACTGCTTACCTTATCAGTGTCCTCTATGTTGAGTACAGGACTAGGAAGGAGAGAGAGAAGGTGGACTTCAGAAACCACGTAATCCAGGTAACTTATGGCCTGTACATAATTGCACTTGTTTATGGAAAGCCTTATTGGTTCATATGAAGAGTTTTTTATTCCAAATGCAACTTTTGCCTGCTAATCCAAAGTGCCCATTTGTCTTCTCTTTTTGTTGAGCTCAATGATGAAGCTAATTGTAAATTATGTAGCTGTATGCCTTTTATTCCTCTTAGTTTCTAACTTTCTTGTGTGTTTTCAGAAGCTTTAAGATAGCAAAGTGGCTATTATAACATGTAAAAAGTAATGAGAAATGACGGCAATTTCTTTTTCTGATAGTAGTGGTTTGAAGTACTAGACGGACTTTTGGGGAGACATTGGAGAAACGCAGGCCTGTTTTTCAACTGCACTTTCCTCCTTTTTGGGTCAGTGATTCAGTTGATTGCATGTGCAAGGTAACTAAAGATATAACTTTTTTGGGAAGTTAATTTCATTTTTCTTGTTTCATTCTGTTTTTCTTTTTTCTTTTTGCCTTCATAAACTTTCATAACATTTTACCCTACTATTACCATTAATATGCAGTAACATCTATTACATCAACGATAACCTGGACAAAAGAACATGGACTTACATCTTTGGAGCCTGTTGTGCTACAACAGTCTTTGTACCATCTTTCCATAATTACAGAATTTGGTCATTTCTAGGCCTTGTAATGACTACTTACACCGCCTGGTATCTCACAATAGCCTCTCTCCTTCATGGACAGGTAACTCACACTATCTCCTCTACATAATCTTCACATGATCAGCTTAATTATGGCCAACTTCACTATGACTCCACTCTCTTCCTTTCCTATGGTAGATTGAAGGTGTGACACACTCAGGTCCAACCAAAATTGTATTGTACTTCACTGGAGCTACCAATATCCTTTACACTTTTGGGGGACATGCCGTCACCGTGTAAGTAAAAATAAAGTAATTTCAATACAGGAAGAGCATCATAGGAAAAAGATAGAATATGGCAATTATACTATACTATATGTAAAGTGATCTTGAGGTCCTTTCTTAATTTGGGAAATTGCAGAGAAATCATGCATGCCATGTGGAAGCCACAGAAGTTTAAGCTGATATACTTGTTTGCAACTCTTTATGTGTTGACTCTTACCTTGCCATCGGCAATATCAGTTTATTGGGCATTCGGAGACATGCTTCTCAACCATGCCAATGCTTTTGCTTTGCTGCCAAGGTCTGGTTTTAGAGATATGGCTGTCATTCTCATGCTCATTCATCAGGTGACAACATCTTGGGACTAGCTACCTCCACTTTGACTTGCTAAAATTACTAATAAAATTCCCCTCCCCTTTTCCGAAAAGCACACATTCTCCTATCTGATCAGCACAATTAGAGCAATTTCTTATTAGGGTACATGTCACAAAGATACTAGACATACAATGATGAAGAATAGTTGCTCACTTTGATATTCCATATTCCTACTTGGTTCAAGATTATTAAAGAAAACAAGTAATCATGTATTAACTCCTTTAAAGATAACTACAATAAACTATTGATTATTCTATTATAACATCGTCTACAAATGCTATCCTGTTTTTTTATTGTTAACTTTTTAGTGGTAGAAATGATGGTTTAACATGGACATAAGATAAATATATAATAATTAATTTTAGGTGTGTACTAATAATGAGGTGTTGTGGTTGCAGTTTATAACATTTGGATTTGCTTGCACACCTCTATACTTTGTATGGGAGAAGTTCATAGGGCTGCATGAAACAAAGAGTGTGTTCAAGAAGGCACTGGCTAGACTTCCTGTGGTGATCCCCATCTGGTTTCTTGCCATCATCTTCCCATTCTTTGGCCCCATCAACTCCACCGTCGGATCACTCCTCGTCAGCTTCACTGTCTATATAATCCCTTCTTTGGCCCACATGATAACCTTTGCACCTGCTTCAGCAAGAGAGGTTAATTATTCCTTTAAGCTTAATAACTTAATAAATATCAAATTGGTATTCATCACTTGATAAGATAAGCCTTTTTTTTTTTTTGCAGAATGCTGTGGAAAGACCACCATCATTCCTGGGAGGATGGGCTGGCTTGTACTGCTTCAACACATTTGTGGTGGGGTGGGTGTTAGTGGTAGGGTTTGGATTTGGGGGTTGGGCAAGTATGCTCAACTTCATACGTCAAGTGGACACATTTGGCCTCTTCACTAAGTGCTATCAGTGCCCTCCTCACAAGGCCTGACTGGATTCTATATCCACCTACAGTTAAAAACTTACATTACGTTGTAATAGTAACTGATGATGGCAAAAGTTGGCTTTCCTGTCTGCTTATTCAATTTCAAGAAATATGACATGCAACCCTTTAATGTTGTGCTCATTCTTAGTGATCTGTAAAAGATGTTTTGTTAGAGAAAAAGGGAGTGGAGTGAGTTTGATAAGAGTAAGAGCATAGGACATAAGATATGATTTATATTGGATGTATCTTATTTTGGTGGTTTCAATCATGTCGCCATGTTTGTAAAATATCTTCGGCATCTCACCAGCAAGCAATGAAAAGAAATGTAAACTAAAACAAGAACGAAGGTTGGCAAAATAAGGTAAATAAGAAAAATAAAGAAAGGTTAGTTGGTGTTACCAAGCTTTGTTGAGATATTAACAATGCCATTTATCAAGATAAAAGGGCTGAATTGCTGTCCTCTCTTGGGCACTCACGACCCTATCTTTGATCTGCAATAATTTGGGCTACAAATACTAGAAAAAGAGCAAAACCTGCAACCAAACGCGGCCTCAACTGTGCACTGGGGCCTGCATCTTTTGGCAGACAGTGAAAGAAAGGGAGGTCTACCTTTTGACTTGGTAAGAAGAATCAGGATGGTCATGTTAAACTTTAAAAACATGCATGGTAGTCAAGAAAAAAATGGTCACATGCACAGTAATTCTAGGGATTTTTCGAAGGTATCTAATGCTTTGAGTCACAAGGGCTCCACCCCACATGGCAGCCATGGCAAGTCTTGTTTCCTTCTTTCTTGTAAGCTTGTATCGAGGAATCAGGGGATCTTGGGGCCAGTCAACATTCCAGGGAGATAAACTCCATGCATGCATGGGGGGAGGGGGCTCTGGGACCCAGACCTCCTAGGCACCACGCCTTGGTGATATGAAGCAACCAAAGATTTTCATCTTTTGGCCTGCTTTTATTGGCCCTTTCACTTAAGACTCAAGAGACATGTTTGTAGCCACAAAAAAAAAGAGATGTCATTGTTAGGTAACATGCTACAGTCAACATGTTATAAAACCCTAATAACAAAAGGTGGGGAGGAGTTATTTTCTTGTGCTCTGGACCACTCTGGCCACTAGCCAACGCATTTCTCGTCAAGAACCTCGAGGGAAGTGTGACTTATGCTCAAGCAGTCAAAGCATGGGGAAGGCCGGAAGGGTTCTTGACTTTGTTCCTGCCAGTTGCTGCTACTCTAAAAGGGTATGTGGCTATCTCTTCACTTGAAATCTAATTTAGGAAGCTCTCTCCTGAAATCAAGGTCTCTTTTGTGTAAAAAAGAGGCATTGTTGCCATCGTAAGCCCAATTAAGAGATCTGGTTTCTGCACAATTATCAAGATTATGAAAGTGTCTAGGTTTCTTGAGAAACTGTTATTCTTTTGAGAAACGGAAGTCCAAGGCAGTGAGAAAAAGAGGAAATAAAGAGTTTGATCCTGATAATGCCAGTGCTTAAAAAAAGTCTTGCATGCATTATTCAGAAAAAAATGCACCAATCAAGGCAAGCCTATCTGCTTCGGAGTTTCCATTTTTGCACTGAACCGAAAAAAGGGAGTTTGCCTCGTACCTCCATATGTTCCATTACTCTATTAATACACAAAGTGGGAGAAACGGTAAAACCAGATGCAATTAATCCATGGGCAGCTCTTTTTTCTATTGTTAGTAAACCAAGAGTTACAAAAGTTTTCAGCTTTGAATCTGAAACCAACTGTTTCATTTGAGAAAGAAATATGGATGCCGTGTGCATAGGGTAATTGGGAAAGAAATTACCCTATGGCTAGACAAAAGTATCAAGGTCTTTCTTGTGTTAAACGTGATATTCCAAGAACAGAAGACTTTCCCAAACATTCAAACAGTTTAGGCATTGCTTTGTCTATGATTGGTGCAATTCTTAAGTAGCAAATGTGACCTGGTAAAAGCACAGGATGGCATTTGATTGGGTATTTACCTATTGGCACTTCCAATTTTTTTTTAGTGTAAGCAATTCCAACAATAGGTTATTTTAATCCAGTTGTTGGATATAAATAATAAATTTATATCAAGACTATAAGGCAACATCCAGTAAGATAGATACTTTTCTTTTGCACTAACATAGTGATTATACAGTACTTCTAAATTCCTGAAAATTCAGATTACCTATAATTCGTTTATTTCAATATCGACAGGTATATTTATGTCTTCATACTTTTCAGAACACTTCATAGTTCATAGTGATTATTTACTTTTTGTTTCAAACACAGAATAGACACAATGCATGCATTTTAAAAACTGTTGTAAGAAGAATCATATCCGTAAGCCGGCAGCCCCAACATTTTCAAGCACAAAATAGTTGTGAACGAACACCAAACATAGTTCTTTAGATCAATGTACTTTGATCCGTATCTTGTCTACAACCAAACCCATATTCACTTATCCAGCCTTCAAAAGTCGAGTACAATCAAACTAAAAATATGCGATTTGCAAGGTAGATCCTGAGTCCAAACACCATGTGTACCTACAGATTGTAACTCGACTCACCCAATGTGTGACTGAGTGAATACATGAAAAGATATTGTGCTGTAAGAGGCTAGTTGTCCAGTTCTGGTGGACGTCCCTCATAAAAGAGAGTATAGTATTAAGAGCCCATGAGAGCATAGACAAGTGCAGAACACCAACCGTATCATAAGCATGACTAAAGTTTTTGAATGTGCCCATAAATTACAACACATGATGTGCATGGGCTAGTGTTGTGCACCACCTGACTATGCGCTCAAGTGCAACAAATAATGTCTCCTCATAACAAGGAAAGGGGTTTATTACCACATGAACTTGTATTCCTTATAAAGTGATAGGGATACCGAAACTCTTTTTAAGTTCTTCTCTAGACCACCAACAATCTTCCATAGAATTGATTTCCAAGAAAAAAAAGCCTAATTTAGCAAGTAACACACATTTTTGCACTACTCATAAATTTAAACGAAAAAACTAACAGCCCGTTTGCATGTTATAAACTACTCAGATTCAAATACTAGTACCATTTATCCTTACTCCCCTTCTATGCTTGAAGTGAACTGTTCATTCGTGTCCGCTTATACTACTACTACTTCATAGTTCATAGCCTAGTGCAATCATGTTAGTTGCAGAAAAACAAAGCCTAGTGTTGAGAAAGATGTTGATTACATGGGGAAGGCAAGTGCAACGTAACCTCAACAAGTTAAAGAAAGTTAAATGATCCAGGAACTCAAGTGGGCTTAATTTAGAAAATACTTCTTCCAAACATGCTGATAAGTAGGCTTAGAAACAGTTCCTTCATGGTTATAACTATAATGAAGTGGCCTATTAACAAGTATTCCCCCCCCCCCCCCCCCCGCCCCCAAAAAAAAAAAATTAGCATACCTCCAATCCACAAACCCTAAACTAAAATATTGAACCTCTATAAATAAGTACAGCAAATTTGGGATCAACTAGGTATCAGACAAATATATAGAAATTAGGTAGCTACCTAATTGCTAATGTGTCTCAATGTTTAAAAACACACCTTAATCGATTCTATAATAAAATGTATCATCAATCCTATTATAACATGGAATCATCGAATCTATTATAACATAGAATCAATTATACGACACAACACTGTCATAATACTATCCTATTCAAATGCTAATTTTAAACTATTCACTACCTGGTTACTTTAGTTTTCATTCACTCTCCACCCGCAGCATTTTTGACCCGCCTGGAAGATGTCTGCCAGGATATCCTCCAACAGACAGAAGCCGTCAATCATCAGAACAGGCATGTACCATGCGCTGTGCACTGATCAACGGTTCCTATTAATTGAGGATATCTTGGTGGACATCCCTCAAGCGGACCTCAAAGTCTTCCCTCTCTACCCGATCACCAAATTCCCAAAGAAGATTACAGACGCAGCTAAATCAGAAAAGAGTAATTAACAAGGTGGTCATCTCAAATTTATATGTAAAACATGCTAATCAACTGGAGTATTTCGATTCAAACCATCAAGTATAGGATCATATCCTAATCCTCCATCACACACTAATAATCATATAATCTCCCAAAAAACCTCACTAACACCCTAATCGACTATACCCACCTTTCCCTTACACTTAAAGCAGGAAAGACTGCAAAACTTAAAGAGCAGAAATAACAAAATTTCAATCTTAAACCTTGATTGCCACATATTAGGGGATTAATCTTGATTAGGATGCCGCCTGAGGGCAGTCCCTCGCAAAGTGCCCCTGTTCCCCGCAATTATAACAGCCCCTGCCACCGCCGGCACCGCCGCTACGACCTCCGCCGCTTTCTCCGCAGTCCCTCGCCAGGTGGCCGCTCATACCACAGCTATAGCACGCCCCACCACCTCTTCCCCCGAACCCTCCGTCAAATCCTCCGCCGCTCCTGCGCCCCCCTCCACCACCGTTTCCATCTCGGCAGTCCCTCGCCATGTGCCCGCTAAGCCCGCAGTTAAAGCACTCCCCTCCACCAAAACCACCGCCGCGGCGATCACCCGCCTCGCGACAGTCCCGCGCCATGTGCCCCGCCTCGCCGCAAGTGTAGCACGCTCCACCACCACCCCGGCGGGAATCGAGAGCGAGGGAGGCCCCCTCCGGGCCGGTGACCTCAACAGCTCGAGGCCGACCGTCGGGGCCAGAATCGACGGCGAACTCGACGGGCTGGCCGTCGGAGAGGCCCCGGAAGCCGGAGGATTGGATGGAGGAGTGGTGGACGAAGAGGTCTTCGCCGCCGTCGTCGGGGGAGATGAAGCCGTAGCCCTTGTCGGTGTTGAACCACTTCACCGTGCCGGTGACCCGCTGTCCGTCCGCCATTGCCGCCGCCGCCGCAAAAAGAAACCCTAGAAATCGAATCGACGAGGATCGAAGAGGGATTTCAGATAGTAGTTGGTGGGCGGCTCTAATTAATGGCCAGAGCGGGAAGGAGTGTGTAGGAAGTGGTTGATGATGGATGATCGGACGGCGGATAAGGTGTCATGTGATATTAGGAGTGGAATATTGACCGTCGGTTTCTGTTGGTTTTTCAGGATTGGGAGACTTGTTACTTCCCTCCGTTCAACGTTACCTGTCTGGATTAGAAAATTAAAATGAACTAAAAACCTTGCTTTAGTTTTCTAATCCAGACATGTAATTTTAACAGTACAGGTACTCCCAACATTCAGATGGCCCTTCCCTATACAAGGTTTTTTTTCTTTTTTGTTTAAAAGAAAACTTCTCATTTGACAAACTGTTTGGCCTTGAAGTCTTGCAATAGTAAAATTTGAGTATAAAAAGCATGCTTGCAGGCCTTTTAGTATATATGGTGTGTGTAACTTGATTATGATGATAAAGGGAGAGAAGAAAGAAGATGATCCGACATTACATGAAATTCTGAGACAAGGTGTTGATGATGATGGCTTTATTTAGACATAGGGATTTATATTTTTCTTTTGCTTGAGTGAGCTAGATGTTAAGTTCAAAAGTTTTATGAATTAGGGACCATTCGGATTGTGAAAAATCAGTGGATGTTTGGGATTTTTCACACCCTTAATCAAGATGTGGAAATTATAAGGGGTGAACTTTTAGATGAAAATTTAGAGTTACAACTCTGTTCATATCCACAACTCATGACCTGACACGGCTAGGGAACCTTCAACATCTAGCCGGATTTTTACAGGTATAGCCAACTGCAGGACTTAAATCCTTCATCAAAACAAAATACTAAGTGCAAGAAAGTAATATCTATGCGATCCCTCATAGGATTAACAAAAAACGACTTTACAACAAGTCATAATCATAATCAAGTAGTACTGGTTCGGTGACATAGATCTTACTCTTCCATTTGGGCCTATTTTGGGCTACATCTTTTTGTAACAGATAGTAAAATCAAATCCTTTTCAACAAGTACTGTATGTTAATCTCTTAGCTATTCAACAATTTCCCCTTCCTCCAAGATCTCCTCCCTGGATAATTCGTCGTCCATGCAAAGAAAATCATCAGGATTTACTTCTCTAAAGAAGCCTGAATAAGCATCTTTCAAGTCTTGCTGAAACTCAAAAGCCATCTCATTTCTACTATATCCCTTCATGTTGGAGGTAAAGTACCCATCATTTTCTTGCATAGCAGATGCTCCATGATCCCCCTTGAACTCAGGATCTGTATGTTTAACCTCTGTCTGTCTATCTGAGATGTGAAAATTATCAACAGTTCCTGGATACATGTACTTCATGAGATCAAGAACTTCTGTATTGGAAGAATTATCCTGCTCTTCCTCTATTTCTTCCTCTTTAAATGGGACACCTTCTGGGCTTGGTAGATCTTCAACATGTTTTGCTGGTTCGGTATTTTGCACAACAATCGGCTCCACTTCAAAGTCATATTTATCAGAAGGAATATACACATGGATGGTGGGGCACTCTACAATGACAAGACCAGAAAGCTGGCGGCCAATAGGAGCATTGCTATCTAGCACGCGGTACACAGCCTTAGGACCCTGTCGTAAGAGCTACGGCATTAACAGAATAGTACCTCTCAATGACATATACAAAAGGAGGTTTATTCTCGGACAGAAGCATACCTTCGGGTTCTTCTTAATAAAAAATTTGATATTGTCTGGTTGTTCCTTGCAATATGGTTTAAGTCGATTGTTGAATAGACCATGTTTCAGATATTTTTCAAAAGCAGAGGCCAACTCTACATGTTCATCTACTCTGCAAAAGTACGATTGATCAGTATGAAGTAAGAAGTGCAATCCAGTTCAGCTTTTCATTTTGGCATTTTTCATGGTAAAGAATATATGCATGATCTAGGAGGAGAGGAGTAGGATCTTTACCCATGATCAAGAAGAGTAAGATTGATTGAATGCAGCTGCCACTCTACCGTCCAAAATATTGAATTCTTCCTGGATAGACAGAGAGAAAGAGAGAGCTGTTATTAACCCAACTATTTGGGACAATTACATTCGATGTTGGAACAAAAGCTGACTACACAAAAGGAATAACAACATTGTAACTAACACATATTTGGAGTTGAAAGCCTACAAAAACGTGTCCCAGTGAAGTCTGAAGCGACTGCACAGAATGGAATACGCAAACATATTGGTCTGCATAATGTGACTAGCAAGATATAGCAGTGCAAATAAAATGAAGATGATCATTTTAAATGCATACTCTTTTAGTGAATCAAGTACATCGAGGCAAATAGTTCTTATTCTCTAATTGCAAACTGAGAGGAGACTGGAAAGGAGAAAAAAAATACTCTCCCATAGTGATAAGGGATGCCTTGCAACCTTATAATTGAGAAAATTAAAATCATTGCATCCAGAGAACAAAATATTCCACATTTTAGAGACCAAAAATATCACGCTCGAAACAAAGAAGGAAAAATCACTATATATAATCAGCAAATTGAAAACTTCAGTTGATTTTCACAAACCCCACAATAAAAGTTTCCATTAACACTTGAAGAGCTTGATCCACTAATTTGGTGCAACAGGCGAAAAATCCATGTTAACTATTTCCTAGAAAAGTGCTACAGATCTTGAAACTAGTATGAAATTCTTTATACGCCTGTATTAAACCGCAAATATATCAAAATCCACCAGCCATTAACAAGCAACATTCAAAGCAGCTACAATTCCATTCCATCAAACCATACAACATTTCAATATCAACAGAAACGCTCAGGTAAGAGCGATCATATAAGCAAATCATATTTCTCAACAAGTAACAAAAGGCACTGGAACGAAGCTACATTCCGACAAACCAACAGGAAAAAATTAGTAAATATAATACGAAATCATAAGCAATCAACTAACTTTTGGTCAAAACGAGATCGGTTCTTCTCCCTTCTCGTCATCCCATTCGACAGAATCAGTAGATGGGTCCTCCGCCGGCCCGCCGCCTTGCGCAGCAGCTGCAGCCTCAACGGCAGCCTGTACCGGACGTTCCCACACAATCCTTGTCTCATCCTCTGTGCCGAGTCCGCCACCGTCTTTGCCTCCTCCAAAAAATTATAATCTGCAAACACCAAAACCCTGTCAAAACAACCGAAAAAGGACCAAACCCATATCTCTTCAAATGACAGAAAAAGGCAAAATTTGCTAAAAAAAGTTGTAATCCAAGAAAAACAGAAGAATAAGCCGGCTACAGAAAAGAAGGAACTTTCGCAAAGAAATTTGAGGATTCTGACCGGAGAGGAGGAGGTTGTTGTCGAAGTGGGAGAGGGGGACGAAGTCAGTGCGGCGGCGCTTGCCGTCGCAGTTGGAACGGAGCTTGTGGGACTTGACGCAGGGGAGGCTGCAGGATCGGATGGAGCATCCGGGGCACTTGTATTTCCATGGATTCAAATTGCACTCTTCGCAAAGAACAGGGCTACTTGGGTCTGCTGGAGAAGAGGTCGATTGGCAATCCGCCATTGCGGCGGCGGTGAGAAGCGGAGGCCTGGTGGCGGGAGGGCTTTGGGAATTGCTGCGGGGTTTTTAGAAGGTTTTGAGAGAGCAGGTATGGCTTATGTGGCTTATGAAAAGGGAAAATGTTTTCCTAACCACGTAAACCGGACGAATGGACCAACTCCCCTGTTGGTCAGGGCTGGCGCTGCCCTAGAGTCCTGAGTTCGAACCCATACTCCGTTGGCAGGGACTATATATACCAAATTGGTGCTTATGTTGTGTGAGCTGTGTCCGAATCCGAGGGGATTATCGGCCGGACACAGTGTCTAAGAGGTCGGTTGCCCTGTCCTTTCTAGTTGGGTCCAAAGGACTCGGACACCCCTCAGTTATAAAAAAAAAAAAAACGGAGGGAATATATCATAAGCACTTATATTAGCCCTCTTCTTAAAATTTATTTCCTTATTGCTTCTCATGTATGAAATGATTCAGAAACGCCCTTTCTATTCAAAACATAAAACACAGAAGTTCAAGCAATAGAAACCAGTGAAAACAAACACAAAGCAAACGGAACAGTGTTAGATCAATTCTAATTTCTAGGTAATGTTGTTTCATACAACAATTCCAGGTACATTTTTGTTTTGTTGGATCAATTCCAGGTACACGAGCGCAATTCTGTTTACAATTTCACAGAAAAAAAAACTAAAGAATTTCTGTGGACAATTCCCTCCTGTGCTGAAAAGTATACAATCACAGAAAATGTCCTTGTGTTGAACTCTGAGACTGTGCAAGAGCCACAAAGATCTCAACAAAAGATTAGAAGAAAATTCATGATGTCAATGTCATTTCCATCGTAAATCTCTGACAGATCAATCCTCACACTTCCCCATATGAAAGATCTCAAATTGTGTGTGTATGCACTTTCTAATCCTATTTCTTATCCTCAGAGGCAAGGGCACTTTCAATAGCCGCCTCATATGTTTCACTATACATGGTACCAACAATCGCTTTGATCTTCTTTCCATTTTTGAAGAGAACGACAGTAGGAACCTTCTCAACTCCATTATCAACAGCAACGTCGTAGTCCTCTTCTGCATTGAGTCTAAAGAACTTGACCTTCTTCCAGTACTTAGGACCAACCTCCTCGTCAATGACACGATTAACCATATTGCAAGGTCCACATCGACGTGTCCAGAACACAACCACCACAAGAGTATCGCTCTTTAGGATGCATTCATCCCAGGTTAATTCAGTAACTACAGCAGCTGAAGATAAAACCAGAGAAAAGCTATATCAGATAAGCTATAAAGAGGAAACTTAGAACTCAGCATAATAAAATTAACATAAGTTAACTATTGCACCAGAAAAAAACAACATCAATAACTAGTCTGTAATTAATTAGTCACAACAAGAAGTAACCACATGTTTTACAAGTCAAAAAGCCATAAGATCCTGGAAAACCCCGAGCCTGAAAAAAATAATGAGTCTAGCTAATCCCGTTGTAGTCACTAACTAGCTTCTTAACTTGAGGTTTTTTTATTTTCCCTCTCTTTACAGCATAAGATTTCTATTGAAAAAGAACGTCATTTACTTGAGGTTATCTTAATTAACTCATAAAAGTTCTAGTCCAAATAAATGCTTGTACTTAATAGACAATAGAGAACAACTAGACAAAGGACTGAATAGGAAGTATCAACAACACTTTGGAACCAAGTTCTCAGGCAAAAATGTACCAAGAAGTGAAAGATGCCAAATTTTGTTTATAAGCATCGGGACCAATGTCACACATAAAAAACTTTGTTACATGTTCAAGGTTACAAAACCAATGTTCACTGAATAACCAGAGTGTTAAAAGGAAACAATATTCACTAAAGTACCGAAACATGAAAAGGAACATATAAAAGTGAACTAAAATACGAGCTCTTTCCCAAAAAAAACATAAATAACTAAAACTAACAGCAATCAAATTAGAACTCTTATTTCAAATTCGTACAAACTAGATTTCTGAAATGCCTTTATACTCCATGCCCATTTTAAAGCTAACGATAGGGTACAAATCACATTAAATAAATTCGGTTTCAATTATTGCATAGTTAGGTGAAGGCAGATACGGTTAATTTAATTTAGCCAAAAAAATGCGATTTCATTGGAATCACAAGTAGTTAAGCTGTAGTGCAATTTTCTCCCATGTTCAGCTCCCACTTTTATCCTTTTAATCACTGCTTCATTACGCTTTAACTATCATAAATACCTTATGTTCTCATTTCTGATTTTCAATACTTTATCACAAGAGATAAAAGCAAAAACTAGAAATTTAAAACCATGTAATCCAAAGGTTTTCTGACAAGCCTACCCCAAGGAAGATGAACGCTTGTAAGGACTTAGAAAATGTTATTTTCCAAAAAAAAAATTGAAGTAATCAAATTTAACCAAAGAAAAATGCCAGGTGCCTACCAATCAAACAGATATAATAAACACAAAAGGTCAGACAATAAGAAACCAAATTTGAAAACATTACTGAATAACCCTGAGCGATGGTACATGGAGAAATAAAGCAAGAGCTTAGCATGTCTAATTACAGCCAATAGGTCTAAATTCACACCATTCGTTTCAAATAAAAGAGATCAATGCAGAATTCTACAACTACAGGATAGAAAAGTTAAATAATAGAAATCTCCTAGAAAGAATGAGCGATATAGAATAGACTAAAGACAATGGGAACTTTTACAGATTAGTCCTTAGAGATCAACTTCAAATTTTAACAGTTCCAGAGCTCCTTGTAAGGCGCACACTCTAAAAATGTCATCCAAGAAACGATCCCCTATATTGACATGACAAAGTCCACTCAGATAAAGAGACCAATGCAGAGTTCCTAACTAAATTCACATGACAAATCCCTTTCAGATAAAGAGGCCATTACAGAGTTCTAAACTACTCCTAGCTGGAAAATCTAAAGAGTAGAAATACTAACACACAGAGGAAGTAAGAGAATGACCACATTATCTTCTCAATTCATAGAATGAATAGCAGATAAAGCAAAGACTAAAGGCAATAAGAGCTTCTACAGACATAATTCATAGAAATCAAAGTTTTCAAAATTCAAGAAATCACTACATATACATCCAACTTATTCCACATATACAAAACAACAAATCGATCAAAGAGCAAAACCCTATGTAATTTCAAGAATTATTCCAGCAAAGAAAGCAAGCCATTTCCATACAATGCTCCAGCCTCCAAGCGACAACCATTTCTTTCATATTACAAACAATAAAATAAGGAACAAAACTACATACAGGATGAACGCAAAAAAGAGACAAGAATCCAGAAAAGGTGAGGCATTAGAAGCTTACGGGACCAAGAGCCGTAGCAATGAGCGGCGATCTTTCCAGCGTGGAACGGCCTCATCTGAGGCAAGAAGAGGAACCGACCGGCGAAGCCTGAAGCCTCGGTCTCCTTCAACGGCGGAGCATGAGGCGGCCCGTAGCAACGAGCGGCGACCTTTCCGGCGTGGAACGGGAAGAGGGAATGGCCGGCGAAGCCCGGAGCCTCAGTCGATCTCAACGGCGGAGCAGGAGGCGGCGGAAGAAGAAACTGGCCGGCCAAGGAGGCGGCGGAGGAGCAGGGGAGGTGCTCATGGGGGCGGGCGGCGCACGAAAAGGAGGGCGGCGCGCGAGAAGGGATGGCCATGCCCGGGAAATTCGGGAAAATGTGGAGGAGCGGGAGGCGATTTGGGAAGAGGGAGGGAGCTCTCATTTTTTTTATTTTCCGAAATTTCAGGAACCCAAAAAGAAGAAAGGTCTGAGTTTTCGCGGAAATTACTTAGGTTTTGAAGCCCTGATAGTCGGTGACCGAACCGCTTTTTTGACCGGTCTGTGAAGGAAATTCCGGAATTTTTTCTCCTTCCTCACGCTTTTAATTAAGACCGTCCTATAATTGGTCAAATTTATTAATACGTGAGATCAACAAATATCATATCGAATATCGGTAAAATATTAGTCGATGAAAGTGATAAAATATCTAAAATATATTAAAGATATTTTTTTTAAATATCGGTAGTCTAAAACTATTTTTTATCATATATTTTCATAATATAATTTTTAAAATAACTGATATTAATTTAAATAAGTATAAATTTTAAAATATACATAAAAATACATATATAATTCAAAATATATGTTTGTATTTTAAACCCGTATCCTTCCACTTGGCATAGGATGGGAAACAAACGGAAAAATTAATTTTTTAATTTTTTTTAAAATTTTTTTTAAAAGTACCGATATATTGGCGATATTTTAAAAAAAATTTAAAATCAAGATTACACAATATCGGTTGAAGTCAGATATCAATATATATCGCCGATATAACTTTCCATGAATGAAATCCATAGTCAAAGCCTAGGCTTTCCTTACGAGCGAGTCATTATTGATTGTGAAGGTCTCTCGACCTCGACAGCTCGACTTCGACCAAGGGTCGCCACAAGGCAGCTGTCATCACTGTCTCCAACCTCCCGACAAGAGAATAATTAAGAAATAATATCATCTAATTTTGTTACATTATTTTTGCTAATTATCTCAATCAAAAGTGATTAGAGGAGTATTTCAAAAGATGTAATTTCTTCCGAAAGAGTTCAAACCCCACTGAAATGACCATGAAATTGAATCACGCCAATCAAAAGGCAAAAATTATTGGGTGTCCTGGGTGCAGCACTCTAGGGAGTCGTATCTCTAAATCGTTGCGCACAGCTTTTTGGTGACAAACAGTTGAAGCACACCAAGCTGGAGTGTGCACCGTCGATTAGTGGCATAAGGCTGACATGGTCAGGCACTTGCACCCACTAATTTCTCTTTCATCAAAACGGTTGGAGCCTGGAGGGAGAAAATGCAAGCCCAACAAGTAGGATTTTGGGTGAGCGAGAAATTTCAAGTTTCAACGATAATATAGTTATGTTAGAACCGGCGTTCCCACAATTGGGATCCAAGTTTACAAATAAGAAGGAAATAGAAGACGTTGAAGAACAAACCCCAAGGCTTGACTCGCAAAGCTTTCTTAAATGAATTATTGCCCTTTCATTAGAAAAGCCAATTTGCTAATCCTCAGAGGATAAAGCAAGCATTATGGAGAGAGCTCCTAGCAATGCAGACCTGCTGAAAATCTTTATGTAAACAAAAGGGATTGTACTTCACCCTTCTGTGTTGAATTATAATTTATATTCTAATTGAACCTGAAATTGCATATCGAAATCAAATCGTCTGAGGCACAGTGATTTGGCATTGCTGACTTCGAACAGATATTGCCACCCTCTTCGTGCACATACTTTCTCCGGCAATCTGTTCCCAAGATACAACGTACCGGTCGACGAGTCATGTACTCCAACAAGTCTGACCGTTAGATCATAATCAACGGCTTTTAAGCTCAAAAAATAATTAGCCGTTTAATAAAAAATCAAAAGCTCTAGATGCGAAGTGCTAAGTACACCATTAAAGTGCCACAATGCGTCAATGTCACGTGCGTGCGTGCTTGTATCTTTAGGTACACCTATGAATACGTACACCTTCGTTTGTGGAGAGTCTCCGCACATAATATATACCCTATTACACCCATATGTGTTTCTTATGTGGGACTAATTCTACCTTATTATACCCATGTGTGTTTCCTATGTGAGACTAATTCTTTAGTCCCACATAAGAAACGCACATGGGTGTTATAGGGTATATATTATGGGTGTGGAGACTCCCCAAACGAAATCTCTAAGATAAGAGATTTTTTTATTTCTTAAATAACTTAGTAAAAAGATAAAAATTTAATAAAAATAAAATTCATATCAATCATATTTCACTCAAATAATAAATGTGGGGCCTAAGATGAAAATTAATTTGGGCCTATGTACCCAAACCAAAATCTAACATTTCATTTGGACCCATCAACCCAAACCAAAACCCAACAAGGTCCTCCAAAGCATAGAATTCTATATCGGCGATATATCGATATCGGGTCCCACCTGATAAAACGAGACGAGCAAATCTCGATTTTTTTATTTTTTTCAAATATCGCCGATATATTCGGACTGATATATCGCTATTTTAAAAAAAAATATTTTTGGAAAAAAATTCAGATTTTTTTTTAAAATAACTTTCCCGTTTGTTTCACATCCTAATATGCATATTTTAAAATCTATGCTTTGTCTAAATTAGTATAACTTATTTTAGAAGTTAGATTGTGAAAATATACGGTAAAAACTAGTTTTTGACCACCGATATTTTTTTACAAATATCTCCGATATTTTGTCTCTTAAGCCGACCGATATAATACCGATATCCGATACGGAATTCCTTGCTCCAAAGTTCACTCCTGAAGCAATTTAGTAGTTATTGGCACAAGACTCGATAAGAGTATCAGATGTGTTGAAAAATACCAGAAAACATATAGAAGAGGAATGAACAACATTAGCCCAATATATGGCTTCGATTACCATTAGTACTCATCAGTCTCTTGCATAACGTATGCTCCATGATCCCCCCTGAACTCATGATCTGTCTGTTTAGCGTTTTTCTCTTTATCTGGGACATGAAGATTGTCAACAGTGCCTGGATTTATCTACTTCATGAGATCAAGAACTTCAACATCCAAAGAATTATATTGACCATCGTGTATTTCTTCCTCTTTAAATGGAACACCTTCTGGGCTTGGTGGATCTTACATGTTTTGCTGGTTCTGATTTTTGCACAACAATTGGCTCCATTACAAGGTCATATATTATATGAAGGAAGATCCACCTAGATGGTGGGCTAAGTATGCAATCATAAAAACCAGAAAGCTGGCATTTACATCTAGCTTGTCGTATACAACCTTAGGACCCTGTTGTAAAAGATCGGCATTAACAAGCGAGTGCTTCTCTCAGTAACATGTACAGAAGGATGTATCTTCTTGGACAAATGCGTACGTTTGGGTTCTTATTAGTAAAAAATTTGGCATTGTTTAGTTGTTCCTTGCAATATGGTCTAAGTTGATTGTTGAATGGACCATGTTTCAGAAATTTTTGAAAATCTACATGTTCATCTACTCAGCAGAAGTATGATTGATCAGCCTGAACTCAGAAGTAAGAGCAATCAAGATCAACTTTTTTTCAGAAGGCTTTCATGATATATAGAAAACAATTTCAAAATATATACATGATATAGGGGGAGGCAAGTAAGATCTCTTTACCCATGATCAACAAGAGTGACATTGATTGAATGCAGTTACCGCTCTACCTTCCAAAATACTCCCTCCGTCCTACTTTAGATGCTACTTCTAAAATCCATTTTTTAGATGCTTTATGGTCAATTTTAAGTGTATTTTGGACCTCTTCTACCCCATGAGCTGGGGTTTGAATTTGCCAATAAAAAAAAACTTTTTTTCAAATGGAGCTAGTAAAACAGGACGGAGGAAAATTAAATTCTTCCTAGAAATCTGAGAGAAGAGAGAGCTGCTACTAACCCAACTATTTGGGACAATTATAATTTATTCTTGGAGTAAAAGCTGAATAAATAAAGGAATAACAACATTGCAATTAACACTTTTTTGGAGATCAAAAACTAGAAAAACATGATCAAGAGGAGCCTAAAGAGACTGTACAGGATGGAAAATGTATGCAAATTGGTCTGCATAAAGTGAGTAGCAAGATGTAAACAGCGTGTATAAAATGAAACCAAGACGACCGATCTAAATGCTTACTCTTTTTAGGGAATCAAGTACATCAAGGCAAATAGATTTTAATCGTTGCTTAAAAACTGAAAAGAGACGGGAAGGGAAAAAAATCCTTCCGCCAGGAGGGAGGCCTTGCCAAACTTGTAATTGAGCAAGTTAAAAAAATTTGCATCAAAATATTCCATATTTGACAGACCCAAAATATCACACGAATAAAATAAATTAAGCTCATATATATGCCTAAAAGACCAATGAGGTCTTACGTTACCATATAATCAGCAAATTGAAAACTTAAATTGATTCCAGAACACCACAATAATGCTCCATTTACACTTGAACTTCATCTGGCAACTTCAAGCAGTAAACGAAAATTCCTGTTTACTAACTCCTAGAAAAGTGGCCACCAAGTTTAGAGACTTGTACAAAATTCCTTATAGGCCAATGCTCAACCACAAATGTATCAAACCCTGCCAGTCATTAACAAGCAACATTGAAAAGAAGCTATCCAACAGGCCATACACCATGTCAATGTAAACAGTATTCCCCAGATAAGAGAGATTATACAAGGAAATCAAATTTCTCAAAACTTAACAACTGGCACTGAAAAAGTGAAAGAAGCACCATTCAAACAAAGCAACAGCAACTATTAGTGAACAAAATATGAAATCAGGCGCGACCAAAACGAAATTGGGTTGTCTCCCTCCTCGACATCCCATTCGACAGAATCAGCGGTCGTGTCGTCATCCCGAGGGTGAGTATGTTGTTGGATTGGGGTGAATTTGAAACAAGATGTGGCGGTTTAGAAGAGATGATTTCAGGATGCTAGTTTTGGAGGGCCAGAAGGTGCTTTGAGATGTTCATGTGTAGGAAAGATGGGTTTTGGTCATTGATATGAGAAACGGATGTCAAGTAAGATTATTCTTTCTTGTGCATGTATTTAATGGGTTTTTTTTTTTTTGCATTCCCAGCTTATTGATATTGTTCCAGGTTGTATCAGAAAACAAAATTATGCCTGTTAGTCACTTTATAATGGATAACAGTAAGCAAAGGCCAGTTTTTGAAAAAAAAATTTGTAACAGACTATTGCTAAACCACCCAAAAAATTCGATCTTCACACGGATTCTACTTGCAAAATCAAAGCTTTCGCTGAAACCCTTACAGTATTAGAGAGGGAGTGTATGTGCTTATCCGAAGATGTGGAACTACTACATCGATGTGTTTCTAGCAAAGTACAAAAAACAGAGGAAAACTCCACGCCATTTGCGTCATTGGCCCATAGTGAAGAAGATCTGAATCCAAAGCACAACAGTCAACAAATGCGAAGCTAATTACAAGTGTGTGTGTGAGAGAGAGAGAGAGAGAGAGAGAGAGAGAGAGAGAGAGAGGCTGAGGCTGAGGTATCCCAGAGTCTCCTGATCTTCTTCTTTGCTTTGGTATGAATTTCTGCTTTAAGGTTGGACTCTTGAGTCCTTTTCCTATTAGAAAATCAGTTTCACAAAACAAGGTAAACTAAACTATAACTCTGCTGTATAAGAAGTGTACACATGAAGTTGAGAAAGCAAAAAAGTAGGGTCGGGTCATTACTCAACCCGACCCGAGCCAAGTAGGGTTAGGATCAACCATTCTCAACCCTACTCATGAATTACCCGGCCCTATTCAGGTAGGGTAATAGTCGACCCGACCCTATTTTACCCGAACCGACCCGATTCTCAGCCCTACCCAAGTGGATGTCAGGGATGGAGTTTGGTGATGAAACTTGGTGACGCTAGACGAGTTCAACATTAAACAGATCAAAAAAACTCCTCGTTAATCCAATGTAAGTTATTTGAGAGTTTTGAGAAATGCCATTGGTGATTCCTAGGATCTTTATAAAAAGTGATCACAACCTCTGAATGGCCAAGGACAGTCCACATTTGTCTCAATAGTAGCTAAGAAGAAGTGGGCAAGAACTTTATTTATGACCATATGGGCAAGTAGATAAGGATCACAGCTTACACCGAAGCACAGTTTGAAATCATTGGAAGCTTGATATTTCTTTTTCTGATAATTTCGAAGCTTGATATTTTGAAATCAACAAAATCCCAACAGATCAAAATCAGTTTCTACATTGTAGCCAAAAAAAATTAACTCCTACATTTTAGTGGCAAAAGTTAGAAATTTCTCACGTCTACAAGAAAAGAAAATAGAAGATAGAATCCTACAAATGCTTTCCTAAAAGAAGAGGATGATTTGCATACTTCCATATCAACAAATGACCCTTGATTGCTAAAAATCATCTCCGTAATGTTCTAATAGCAACCGTACATCTTCCCCAATGCTACAAAATTGCCAATTGAGGGTTTGTAAACCTTACAAGTTTCCATAGACATTCTATGATAGATGAGCTTTTTTCACATTACCTGGCGCCACTAACCTTTTTCCTGTATCACCTGGAATCTCCAAAGAACTTCCATATTACCTAAAAATGAGATTTAAACTTCCCAAAATACCCCTTTTAACTGACGGAATTCTTCACTTTTATCCACTGAGGGCATTCTAATAGCATTCTACTAGGAGAAGGAGATTTTCCGGCAAAGCTCCAAACATCACGGCGATCCAAACCAAAGCAGACGATCGCCCACACCCAGAAAAAAACTTTGATCAAAGGATTTTGGTGCAAGAGCAGTGGGGAAGCCTGTCCTACTGTAGAAGTTGAGATCTACATATAAAGAAACACATATAATGACTACTCATTGGTGCTCAAATCGCTTGTGGACAGCAAAAAAGAAGAAAAAAAAGGGGAAATGCGTGAAATACTAGTCGGCGAGCGGCAAGTACTATTTGTATATTTTTTATGACTCATCAAAGAATTTTATTTATCCACAATCCTTTGCTCATATGGAACCACAACCGCATCAGATATGGAATGGAACACCCCTCATCTTTCACTGGTTTCCAATCATAGTCAAGCCCGTTATCATTTAATCCTTTTAATCCTATGCATGACATTGGTGGACTTGGGCAGTTAACACAAATCAACCAGGCAGTTTTGGCAAAAATTGGGACCCCATCTCATTGTTGAACAGCCTTTCATTCCTTGAGCAGAGAATACGCCAGCTGCAAGATATAGTTCATTTTATTTCGAGTTGAGAAGGCCGTAGTCCTTAGAGTGAAACTAGAAGATGAACTAGTTGTGCAGCAGCGATAGTGACAGCTGAACTCACTTTTATTTTAATTCAGTTAATATCAATGGCAGGAGCTCTTTCATCATCTAAAAGAAACATGCTTTCAGGCAATATTTCTCTCAAAGATCAGTTAGGTAACCTACTTGGAATTACAAGCGGTTTAATAGGCAGCACTGCTTGCAGAAGGATGAAAGTTTAGCAATTGGAAAAGGCGATCGATTCAACTCTGTTTATCGGAATAAAATTTGTGGCACAGAGAAAAACTATGCTGGTGGGCTGGATACACTTGACTCCAGTGAAGACAATGAAACGAAGGACCACGATGATGCGGCAGAAACAGAAAGCCTTCTACCTGGTTCTTATAAAATTTTACAGTAAGGATGAAATTCTTGCAGCACATACACTTCTGTACAATATGTGGTAAGGGTTCCAAGAGATGCAAATTTGAGGATGCATATGAGGGATGAATACAAGACTGCAAGCCCCACAAAGATTCAAACTCAGAGCCTGTTCTCTTAAGACGATACTCGTGTACTTTTGTTGTAAGAGGAACATGGATCACAATTCACAAGAAATTCCAACCTCTAAAAACAATTGTGTGTGTGAAAAACCATTACAAGAGGAGCCATTGTCACAAAAGCTACACTTGCAGCATATGCAACTCCAAGAAATTTTCTTGTACTGAAAAATCTACAAGAAATTTTCTGTCATTGCAGATTTAAAGACTCACGAAAAGCATTGTGGGAGTAACAAGTGGCTCTGCTCTTGTGGGACAATTTTCTCAAGGGAAGACAAAATGTTTGGACTTGTAGCTCTATTTTAGGGGCACCCACCTGTGGTCCTCATGGATGAGGTAAAGAGTCCAGAGGCACCACAGAAAGGGCAAGCAAGTGAAGCAACAACAGGCAGCAGCAGCGCTTCCAAGGAATTTGATTTCGGGTCGAGGAGCTCTAGTGTAGTTCATATTCTTGATTTATAGAGTTTTACAGAGCTTGGATGCATCTCTGTCTGTGACTGCAACACTTATAACACTAGAGGCAACAAGCTTCATCGGCAAGGCTATGAATCAGTGGAAAACCCATATTCCTTTATCCTTTTCTGGATCCTGTAGCTTTCCTGTAGGATCTAGCAATAACTCCAGTTCCAACATCTTTTAAGTCGTAATGTTAAGTATCATCAAAATTGTTTTCACTCTTTTGTCCTGCATTTCTATCGTTTTTACACCCTAATGTGTTTTTTATTTCTGTAGTCATCATTACACTGGTCATAATCCCAATTAATCGTTGACATAATTATTGTGGTGGTATCCTGTGTTCTCATTGACAAAACGTGAGGAAGTGATTTGGGCAGTATAGATTGGAACGGGGTAGGAAAAGATGCCAACAGAGTTGAAGAAAATGTCCCCGAGGTAGAAGTAACCATTTTCAATTTATAGGCGATCTGATGATTTCTTTCAAATTGCAAAACCAAGCAGGGGAGATGAATAGCCTAAGCGGAAGCAAGACCGTAATAGTGATCTTTATAACAAATGTCGAATTTAGCCTAAGCGGAAGCAAGACCATAAGTTTCACAAGGGCAAGATCATAATTCCCAAGTTACCAATCTCATAATTTTCACATTTAACTAATTCAAAGCAAGTGTCCAACTTTGTAAACTCCAGACAGGCCATAATGGGATAAAAATAGTGCATTTATACGCATAATTGGAGTCAGGAAAACAAAAAGAAGGCTATCGTCATTAACAAAAAAAATGAAGTGCACTTGAAGGCTCAAAGCAAACCACTTCTTAATCCAAGAGAAACCAAGAAGGTTTGTCTATCCCCATGGACGAGAAAACAAAAACAAAAAATCAACTGTTCAAATAACCTGAACACTTTGCCCATAATGAGAATTATGGAGAAGCACGAGTTTCAAGCCCTTGGCACTCTCTCCAAGAGAGACCAAGAAGGTCTGTCTATCCCCATGGACGAGAAAAAAAAAACAAAAAATCAATTGTTCAAATAACCTGAACACTTTGCCCATAATGAGAATTATGGAGAAGTATGAGTTTCAAGCCCTTGGCACTCTCTCCTACCTTTGCTGTCTTCCTTCCATTCGGCCAGCAGTGGCTATAATTTTCTTTCAGAGCAGCTACTTCATCCAAGGAAGACCAGGTGAGCCCTCTCGGACTACTGTCTGCCCATAGAAACCTATCAGAGTAGGGGTTCACCAGGCTTTCGCGAAACTCCTTGGCCGTCTCACAAATCAATCCCTATGAGAAAACAAGATGCAAGTCATTGTTTGACCACTTCTCATGTTAGTTTGTAAACAAAATAGTAAAATTGATATTACCTCTGCCATTGCTTTAATTTTTAAAGCGATGTCATTTGTAAGGAGGACAATCTGCCCATCATTCTTAATTTTCCTTAAGTGAAGAGCACAATCAAGTATATGGTCTCCTGCGGTTGGGCTAACTATCTCCACGAAGCTGCCACATTTCGAGAAGGGTAAAGAATTGGCAGTCAGGCTGCCGAGGTCATTATTTCCATCACTTAGCCATGAGCGAGGAGAAGCAGGAGGAGTTGGTGGTACAGGTGCACTTTCTGCTGAGCTTTGCACGTGCATCCACCAGCTAGCTTTCACCATACAATCTTCAATCCATTGTAGTAGGGAAGAAGCCTGTTCTTCCTTTCTAAACCAGCTACCCTTCCTCTTAAGGCAATCTAGTTCTCTTATCACTATAAATTGGGTAAAAATAAAGGGAAATCAGAGGGATAATAACTCAGATCTAGAAATATAGTTGCCAAATTTCTTTTAACAGCAACGCAGTATTACCCATTCTTGGAATGTTAAGGCGTGTCCCTTTAAGTCCTTCCAATAGCTTCAACGATTTTATGGACTCTTCATCAAGGAGACAGCTGGTGTCTACCACCATGTTCCATCTCTTCTTATACTCTCCTCCTTTAGGAACAGACTGATCCACTGAATGATTCTGCAATAGATTCAAATAAGTTTTTATTAAAGTTTTCTAAGTGCTTTGAATCTAAACCCGAATTACAATGTTAGAAACCTTTGCAACTTACAGCATCACTGTGGTTGTCAACTCTGTTTTCTGCGCAGTTATTAGAGTTAAAAGTTTTCCTAGCAGTATTCAGTATTGAAGTTGACCTGCTCTTGCTTTTCGAATTCAAAGAGAGAGACTGAAAGGGGACCCTATCAGCTTTTCTATTCTTTGCCTTCTCTAAACTAGGTTTGTTTTGGTTGTCATTGATCCCCATCTTCGTCTTGCGAGATTGGGAAATTGATGGAGTCTTGTTTTCCTTGTCAGAAGAGAACAACTCCTCTTCCATGTCTAAGCTCACCATGGCAAATGAAGATGGTGAGTTAATGAACTCCATATGCTTCGTATGTTGAAGGTGGAAATTCACTTTTTGCTCCACTTTAAAAGTGGAGCTTCCACCAATCTCTGGCGTCATATTCTCCTTATCAGAAATAAATGACTCTTCTTCAATGTCCAGCCCTGAGAAGAGAACCTTGCAGAAGGACTTTTCTTTCTTATCAGCTGTATCTATTCCGCTATTTTCATCATTCTCCTTTCTTGATCCATTACGAACACCTGTAGCCATCTTGGTTCCACTTCGTTCAGTTTGAACCTTAATGAAGCTGGCAGATTTGCACCTTCGTGACCAGAGAGTCGATGAACCCCTTTGTTGCAAGCTTCTCGGAGGGCTTTGTTCCTCTTTCTCAGCTAGAACCTGCTTGAGAACAAGCACATCCGGACTTGTCACTAGCTTTTCCAGCTGAGAATTAGCTTCTGACAGTACATTATCAGGAAGGGATGAACTCACAGATTCTGCCGCTGAAATTTCTCTCTGACCCAAAATCCTACTAGTGGGGCTTGGATTTTCTCCCTCCACCTCCTTTTGATTGAATTGATCCAGTTTCATGGGCATTTCAGTGGCATTCCGAACTCTTTCAGGAGAAACTACTTGCTCTGAAATCAAATCTCCAGAATTCTTTTGTGGTGGATCATTTTCTGTAAATAATCTCTGAGGCAGAGATGAACACCCAAACCCTGACAATGGAGCATCTATTTGACCCAAAATACCACTAGCTGGACTTGCCTTCTCCCTGTCCTCGATTTTATCGCCAGAATATTCCGGCATGAAGGGCATTTCAGAGAGGAAATCAACTCCTTCAGAAGTTGTTAATTGTTTAAAAACACAACTGTCTTCCGGGCTGGCTGCCTTCATTTCCAATTGAGAACTAGCATCAGAACATAACTTCACAGATAGAGAAGAACTCATTTGGGTGATGGATATATCCTTCTGATCCCATATTGGCGGACTTCTGTTCTCTCCAGCCGCCTCTCTAAGATTGCCTCCCTCCTGATTAACGAACATTTTGGCAGCAAATTCGTTCAGAAACTCAGGTGGCAGTGGCGGAGCCGACGGAATCTGTGCACCAATGCCAGCACTATTCTCTTTATCCGGCAATCGATTAGAATTCTCGTCCTAGTAGAACCCAATAAAACTTTTACCAAATTCAAAAGAACACACAAGAATAGTAAAGCAAACAAGCACAAAGAAAGAAACTTTCTTACCGGATGAATTTCCTGATTTTCTCTAAGGCATTGATTGGATACTTTCGGCGGATACTCTATCTCATACGCATCAGCCAGAGAAACCCATTGCAGTCTGTAGACTCTCGTGGAAGCTCCGAGTCTCAGCTCGTCCCCCTCCACGAGCTCTCTCGGAACCCTGGCCTCAACTCTCTCCCCAGAAACCCATGTCCCATGAACTACCAACAGACAACGAAATCAAATTACACGAAAACAAGAAAAGAATTCATCAAGAAAACAAAAAGAAGCGGATCCAAAACCTGATGAGAGATCAATGACGGCGAGTTTCTGCAATGTTGGTCGCAGGAAAATCTCCAAATGGAAGCGGCTGATGCTGGGGTGATCGAGCACGATCTGACAATCCGGGTGACGACCCACAAGCAGCTTAACCTCCTTCTTCTCCGCCTCGTCGTCGTCGCCGGAGGAGCATTTGTTGAGAAGCGGAGGTGGGAGGTTGAGGAACAGGTTCTTGAGGATGGAATCGTTCTTCAGGACAGTGAAGAGGGGGATCTTGATCGTCGCCATTCCTTCCAAGTTGGCTTCCTCCATTTTCCTCTTCTTGGTTTTCAAGGCGTTTTCCTGAAAGAGAAATGAGAGGGAAGACTAACGGCGGTGATGAGCTCGCATTTATGGAGCGAGCGTCGCGTGGGACCTGGTGGTATGCCTGTGTTATTACAGAGAGCGTCGTGCGGGCGGTCGTGAATTGTGAGCGGGCGTTAGAATTTTGAAAGTGGAAGAGGGAATGACCGTTAAATATAAGGTTTTTTGGGGTTTCAACTTCAAATTCGAAAAATGGACCGTTGGCTCATGATATCGGTGAATAATGGCGTTTACCAGCTGGATATGGAAGTGATTTATTTAAACCCTTACTTTGCCTTAATGAAATCATTTAAAAGTTAATTGGCCCTTTTAGCAAGGGGCTTATTTTATTTTTTAATTTTTGATGTGTAACATTCCATTGCTAACCAGGCTCTGTTTGGTTAGCACTTCTAGGAGTAGGAAATCCAAATTCTTTAGATGAATCTAGGTTTAAGAAAAGTGGTGTTTGGTTGGCCAAAATCAACTTCATTGGATGAATTTAGGTCATAGTGGCAAAAACTGTAATTTTCAAAACAAGACAAAGGCATTTGATAACAAAAAACCTCATCATTAGTTTTTTTTAAAAAAAAATGCCCCTGTCATTTTCTGAATTTTACGCTAAATGCCATTGAAAGAAGTTCTTATGACTTGGATTCTTAAGAATCCAGCTTCTTTTTGGGCAACCAAACAGGGCCCAAATATCATACAATAAGTGCTCGCTACACAAGAAAGGGCTCCACAATCCTATTAAGATTCTGTCGATTATCTCATCCTTTGCGACAAGAGATGAAGGGCTCCACAATCCTTGCAGAGCACATTGGCTATCCCTTTGAAGTGGTAGTAGTTCTTGAGAAGGTCATTCTTTGTATTGCGCAAATGGTTCTGGTTGTATATATCGCAATTGGTTTGTTGGGGACTCTACACTGCTATATCTTGTCTTTCTTTATTAATGAGTACACACCTTGACCAGCGGCAACTCAAATTCATGCAATCCTAAGTTGCTCCCACATTCAACTCTATATTCAACTGTGATCTTATCAAAGATCACTTGTAATGTTGACAAAGTCTCCGTAAACAACTCTCTATATATACGATACAAATGAGCACTCTCCGTCGTCGCGAGAGTTCAATTGTTTTCACCCTCCATCCCATATTACTTGTTTGGATTAGAAAATAAAAAATGAACCGACTAAACATAAATTAGTTACTAGACAAATCATTATGGACATAAGGCGTAGAATTCATTCATCTCTATAGTGTTTCCTTCATTCAGCGTCTAAGGAAGTTTTCTTTTTTTCTTCTTTTTTTTATAGATAGGCAAGACCCACAGATCCTTATGTTTGTTTGCCAAAGGAAGTCACTCCAACAACCTTTCTACCATAATCAAGAGAGATGCAACAAGCCTGACTACTTAAGGAGTTAAGGGGCTTTTTCGCAGATTTTGGCTGCCCTTTAGGGTACAAAGAATATGGGCTTAAACGTCCTTTCCACCTTAACCTCATTACAAGAGAAAGGGCCTTTGGGCTTTCAAAGAGAAAGGGCCTTAGGGATATCACTGTCCCTTTAAAAAAGGAAGCCCACTTCCGACCCGCCCCGAGACAACCCAACCCTACCCTATCCATCATCCACTCCTGGCCTCTCCCACGGCCGCCCACTCTCTGGCCGGGTTTTTGGGATCCGATCATCGGCGGTGATCATGTCTCTCGTTCAGGTATCCTCCTACGTCCTCTCTCTCTCTCTGCAGATTTCTGAATCTTCTGTATGTTCTTTTTTGCTTGCCTGCTACCGGATTGCTGTTTTTTTTTTCAAGTTTTTAGTGGCGATGTTTATATCTGCAAGGAGTTGTTATCCTGCTTCTGGTTCTATCTTGGCTTATAGATCGATTCTGGTATGATGCATATTCATGTAATTGATTAGATTGCAATATGGTTCCTGTCATATTACTACAATCAAAATGCCTTTGACTTTAGTTGATTCAAGTGTTATTAGTGGAGTATAATTCTTTGCGAGTTCTCTTTTGTGGTTATGAGCTTGAATGAAGCAGTTACTCTTTTTCATGTTCGATCTGATTTGTCTAGCCTAAATCATTTTTTTTTAAAATAAGTTTGTCTCAACACCTTTAATGGAACAAGTTTTCTTATTGCCAAAGTCGGCAAGTAGTTTTTTCTGATATTTTTATTAACCGGAAGATTTCTGGGTGTTGTTTGGCTCCCCTTTAAGATTTAAAGAAAATTTGCTCGCAGGCATTCTCCATCTTAACCTCCTCATGAGGGGGTTTAGCCCTTGAAAGAAAGAAGGGCTGATGGGACATATTGACTTGGATAAAAAAACCCTTAACCGAATTCTTTAATGCTTAAAGGGAGTGCCAAACAGCCCCCTAATCTTCATGTTGTTCCATTTCTTGTTGTAAGTTTAATGTGTGTATGACATCAAACTAAACATAGTTGTGACGTAATATTTTACTTTCTTGTTGTGTTGTGTAGGATCAGCAGTTGAAAAGGGTGATTGGGAGTGGCCATGGAGAGGCTACTTTTGCTACTTAAACAAATTGATTTAGATGGTAGCCGTTATGAATGTCCATCTAATTGCGGGATGGCATCGTTGTGGAGGATGGCTACTGGCAACAGTGACTATTCTAGTTGTTTTTATGTACTTAGAGCATATGAGGTATTCAAAGGGTTGAAGAAAATGCTTTGGCTTAGTTATGACAATTTTTTTACACAACCTCTTGGCTTTTTCTTATAACTTCATATTTTTTATAGGATATAAGCAATACCACTATTTTAGCTGAAATTAAATTGCAAAAGGCATAATAAAATCGAAAAATTGATTGCAAAAGGCATAATAAAATTGAGAGATAAACTTTCAGTTTTTCTTGTAAGGTATGAGAAACAAGCTTCGAGATGGCTTGAAAGGTCGTCATAACTCAGCCAAAGCATTTTGTCCAATTCATTGAGAACCTTATTGTTTTCAGTATCAGCACAACTTGCAATGGTCACAGTTGCCACTGACATTCTTCCACAAATCATAATGATACTATGCGTGGACTCATCCGAGTTTCTTGGACCTGACTGCCAAAAGGAACCCAGCACTAACCACAAGTGATGATGCAGCCGGTACTTGAGTTCCACAAGAATGGAACTGCTTGTGGTGCTAAGACACACGTGTCCAGGGCTCATTTGTTGGGTTCATTGGTTTAGCTTTTGCCCTACCAGTCTTCTTTTAGGGAGTATGCTGCTCATCTTCATCAATTCTAAATTCCAATACACATTTCTTTAAAAAAACAGAACATGCTGCCTTTCCTTTTTCCATCATTTGTCGAAGTTACAAAGACTCTTTGCAGAATTGGGTAATAAATTACTTGGAAAGAGCATTGTGAACATGTGTTGTGAGTAGTGTTCTACATCCAAGTTAGTTTCAGGGAGCATGTTTAATTTTCTTCCTTTTATGCTACCCTCGTAATAAATATGGCGACTTTGTTCCAGATATTGAATTATTGCTGAGTTGTTGAGGATGTCTGTCTTTTAAAATATTTTCCCACCTGGATTGTCCAGGAGAGTGGCAGAGATTGCTGTATAGCTCTCTGTTCTCCTCTACAGAACGAATGTGGAGAGAATTTTGGTTGAAACCACTTCTTCCATTGAAGTCAAGGCTAGCATTATTTTTGAAAGTCAATAGTGAGGTGAATGTGTGATTGGCAGTCTGTGGCACGCTTGAGCATCATTTAAACATAATTTCTGGTGTAGAATCTTGAAGTAGCTGAGATTGTATGGATGGAAGAACCAGTGTTCTTTTGTTGGAAGGTTTTCCTTGGCTTTTTACACATCTGCTATTACTGTATTCATGATTTCTGATTTGTATTAGACTTGTCGTTTTTCAGACTGGGAACTATGTAGTTGCAAATTTTTATTACCTGGAATAAAAATGAGTTTATTGATTTGGAATTCTGGGATCCACAAGCTAAGCTCCTGAAACACTGGAGAAAGCAAAGGACAACACCTCAGATCCTTGAAACAGGAAAGGAGAAAACTACTTGATCACAGAACTGCCTCCAACTATTCCCTTGGTTGCCCTATTTACACCCAACCTCCAAAGAAATAGCAAATATACAGACATAGAAAAGACATGCTAGTAGTGGTATAGAGCTATGTGACCAGAAACGCGTATAAAACGCGTTTTACGCGTTTCAGCCACTCAGCCTTAAAACTCCGCGTTTAAAACGGGAAAACGTGTTTTTCCCGAAATAAACGCGTTTTATCCCGATAAATGCGTTTAAACACGTAAAACACGTTTTTTATTTAAAGTGCAACTCCTTTTTTAAATGTGCAACTTTGCAATATGTTATTCTTTAACATTTATACCTGCTATATTAATTTTTTATTTTTATTGTTTTCTCATTTTTTTCACGTTATTTTCCAGTATATTCCGTTTTCTGCCGTTTTATTCCCTACGCTTACCTTGCCGTTTTATTGCCGTACCCGTACTTTGTCACTTAGGTATAGAGCAATGCACTAGAGGCCCATCCTGTCCTAAATAATTATAGATGCAGGAAAGAAACCAAGGTAATGGGTTTCCTTGCTTCAGAGGCCACCAATCTTTTTTTCTTTTGGTTGTAAACAAATTTTGTCCTTCTTTGGCCTACTGGATTGGAGCGATGGGATTTGTTGTTTGGGTTTTTGATGAAGGGTATAAATAGGGCGTGCCAGAGTTGAGTCGAGCTTCTGTGTTCTGAAAATTTGACTTGTTTGTCTTCCAGCGACAGTTGCAATCAGAGTCCTCTATACGGATTCAGGTGTGCGTTCCTTTGGATTCATGTTTTTAAATAATTCTGCACTCTTGATCTCAATTCCTCTCTAATGCTCTCTCTTTTTCTCTAATCAATATCTATGACAAATTTTAAATCGAAATTGTGGTACATCATTTGGTATTAAGAGAGGTTTCTCAAGCTGTCACATCATCTAATGGAGGTTACGTAACACTTATGCCTTTTGAATATATGGAGCAATTGGAATGCCACAAATCAAAGGTCTAGTAGTTGGAAAACCAAAGCGCCGAGTTATTTGAAACTTGAATGTCTTGGCTTTGGGAATCAGAAGTGTCAGGTAAGGAAAGATGTTGTTAGTTGGTAGAGTCATTATCGTACTGTTCTGGAGTCTGCGTGGGCTCTCTATGAATAGACTTGTAACCCTAGGCAATATAATGGAATGGAGGTCAGGCAACTTTCAGTGAGTTTCCCTCCAGGAAGCTCATTTATACTCTACCTTTGTGGATAGTCTTTTCCATCTTTGCTGCTTCAGGAGGAGGTCGCAAAAATGCCAGCCTTGTTTAGGGAATTATGCCTGGCCTAAATAGGTAAATTGTAACCTTGGATCATACAAATAGTTGTATAGATACATATGGGATTTAAGCAATTTTCACCCTTGAAGTGCTCATTTTCCACAACGAAATTTACAAATAGGATTCCTGAAGCTGTAAGTGAAGAATTGGACATTGAATCACATTCCTAATGTCATTGTTGTTTGAGTAAAGGTATGTTATTGTTATATTTTTTGCACAAATTGTCTTGTTTAATTGTTTTCATTCTTTGGCTAATATTGAGTTCAAGATGTTCTTAATGGTTTAAATATGCCATTGGCTTTTGATGATTCTGCTTTGTCACAAGTAGGTCACAGCCAACCAGGGTCACCACCATAAGTTATCTACCAATGGAAAAAAGACCCCTCGGATTGGAACTCAACTAGCCCACTTATCCAAGATCAAAGGCTTAAATAAGTGGGTGACATTGCACACTTCTCATGCGAGTGCTGTTAATTAGATAAGCATTCGGATTTACCTTCTGTTGAAGAGAAAAAAAAATCAGAATTACCCATGCCAATTGCTTGGTAAGGAATATATTTTCATTGTTCTGGTATCTCTCAGTTATAAAAATGACTGCATAAACTGTGTTTCAGCAGTGCAAGAATTTTCTGATATTGACTTATTATATTTGTGTCGTGAAATGAAGTAGGTACAAGCAATTGCTTTTTTGTGGATGGATATGAGGACATGCTAATTGTATATGTGCAATGATGATGTGATTCTGGATTATTAGAACATTTTGTTGCACGTTTGTGCATGGATATAACATTTCTGTAACCTGTAAAAGTCTAATATAACATTTCTGTAACCTTGCTCACAAAGGCCTGAATATTGTTCCCATCTAAGTTACCTATGGAAAGCTGAAGCATTTCCTACGAAATTGATATGGTTGTCACGTTAAACGTTTTATATATGTACTCTGATTTGGCAAAGAATGTTCCATTGATTAGAACATGCTGCCATGATAAAACAAGCAGTGTCAAAGATTAATTACAGCATTATTTGCATATATACACTGATGTCTCTGCTTCATTGTTATCTAATGAACTATTGGTATGAGAGATTTGTTTTGTCGATGAACACTGCATATGGATAACGTATTATGCTTTTGCTCCAATTTCACAAACATGTGTTGGATTTTGGAGTCCCACCCAATTATAGGACATTATAAACCTGGCATGTGGGGATAAGCAGCACTGTGGTGTTATGAGCCTATGACCGCCCACATGGGAGTGTGCCACCACTGCGAGGATTGCAGGCTGCCAGCGATCTTAGCATTTCCCAGATCATGGTAGGACACCACGGATAAAATGTACTGTTATGAGATATGAAACAAGTCTAGGTTATGGCATTCCCTTTAGAAAGGTATTCCTCGGGGAAATACAGAAGTTTTTTATTCGAGGACTATATGAAATTAGTGGGTAATTAAAAAAAAAGGGCGTTGAAGTTGGGAATTGGTTTCTTACCCGTGAGGGGATTGGATTCCTAATTGTATATTCTAGTGGGCCTCAGAGCAGGAATTGAATAAACCCATCTGAAATACGATTCCGACCCGTGATAATAAAAGAGCCTTAGGCACAACAATATCGCACGCGGGGATTCATTTCCCTTTGTCAGCAAAGTGCTTGGCCAGCTTAGCTAGTCCTGCTACTATATAGTACATTCTAATTGATAATGTTGCCCTTCTTGGAGTGTCGGTGGCAGGAGCCTTTATAGTGATTTTATTTGTAAGAACTAAGGAGTCCTCTTGTATCACATGTTTGGCTTTAGAATGTGGCCAAGCACTTCTATGCTCTTACTCCGTGAAGTCGAACACGTGTATAATTTAATGGAGAAACTGAAGCCAGATGTAAGTATTGATGCATTTTATAGTTGTCGTAGCTGCTCGAGAAAAGCAAGGTTGGCTGTGATGAAGTTGGGCACGGCAAAAAAAAGTTCTTATATTACTTAAAACACTTAAAACAAGGTAACACATTGGACATTCGGGACCTATCTTCCTCAATATGGGAATACTTGCCGTGGGAGTTAGGAACTCTGCTTCGTTACAAAGCAGGGAGGATTTTTTGCGTACTCCAAACTCTGCACTGCAGAGCTTCCCCAACTTGGCAATTAAGGTGCACGGCATGGGCCCCTTCCAACCAAATTTTTCTAAGGGTAAAGTGCACTTGACCCCTATGAATTATTTTGGTGAAATTGCACTTAACCTCTATGAATTATAAAAATATGCACTTAACCCATACGCAACTTAATTGTCGTTTAATTTTACCCCTGATGGCTCCTACCAATTTTGCTTCAATTTTAGGGTGTGTGGTAGTGATGGAGACCATGACTAATTTTTTTTACATTAAGGAAAGGTTGGAGCATTGCCATTGTTGAATAATATATTAAGAGTTTGTGTGCACTGCCTTTGCCAGGTTAAAAGAGGAGGATGTCGGATGGAGGAAGAATGTAGATTTATTAGTAAAGGGAAGGGGTAAAATTGACTCGTCACATAAGTCATAAGGGTTAATGGCATATTTTCATAAGTCATGAGGCTTGCTTAAGTACAATTTCGCCATAATACATAGGAGTGAAGTGCATTTTACTCTTTCTAATTATTGTGGTTGTAGTTCAGACTTGATAGAAACAGCCCATCTATTGTGCATTGAAATTGGCCTGAATTTTGTTGAAGTTTTTTTCCTGGTAAAATTGCGTAGAAGCTTAGTAGAAGTAATGCAGGTACCCTGGAAATGCATTTGGCGTGTTGGTAATTAATTCATCTAATGTCCTTCGGATGGTTCACAGTTTGATTGTTTAGAGCAGAAAGACATGGAGCAAGAAGCGTCACTCATACACCCATTTCCCAGTTCTAGTGCTTTAATACAGTCACACTCCTCCGGTGATGCATCTAAAACTTCTTGACTCTAACATTTCAGAATCCACTTCGTATAGGGAATGATCTTACAGACTATTCGGTTATCAGTCGTGCAAAATATAAATGGGCACATTCCCAACTCTTCCAAAGTGCCTAATGTAAGATGTTTGGTCAAGCCCAGCCAGCCTAGAAGAAGATCAGGAATTCAAAAGCTTGACGTTTGAGTCAAAACTAATGAAACTTGTGTCCTACTGAGAGGTCGCCATGTTCATCAAACTGTTTTTTTTTTACTTTTGGTATCTTTTTGAAGAGCCTGGTTAATGCTTTATTTTCTTCACATGAATTCTAAAAATCTAAGAAAAAAACTGAGAGACTGCTTGTGTTTATCAGTGGAATGCTAAAACCCATATTTTGATCGCTTCTCTTTGTGGATAGGAGTCCTAAGGAGCTTGAATAGGCCAGATTGATTTAGCGCACAATGCTTGAACTATGTATGGCCAAGCCGAGCTCGGTCTTCTCGAACAGGCTCAGCTGGAGTGTTATATTTTGAAGTTTATATGCATTTTTAAGTTATCCCAATTTAAAGTTAAAAAAAAAAACAGATAACCAGCTGTGCAAGAGCTTGGGGAGAGGAAGCTTTGCAGCCTTGCTCCTGTAGCAACCTTCATTAATTTCATTATCCTGCTGTGACAATTATATTAATTAAGGATCGATAAGGACAATGATCTCATAAGCCATGACCAAATATATTGGACTCGGTTCCTAAGTCGACCTACTCATAGACCTATTCAACTGGCACAAACTTGGTGATTTTTTTGATCAATTAGTGGATATTCAGTCCATTTATTTAAGTTTTATAATAGTACTTGATTCATAAAATCAAGCACTAAAAAATGTACTCCAATTACGTATTTTTTCCTAAATTGGCAAAAAAATTGGTCTGTTTTATATGAGAAAAAAAACTAGTTCACGCTATTATTAGACAATGCATTAAAAAGTAGTATAAAACCTCCCACTATAGTTCCATTAATCGCATACTCCCTCGGGACACTTTTAACAGATACCATTGACTTTCGAATGAACTAAATTTTAACTTGTGTTGAAAATCAACAGTATCTATTAAAAGAGACCGGAGGGAGTAGTATTTTCCATCCAACTCATAATCTCTCTTCTTCTTCCCCCCGCCATTGCCCAGAAGCCTCCTCTTCTCTCTCCCACTCTCTTCCAATGAGGCAGGCATGCATGATCATCTCTCTCTCTCTCTCTCTCTCTCTCTCTCTGGGTGTATATCAAGGTTTTAACAGTTCCTTGTTTGATCCTTGTTTGAATGTAGCAGGTGTCGACATGCCGCCCATGGCTGCCCATCTCGGCGCTGGTTCTGCTCTCATCATCTCTCCTCTTCCTCCCCTCTTCAGCTCTCCAGGTCCAAATTTGTCCACTACGCATTTGCATTACTTCCTTCTCAAAAGAATCATCATATATTGGATATTGAATTATAATAATAAGCGTTTCCCGTTTGATTGCAGCTGGGGCAGACATGCGTGGCGGACCGGAACTGCGACGCTGGCCTGCACTGTGAGACCTGCGTCGCCAATGGCAACCTCCGCCCCAGGTGCACCCGCGTCCAGCCTCTCTCTCCCACCTCCAAGGTCCCATTTTCAAAATTGTTTTCCTAAAATTTCCTTTTAGATCGATTCAAATTTTTCGTTTTTATGCCCAAAATTGAAGCTTCTCTCTGTAAAACAGGTGATGGGGCTTCCATTCAACCGGTATTCATGGCTGACGACCCACAACTCCTATGCAATTCTTGGGCAGAAGAATCCTCTGGGGATCATCCCCATCTCCCCCACCAATCAGCAGGACTCCATCACCAGCCAGCTCAATGTAAGCTCTCTCTTCGTCGTCTTCTTCTTCTTCCGGTATTCTCGCCGTGATTTGTGGCTCGCCGAACGGCCTCAGACGCCGCCGGTTGTCTGCCGGAGGAATTCAATGTCGAGGGTAGTTTTGTCATTTGCGCACGTAACGTTGGAGCTACGAAAGTTATTGCTGTTCTTTTGTCGCACGCTTGCGAAGTTTGGCCAAGGATCTTTGTCAAGGGCAGTTTGGTCCTTTGCCTTTCTGATGATTAATGGCGATAATGATGTCATTAATGTTCATGATCATCGTTCTAAGTTGCTAACATAAATGATGATGATTATGATAATAGCAACAAATATGTCATTTTTTGGTTATCCCGCTGTTCCGTATTAATAGAGGTGTTTAGTTTTTCAAAATAGCAACAAATATGATGATAATTGCAACAAATTGTCATTTTTAATTATAACAATTAGTCAAATGAGGTATTAATCTTTACTTGAATTTTGTAAATTAGTGGTAGAACATATTCATATGCTTGGTGTACAATTTACCTTTCCGGTGTATATAATTGGAGTTGTTGAGCGGAGTCCACTTCCTAAAATTTCCTTAGTTGGTTAGTTGGCTATGTTTCAATCACCAATCAACTACCAAGCGGCATTGTACAGCATGTGTGGAATTTCCTGTTTTTTTTTTAATGCACATGAAGTTTGATTATATATGCTGCTATTATTTTTTGTAAGGAAGTAAAAAAACGCCTTTGATTTTGTGCAGAATGGTGTCAGAGGATTCATGCTTGATATGTATGATTTCCTCAATGACATATGGTTGTGCCACTCCTTTGGTGGTCAATGCTACAATGCCACTGCATTTGTGAGTGTCTTCCTCCCCTAGCCACCACAATGAGTAACTTATTTGTGTTCTTGCCAAATTATAATCACTGATGAGTTTAATGATCATTGTTAATCAGCAACCAGCAGTAAATGTGCTCAAAGAAATGCAAAACTTTCTTGAAGCAAACCCTAGTGAGATCATCACCATCATCATCGAAGACTATGTCACCTCTCCGCAGGGCCTCACCAAGCTGTTCAATGCTGCTGGACTCAGAAAGTTTTGGTTCCCTGTGTCCAGAATGCCTAAAAATGGTGGAGACTGGCCGATAATTGATGATATGATCAGGCAGAACCAGAGGTTGGTGGTCTTCACCTCAAAATCGTCTAAGGAGGCTTCTGAAGGCATTGCTTACCAGTGGAGGTACACGGTAGAAAACCAATGTAAGACCTTTTTTCCTCGTATTGTATTATGACCAAGTTGACTTTGTCATTAAATAAGTTCTAATTAGGTACCAAACACGATCGTATTGAAATTAAGTAGGGCTTAACAAGTTTGGAAATATCTATAATTTATGGAAGATTTTCATGTGGGCATTACCATGTGAAACACTTGATTGAATATACCCTAACCCCGATGACTTTGTATTTCCAGATGGAGATGGAGGCATGAAAACAGGTTCTTGCCCTAACCGTGCAGAGTCGCCCCCTATGAACACCAAAACAAGATCACTTGTGGTTCAGAACTATTTCCCAGACACACCTGATTTAGCTGTGGCTTGCAAGGACAATTCAGCTCCATTAACTAACACGATGAAGACATGCTTTGATGCAGCTGGTAAACGGTGGCCTAATTATATTGCTGTAGATTTCTACAAGGTAGCCTGCTTGCCTCATTACTCTTAAAGGAAAAAAATATATATTGAAATTTAGGAAGTGGTCATGATTTGAAAAAGTCGTAATTTTTTTGATAATTTTGAAAAAGTCATATTTTGAAGAAAAAATCATCTTTTCCTCAAACTGTTGGGAAAAGGGGCTATTTGATTATGATTATGATCATTTTGGTGGTTGTGAATTTTGCTTACCTCGGCAAAGCCAGTAATTAAGAATATTATCCAGGCTACGAGTCCATTCAACCATTTCATGCCTAACCTCATTTTATATAATTTTATCCAATTCATATGTTGACATATGTTATTGACTAAAATTGTCCACATATATGCATGGTGTGAACTGCAGAGAAGTGACGGAGTAGGTTCCCCTGGTGCTGTGGATATGGCAAACGGACAACTAGTCTGTGGGTGTAGCAACATAGCCTATTGCAAGGTGATGCGTGCTTTCCCACTTCTTCTCCGTTCTTTTCCTGCTCCTCAAGAGAGACATGAGCTCCCCATAGCTGCATCAAGTTGACTTCAGCATATTATGGTGAATGTCTGAGGCCAACTTTGATTGGCAACACATGGTGATGGAAAATTCTAAATGGCAAATAGGTTACTTGTTAGATTAAATAAGAGCCTCTCGCATTATTTTGTATAATTAACTTCCTCATGTTATTGGTAAGTTGGCAGTCAAGGCATACTCTCTAGAATTTGGGATATTTGCACTTAAACTCTATCAGAGTGCAAACGATGAGGATATTTGTTGGCTGTTTATTATCTCATTTAGGTGGCTTTGCTGAAGAATGCTTAGGTAGTTTCAATTTAGGTGAGAACAAAACTGAACATGACAACTCTTATTCTGATAAATACATCTTTTACAGGCAAATGCAACTTATGGTGTCTGCGACGTCCCACAGGCCAGTCTAGCCCCCCTGCCATCTCCTGAGAATGGCGCATCGGTGGATTCCGGCATTCCCTCCCGCTACCGACCATCCACATTCTGGTTAATGTTTCTTATGACATTGTCAATGCCGATGTTTTTGTTTTAGGAGTAATTTTGAGGTAGTGAGATCTTTATTGTTTATTTTCCACACGAATAACCATATCAATTTCACTTGAAGCGGTGGCTGATGTTGGCTCAGGAGAGAGATTAATTTTACCCACAAATAATTTTTTACACAAGTTGTTAACGCGCTAGAGTTGAAATGGTGCTTTACTTATAGCTCATGCATTATTTATCTGAAGTGGTCAAGTATTTACAAATTCTTGTACATCTTCCATTAACAAGAATCACAGTGCAAGAGACCATGGTCTTATATGTTTTTTATTTTCCTTTTTTTTATTAAAATGTTTTTTATTTTCCTATAAGGACAAATAGAGGCATGTGGCCGCTGCCTCTAGGCCATATGCCTGGCTGCGACCCCCAGCCGTGGATGGCTAGGCTACCAGCTTGGGGCTGGTTCTAATTGCGGCCAGGTTGTGAGCAACTAGGCCCCTCTCGTGGTGGCGTCTATGACAACTGAGAAGAAGAAGAATTTTCAATGATGTAAAGACCTGTGTTGTGTACAGTATTTATAGGGAAGACCCATGGAGACAAATCCGGGGTGAATCCCTGTAGATCATGAGAGAATATTACAGAGGATCCCAGATTGGAAGTAAATCATGAGAGAATATTACAGAGGATCCCAGATTGGGAGTAGATCATGAGAGAATATTACAGAGAATCTCAGATTGGGATTTAGGATCCCAGATTGGGAGTAGATCATGAGAGAATATTACAGAGAATCTCAGATTGGGATTTAGTTCCCTTAATACACCCCTGCAAACTCAGGGCGGGTGAGTAGCCGTGAGTTTGGTAGTGAGAGACTGAAATTGAGCAATGGGCAGCGGCTTGGTAAGTATGTCTGCAAGTTGATCTTTAGATGAGACATGGCGAACCTCCATGTGGCCAGCGAGAACTTGTTCCCGAATATAGTGATGATCAATCTCAATGTGTTTGGTGCGAGCGTGGAAGACTGGGTTGGCGGTGAGGGCAATGACGGACTGATTGTCACACAATAGTGTTGGCGTGCGAGGAGGTGAGATACCGAGAAAGTTGAGAACCATAGAGGCTCAGACAATTTCGGTGGCTGTGGAGGAGAGCGCACGATACTCTGCTTCAGTGGAGGAGCGGGAAACTGTGGCTTGCTTTTTAGATTTCCAAATGATAAGGTTGGGGCCCATGAAGACGCAGTATCCGGTGACGGACCTTCGATCAAGGGGGTCACCGGCCCAGTCAGAGTCGGAGTAGGCAGTAAGAGTAGAGGCTCCGGGTTGGAAGAGAAGACCACGGGACAGAGTGCCTTGAAGATACCTGAGGATCCGCTTAACAGCCATGTAGTGTGTAATAGTGGGGTTATGCATATGTTGGCAGACATAGTTCACGGCATAGGCAATGTCGGGGCGGGTGTTTGTAAGGTATTGGAGGGCACCGACAATGCTTTTGTAGTGGGATGGGTCAGGAAATAGGGGGTCGGTGGGGGAGGTGGGGGGTCGTTTGTGGCCGGTAGGGGTGGGTGTTGGTTTGCAGTGATCCATTTGGGCACGATGGAGAATGTCGCGAGCATAGTGTGCTTGAGAGAGGAAGAGGCCATTTGGGGTGGTGGTGAATTCAATACCGAGAAAGTGGTGAAGGGGACCCAGGTCTTTGACAGCAAAGGCACGACCAAGAAGAGAGATAATGTGGTCTAGGAAGGGAGCATGAGAGCCGGTTATTAGAATATCATCGACATAAACGACAAGGATAGTGACTTGGGAGCCTTGTTGGTGAAGGAAGAGGGATGTGTCGGCGTGGCATGACCGAAAGCCAAGATGGGTTAAGTAGGAGGAAAGTTTGGCATACCATTGGCGAGGGGCTTGTTTGAGACCATAGAGGGCTTTGTGAAGGTGACAAACGTGGTGAGGGTGGGAGGGGTCAATGAAGCCGGGGGGTTGGGCCATGTAGAGTTCCTCAGAAATGGTGCCATGAAGAAAAGCATTAGAGACATCAAGTTGTTTGATGGCCCAAGCATGGGAAAGAGCAAGGCTGAGGACAATGCGGATGGTATAAGGTTTGACCACTGGGCTAAAAGTCTCATGATAGTCATGGCCTTCTTCCTGAGTAAAGCCTTTGGCAACCAGGCGAGCCTTGTATCTGGAAATGGTACCATCATGGCCACGCTTGATCTTATAGGTCCATCGACATCCAATGATGTTGGAGTTGGGTGGTGGTGGGACGAGGCTCCAGGTGCCTTGGTTGATGAGGGCATTATACTCAGAGCGCATGGCAACACACCATTCTGGGAACTGAGCAGCAAGGCGGTAGGAGGTAGGTTCTGTTTCAGGGGGGGTTTGGGTGGTGAGAGAAAGAGGGATGCGAGGACAGACGATGCCGGCTTTGCTGCGAGTAATCATGTGGTGAGTAGGGACAGGGGAAGGATTGATGGGGGTAGGGGAGACAGGGGGTAGAGGTGAGGAGTCAAGGGGAGGGTGAGGGGGAGGGTATGGGATGTGATGGGAGGATGAGGAAGATGATGAGGGGTGAGAGGGAGGTACCGGTGGTAGAGGATGGGGGGAAAGAAGGGGGGAGGAGGGGGGTGGTGGTAGTGGGGAGTGAGAGCGGAAGGGGAAGTCATGTTCAATGAAGCGGACATGACGAGAGATGTAAACGCGGTGAGTAGAAGGGTCGAGGCACCTATAGCCTTTGGTAGTGGGACAGTAGCCGATGAAGACACAAGGGACGGACCGGACTTCTAATTTGTGTTGGGAGTAGGGGCGAGTCCATGGGTAGCATCGACAACCAAAGACGCGGAGGTGAGAGTAGTCGGGTGGGGTATTATGAAGTAGTTGGTAGGGGGAGGCATGATGGAGGATGGGGGAGGGAAGCATATTAATGAGGTAGGTGGCGGTACAGACGGCGTCGACCCAATAGGTGGGAGGCAAGTGGGAGGAAGTGAGTAGGGTAAGGGTGGTTTCAATAATGTGGCGATGTTTGCGTTCAGCGACCCCATTTTGTTCAGGTGTATGAGGGCAAGAGAATTGATGAGTGATCCCGTGGGTGTGGAAGTGAGAGGTGAAATGGGAATTGACAAATTCACGGCCGTTGTCAGAATGAAAGGTGGTGATACGATGGGGGAAAGCATTTTCAGCCATGGATTGGAAGTTAAGGAAGGTGGCAAAGGCATCAGACTTGAGTTTGAGGGGGTAAAGCCAAGTATAGCGTGTGAAGTCATCTATAAAGATGATGTAGTATCGATAGCCAAGAAAAGAGGTGACAGGAGATGGTCCCCAGAGATCGGAGTGGATGAGTTGGAGAGGACGAGTGGTGGAGCAATGAGACTTTGAAAAGGGCAATTTATGTGATTTGCTAACATGACAACTATTACACTCTAAGTGTTTTATTTTGGAAACATGGAAAGGAAATGAGGAAACAATGGTCTGAAAAGTGGTGGAGGCTGGGTGTCCGAGTCGTTGATGCCAGATGGTGGAGGAGGAGGTAGTAGCAGTGAAGGCACTTGGGATTGTAATAGAGAGGGGATAGACGCCATTCTGACTTGGACCGCGATAGAGGAGGTGACCAGTCTTGTTATCCTGGATAGACACATCAGAGGCAGAGAAGGTTAGAGAGCAATCATTGTCACGTGCAAGTTTGTGGACAGAGAGAAGGTTGTGAGCAATGGAGGGAGTATGGAGGACGGTAGAAAGGTGGAGTTTAGAGTGGGGGAGAGTTAGGGAGGAGCTTCCGGTAGAGGAGACGGGGAGGGATTTACCGTTACCTATGTTGACATAAGGAGGGCCAGGGTAGGGAGAGGGGGAAGTGAGTTGGGTCGCATCCGGGGTAATGTGTTCGCTTGCACCGGAATCGAGTAGCCAGTTTGAGGGGCATTGAGCCCCACCATTTGCTTGCGCGGTCATGGCAACGGCACGGTTCCCGTTTGGACCTATGTAGGAAGCGTTGTAGCGGGCACCACATTTTGGGGCACTATGGTCAAATGACCCACATATTTGGCAGGAGTGGCGAGGGGGACGGAATCCACCACGTCCACGGCCGTGTCGTGGGTAACCCCCACCCCCGCGGCGAAGATTGGGGCGGGGAGGGCGAGAGGGTGTTACAGGGGGAGTGGGGAGGAGTCCCTGAGCTGCATAGGCAGTAGCTGGTGAGGGGGCCGTGGTGGCCGGAGGGGCACCCGAGTGAGGGCCGAGGAGGAGTTGACTTAGGGCCGTTGTGAGAGGACCCAGGAGGTCATGTGGGCTGGGGACGGAAGTGGAGTTGACAGTGGCGACGTGAAGTGCCGTAGGATGTGCGAGCGGCGGTCCGGCGGGGGCAGTTTGTTGGAGTTTGAGAGCGGCTTCCTCGGCGAGGAGGAGGTTCCACAGTTCGGCAACGGGGACGAGGGCGCCACGGGCACGAATTCCGGCGGCGAAGGCTGCGTAGTCTGGAGGAAGGCCGGCGAGCGTCTGGTGGAGCAAGTCAGCATCGTTGATCAGAACTCCAACGGCAGCCAGTTGGTCAACCAGCTGCCGGAGCTGGTCAAGATAGGCCGCCATCCCGGTGGAGTCAAAGCGACACTGGCGGAGCTCACCCATGAGACGGATGACCGCTGCCGGAGAAGCTGACAGGTACCGAGTAGCGACGGCGTTCCACAGTGCAGCGGCGGTTTTGTGAGTGAGGAAGTGACGAACGAGCTGCGGCTCGATGGTGGCACGGAGAAAGACTAGAAGGTGATGATCGGTGGCGAGCCATTCTGAGTAAGAGGGGCGAGCAGATGAGTCGGCCGACGAGGGGCATGGCAGAGAGCCGTCGACATAGGGGAGGAGATGGTAGGCGGCCAAGACGGAGGCGGTGGTCGTGCGCCAGACCAGGAAGTTGGAGTCGTCGAGGCGGACGGTGATCAGGCTGGACAGGTTGGAGACAATGAATTTTATCGAGGTGGGAACTGATTGGAGGAAATCGGCCGCGGTGGGAGGGTGATCCATGGGAAGGAGGAGGACGAGCCGGCGAGGCGACTGTAGGAAGAAAGGTAGGTTTTTTTTTTTTTTTTTGTGTGTGGATGTGGCCGGAGGAAGTGGCGGGTCGGGGAGGGTGATCGGAAAGAAGTGAGGCGGAGAGGGAGGGGGCGACGGAGCAGGGGAGGAAGATACGGAGCAGGGCGAGGGGGGAAGGGGCTGTGGGCGACGGCGAGTGGACTGGGGAGGAAGACACGGAGCAGGGCGAGGGGAGAAGGGGCTGTGGGCGACGGCGAGCGGGCTGGGGAAGTAGCCGGCGACGGGGTTAGCAATGGCCGGAGGAGAGTAGCCGGCGGTGAGGAATAGTGAAAACACAGGAGTGAGGGAGATGAGGGAGAGGAATGGAAAGGGAAGGGTGGTCTCGAGGAAGGTGATGGGCTCGAGGCTCGAGGGTGATGGGACAGAGAGTGGGTGAGAAACGGGAAAAAAACGAATGGCGCACGTTGTGTTAGGCGTTAGCCTGGTCTGGCTCCTGATACCATGAGAAGAAGAAGAATTTTCAATGATGTAAAGACCTGTGTTGTGTACAGTATTTATAGGGAAGACCCATGGAGACAAATCCGGGGTGAATCCCTGTAGATCATGAGAGAATATTACAGAGGATCCCAGATTGGGAGTAAATCATGAGAGAATATTACAGAGGATCCCAGATTGGGAGTAGATCATGAGAGAATATTACAGAGAATCTCAGATTGGGATTTAGGATCCCAGATTGGGAGTAGATCATGAGAGAATATTACAGAGAATCTCAGATTGGGATTTAGTTCCCTTAATAACAACTAACCATTGGTGGAGAAAGCTAAAACCAAGCTTTGTAAGGGAGGGTGAAAACAGGGAAACTTTTTTTTTTTGTGGGAAAGTAATGGCAGTTTTTGTGAAGGAAAATTTTTATATGAGACACGGCTCATGTGTGTCTGCGTAAGCTGTGGCACCGTGAACCGTCAGATTGTAATCTCGTGGCGAGCATCAAATCACAGGGCGGGCGAGTGATTTAAACCTGTAGCCACCTGATTTGGCCTGGCCCATGTCGAAATCCAATGTGCATGAGCCATGTCTCATACTAATGAGACTCGTCTGTGCATATACTCCTCAAGTTAGTTAGAGGAGGAAAATTTTCTCCTATTTTTCATTTAAGAACATGGGTTTTTTTTATTTGAAGAAAACAAACATGGTCTCATAGACAACAATTGAGGAAATTATAAGATGTTGTAGATACTTAAGAATAAGTTTTGCTTGAAAGCAACACATAATAACAACGGCATCAGCCATGGACGATTAATACCGTGAAGAAATATTGCCGCTTGCCGACATGAACGCTTGGCCTTACACAACCATAGCGAGTGGGCCCGTTGAGCAGCCCCCCTGCTCAATGGAGAAGTTATTACCTGCGCGCCTCGCATGGGAATAGTGTGCTCATCACCAATGCGTGATGGGCACGACTCCCTGCTTGTGGATCCCTTGTGGCAATCATGACAAGCAGGGGAGTCGTGCCCATCACCCATTGGTGATGAGCACACTGATCCCCCTGCACGCCGCGTATCTAATATTTTCTCCTCCTTAAGGGTCGCAGACATATATCTTCATCATGGCGGGCATTGGGCGAGCGTGCACCATCCACGCCTCATTGCTGCCAATATTATAACACAACAATCCTGTTTGCTAATACTTCCTCTATCAGGAAAGAAAGGTACAATTCAGTTTTTTCATGTAAAAAAAAAATAGGTGCAGTTAGGCTTATTTCTCAATTGAAAAAAATCCGAGTCTCCATATTATGACTATTTTTTGGACGGCGGGAATACGAGAGTTGGAGCTTTGCATTAAACAGTTGCCTGCCTGAGGCCGCACTTCACTAACCTCGCCTAGGAGTGCCCTGAGACAAGCTGTTTAAGAGGCCTGATCCACATGTAAATCATCTTTTGGAGATTATCCAGTACTCCTTTCCCATCCATTTTATCATGCTCAATGATCCAGTCCAAAGAAACATAGGCTTGGATTATGACTTTTTGAGTCTCAAACATTTCACCACCACATATTTCTGCCATACATCAAATTTATTCAAAAAAACAAGCAGCAACTTTAGGCTTTAACATAACCAGCTAGCAATTCTGCCTCCCTGTCTACTTGGGCATAGACTTGGATTATGACTTTTTGGAACTTTAAGACAGTCTTGAAAAGTTTGAGCCACCGCTCCCTAGCTGTCTAGCGGGGCTTGAGTCGCTTGACAACAGCCTCACCATGATGGTGGCCCATTTCGATTGATGGGCTGCGGGCTTTCTTCCCACATACACGAGTATTTTACCCTGGTTTGGGTCAAAGTTGGCAAAATTCCCAAACTTCAGTATTTCGGCCCAAAATGCCCAAAGTTCAGGCCAGTTTGGATCTGCAATCGCATGCATTTGTGTGATCGAACACACGATGGCGAGAAGAAATCTGAACTTTGGGAATTATAGGTCGACTGAGTTTTACAACATTAACCTGAGCCGGGGTAAAATACACATGCTACATGCCCAAAACTCAGAGGAGAAAGGGAGGCGGCATGTGTTACAGGCTCACCGAACTCCAATACATAATACTTCCTCTATTCCAAAATACTATGTACATTTGGAAATATTCATTTTTTAAAATATTGTGTACATTTTACCAAATTATGTGACTTCTTCTTTTCATAATTGGAGGAGACTTGGAAGGATTGACGGGATATGAGGGAGAAGAAATCATGTGATTTCCTTGCGAGCTTCATAGTCCAATAAAAATAAAAATTTTCTCAAATATACATAGTATTTTGGAACGGAGGGAGTATAACTATACAAGTAGGTGTGTATTTTTAAACCCCCCTAACTTATCTTCCTACCCCCACCCAGTAAGAAGATAAATTTATTCTCTTCACCCCATCTAGCACGAGGTAATTCGTTGAGAAGCCTTTTTGCCCCGAGCCGCCTTCTGTCTTTTCCTCGCGCATGTCTCTTACATTTAGCCATGATAGTACATGGTTTTGACAAAGAATAGAAGAGGCGGACATGGTTGCAGGCGGTCTTTGATGGGCCGTGGTGGTTGCCGGAGGTTGTCGATTGCCGTCGACATTTGCCCTTAGTCGTGGGTGATCAGCCATTAAGAGGGATTAACACTTATCCCTAAAGGGTAATAGTGAGGTATAAAGAGTGATATGATTGGATAAGCTATAAAAAAATAAAGCATCTAATTTCAGAGAATCTGATGAGGTTCTTGTGGGGGTGGGGAGATACCTTAGAGGGGTAGAAAAATACGCAACCATACAAGTATAAGCCACCTGTGGGAAGAGTGGATAACATAGGTTTTTTTTTTTTTTTTTTTTTGGCACTGAGATGGCATAGGTAATTGGAACTGTAGAAATCTTGTGAGTAATCAAGCTCTCCTTCAAACGTAAAGAATACATAGATCCTATTGCCCACTGGGTACTCAGGATTGAAAATTAGTGAAACATTCCAAAAGGGGTCCAGTATGTATACCCGTTTCCGCCCCCTGTTAATTGCATTCAAATTAAGCACTTCTTTTCCCACTGTCGGCAGAATGGATCCAAGGCATTTTCATATAAAAACTATCATTAGGTCAAGATGTGCGGCTCAATGATATTTAAGCAAAACTTGGGCCCCCCAAATTGAATGGGAAAGAAAAGCAGGTAAACCTTTGGTAAAACGCATTAATATGGCATATGCTTCCAATGGATACAAGAAACATGAGATATTGACATGAATCCTTATACAAGTAACAGTCCATATTAGGATGGGGGAATGCAGCCAATGCATGACACTGGCATGGTCCTTAGAGAAAGAACAAAAATATCCAAATCAAACCCACCCATATTCAGGTTTCTCTAGATGGTAATAGGACTAGAAGTGATGGCAATGTTCCCCCCACCTCCATTGCTTCCTCTAATTGCCCATCACCTGCAACTCATTGATGGATGATGGGTCCAAAGCTTCCTAACCTACAAACACAAGTCCCAGCTGTAGGCGACTCACCACACTCAGACATGCTCCTCTAGTGTCGGAAAACCACATGTGAGTGTAGGGGCCACTTCATTTACATATCACAAGTAAATGGCTTCCTTTCAGCTTTTAATGGAGGAGGATTTAGTGCCAAAACCCCAAGAAAAAGCGAGTATATGTGGCTTCCGCATCCCAACCTTCCCCTCTAATATATTGTGGAGTTCAACTCCAAAATAAAAGAAAAGAACCTTCCCTACAACCACCTCAGTTTGTTCCCATTTGTCTGTTTGTTCCCATTTGTGAAGCAATGAAGTGGATTAGGATCTTAATGCATTACCTAGCAAACCAGGTCATTATCATTTCCTCATTGTTTTTTTTAATCGAGGAGAGATTTACAATGATAAATGAGCATCTAGTGTTGGAAGAATGTATTCAGATATTTGAAAGAGAAGGATGACCAACTGTACAATATTTTAGTGATGGGCTGATGGCGCAGCCTTCTACATTTATTATAAGCTGATGATTGGTGTGCACTGGCATCTCTCAAGAAGACAACATTTATGATAAACTAATGCTGCCAAACGTAGATATAGAATTATGCGATAGAAACATCATCACTGACATGAGGGTAGAATCCCTCACCAACATACAAAACAGGAAGCATGCCAGATTCTAGACTGCAATATGCGTTTAAAAGTTGAGAAGATACAAGTAAAAATAGATTGTGGTAAAAGTAATTAGCGGATGAAGGAGAAATAACTAGATAAACTTCATCAATCAAGATCACATTAATCAAACAGCATTTGGACCACAACACAGCCCATCTGGATATGAAACAAGAACAAGGAGCATACTTCGAAAAACATATACAGATGTATTAAATATCGAGGTTCTTTTGCAAGGACCAGCTCTTTTTAGATGGTGACGAGTCTGAAAAAGATTGAAAACTTATTGAAGGTATCCGTTGTCCGAGTAGAGCACATCTTAACTCCTCCAAGTTCACCTAACATTGCTGCTTCTACCACTTCGCATGATTGGTGCCAAGTTACTCTGAAGTCAGGGAACAGCTTCTTTACCAATTTTACACTCATGTGAAGGTTTTTGCAATGCTGGTGCCCCCATTCTGGTTCGCCGGTCCTACAGAGAGATGACAAGGTCCCACATGAGCATAAATTAGTCACTTATTTTCTTTATGAATTGCACACTTCTCTTAATTGTCATTCATTGTTGAATCAATATCACAGAATTTATGGTATGTAAGAATAGAAATAATGAGGCTTACATCACGGAATGGAAAATCGTCGACTTCAAGCATGTGTATCACATGCCCCATCTTAGGTCGCTTCTGAACATCAGGATCCACACATCTTAATGCTACCAGAAGAGCACGCTTCAATGCTCTGGAGGAAGGTTTTTCTGCCATCTTAGGATCTAGCACTCCCTCTGGGTTCCTGCTACCTACCATAGTCTTCAGCCACTCAACCAAATTGACCTGCAAATGCAATAAGTCTAAATTAGAACAACAAAAGTTTCTTCCTTTTCCCTATCCACATTATAGGAGATATAGGAGTAGAGAAAGGTTCATATACTAATTGCGAAACAAACCTCTCCTGGCGGTCTGCTGTAATCAACAGGGTTTCTCCCAGAGATAATCTCCATAATTAATATCCCAAAGCTATACACATCACTCCTTTCATTCAACATACCAGTGCTTGCATATTCAGGAGCCACATAGCTATGCAAACACAAAAGAAAATACCTACTCAGTTAATAACAGCTACCTTTAATTGGAACCTAAAAGAACCAAAATTTCATCATCATCATCATCATCATACGCCTTATCCCAGCTATCTGGGGTCGGCGGCATGAATTATATACCGCATTTGACTCTTATCGGAATCAAAATGGTACAAAATTCATACAAAGAAACATAGTGGCAAGTTTTTACGCCGGATGCCCTTCCTGACGCAACCCTCCGAAGAGGGGACAATGATAAGAAGATTCAACATCATCATATTCATACCTTTCCAAATATGTGGATTGGCTTCATGATATGATAGTTGCATATGAAATATTAATATAGCCATCTTCCATCACAAAGCTGGTAGCAATGAAAACCAGCCTGCTTTTACATGGGAGCATGGCTTAAAAGAAAAAAAGAACCAAAATTTAAAAACAAAAAAAGAAAAAAAGTTACTAATATCTTTCCACATTACCCAAAAGTGCCCATAACACGAGTTGTCACATAGCTCCTTTCAGAACCTAGTAGTTTGGCAAGGCCAAAGTCAGAGACCTTGGGGTTCCATTGTTTATCAAGCAATATATTACTCGATTTGATGTCACGGTGTACAACTTTGGGTTCAAGTCCTTCGTGAAGATATGTCAACCTGCAATCTTACAAACTAAAATTACTGAAACTGACATAAAGTGATAAAGAATTGTAATTTTTTCTCAAAATGAATATGTATACCCTTTGGCAGTTCCAAGAATAATGTTCATACGGATTTCCCAAGTAAGAGGGCTGCATGAGCCCACATCTCCATGTAACCACTGCTCTAAGTTTCCATTATCCACATATTCATACACCAGCATCCTATAGCACAAGAACCAATCTAGCTGATCAGAACAACACCATTCGGAAATCTCAAACTAATTATACTTCTTTTATTCAGAATACTATATTGAAAGTTTGCTGCAATTAGTACCTGTGAGCCCCTTCAGCACAATACCCCAGCAATCTCACCAAATTCTTGTGTCGGACACGCCCAATTGCTTCTACTTCAACCTTGAACTCCTTTTCAGCTTGACCCCTAATTAAAAAAGTTTAATTTACGAAGAAACTAGTCACAACTCAGTCCTGAAACTAATGCAGAACCCATGACCAAAGAATTCAACAATAACAAAATAAAATCTCAATCCCGGTTCTCATGTATTCATGATTAACTTCAAATTCCACCTGCTATTCCCTTCTTTCCAGAGTAAAGTTTGCTTTGATTTTTCAAGTATCACCACAAACTCTTATCTATTTTAGTACAATTTTTTGTGAGAAATTGGTGCATAATTGGATATACAAGTTTTTTAATTAACTCAACCAGAAGATGGTATGCTAGATACCTATGATTGAAAAACTTCCAAAACATGAAAATGAAAGTGCTTTGGAATTTGGTTACCTTTTAGTACTTAGATTCTTGGTTCTTATGCTACAGCAACTAAATCACATATTTGATTTTTATGCATTCATAATCTAATATGCTTCAACTTTTAGTTAACTTCTTAGCACGTCCCCAGTTAGCATTTAGATGAAACACAAACTTCTGCCAGAAAATCCAAAAGATGCAAATGAAGCTTAGAGTTTAGTTGTAGTTGAAATTGGGCACACCTGTTATTTAGCAAATTCTTCACAGCAACCATGCTACCATCTTCCATCCCACCCCTGTAGACGATCCCATAACCACCTTCCCCAACAACATTCTCATCAGAAAACCCGCAGGTCGCATCCTCAAGCTCCCTAAGAGTGTACCAGTGGCCCCAGCCCAAATGTGATACCTCAGGCACACTAACTGCCACCTGATCATTCCCTCGGCTTTCACTGCTCCCGTGCGAAGACCCGCCGGTCACACCGCCTCCCCCTCGCTCCGGATAAACAATTCGGTGGCCCTTGCCAATTTCAATGTGGATCCTCTGTAGCCCAATTGGGCTCTCATCCTCTGGTGGTGGGAGAAGCACTAATGGCCGCTCTGTTGCAGGGGGTGGCTCTAATTCAGGTAGCGGGTCAGATGGAGGCGCATGGGAGTGGTCTACATGAATCTCTTGTATCTCTTTGGAGTCATTTGGTATGGTAGGCTTGTGGGTGGATTTATGCTTGGTGCTGCTGTTTCTCCTGGAGGTGATCCAGATGGAGATTAGGAAGAGGAGGAGCACAAAAGAGGCTCCAAGGCAGATTCCTATGATCACCCATAGCCTGAGCCCAAAGATGGAAGTCCTCTTGGAGAGCTGGTCACTGAGAAAAGCTGATTTGTACTCCCCCATTTCTCAATTGCAAGAATTTGGGGGCTCAGCACAAGAAAATCAGTACAAGTAATTCAAATTTTCAGGAGTTCATACATACTAAAATCAGAGACATTCTGTGAGGAAGAAGGTGACCAATGATTTACAGTGGTTTTGCTGATGTTGAAATGAGTACAAAAATGAAAAGGAAAAGAAAGTAATGGTGGTTGAGATAGTGTACAAAAATCAACTTGCAAAGGTTAAATGTGAGGAATTTTAAAGATGGGGGAGTTGTGAGTCTTGGAGAAGAAGGTGATCAGATGAAAAGGACTGTGTTGGAGCTAAGTGGTTGCAAACAAAAAGACGAAAAAATCAAAAATTTCTAAAGAGCTAGGAAATGGGTCAGGTAGAAGCAAAAAAAGAGCAACAATTATAAGAGACCGGATGAACTGTTTGGAATTGCAGTACAATTGAAGAAAGGCCAAATTGGACCTGAAGAACTAGTCATGGATTGAGCAAGTGGAGAGGGTGTATGGTGGAGAGGCGAGACAAGAGGAGACAAAAGGGGGTGGGGATTTAGGGGAAATGGCCAGATGGGGAGAGAAGGGGTTTTGAACAGTGGAAACAGTAACGGAGAGTGGAAATGGAGGAAAGCTAAGCAGCTGGCATGATGGGGACATTTTACGACAGGACAAGATCCCATGCTCTACATAGATTTTGTTGTTGGCTTTTTTAAATTGGATTTGCAGCTTTCCGAATGCAAACACCCGTTTCTAAAACTTTGCTTCAGCCTGCCTTTAGGGGTTTCCACTTAACAGAGAGTGTCGATTGCTTTCATTCTCTGCGACCATAGTTTCTGGTCAAATTGTTGAATCCACTTTAAATTAATGAATCCAATTTTAAAAAATTTAAATAAGACATGGTTGACGCATCGCATATCGGCATTAACTATTGGATTTTGATCCGACGGTTTAACCCGATTTGATGCCCACCGGCTCAACAGGCCTCAGCTCATGCAGCTCGTGTGAGACGTGTCTCATACAAACCCGACTCATCCAATTTATCCACTCACAAAAGGTGGGAATTTTGTTGGAAAAAGTTTAAAGGAAAAAAGTCTAATGCAAGCGCTTGCACGAGTCAACTCACCTCAAGCTGTCAGATTTTGATCTAACGGCATGTGTAATTCACACCCACTTTCCCTCCGGCTGCTCAAGGTAGCTTTGGCTTATGCGACCTGCATGAGACCTATCTCATGTAAACTAGTCTCAATTTTGTTTTATATTTTTAACAAAATAGGGGTGTGGACACGGCCTAAGTTTTAACCCCCACTCACCCAAGATTATGTCTCTAATTACCTTGTTGTACATATGATGGATGTGCCTGATGGGATGGCGACAAGATAAGATATTGGATTTCATGCTCAAGGGGTTGTTTGCGAGGCTATTCAATGATTGTTAGAAAATTAATTTTTTTTTATTTTTCCCAAATGAAATAAAAATGGTAGTTTGTTTTAGGGGAGGACTATTTTTCAATTTTTCTTTAGATAATTTAGGATGTAAAGGGCTATTTTAGAAGTTCATTTTAAAACTCATTTAAAGTTATTGATGGTTTATTTTCACCATTCTCATTTTCATTTAACATTTAAATGCTTTTAACATTCACATCGTAAATGAAAAATAACTTTAGAATGGCCTTAAATGATACTTTGCCATTTGAATGTAGTTCACTCAATTAATGTGTCTCCCAAGCAGATTTTAGTGTGAAATAATCTTAAATCTTGTAGGAAATGATCTCCCAAACAGCCCTTAAGATGGAGGCCGGTTGCCCTGTCCTTTCTAGTCATCATTTCTTTGTTAAATTTATTCACCGGCAAGTCCTTGTATAAATACACATCACTAGGTCAAAATCCTATAGCTCTTATGATAATTACTGTAATAAATACTAAGTAGGTTTTATTTAATACATTTACAATGTTTTATTTTGAGAGTTGATAATGAGTTCCCATGTTCATGAAAGTTTCTGGTAATGTCATTTGCACACCCTTTCGAGATGATAAAATTGGCCAGTTGGTTTGACTATCCCAAGTCGCGTCCTAGGGTTTCTACCTCACTAAAGATGGTATTGAATAAGACTTCTGCAATCCGATCGAGGTCAGGGATTTTGGGCTGTGATAATAATAGAGTCATGTTCATTGCACCCCTGCTCATGCAGAACAACGTGAACTTAGAAGAAATCATAAAATCTGAGGCACTCAATGGCCAACAATATTAAACTAAGCAAATAAATAAAAATTCTTTATTCAGCTTCAAGTCCTCTATGCCACCTTTCTGTCCTGCAATCGTCCTGAATCACTGATCTTTCACGCCTGCATCAGAGGATACATGAGTATTCTATAGAAATACTCAGTATGATGTAAAAACGTGAAAAAATATTTACTCAATAGAAACAGAAATATATAATATCTGAAGGACTGGTCACAATGTTTACAACATTTGAACAGAAAGGTTAGTGATTGATATATTTTTAACTACTTTATTAGCAATCGCACGAGACTAATTATAGGCTAGTGGAAACGAGGTCGAACCCAAAGGACTTGGAAGATTAACCTAATTTTAAGATTATGCGTAACAACAAAAAAAAATTCTAATTTAACAAAGCAAGGAAATTTAAACAAAAATAATCTAATGATAAATATACGAAGACTTCGAATCCACCATAACTAAATAGTTTTCCTCTCCGTTAACCCGTACAATTCTAAGTGATCAAAGTGCCCCTCTCGAAGTCACGAATAATCGTAATGTGTACAACCCTCTCAAACAGGCAACTAAACAAATAAATTTAAATTAATTAATCTCCCTCTCTCGAGCAAAGATCAAATATAAAAATGCAATCTTTATTCAAATAGTACCTTGGAATTCGCTAAGACCTCTCGAACATTAATGATTCCTCGGTTTATTTTCACTAACGATTACTTTATTCTCTCTCGATAAACAAAATAATCATAGCAAAATTTATTAAGCACATGGAATAAAAATGACTACTTTAAAATTATAAATAAACATCGAGAGTCAAACAATTCAGTAGGGCTTCATCTAGTCTCAGTACAATAAAATTAGCTAGACATAAATAAAAAGTAAGAAAAAGCCTATGTTATAGAAGAAGTCATTAGCATCTCTGTAAATCAGCATTGTCATCTTGTCTGTAATCTTTCCCCGAAATCAGTTCTATCCCGATCGGTTTTGTGTCTCGATTGAAAACAATTCTGCTCTCTCGAACAAAACAGTTCTGCTTTTGACTGCAATGATCTCTCGACTGCAACAGATCGTCCCATAAGCAACAACACAGTTGTTCCTCTTCCTTTCTGCCGACCAGCCAGAACAATCTTTTTCTATTGTCTCTCGTCTGTTTCATACAGCCCCCGCACAGAACAGTCGGCCTGCCTCTCTTATATTAACTGCAAGACAGTCATCCTCTTCCCCAAATTAGACAGCCTTCCAAATAATTCTTGCGTGCCAAATCGAATTCCAATTACTTCCTTCCCTTTCGATCAATTTACAATTCAAATTGCTTTCTAATCTCACCCACTTTGGGGGTAAAAATCCCATTTTCACACTCTCAAAACGGAGCCGTCCCCCAAAATTGAAAAAGCTTCCATTCTAATCCCAAATCAGACGCCTTTGAAAGCTTTGATTGAACCAAAAATTGAACGCCTACCATTCTGGAATAGATATGGATTTGAAGCTTCGCTGACGCTGCGCCATCTTCCCGATTTGGTTATGTTCACGCGTCTTTCCAAATTTGTCACTGTTCTGTTGTGTTGTTCTTCATCGCTCTGCCATCAACCTTTCCACCATCGTTGCCATTTGTTTCGTTATGAAGCCCAGGACCACCGTCAAGACCCATCGGCCACAGACTCTCGACCCAAAATCACCGGAACCATTCCGTCGTGAGTACTCTTCTGTCAGTGGTTGCCTTTGCCGAGACCCCATCGTCGATTGCAGGTTCTGCCATCGTGAGCCTCTACCCAATGTTGGGTCGCACTCGTCAACTTCACCACCGATCTCAGCACCGCCACTATCGTCGTCGCTCGAGCGCACCTCGTTCGAGCAGAGCTTCTGTTAGACACCCGAGCTTCGGCTCGGGTTGTCTTTTGTTTTTTGTTTTTATTTTATTTTCTTCCGACCAAACTGAACCTTAAACCGCTGAACCGGTTCAGTTCCGGTTTTGTTCTGTTTCTTTTTCTTCATTCCATCAGCTAAAACCCGTTGTAGCGATCTCCCCCGCCGAATCTAATCTCTTCACAAAAACTGCTTGATGCGCTTCATTTTTGGCGATCTACATTTGGATTCTTTAAAACCTGCATAAATAAAATTAGATCTTACTTAGACGCATAATAAAATGTAAATCTACTTAATCCAATTAATGCATCTAAATTAATTAATTAAGCGTATTTATTTATTGAACTCCTAATTACTCACTTAACACTGATAAACAATAATTATCCTTATTTCAACTAAAATTACGACTAACATATAGGTAGAAAGACATATAAAAATGTATATATTTTGCATATATCAGTTAGTCAACAATAACAATCCCAACTCGCAAGTATAGGAAAAACATCAATAAGACTCCGAACAATCACATGTATAAGGAAAGAATAACAATATGTTCAAAGGCTCCAGGTATCTATAGTGCAAGGAGTTACAATTTCTGCTAACTGAACTGATCATTCGCAAGTGACTAAATAATATGCCAGAAACCACTCGGAATCCTACCATGTGTCTAGGATGCTGGCCCCACTAGTGCTTACGGACACGATGGGCAGACACTGAGGACCTTCCGTAATGTCAACAGTCTAACGTACGTATTGTTCCTCCCTTCGGGCATAAATATCGGAGACCTCGCAAGATCTAGTAATGGTTTTAATGAGCATACTATGAATCCACTTCAGAGAGAGCCTCGCATGGTCTCTAGTGGAGAAAACAGCCATGTAACAATATGAGCAATATTTCAAAGGAATAGAGGTCGCAACACTCTAAGATCATAAAGTATCATTTACCGGAATAAACTCACTCTTTGGAGTATAAATAAATCATCAATAGGAATAGACTCACTCTCTGGAGTACAATTAAATCATCAATATCTCAATAGAATAGGGTTTCTAGCAAGAACACAGCTGAGACTCCAACGTCTAGATCAACAAGTAACTCGCCAACGAAGTAATAATAGATCGCAATCATAATTCAAACAACATATTTCATGTCTAACCTTGGATAGGAACATCTCTCGAATTTAGATTCTACTATTTGTGATACTGGATTCAAAATGAAAGAATGATTGGAATTGTTTGATCTCCAACTGGAGTTCAAACCGACCCAAAGTTGTAAATAGATAATAAGACTATAGGTTATAATTTATCCATAATATTAATCATTTAGACCAACTAGTCTTATAGTAGTAGTCATATCATATTTTTACAACATATATTAGTCATACTTAGATCAGATTAAATTATATCATTAAATATTAGTATGTACTAGTGACTTAGACCTTAATTACAGTAAACTATTTTGTTGATAACAGCCCACTTCCGACTGTGAGGACAGTCAGAATAGTATAAAATTAAGTCTAAAATTTTAACCTTAGATAGCCCTATGTGTCTAGTTTCCAACCCAATAGACGGCATATTTTTATGATTTTTCTGTGATTAGTTATGAATTTTATACTACAGGTTGTTGGCGTAGGATTAGTCTTGGCCGAGACCCTTAAGTCTTAACCATACATACTAATTACGGCCCTTAATCATGCTAACAGAATATAATAACCTTATATAATCCCCTCCTAGGATTGTTATATGTATTTATATGTTCTAAAATTAATCATCACATGCTTTCATACACCTTTAATTACATAAACTGATTTAAGATAATCCTCTTTGTATAATGAAGACCTTAACACAAGAATCTCAACATATAATCATATGGTACAATTAAACTAGAACGTTTACAAAATTAAAATAGAACTTTCTGACATTCAAATGATCAAGAGATGAATAATGTTCCCATATAAAACTATTATGCAAACATTAGAAGATATATCACCCAAAGAAGATTAATAATCATACTCATACTCATAATTAATATAATCTCTCAACAAATCAAGCATTCATATAATCTCTACTACTGAGATGGAATCAAATAACTCATCATAGAACAGATGAGAAGAGTTTAGAAGAAATTTAGTAGGAAAACCATCCTACTAATGTTTATTGAATACCCCCTTTGTAGAACGAAAATTGCATGTCCAACATAGCTCCTCTTCTTCTCTATGCACGAGACCTTCGCTCCTTCGTATATGATGAGGTTTGAATGAGGAAGAAGGGTGAAAGGGTTGTTAGAACAAGGGAGAAGGAGAGAAAAATAAGGTTGGGGCATTCACAAACTTTTTAGTGTGATAAAACACAAGTTAGCCCCCTTATGAGTATTTATATAGACCTTATGCCTATACCAACTAGGATATTTTTCCTTTAGGATTTCTTCCCAATCTATTATCTAAATCCTCTTATTAGAAGCTTCCCATAAGTAGAAGAGACGCTCTAAACTTAATCCTCCTTGATTAATTAGGATTTGATATCTACTTTAACTAGGTTTCCTAAAAACAACACTTTTCAGATTTAATCGCGTACCCCGACAATCAATTGCGTACCAAAATTAAAACTAGCATAACTTTTTGCTCCGAAGTCCGAATTACGCACCGTCATTGGCATTGGAAATATCTCTTCGCGCTCTTTAACATCACAATGCAAGACATAATAAATCATAATCTAAATAAGCATCAAAACTTCTTATTTTAGATCAATCAGTTTTAGTAGGCATACCGATTTTTTTTTCTGGTGTTACAATTATAATTACTGCATTATTATGGCCAACAAATGATTAGGCATTATTAATTCAATTATCTTATTGTTATCTAATTTGGGGACATTTTCATTTTTTCTAACAATCAGGAGTTAATAGGTAACAACTTTTTTTTTTAAATGGTAGCTTTCCTTGTTAGGCAAAGCTGTTTAGTCTCTGCAGATATGAATTAGTTAACACTTGCCCTATAACATCAAAGGCATGCACTTGATTATGGACTATTTTCAAATGCGCAAATGATGAATATGTCTTCCGTTTTCTGGTGCAAGAATTGCATATATCAACGACAGCCTTGATAAGTTTCACAAAAGACATGGGCTTGATTATGGACTCTTCTCAGATGTTGCAAGACATAAGAGTCCAATGTATGATGATTTTTGTATTACAAATTTTGGCAATGGACTTGTTACAAAAAAAATTGAGAATGGGCTCACTTTCATATCTTTTCCTAATGCTAAACGTTGGGTACAATGCACGCCGAACAACTTGCAAATATGGCCCATGGTTTCCGAACGAGATGGAACTTGGAAGTGGTAAAAGTACACGGCCATTTGGACTAGCAGCTCAGATGAAGTGGGGGTAGAGGGCATTTGGAGGAACATCATGCACACAGGAGTTTTTTTCATATTACCTAGCGCTAACTTTGATATTCCCATATTACCAGGTTTTTCCCGTGAAATCTCATATGACCCGGAATCAGTACTTGAAGTATCCAAAATGCCATTTCTTCTATTTTTTCGTGCTAATACTGTGCGAAGAGGCGTGTTGTGTACAACACGAAAAAAGTGTGAAGTTCTCCGGCGATATACATCGGCGACGTCACCGGCGACCGGCGAGTTGGAGCGGCGATTCAACCGGCGGAATACACGGATTTTGACGAGCCTATTCGCGTCCCCCATCTCGATATCGAGCTGCCCCCCTGCTGGATTTCGACGACACGACTGAGTGAGAGTGGACAAAGGCGGCGATTTGAAGCGCATACGTCGGTATTTCTGATCTTCAACCTTCTGAGCTCCCTCCGCCTGCATGCAACCGGCGGATTGACCGATTGAGCTTCGGTTGACGGTGAGGAAGACTGTGAAAGGCACCTACGAGGAAATACAGACATACACACGACTAAACTGCGGTAAGTTACAACAGTCCTTACTGATTTTAGTTTCATAAGGTCCGACATTTGAATTTTAAATTTTTACTATGAACTATAAAGTCGTGTCTGTAACATACACGACTTTCTATTTAGTCATGTACGCGACAACACGACTTTTATATTTTCGTGTTTCACCGAGGAGACTTTTCTACTGACCACTATACCTCACTCCTTGCAGATGGATAAAAAAAGAGATGAGTCTATGGAGGAAATACCATCGGAAGAGGAGGAGGATCATGATTTTGTCTTGGCACCTCGACAGCGAAATCAGAGGGCCAGGAAAATGAAGGCTCTGATGGACCGACCAGTGAAGAGAACATATAATGCGCGACCGGCGATAAAGACGTGTTGTCAACCGGGAGCGATGAAAAAGTGTGCGGCCCTCCTACAGCGTCACCAAAGATGTGCCCAAGTGATCAAAGATTCTGGTTTCGCTGTCATTTTTGAAGGTGAGGACGTAGTTGTATCTCGGAACCTCCTCAACCATTTGGTCAGGTACTGGGATGAGTCGGCGAAGGTCTTCAATATCAAGGGCAGGACGCTACATTTCACAGAGGAAGAAGTTGCGCTTATCACCGGATTGCCCGCAAAGGGCGAAAGAGTTGAGGTCCTCCCCTCCTTGACACGCCGACGGAAGGTCAATTCTTCAGAAAGTACTTCGCCGCGAGGAGAGCGGAAATTCCATACATTGAGGAAATCATAGACAAGCTTAGCTTAGGCGAACTGAAGATGGAAGAGGAGGACATTGCGAGGATGATCATCTGCCTCCTCTTCTGCACGGTGCTGTTTCCACACAGCACTGGAGCGGTTCATCCCTCTTTGTACAGTTACATTGACGACCTCCCAAGATTGAGGTCATACAATTAGGCTGGGGCTATACATAAGACGTTGGTTTCTGGTATAACCCATACCAGCAGATTAGTGGGTGCGAGATCGCAAGGAGAGTGCCTGGGCGGTGGATGCCTAAATGGCGCCGCATATGTTCTTCAGGTATGTAGCATTCATAGTCTTCGATCGGGAAAAAGTCTTATACAATACCACTATATATATAGTCGTGTATTATGCAACACGACTATATTTATAGTCGTGTATGATGCAACACGACTAGGTATATAGTCGTGTTGTTTACGACACGACCATAGTTCAATTCGTGTTCAACTTATAGTCGACTAAGGCAACCGCGCATTGTAATAATGTTTTCATCTGTTTACCATAACCCATACCAGCAGATTAGTGGGTGCGAGATCGCAAGGAGAGTGCCTGGGCGGTGGATGCCTAAATGGCGCCGCATATGTTCTTCAGGTATGTAGCATTCATAGTCTTCGATCGGGAAAAAGTCTTATACAATACCACTATATATATAGTCGTGTATTATGCAACACGACTATATTTATAGTCGTGTATGATGCAACACGACTAGGTATATAGTCGTGTTGTTTACGACACGACCATAATTCAATTCGTGTTCAACTTATAGTCGACTAAGGCAACCGCGCATTGTAATAATGTTTTCATCTGTTTACTATGCAGATTTGGTTTTTCGAGCACACGACAATCTTCCATCCTGCCATGGGCCCTACCAGCCCACGGGCCAAAAGGTGGCCAGGAAGTGGGGCCCTCATTACAGAGGTGAAGAAAGGTGCACAGAAGAAGCACCGTATGGTCGACTATTGGACGGGAGTGTTCCACAATCTTCAAGTAGGGGAGGAACTCGTCGACGTAATCAGCCCCATGGCCGGAGAGGCATCTCTCCTTACTTCATCAACCTCAGTGGCCCCTCCTCCACGATGGCAGAGGCCGGAGAGGCCGAAAATCAAGAGGACTCCCAACCAACCTGCATCCACTTCCTCGAGGACGGCTGCCCAGTCCACTGCAACTGCAATGGGGCGATTGGAGGGTGCGCTTCAGGGCATACAGTCACTAATTGAGATAGCTCTGTCTTCGTATGAGGAGATGGGAAGGAGAGTCGGACCTCTGCGAGAGGTTCTCCACTCTATGAAGGCCTCTGCCGCCTCAGCGTCAATGCTATTAGAAGGTCAGATCTTTAAGCATCCCAAGGAGGAGATGACTGAAGAGCCAACGAATGAGCCAAAGAAGCGGCCCCAAATGGAGCCAAAGAAGTCATCGGTGCATCAGATGGAGCCAAAGAAGCGGCCCCGTGACAAGGAGCATATGAAGAACACTCCGATTGGTATGCGGACAAAGGAGCTGGCAAGGAAGTCACATCTGGATTCGACGAAATGGGGTAAAGGTAAGTTGTAGACGATTATTTATTTTCTCGTGCCACATGGTACATGACTATTATATTTGTCGTGTTTAATGATAGACGACTATGTGGTTTATCGTGTTTCATACAACACGACTATGTTTTTTATCATGTTGCTACTACTGACACGAATAAGTAAAATGTCATTTTAGCTCCCATCAAACGCGCGGATGAGGAAGACAAGATTGAACGGGCTACAAAGAGATCCTCTGCCAAGTTGTTTTTGAAGAAGCTCCAACCAGAATTCAACAAAGATATGGAGCGTACAGAAGTCGAGTCCTGTCCGACGTACAGACGGGACCTATTCCCCCCTGGTGTAGTGGTAAGGAAGCGAATGAGGACTGTCTCCGCGAGGGAATTGCAGAGGATTAGGGAAGATGACCATATACGGAGAATGGCGGAGGAGCAGGAAAGAAGGAATAGGTCCCCTCAGCCGAAAGCCGACTCCGAAGAAACCATATCCGTTCGACAAGCGACCTCTATCATCGATGAGGTCATCTCTTCCTTACAGCAGTCGGATATCGAAACCGTCAAGGAGGAGGTGAAGGAGGATGTGAAGGACGGGGATGTCTAGGAGGAGGAGGTGAAGGCGGATGTTCTGGAGAAGGAGCCGAAGGAGGAGGAGGTGCAGGCCGACGAAGAGGCGATGGAGGAGGAGAAGACGGAGGAGGTGAAGGAAGAGGAGGCTGAGGAGGAGGCGAAGGAGGAGGAGGAGGTGGCGGAGGGCACTGGCTTAACCGCATCCCAGCCTGTTGACGTCGATGTCCTCCTAACCCCTCAAAAGTGTAAGTCTGTAATTGCACTCCCCGACAACTATGCCGATTTGGAGTTATGCTTCGACATGGGGGTATTGTTAGAGCGGGATAGAGTGGCAATAGATGGATGGATCGCCAATCCGAGGAAGGCTTATCCAATCCCAACGCTATGTGATGACGACTATGTATCCCTCCTACAAAAAACAGAAATAAACACCAATGTAAGTAAACCTATGCTCCTCATATGTTTTTGTTGACGTAAAGTCGGTATTCGAAGACACGACTTTGTGCGTAGTCGTGTCATTGCAACACACGACTATACGCATAGTTGTGTCTATCGACGACACGACTATCATGAAAATCGTATATACAATAATCGACTTTTAATTAAAAGTTGTATATTGCCTTACTTCGACTGTTATGACTCATGTGGATGTTTTCCATAGGTTATAGATGCGTTTTTAAGTCTGTTGAGCCAGCGCAATGAAAGAAACCGGATGAAATATCCGTGGGCATTTTTTGGTTGCCACGCATTCAAAGAGATATTCGACAACGTAAGTGTTCCCTGCATAAGGAGTGATACGTAATTAAGTATGATATTACGAACATCGTTGTCTAACTCTCTTGCGGTTTCGCAGGAGCACCAGGAAGGAGGAAATAATGCGAAATTGGTTAAAAAGCTCGGGAGGATGCTCGACGGCTTGAACAGGAACATGTTCTACACATTTTTCCCAATCCGCACCGGTTCCCACTTCTGCCTCGTGTATGTACATTTCCCGCACTGTGTATGGTGCTTCTACAACCCGCTGTCTGGCAGATCCCAATTATATCCGCATCACAAAAAAGCTGCTGACAAATTCACGCAGTTCATGAACATTGTGATGGCAGGCAAGCTGGGGTGGTTTGGTTTGCTAGACTAGAAGATGACTCAGATAGCCAAAGCTCCGTGGCAACAGAATTCGAAAGACTGTGGCATCTTCATCATGATGTACGTCGCGCACTTGGCGTCCAATGTCAACCCACCGGAGTTTGATCAGTCGACAATTACACGACTTTGGTGACCAGTCATCGCTTCAACCTTAATTCGGGGGGTTATTAACAGCGAGTTTGACGACGATTCCGGACAAGTCAAAAAAGATGCCGTCACAGTTGCGGGTTTTATGCGGCTTCCGGATAAAGAATAAATTCATATTCATTTTATTCACATTATTTTATTGTACAAAGCTTCTTTGCTGTACATACCGTACTCTTTCAAATAATTCAAATTCATTCTTGACACCTTGTTGTACAGTTCTCTTTCAAATAATTCGAAATCTTTTTTTGACGCATACCAGATGTAGACAAAATATCGCAAGCATGACTTTGAATACGGCCTTCATGCAACACGACTACGTATATAATCGTCTTTGATGCAACACGACTTTATATATAGTCGTCTACTAGTCGACACGACTTAGTAAATAGTCGGGTTTCACAATACACGACAGTATAGATAGTCATGTAATGTAATATTCGGGTATAATGGAATAAACGGATGATGCATTCAAACTCGAAAGATTGTTTTTCATTTCTGCTTTTCTTTTTCTTTACAGGCGTACAATTCGGTAGAAGTTAATATGCGTTATACAAGAATTTTACTACATCCTAAGTGAAGAATGGTGGGGGCTGAGGTAAGCCGGAGCGGCGTACATGCGATGTCTCGTTCGTAGTCAGTTTGCCTTGTTGCGGAAGTGTTCGTTTCCTGCGCGTCCGATTTTCTTTCGGAACCGGGCTATTGGTGCACTTTGTACGGTTGTGACCAGCTTCACGACAATTTCCACATTTCGAACTTGTCCTTGCAGGTGGCTCGGGCTGTGACTCAATTCTCTTTGTCTTTCTCCTGCCCTTCTTTGGAGCTTCAACCATGGGCGGTTCGCATTTAAATAAAACCCTGTAATTCCCCCACTGACTTCTGTCTAAAGTAGGAAAGACTACTTCTTCGTACGTGCTGCGGTATGTACTTGCGCAGTACCACTTCTCACAATATTCTACCGCTTCCAAACTCCTCTCATCAATACATGCCATGGCGTGCTTGCATGGAAGTCCCATGCTCTGGAAGAAGCCACATGTGCACGTTCTATTCGTAAGGTCAACAACATCCTGATGCGAAAACATGAACAACATCAGTGTCTTTCAAGAATACTTGTGTCGTTGAAGACACAACTGTATGACTAGTCGTGTCTTATACGACACGACTTTGTTATAGTCGTATCTTATAGAAAATGAATTTATGCTTACCACATGGTATAAAGATGTCACTTCAAACTGCCGTAATGATAGCGGTTGAACTCGAACTGTTCCAGCACTCTGATTCCTCATCTGATTGATATGATTCTGTGCATATTTTGTTAACGGAGTCGGTAGCCCGTCTGCTTCTATTCGACGTCTCTGAAAATGGACGCTTGTGGTCGCCCGCGTTTGCTCGATCAACCGAGTTATTGGCCAAAACCTTGCCTTTAGAAGCATATTATTTACACTTTCTGACGCGTTCGACGTGAGAGTGTCGTACCTTTTACCCGGATATTCTACGTTCACCCAATGTGTTTTCGGAATATTGTCAACATATTTCCAGGCTGCCTCATTGTGTTCCTTCATCTTCTCCATGGTTGCATCGAATTCTGGTCTCCTGAAGCATTTTGCAGCTCGGAATAGAAGTTCCTTCAGGTACTTATCCTTCCAAGTATTAAGCATATTTGCGGCTATATGCCTTAGGCAAAACCCATGGTGAGCCTCGGGGAAGACATCAGCGACCGCTCTCAGAAGGCCCTTCTGTCTATCAGAGACAATAGTGTCCAGGGAGGCCGGGGGGTCCGTAAAGAGAAAACATTTTAGTAAGGTGAGGAACCACGTCCTGTACAAGTGAGAGACAAGCATATTAAACACAGAATGCTTCAGGTTGTTACAAGGTCGTGTATAAACAAAACACGACTGTATGAGTAGTCGTGTTTTCGAAGACACGAATGTGTGCCCAGTCGTGTCGTCCAAAACACGACTGTTAGAATAGTCGTCTTTCCTGCTTCTATACTTACCATTTTTTGATATTCTCTTTATCGACAATTGCATATGCAAGACACATTAATTGTTGATTGCCGTCGATTGCTGTAGCAACCAATAATACTCCAGGGTACTTTCCTTTTAGGAATGTTCCATCAAGCGTGAGCAACGGTCTCAGTGTTCTTCGGAATGCTCTTGCGACCGGGCCGAACATCCAAAACACACGTCTGAAGTCGTAGCCGACTAACTCAATTGGGATATCAGGTATATCAGCTGATCTTTCTATGACCACATGTGTACCTGCGTTAGACCGCTCTAATTCCCTTCCGTAATGTGGCAAAATACGATATGCGTCTTCAGGGTTGCCATCGATCAATCGGATCAATTCCTCTTTCGCCCTCCATGCCCTTTTATAGTTGATTGTCACGCCCCAATGCTTCTCAATGTATTGTTGGATATTTGAGATTTTTATGGAGTTTGAATCCTTATGGAGGCCATGACACTTCCTCGCAATCCAGAGGTGAGAAGCCAATGGATGATCTTTCGAACTTAGAGAAGTGTCACATGTATGCCGTTCTTCCCTCCTTGTTACGCTAACTCCATCAAGTCTGTTCGACGCTCGTATGTACCACTTGCACCCCGAAACCTTGCACGTTGCAGCGAATGTGTCCTTGCTCTCATCCGCTACTTTGAACATGAACTTCCTCTTGATTGCCAGATCAGTTAGAACCATCTTGAACTGCTTGACGCTTTCGAATCTAGCCCCTAAGGTAAGTTGTACCTCGTAGTCTTCTGCTTGCAAACTTCCGGTCAACATTGTCTCCTCTTCACAATGTTTTGAAGGACCGGCCTGTGCAGAATAGGTACCCCCAATCCCAACCACCATCATCCTCAATATTGAGATACTCATCGTCCTCCGACACGACAGATTTCCCTTTACATGTGTCTCCTGCCGTGGGACCTCTAGAAGTCGATGTTCCCGTGTGATCTGGCTGGCTGAAATGTGGTACTGTAAGAGGCTCATCCCACTCATCTGCAGACCACGGTAATTCATCTTCATCCAACAATTCTTCTTCATCTGGACTGGAATCTTCATCTTCATCTTCTTCTTCATCTTCACCTTCTTCTCCATCTCCCAAACTGCGGGAAAAAAGATGTATGAATGGACTTGAGAAAACGATAGCACGTAGTGAAGTCGTGTCTTATGCAACACGAATTGATTTCTAGTCGTGTACTATGAAACACGACTATGTATATCGTCGTGTTGCATACGGCACGACAAAATTTTTAGTCGTGTACTATTATAGTCGACTATAATAGCACACGACTTGCCTGTATCCGCGCCTTAGAAATCTCACCTCGCATAGTCTCCATCTCTTCCTCCTTCGACTGCTGATGCGGGTGTCTTATTGCCCGGGCTGGACGGCCTCTCCGGCGGTGTCTTACTGGCCGGCCTCACTTCTGCCTCTGGTAGCCTCTCCTCCTCCTTATTTGCATTGGCATTTATTTCCTTATTGAGAGTCGAAGTCTCCATGTTATTGCTCGTAGAAGTCCACTCCACGTATAGGCGGAGTAGTCCATTTGTGCCTTGCTTGCTCTTGTGAAGTATAAATATTGACTCCACGTCTTTATCGTCTTCAAGGAGAAATGTGTACTCATAGTCAACACGATATGACAAAGTTAATGTACCAGATGTAGACTTAAGCGGTAATCTTTCTTCCACTTGCTGCAACAGTTCCAGGTACTTTACTCGTGTATCTATAGGCAGGAGCTTCCGTTTCCCGCCAACGTACTTATCAGAATTTGTAAAAACTCCATCGTAGTGTAAACAAAGAACTATCTTCTCCATCCGTACCTGCCATTTAAATACCGAAATAAGTTAAAAAACCGTGAGACACGATATATTGAAAACCGTATATGAGTGAAAAGCAACGTCTATGAGTCGTGTTTCATCAAACACGACTATTATTACAGTCGTATTGTCGAATACACGACTGTCAATAGTTGAAAACTTGCTAAGTTTTCAACTTTCTTGTCTGGAACCAACTTTCATGATAAAAATCGTCGTATTTGAACTTCACCTACGAGTTTTTCGATGTACGTTGCCTCCGTTGAAGTTGTTTTCCAATACCCGATCTTTCCCGCTCGTTTTTCCGTTTTTTACCGCGAAGATGACCTTTCCGGAGTTCGACGGCACCGGCGCCGGCGATGATATGGGCGGAGAGGCCGGACGGAACGCCTTCTTCTCCGACTAACGCGAGCTTCTCCGGGTAGTCGCTCCCATTCCGGGTAATATGGAAAAACGAAGAGTGGGTGGCTTATACCTAAACTTAAGGGCATTTTGGGTACTTTTTGGGTCATATGGAAGAAGGAAAGTGATTCCGGGTAATATGAGAAACCCGTATTTGGCGCCAGGTTACACGTAAAAAGCTCTGCACACATACTAAAGAAAGATTGACAAGTTGGGAGGCCAATGTTGACGCCCAAAAGGCTAATCTTTGGATACGAAAGAAAAACAAAAGGAATTGAGGGAAGTATGGAATATTGTACGAGAAGTATTGTTGGATTACAGGGGCTGTTTGTTTACTTTTATTAAGATCTGAACTCAATAACTACTTGAAAAGTCCAATTTTTTTGGGTTTTTCAGCCATTTGTTTGGCCGCTTAAATTTCGTCTTGAATTCAACCTATGTACGTAAAAGGCCTAAAGATTCAGAAGGAAAAACCCGCCTGAATTTTCTGAAAACCGTTTCGGGGAAATTCCTCCCCCGTCTCTTCTCTTCACCATCTTCGTCCGTCAATCCTCCGCTGCCCCCTTCCAATGGCTGTTGGCGCCATTGCAGCTCCACCTCCCTCCCTCAAGGGAAGTGAAGCTGCCCAGCATAAGCAAATGCAACTGCACGCGAAGATGCGCTTTCCCTTCGAGTAATCAGCAAAGAATGTCGGTGCGCCTCGACTCCACCAAACAGACCTTCATTTCGACGAACCAGGGCATTCCACCATCGCACGACGCTAGAACTACAATCACCTCTGCCGCGGTCCTATCTTCACCGCATGCCGTCGGAACTGCGTCCGCCTCTGCTACGGATCTCCCCCCGACGCACGCTGCTGGAGCCACGACCACCTTTGCCACGGATTTGCAGCTCCGCCACCTTGCGTTAGGCTTCGCCAGAGATCCAGTCCGGTGCCACTACCGCCAGATATTACTGGTTCTTTTGTTGCGAATTGCTTTTTTTGGTCTGAAGGTTTAATCTTTGAATGGATATGTTGCTGTGAAGCTTCTGTGGGGGAAGAGCATCCGGATGTGGTAATCTCTGATCTTTCAATGGATAGGTAGGTGTGACACCATGACCTGATTCGTTCCTTCTCACCTACCACTTGCATTCTTCAAAGTTCCCAACCATTCTTCCCTTGAAACGCTGAAAGGTTGAATCTTTGGCAACATTTCTGTAAGATTTTTCAGTGGTTGAGCTCAGAAATGAAGTTTTCCCAGTCGCCGCCCAAATACGAAATGCTTGGTGTTGCGGTTACTCTCGTCGCTATCGGAGCCGGCGCAGCTTGTTTCTATCAGAAAACAAAGGGTATGTATGTGGCTTCTTATTCACTTTTGATCCGTTGCTGATTTGTAAGTATGACCTATGGTAGCTTTGGGTTTTGTCAGTTTTGTGGTTTTGTTTTGTGTTGGTCAGATGCAATTTCTAGTGATTAAAATGGCATTCTAATGTCTATGATTGGGATATTTTACGGGACATGGAGAAGAAGGTTTTATGGCAATAAAAATTGACTTTTTAGATTTAGATTCAGTTTTGAGAATTTCAGATGGAAAAAGGTAGTATCCGGGCCTCTCCGGTCGCTCTTATTTTCAATCGTCAGATGTCATCCGATGGTTGAAGGGTATTTTTTAACCCTACCCACTCCCTCCCTCGCAAGAGCGATCAGCACCGCCCCCGTACCTCCCTTTCTCGCCGCTATACAACAGAAGTAAGGAAAAACAGAGCAAAATGAGCTGGTGGTGGGCTGGAACGATTGGAGGTGCCAGGGTACCATGATCCACCTATTTCAAGATTCTCCTTTCGTTCTCCATTTTCTTCTTCAAATTTGATATATTTTGTTGAATTCATCTCATCTGATTCTCTTGTTTTGGGTTGTTTGTTGTGTGTGTTTTGCCAGAAGAAGTTTGAGGAAGACGATGGGCCCAAGAGCTACCCGAGCGTGGGCCTAGTGGTCGGCATCACGGGCATTGTCGGTAACAACATCGCCGAGATTCTCCCTCACCGCCGACCACCCCAGCCGTCGTCCACGTTTAGTGTGATATATCCGATGAGGACGACGCCATGGCAAAGCTCACCCCGCTCACAGACGTGATCCACGTCTTCTACGTCTCCTGGGCATCTCGCCGAATAGCCTGATGAACTTGATAGGCTCGCTATGCGTTTACTCGGTGATATGCCAGAAGCCAAAATTCCCGGGCACGCGGATTGTCTGGGAGGGATTCTCCGATGCTTCGGACGCCGACCTGATCGCCAAGCAGCATATATGGGCGGTGATGGATCCGCATGCGGGGAACAAGGCGTTCAATTGTAGCAATGGGGATGTGTTCAAGTGGAAGCATCTGTGGGCGGCACTGAGACACCAACAACTCCTTATCATGGATTGACAAGATGAAGGGTTACAAGATTGTGCCTTGGAAATAAGAGGTAGCGGAGCTGAGTTTGTATTGTATGTCATTGAGTCATGAGTCTTCTCTTCTTCTTCTTCTTCTTCTTCTTTTTTCTGTTTTCTTTTCTGTCTCTGTTTGGTTTTAGCTGTTCTTCCTTTCAATACGTTATTAATGGTCTTAGTTGTTTTTTTTTCTTCCCTGAATGTAATCATCAGTGTGAAATGAATAAAACACGGGTTGTTCATTTGTTCTATGTGTTGATTGTTGTAAAAGCATGTAACAGTAAGTGTTTGTGTTAGACGTGCTGTCGATTCTTTGTGATCAAGTGCTGTGTAACTTCGTCCTCTTCATGCCTCTTTATCCCATGGCTACCCCTCCCAAAGCAGGTTTGGCGTAACCCTGCTTTGGAATCAAGCAACCCACATGCCACAACCGCCTAGCTTTCCTACTGGGTTGAACTACCGTTGGCCTCGCTAGTGATGTCGAGGGGGGAGAGGTTTTTACTCTAAATGTCGTCCCGTCGGCAGTAATGGAGTATTACTGAACAACAGAAAACGCCATCCAAAACCAAAATAGAAAAAGGTAGACAGAAAAATTGATTATGCCGGCACCGAGCGGCGAGAGAGGGTGGCGCTGAGCGGTGAGTGAGGTAGGGAGGGAGGGCGGCGCCGAGCGGCAAGGGAGGGAGGGAGGGGGTAATTTAGGGGTCGTTTTTAAAAAGACCCGGGCGCTTTGAGGCTACCGGCCCTCATTTTAGATATATGACTTTTCAAACTTCTCAGTAGACTTTTCATATTCAGATTCAGAACAATCAAATGGACCAGGGGTAATAAATAATTAAGATTTCTATTTCCTAACCGCTCTAACTTTCGGGAACTTGCTTATTTTTACATGGTATGAAAGCCAAGGTCCTGGCTTCTAATCCTGTGAGGCCTTGCTGCCACCAAACTTAATAAATTTGACATATTTTCCCCATGTTCCAATTTTATTCATTCTCCAAAGAGAATTTGTCTGCCCATGTTGAATGAAGAAATGCATCATTTCCCAATTGCATTCCAGAGGCCCAACTGATTTCAACTAGACGGCCCAATTTAAGAAAACAATTCAATGGCTGAACAGATCTCGGCCCAACAATGTCCAACTTCAACATGTTTGACGTAGAGCTCAAGTCTGGTCCCTGATGTCCAAATTCCAATCATGACCTTCGTTTTGACCGTTGAACACCGACCGGATTTTTGACTTCACTTCTTACATCTTTTTTGATCAAAAACCTTCATACTTGATGCAACATCTTTAAGAAAGTTTAAACAGTATCATGATTAGCATAATCCATTAAAGTAGGTCGACTGCACAAATCAAAGATGATACATGGTCCCACTGTTTCTTCCATAGTGTCAAGTTATTATGAGTTGAAATTAAGCAGGCCCTATAGGCCCCATGGGAAAGATACTAGACTTTACATGCCCGATGAATCATTGATTCCATGCTAATTTGGTCGGTCTTATGACTTCATCACGGACATTTGGGGATCATTTGACAAGTGCTTCGCCTCAAAAGCAGGCGAAGGCCAAAACGTCCCATCTTGCTTTGTTTTGGCTTTTCGGCTAGGAGAGTTAGGCGGAAAGTGGAAACAAAGCTACTCTGATTCTATCTCAAGGCCGGTGTAAAACGACCCCTCAATCGGCTTTTTGAGGAGTTACCCAAAAAAATACTCGATTTGCAGGCACCGAGATGGGCAAATAGTTACAATAGAAGGCATATTTTGCATTTCATAAAAATGCCTCCAACTCATGTCCGCTCCCCATGTCTCCTCTCATGGCTGCCCCACAACTTCTTCTTCGAAACACTCTCGTATATCGGCTTTATAAGGAATCATGAGTAATTAAAAAATAAAAAAAAAGATTGGTATGTATATACACTTATATAGACGGTGATTTATAGGTAATTCCATTATAGGATAAAAGGAAAAAAAAGTAGGATTAAGGTTAAGAGACTAGATTAAACTAAACTATAAAATAACTATTCATTGATCAAACATAATGAATTAGGGAAAACCTTTATATATGTATAGACCCTAAACTATAATCGTAATTGACATAAGAGTCTAGTCCTAGAAATTCAACTAACGAATAAAAAAAATAGCTTATTTATAATTCTAATTAGAGTAGAAAACTAATAAGATGAGTCATAACATTCCACCAACACTTCCGCATCACCTCGTCTCCGAGGTGCTTTATCTTTTTGCATCGAAGGCAAGAATGCGAAAGATTTAACTTCATCAAAATACGTTAAGCCCACCAATGCGTCCTGTAGATAAGTTGTTGACTAAGAATGACATGGAATCTGAACCAAATTCATATCCATTCCAAAAGAGCTGAACTGGTTTGTTCGTAAAGGGAACCGAGCAGTCTCCATGCAGCCCATTCATACTCGAACCATTTTTTTATTGCAAACCAGACTTTCAAAGAAGTGAGCCAGACCGACTAAATAGTCTGACCCGGTATTCTCCCTCACCAAACACAAGAGCCTCCGTTTCCTGATTCTGAAATGACGCATCGCTTAGGGTGGCTGCGCTACTGGAAACACAGCCACCCTAGCGAGCTAACTAAGAATGCCGCCAGGATCAAAAGAAAAACTTGCAACGGATGATGGTGGGGGATTTGGGCAGCGGTGGTTATGTAATAGTGGATCTAGTGGTGGTCACGGCTCAATGGTGGCTGAAACACTCGGGAGGCGGTCACACTGGATTTCAAGGAGGGTGATGGAGGAGGAGGAGGAGCTGGAGCATTGGTCGACAAGCTCCGACAGCTTTTCGGCCACCTGATACTCGGCGACCTAGTGGCGTCGGAAATCAAAGGTGCCACCTTTATGTGTGGGTGGACCTGAATGTGGCAGTGGCGCGACTGGTTGAAGAAAGCTCACGACAGTGGTGTGCAGAGGAGGTTGTGGGTGCATATTTGAAGGTGGTGGTGGCGGAGTTTGCAACGGTGATGGCAGTGGGGGATCTACAACAGCAGCCGCGGTAGTGGTCGTAGGGTAGAAGAGAAGTCATGCAATGACGACGCTCGGGGCCGAGACAGGGTAGGGGGCGATTGGAGGTGGTGGCAACCATCACTCCTTATGGCCTTCCACCTCTGATCGTATTATTTATTTTGAAGTTTCCATTGAGCTCGTATCTCATAATCTCATTGCTTCCGGTCTGCGCACATTTTTTCATCTCATCGCTTCCACTCAGCTTCAAGTGCATCAAGTGATCGCCAGATATGTTGCATGTTCAATGGTCTGAAAGAACTATTACTCCGATACCAATGATATAGACGATGATCTACAAGTAATTCTATTATAGGAGAAATGGGAAAAATAGTAGGATTATAGCTAAGAGACTATATTAATCTAAACTATAAAATAATTATTTCATTGATAAAACATAATGAATTAGAGAAATTTTTTTACATATTTATAGACTGTAAACTATAATCCTAATTGATATAGAAATCTAGTCCTTGGAATCCAAGTAATGAAGGAAAATAATAACTTATTTAGAATTCTAATTAGAGTAGTAAACTAATAAGACGGGTCATAACATACACAATATATTTATGAACATAATCAAAAGGGAAAGGAGGATACTTGCCTTCCAATCTTGAGCACAGTGCTAGTCCTTGAGCTCTCAAATGATGTATTATTGTTATTTTACTTTATCTATAACTACGTTAATTAACATATTCCACCACCAAGGAAGCCTATGATCATGGATTTAGATTATGGCTGAGCTTAGAGTATAATGTGACAGACGTTGCATGTAATGAAAGGGTCAGACTATCAAATAATTTAAATTCTATACATTCATGTCGATATGTGATATAAAATTATATATATAGAGAGAGAGAGAGCGTTTTGCCCACATGTTTTCCAGGTTGCCATGCACGTGGGATTGCAGAATATGTAAGAAGGGTAGGAAGGCTGCCATTCCGCCACCCTAAATCAAAGTTTAACCAAAGTTTTAGCTCCTAACACAGTCCATTAATATATATCAGTACGTGTGTAAGAAGTCATTACTGGGTCTGTGATTGTATAGTGTATAAGTTTCCCTATCAGTTATAAAAAAAATGCAGATAAGTTATCATTCAGTTATCACTATACCTACCTGCAGCTTAAGTTATATACTATACAATATACAATCACATACACACTATACAATATACTCTCAGCTTAAAAATGCAGGTATTTTAAGCAACTAAAGTTTAAGCTTCAGGTATTTGGCAAAATGCAAGCGACCATATTTGTGAATGAATTACTATGTGTATGGATCGCCTAATTCGTCATACCCTTCTCAAGCCCTCCACCACCTTTTGGATCACTTTTCTTATAGCCTTTCGGTCAATTGAGGAAATCGATGCAATGGATAAAGGAGAGAAACGGAGGAATGACATGACATTTGGTGATGTAAAGAGTAAAGACTAGCAAAGGTCTGGACCAAGTAGGAGAGATATAGGAGCGAGACTGTAGGGGTAGTTGGAACAGTATTCAAAAGTTAGCATAATGGGTCAAGCTAGAGACAACATTGGAGATTCGGGGACTAACTCACAGATCTTAATGGCTATGGAACACAAAAGCTAAACCGGTCTGATGAATGAACTAAGTACATGCCTCTCTAGGTACAATTTTAATTGTCCTATTTGGCTTAAAAATGTAGCCTTTTTTTTAAAAAAGAACAAATACCTAACAAAGAAAAGGAAAATTCAAATAGGATTATTGTAGTCAAATAGGATTAATGTATTTTAAACGCTGAATCGACGGGCTAGGCCAACCTGCTTGGACCCATGGGACAATTGTAGGACTCGACCAAGATCTCCATAGATCTGGAAACGAGCTCATCCAGTGGCCAGTTCGGTTTTTGTTGCAATATGAATCAAATATGAAAAATAGCCTTTCCTAAGAGCTTGAGCTTTTACGAAACTTTTAATGTCATTTGACAGATTTTAAAACATTGCTTTACTTCTCTCCGGCTACCACCGACTCTTAAACTCCATCATTGCCACCTTCCCCGCAGGGTTTCGAGCGTACTAAGGCAATTATATGCTAAGTGTTCGACCCCCCGTCAAAATATCAACATAAAAGTAGTATGGTGAGGAGAGGAGCTAGAGATAAGACATGAGCTAGCGGTTTTGCGCCTTGTGATGTGAGGGGGTGGAAGGAGCCCTGTCAAGGAGGGCCCTGCAATGGTGACACCCACGAGAGGAGCAATTAGAGGGGACTTGTCAAGGGAAACATACTCACGTGTGGCTACCTTGACATGCCTGCTTGTGGTACTACATACGTTGCAAACATTTACGTGGCCTTCCATGTAACACATGATGCTGCGACACGTGGTAGTAGTAGATTGGGCAGGCAGATTTTGAAATCTATCTCAATCATGGAATGCCAGCTCGCCGATATATCGGCGATATATCGCCGATATATCGGTATCGGACACAAACCGATACTTCGATACCATTAAGTATCGTTTTTTACATTTTTTCCAAATATCGCCGATATATCGGTTTCGGACCGATATATCGGCCTTTTTTGAAAAAAAAAATTTTTTTTTTTTTTTTTTGGGAAAAAAAAACTTTCATGTTTGTTTTCTATCCTTTTATGCATATTTTGAAATCTATTCTTTGTTTAAATTAGTATAACTCATTTTAGAAGTTAGATTTTGAAAATATATGATAAAAAACTAAGTTTTTGACGACCGATATTTTTTTACGCAATATCTCCGATATATCTCCGATATTTCGTCTCTTAGGCCGACCGATATTTTACCGATATCCGATACGACATTCCTTGATCTCAATGCATGCTAACGCCCTTGAGCTCAACAAAAGTCTATCAAAACTTGAAAGGATAGTGTTACAATGCATCAGCGGTGCATTAATGAGCTTGTGTGATGCACACTACACCATTCGTTTGAGCATTCTATGAGTGAGCAGGGATGGAGAGGGTGGGCTAGTAGGAGCCACGTATTCCTTGGCCCTAGAACTTATAAGCCACTTTAGAGTTTTTTCCATATTACTCAGTACCAACTTTCGTTTTCCCATAGTATCTGGTTTTTCCCGTGAAATCCCATATGACCTGGAATCGATACCTAAAGTACCAAAAAATGCCCTTCTTTTACGTTTTTCGTGACTTTTGTATCAGAAGGGTCGTGTTGAAGACAACACGATCACCCCAGCTCGGTTTTAGGAAGCAAAGGCAGTGATTCCGGCGAAGGTCCGTCCATCATCGCGGTTCAAATCACCGCCGGCACCGTCCAACCCGGAAAAAATAAAATTTCATCCCGAAAAATTATAAAATCAGTTGGAAAGACGAGAAAAAATCTATGATAAAGGGATTTTAATGTAAGAGCAGTAAGGAAGCCCGCTCAACTACAAAAAGTGAGATCTACATGTAAAGAAACACATATAAAGGTCACCTATTGGTGCTCGACCGCTCGTGGACATCAAATAAGAGGATAAAAATGGGCAAAAACGTAAAATACTTGTCGACGAGCGATAAGTTCAATTTATATATCTTTTTGTGATCCTAATGAAGTAGAAGAGGAGGAAAAATAAAGAAGAACGAAAAAAAGGACAAAAATGGATAAAAAATGAGCAAATTATGACATTTTGAAAATTACCCATTTATCGTGTCGTCGACAACACGATAAATGGACAATTTTCAAAATATCATAAGTTGCTCATTTTTTATCCGTTTTTGCCCATTTTTTGCGTTCTTCCTTATTTTTCCTCCTCTTTCATCTCATTAAGATATATTAGGATGAAAAAATAAGAAAAAATAAGATGAAAGAAAAAATGGAAGCTTTCCGGCGAAGCTACAGACGTCGAAAAGCTTCCATTTCTTCACATGGGATACCAGAAAGACAAGGGAAGGGGAATGAACCCAACACGCACCCCACACCTGACAAAAAAAAAATATCGTTCGCAAGACAGTCAACATCCCTATTCCCTTCCTTATATGATGGACGAAGGAAATGGATTGGAACTAGACGTAGCATCCTAATTTCCTCCAAACAACTAGTTTGATGGACCTTGGGCAATTGACATATTGCCCCCAACTTAGTTTAACGATGAGTTCAGAATCTCCTTATAGAAGAACATTCAAACAGTTCAGCCAAATTGCTAATTTGATTTTCTCCAAACAAGCATAAGCCCCTGCCAAATCCTGTGAGCAGTTATTCACATCAAAAGAAGAAGCCGCCAGAAGTCTCTCACCATGGTCACGGGCAACTGCAGCAACTAAACCTGGGTCCAGGATGGCGACCATCAAAGTTGATTTTTATCATCCCAATCTCTGTAGTGTTGATTTTTACAGTAACACATATAAAGGTCACCCATTGGTGTTTAACCGCTCTTGGACATTAAATAAGATGATAAAAATGGGCAAAAGAGTAAAATACTCGTCGACGAGTGAAAAATTTAATTTATATATCTTTCTGTGATCATAATGAAGTAGAAGAGGAGAAAAAATAAGGAAGAACGCAACAAATATATATGAAAAAATAGATAAAATCAAGTCGTGTATTGTTTAACACGACTTGAACCTTCATGAGGTAGAAGAGAAGGAAAAGTAAGGAAGAACGCAAAAAAAGGGCAAAACAGATAAAAAATGAGTGAGTTATGATATTTTAAAAATTGTCCATTTATCGTGTTGTCGACGACACGACTTGGATTCAAGTCGTGTCGTCGACAACACGATAAATTGGTAATTTTTCAAAATGTCATAACTTGTTCGTTTTTTATCGATTTTTTCCTATTTTTTTGCATTCTTCCGTATTTTTCCTCCTTTTCTACTTTATTAGGATCACAGGAAAATATATAAATTGAATTTGTTGCTTGCTGACGACTATTTCACTCTTTTGCCCATTTTTATCATCTTATTTCATGTCCAGGAGCGGTCAAACACCAATAAATGACCTTTATATGTGTTTCTTTACATGTAGATCTTAATTTTTATAGTTGGGTGGGCTTCCCCGTTGCTCTTACATCAAAATCCCTTCATCATAGCTTTTTTTCTCGTCTTTTGCCTTTGATTTTGTTGTTTTCTGGCATGAAATTTTATGTTTTCCGGGTTGGACGGTGCCGGAGGTGATTTGAACTGCGATGATTGACGAACCTTCGCCGGAATGTCTTCTTCTCCAACTTGATGCTCCAATAAATCGTTAATTTTGGGAAGAAAAGAGCTTTTTTCATATTACCTGGTGCCCATTTGGGAAGAAGAGTATTTTAGGTAGTTTTCCAGGTCATATGGAAGAAAAGAAGAGATTTCAATTAATATGAGAAAATAGACGTTGGGGCCAAGTAATATGTAAAGAGCTCGCCACTTTAAGAGGATTGCCTATACAGTGCGAAAAACAATGATACGCGTATTAGCCCAGGGAAGGCTTCGAGGTTCACCTCCATGATGTCAGAGTGGATATCCTCCATTAATCGTAGATGATCTACGTAGCTCGTCTGCACAGGGATGTACTGTGCGCTGTTGATCTTGATGATCGATGGCTCCCGTCTACTGGAAGATACCCTGGCAAATATCTTCCAAGGCGGACCAAAAATGCTTACATTCGCCTAAGCTACATCCCTAGCCAATCCCTTCAGCGCTTAATTCGCTGAACAGCCCCTAAACTGTCAACGGTGGTATGATGATATTCAATGGCCATGATCTTAAACCATTTCCCCACATAAATTATTCCGCAGGTGTGAATAGGCCCCATGCACGTGCGGGGGAGAGAAGTGACCGACCCAGGGACCAATCGACCTGTGGGCCCCGTGGTCCAGCTGGTCAAACAAGCTGTCGGGTTGACTGCCGACACTAGAACGACTCCCGGACGTGGGCTCGTGGGCCCCCCCGGTACCTTCTCTCTGGTGGTTACCCAGCACATTCCCGCACGCGTGGCCTGACAGCCACCACTGACAGACTAGTCAGGCGTGGGCCCAAGTATGGGCCCAGTGGCGGACGTGTTGAGATGATAGTTCTTTGGGCCTATTTTGGACGGTCAAAAGGACTGGAGATCTGGCAAAGGAGGGGACGAAGGGAATATTACTGCGGGCCTAGGATGATATCAAAGGTTGGGCTCAGTGGGCCCCGCTTCTCATCGGAGCTCATATGCCCACACAATGCAATTCCGGAATGCCACTGCTGTAAGTTGCGTATGTTGGCTTGGTTTACGGAGGTGGTCAAAGTTGGGAGGCGCTGCCCACCGGGGGGGAAATGTCGATAGATAGTGTTTTTTTTTCTTTTTTATACACGTGTTCTTGGCAGTCAGCGCAAATCTGCCGCAGCATTAACCACCAATGGGACACTGACATATCAGCGCCCTGAGCCCTAGTGGATATATGGTGCAGTTAAAACGGGACAGAGGACTTAGGGCGCTGATATGTCAGCATCTCAGTGGTGACTAATGCTGCCGAGGGACGTGGACAACTCACACATACAAATCCTAGTTTTATGCATTCTCCTTGTGCCTGGGTTGCGGCTCCTAGGCTTCTCCACTATCGGGAAGACTGAAGACCAACCACTATTTAATAATCGGACCACCCCAGCCAGTTCGATTGGAGTCAGTTGTTTTTTCGAGCCGGGTCGATTGACCCGACTTGATTTAACTTGGCCAATTGAATTGGGTCGAACCGGCTGAGCCGGTCTGATTTTTAAAACTATGACCCATAGGTTTGGGTCGGGTTTAAGCCCATCCTATACAATTTCTTTGCATTCTTTCTCTTTACAGCATACTTTCATTTTATTTCGACATCGATCTTGGTAGAATCTCATAGTATATACTCCCTCTATTCTAAATGCTGTACATTTGGAAATTTCACTGTTCTAAAATACCGTGTACATTTCACCAAATCATGTGACTTCCTCTTTCCAAAATTAGAGGAGACTTGGAAGGATTGATTTAAACTTGGTTAATGAACGAGCATACGAGTTGGACGGGATATAAGGGAGAAGAAGTCACATGACTCCTTGTGGGCTGCATAGTCCAATAAAAATAAGAATTTTCTCATATGTACATAGTATTTTGGACATCAACAGCCGTATTGTTTTTATATCATATAAAGTTTTATAAGTTTTTATTTTATTTTTTGTATTAATGACATCAGCAACCGGGTCCAACTCGGGTTGACTCCCGGTTGAACCCGATTGATCCTCCTCCGCAAGATTGACCGGTCCAATTTTTAAAATCTTGAGACCAACACGCCATTGTGTTTTGGAGGGGATGTATATCATTTTATATTTTTTTCGTGGTAATTTATTTTAAGAAACCAAACGTTTTATTCCCTTCATCCAAAACAACTATTTGTCCTCGTTAGAAAACCATTCTGAACTAAAATCAGTTCATTTTTTTCTAACTAATGAAGACATGTAATTTTGGAATGGATGGATGAAGTATAAATCAATAAAAGCCGACCCGACTAGAAGGCAGGCAATCATTAGTGTTCAGCACGATTTTGTTGTGGGCTTAATAACCAAATTGGGGCCTCACACAATTTATATTCCATAATTCATTAGGTTTTTAGTCAATCATTTTGTTGTGACCCGGCAGGATCACAATGTATCGGCTTGACGGAAGAGAAGAAAAGAGAGAACGAGAAGAAGAAAAAAGAAATAACTTTCAATTGCATAACCACTAAAGGAGGAGGAAGACCTCCTTGTAACAACAGGGGGGTGCGTCTCCCTAGGAGACAAGCCACGAGCGAGCTAGTGGCTTGCTGATGAGCCACAATTTGTGCCATTATAGCCCGTTACAATATTCAATTTCCAAACAGGCCTGATTACAAATAATTGATTTATTAAAGAGGAAAACTAATCCTAATAATAAAATAAACCAATCCTGCCTAATTTAAGTCTGCTTCGGAGTTGTGCTGACGTACACAACACTCCACCACGCTCCGCTATCACCTTATCTTCAAGGCGACTAAGCACCTCGGTAACAATGCGCCTAAAACGACGCATCCGTCGCTTATCAATAATAGCTGCAGGAGTAAGCACTTCCGGTTCTGCTGTTCCAATGAGTGGCGGAGGTGCACTGTTAGTAACCAAATTCAGATCCCCCACGAAGCGACAAAGACGGGAAACATGAAACACGGGGTGCACCAACGCCCCTCGGGGCAAGGTAAGACGATAAGCGACATGGCCAACTCGTTCAACAATAGAATATTGACCATGATAGTTGTGCGCGAGTTTGGATTGCTCTGTCCGAAATAAGGTTGTCAGACGATGAGGAATGAAGGAAACATATACCAAATCCCCTACCTAGAACTCCCGATCAGTAGGCTTCCTGTCATAAACCTGCTTCATACGGTTTTGCGTAGAAGCCAAGTTGGCCTTGAGCTGCCGAAGAACCTCATCTCGGGTCTGAAGCATGTAGTCAACTTCCGCAATAAAGGAACGGTGCAGCACATAGGAGAGCACAGAAGGAGGGGGACGGCTCGTGTGTGATAGGCCGTGTTATACGACCAATCTGCCTAAGGTAGAAGTTGGCATCGACGAGGCTGATCCCCAACAAAACAGTGTAAGTACTATTTCAAACACCTATTGACCACCTCTGTATGACCGTCCGACTGAGGATGATAAGCAGTACTCATATGGAGCTCCGTAGGGATGGAACTTGGGTCGGGTTTTTACCCGACCCGACAAGACCCGGCCTTGTTGGGCCGGTTATGGGATTGCTTATGCAATACCCGGTTCCGGTTCCGGGTTTGAAAGAGAAAACGACCCATCGGGTCGGGTCGGGTCCGGGTTTTCATGTAAAACTCGGACCCGACCCGGGGTATATGATATATATATATATATATCATATACTTGGACTCATATTTATTTTTTTATGAATATTATTTTGGGCGAAGGCATTTGTATCTCTTGATTTGAATAGTTTGGATTTTTATGAATATATATTATTAATAAAAAAAATTAAAGGAGTTAATAGTTTAATGTATATGACATTAAAAATATAAAAGTTTTGATACTGGGGCGAGGCGGGGTGGGTCTGGGTTTCAAGTTCTGGTACCGGGGCAGGTCCGGGTCCTTGAAACTGGACCCGTGGTGGGTCTGGGACGGTTCTGGGTTTGAAGAAGTAAAATGGTTCCGGGGCCGAGTATGCCAATACCCGGCCCAAACCCGCCTCGGTTTCCATCCCTAGAGCTCCGTACCTTGTAGGGCAAAGAACTCACGTTAGAAGTGAGAGAGGAAAACCTAGTCCCTGTCTGAGACAATTGTTCGGGGCATACCATGTAGGTTGGTGATTTCCTTCACATAAAGTTCAACAACTGTTCATGCGGTGAAAGGGTGGTTCAAGGCATAAAAATGGGCATATTTGGACAAACAGTCGACACCACTAAAATAACAGATATGCCCTGGACCACTGGTAATGCTTCAACGAAATCTATTGATATATTTTCCCAAATTTTGTCCGAAATGGGAAGAGGCTGAAGTAGACCCGCTGGAGAAGTGGTTGCCGACTTTGCCCGTTGGCTGGTATCACCTGCCGCAACATAGTCCTGTACTACCTTTCTGAGTCCCTGCCATAAAAAACTTTGACTGGCCCTTTTATATGTCCAAAACGAACCTTCGTAACCAGCAAACGGTGTATCATGGAAGTGAAACAGGATACGGTGATGCAAGTCGGAAGTATCGGGTACCCATAGTCGCCCTTTCCAAAATAAGAGCTCGTCGTGTCAAACAAAAGTTGAGTCCTGCTGAAGGCGCGTGACCAATTCCTTGGTCGAAGGGTCCTCCAAATACACGCGTTGCAGATTTGGGAGAAAGGGACAGCTGGGCACAGACAATGCCATACATACCCCCTCTGTGGGCCGGCGATAAAGTGCATCTGCCATGGTGTTCTCTGTTCCCTTCTTGTATACTACCTCATAGTCATAGCCCAATAGTTGGCTGACCCAGCGCAGCTGAGAAGGGGTAGACACACGCTGCTCCAGAAAGCACTTCATAGGCTGATGGTCAGTGCGTATTAGGGACCGATGGCCTAACAGATAAGGTCACCACATAGTCACTGTGTGCACTATAGCGAGCATTTCCTTCTCATATTGGCTGATGAAACGCCGGTAATAGCCTGTAAGACCCAAAAATCCGCACAGTACCTTTACACACTTAGGGTAAGCCAGAACAGCATGGCCGTAACTTTTGACGGATCAGTGGCCACTCCATCGCGAGACATAATGTGGCCCAAATACTCACTATGTACTGCCAAATGAACATTTCGAACGCTTCAGGAATAATGAATGTACTCGCAAAATAGAGAAAACTGACTTGAGATGTGCCAAGTTGTCCTCCCATGAAGTCTGTAGATTAATATATCATCAAAGAAGATAAGGAGGAATTGTCAGAGGAATGGTCAAAATAAGTCATTCATTAAACTCTGGAATGTGGCTGGTGCGTTTGGGATATAAGTCATTCATTAAACTCTGGAATGTGGCTGGTGCATTTGTTATCCCAAACGGCATGACTAAGAACTAGAAATGTCTGTCGTGGGTGCGGAATGCTGTCTTATGAACATCCGACGGTTGCATTCGGATTTGGTGGTACCCCGAGCGCAGATCAAGCTTGCTAAAGACGGTGGCTTCGGCCAACTCATCAAGCAGTTTCTCGATCAACTCAACTAGTTTTTGGTTTTGTGGGAAAATTAGAGCAAGACGCAGAAATGGGGTGAAACGCGACTCAAATGGTTGAATCTGTACAACTTCGTGTGCATATCTCTGATGGGACTGATTGAAGCTGCATTTAAAGTTCACGAAGTAGGCTTTTCAACACCATTGACCGTTCGCAATTCGGAGTTCTGAGCAAAAAGTTATGATCATTAGAAATATAGCAAGCGGAAGAGGTATGACTAAAAAGAAGAACCATCAAGATGAGATCGGATGGATGAGATCGATACAAAGGGTTTTCATTTAATATAGAAAAAAAGAATAGAATTGAACCGGTTCCATTCCGGTTCGGTTCGGTTCAGTAAAAAAAGAAGAAGAAAGACCCGACCCGAGCCAAAGCTCGGGCCTTTCGTTCCAGACAGAGCTCGAGCTCGAGCTCGAGGATGGTCCGGCGATGGGTCACGGTGGAAGACTCCGGGGCGGCGATGACTGTGGCAGTTGGGACGACGGCAAGGATCACGACGGCAGGGTCGGTTGCGGCCGCTTGAGCTAGATTCGAGATGATGACGGTGGCCCTGTGCTTCACAGCGAAACAAGACGTCCATGGCCTCCAACTCGAGAGCTCAACGGCGGTGAAATAGACAGTGAGATGACGATCGGCAGTGAGGGATGGAGAGGAACATTGACGACGAGCTTGACTGCGTGCTTAATCGGAAAAAATGGCAGAAAGTATTCAATCAAGAAAACAGGGACAGAGACGTGCTGAAAATGGAAACTTGAGTTTGAATTCGATTTGGAAATAGAAAGTGTTGGATTTGAAGTTCGATTCAGCTTCAAATCGGACTTGGATTGTGTTCGAATTGGGAAGGGATTGGCGTCTATAAAACCAGAGAATTTAAGCCAAAAAAAAGGAGTTTTGACAGAGATATTTTCCGCCGGAAAGTAGGGGCTTTCCGGTGTGGTTGTGGCCGGATTCCGGTGGTGTTTCACCGGAAGAGAGAGAAAGGGAGAAGAAGGAGGCCGGAGGAGGGAAGAAAGCCGCGATTTTGGTTTGAATTGCAAAGTGATACAGTGCTGCTACAGTGACTGCGATTGGGGAAGAAGATGAATAGTACACAGTGAACATTGTTTTGCTACAGTGCCCCCGTGAAAAGTATTTTTGGTGATTAGTGCAAAATGACGCCGACAAATCAGCAGCGTTCTCCTCATCCGATGGCCGGCTAAATTCGCGTCCAAGGCGTAGATGAAGCCCTAGATTTGTGTTTTATTACTCTTGATTGTTTCATTTAATATAATTGATATGATTATGCTTAATACGATTTCATGAATTTTCTTTTAAGTATTTGACCATAGACTTGATTGATTATAAATGGAATTAGATATTGTGATTGATTCTATGCCCAACCAAAGATAGGATTAATTACTTTATAATAGAGTTGTGATTGATTTTATGCCCGACCAATGATAGAATTAATTACACCATAGTGGATGAACTTTCATGTCCGCCCAAGAACGTTGGTGAATTCATTGTGATTTATGTGTCTGACCATGAACACAAGTTACCGTATCATGTCAATTTGAGCGTAATAATAATTGAGAGTACTAATTGCATGTCTAGTGGTGGATTCATTGCCTTGATATTTCTCTATATTGATTAAATCTCAGTTAGATTAACTAAAGTTCATTGCTTTCCTTAGAATCAGTTAAACTACATCTTTTCTTCTCTTGAGTTTGGTAAAATATTCATCCGTCCCTGAGGTTCGACAACCCTTTCTATACTCACCGTAGTACAATTGCCTTGTGCACTTGCAAGGGTTTTATATTTAAACGATCAAGTTTTTGGTGTCGTTGCCGGGGACGAAAGCCAATAATTTACCAAATTCTTAGCGTAACTTAGTTTTAGAGTAGTTTAACTTAGATTTTATTTTAGTAGCTTAATTTGTATTTTGCTTTCTTGTGTAGGAATAAGAGAAGACGTAGAATTCTCGCCAACGTATAAGTGTATATCTTAAGTGTATATCACTTAGGAGATAATAAAATGTATATTTTAAGTGTATATCACACCCCAAACCTACATTTTGCTAGTCCCTAGCAAAACAAAATAAATCAAAATAAATCAAAATAAATCAAAACAAGGAACTAATGCATTCAAAAGTAAAGTAGAAAAGTTTTTCATCTTAAAAATTTCTGCTCAAATATGATATATCATAATAATGTAGATAGTAAAAGTGTAGAACATTGTAGCAATATATTCAAAATTTATGTTTCACACAGATCGAGTGTTACCCATTAATAAAAGAACTTCAGAATCTACATAGTCATCCCAATCTTTAGGTTCATGATAACACAAATGCCTGCATGCCTCATTCGGGTCCAAAATTCTAGATTTGAGAAGATAATACACCACAAACTTTTTTTTTCATTAGGACTGTGTAAGGTTTGATTTCAAGATGCTTAGCTTTAGCAATGACTCAGACCAACGACTCCCAACCAGTTTGGTTTTAAGTATAGACCGCTTCGGGCCTGAGCATCAGCCAAAGTTAATCCTATAATAGTCAAGCAGCCCATTTCTTTGTTTTTATTTTTATTTTTTGCATTTTTCATTTTTTTTTCAACATTCATATTTTCAGCAATCTTTATACCATCCAGGTTGTATTATACTCTCAACCTATTTCCAGTTCCAAGCCCTTGCCATAGCTAAGTAAATGGTCTATCATGATCTTTTAAGCTCAAAGAATAAGTATATATCAACCAATGACTATGACAAAAGATATACCACTGAAGATTAGTTTTCAATAAATCTCTAGAGAGTATTACTTTATGTACTAGTGTGTGTGAGTGAGTTTTATTAGCTCAAGCACCTGTTCCAAGAGGACTGTAACAGAAAGATATTCTCAGTTAAATTCTCTATCATCCAGTATACTTACTCACACTTCCAATGTAAATTAATCTCTTAAGAATTGAAAAATGCATTATCACGGGATAAACTATCAAAACCTATAAAAATACAAACAAACAACCTAAAAACTAATCAATTTTTTTTTTCGTTAAATAAAACATATGATAAGGAAACAAAAGAAAACTACTTTTCTACACCCCCAAACCTAAACTAAACATTGCCCTTAATGTTTACTAAAAATAATACTACAATGACTAGTAAAAGAAAATGAGGGAGGAAAGAAATCACCTGAATGGAGAGCCTCATGGTAGATGTAGAGCATTGAAACATATAAGCTAAGAATGAGAAGTTAATCTAAATAAGGAAAAATTAAATACACCCCCAAACCTAGACTGGAGCATCCCCACACAGAAAGAAATAACCTACAAGAAAAATAAAAAAAATAGAAAGCAACAAGAAAATAAAATTTGGGTTACCTCCCAAGAGAGCTAAGTTGTACGTCTTCGGCCAGACGTAACCCTTCAATTCATTCAGGGTAGAAAGGATCATTAAGATAATCAGTAGTTCCATCAGAATCTGCAACTCTCTCTAAATACGATTTTAATCGCTGGCCATTTACTGTGAATGTATTACCGATTTTAGGGTTATGAATGTCAACTGCACCATGAGAAAACACCTTGGTTACATTAAAAGGACTAGACCATTTAGAGTGTAATTTACCAGGAAAAAGATGCAATCTTGAATTATAAAGCAAAACTTTTTGAGCAGGCTGAAAGGACTTCCGAAGAATGGATTTATCATGAAATATTTTAGTCCGTTCTTTATAAAGTTTTGCGCTCTCATAAGCATCGAGTCGCATTTCTTCCAATTCATTGAGTTGCAGTTTACGTGCTGATCCTGCTTTATGCATATCAAAATTCAAAGCCCACAAAGGATCATTTAAGCGTAAGGACCAATCTTTCCTATCGGGTTTAACAATTTTCTTAAGAATCTTTTTAATTTCCCAATTAGACAACTCAACTTGACCACTTGTTTGGAGATGATATGGAGTGGCAACCTTATGGGTAACAGAGTATTTTCTCAGCAAAGCTTCAAAAGCTCTGTTACAAAAGTGAGTGCTTCCATAACTGATTATGGCTCATAGGGATCCAAAGCTACAAAATATGTTATCTTTCAGAAATTTTACCACAACCTTATGATCATTTGTCTTAGTTGCAATTGATTCAATCCATTTAGAAACATAGTCTACTACAACCAAAATATAAAGGTGGCCAAAGGATTGTGGAAAGGGTCCCATGAAGTCAATTTCCCAAACATCAAACATTTCAACCACAAGAATGGGTTGGAGATGCATCATATTTCGTCGAGAGATAGATCCTAACCGTTGGCATCTATCACAAGATTTGCAGAACTCATGTGCATCCTTAAATAAGGTTGGCCAATAAAATCCACTCTGCAAAATATTGGCAGCAGTTTTCTTTCCCCCAAAATGGCCCCCGCATGCATGAGAATGACAAGAATATAGAATGCGATGAAACTCATTCTCAGGCACACAACGACAAGTCACCTGGTCTGAACATATTTTGAATAGGTACGGATCATCCCAAAAGTAAGATTTAATCTTAGAAAAGAAGAAATCTTTGTCGTATTTCATCCAATGGGATGGAATCTGACCTATAGCATATACAATGTTGGCAAACCAAGGGATTTTAATATGGGATATGGAAAACAATTGTTCATCTGGGAAATAATCATGTAATGGTTCCTCATCGTGAGATGTTTCAACAAGGATTCTAGAGAGATGATCGGCCACTACATTTTTGACACCTTTCTTATCTTGGATTTAATAATTAAATTCTTGTAAAAGTAAAATCTATCTAATCAATCGAGGTTTGGTGTCTTTTTTGGACAAGAGATGTTTTAACGCAGCATGGTCAGAGAAAATGATGATCTTAGATCCTAAAAGGTAGGATCTAAATTTATCTAGGACATAAACTATTGCTAGAAGTTCCTTCTCCGTAGTGGTGTAATTTAATTGAGCATCAAAGAGGGTTTTACTAGCATAGTAAATGACATTGGAAACCTTATTCACTCTTTGGCCTAAGACAGCACCAATGGCATAGTCTGAAGCATCACACATTATTTCAAATGGAAGAGAGTAGTCAGGGGGCTGAATGATAGGTGCAGTAGACAATAGAGTGTCAAAAGCTTGCCTACATGCATCATCAAACACAAAAGACACATCTTGGGCTAGTAGATTGCTCAAGAGATGAGCAATCTTACTAAAGTCTTTAATAAACTGCCTATAAAATCCTGCGTGACCAAGGAATGATCTAATTTGTTTCACTGAAGACGGTGGTGGCAGGTTAGTATGAGATCGACCTTGGCTTTGTCTACTTCAATTCCCCTCTTTGAGACTACATGTCCCAAAACAATTCCCTCTTGAACCATGAAATGGCTCTTTTCCCAGCTCAAGACAAGATTTTTCTCTTCACAACGCTTGAGCACTAACGACAGATTTTGTAGACAATCATCAAATAATGGACCAAATACAGAGAAATAATCCATAAACACTTCTAGAAATTTGTCTACCATATCAGAGAAGATGGCTAGCATGCACCGTTGAAAGGTGGCAGGTGCATTACATAGCCCAAAAGGCATTCTTCGGTAAGCAAAGGTTCCGAAGGGACAAGTAAAAGTAGTCTTATCTTGATCTGCCGGAAACACTGAGACTTGATTATATCTAGAGTAACCATCAAGAAAATAATAGAATTGTTGACCTGCTAGTTTCTCTAAGATTTCTTGGATGAAAGGTAATGGAAAGTGGTCTTTTCTGGTTTTAGTGTTCAATTTTCGATAATCAATACACACTCTCCACCCAGTGGTTTCACGAGTTGGTACTAACTCTCCATCAGAATTTTTCTTTACTGTGATGCCAGATTTTTTACGGACAACTTGTACAGGGCTGACCCACTCACTATCAGAGTTGGGGTATATGATACCTGCATTTAGCAATTTCACAATCTCTTTCTTGAGTATATCCCTCATGTTGGGATTCAATCTCCGCTAATTTTCACTTGAAGGTTTGGCATCATCCTCCAAATGAATTCGGTGAATACAAACTGAAGGATCAATGCCTTGTAAATCAGCAACAGTCCAACCTATGGCTCTCCTATGCTCAATTAGAATCCTAAGCAATTGACTCTCCTGGCTGCTAGACAAGCTAGATGAAATGATGATGGAAAGAGTATCATTAGGACCTAAAAAAACGTACTTGAGGGAACTGAGAAGTGGCTTCAACTCAAGTTGAGGAGGAGACTCAATAGAAGGTTGGAATGATGGACTGAGAGATATTGGTAAAGGCTCTACTCTATTTCTATAAGGAAATTGACATCGCATGAATTTCTTCAACGGGTGGTTCTATGTCAGAATCCTCTATCCCTAAATAGAGTAGAGTAGGATCTTGAGCGTCAGACATGAGTTCATTCAAGAGTGTCTCTTCCATAAGGTCATCAAGTTCATCAACAAGAGAACACTCTTGCTCACTTTCAGTGACTCCTTGGTTGGAAGCTTGGAACACATTAAGGATGATTTTCATTTTTCTAAAAGACATCTCCATCATTCCGGATCGACATTGGATACATGCATTAGCCATCGCTAAGAAAGGGCGGCCTAAAATGACTGGAATGGTGTGAGAAGCATTAAACACATGTTCCATGTCCAAGACCAAGAAGTCGACTGGAAAGAAAAAATTTTCTACCCCAACTAAAACATCTTCAAGAAGACCTCAGGGTTTACTAACAGATCTATCTGCCAACTGCGGAGTTGCCGATGTTGGTTGCAAGTCTCCCAAGCCTAATTTCTCATATACTGAGTAAGGTAATAGGTTGACACTAGCACCCAAATCTAAAAGAGACATCTGAATGATATGGTCACCAATGACACATGAAATAGTAGGTGTGCCAGGGTCTTTAAATTTCAGTGGAGCGTCATGTTTCAGAATGGAACTAACCTGCTCAGTGAGAAAGACTTTTTTAGAAATATGAGTCTTAGACTTCCGCTTTTGTGTGCATAGGTCTTTGATAAATTTTGCATAGGCAGGGACTTGTTGTATGGTTTCCAGGAGTTGAAGATTAATTTTAACTTGTTTAAAAGTTTCAAGCACCTCATCTATCCTAGCTTTATTTTTGTTAAAAGGGGAAGGCATGTCTAAGCACTGAGGAAATGGAGCACGGGGTACATAAGGTACCTCATGATTGGCCATAGACTTGGTTCCTGGAGAAGACTCAGAAGCAGAAACAATTTCCTTCTGGTTTAGCTGACTCAGAGTAGGTAGTGTCTCTACGGTTTCATCAGTCTCTGGATTGCTCACTTTTCCCTGATCCTTATCTTCTCTCACATCAATACTAACCCGGTTTTCAAATTGTTTTCCACTACGCAGGGTTGTTATAGCTTGCATATGTTCATTGCAAGTAGTTTGTTGTTCAAGCATAAACTGACCCTTTGAGTTATTCATTGGTTGACTAGGTAACCGACCCTCTTCTCTCTTACTCATTGAATTAGCTAATTGGCCAATCTGAGATTCTAATTTAGCTATAGATTGAGTATGAGAATGCACAAGCTGAGCTTGTGATTGTGTCTGGGATTGAATACTCTGTAGAGCAGACATGACTTTGTCTTCAAATTCTGAATTTCGAGAGGGTTGTGAGAATTGCGCAGGCATGGTAGGTTGTTGAAAACCCGGTGAGTTATTGTTGTTGTTTTAATTAATCTCTTAATTTTACTCGCAAGTGTACGAATAGTATTGGAGTACAGTCGCATAATTTTACGAGGTCGAACCCACAGGGACTTGTGTTTGGGGAACTCTAATTCGAAGATCAAATTACTACCCTTTTTTGAAGAATTAAATCGATTCGATTAACTACAACTACGACTAATTAAATACTTAATGCAATTAAATAACTTTCACTAACCAATTAATATAAAATTAATTAATTAATTAATCTATTGAAAAGAAACTAATTTGATAAATAAAAATTCGAACTTTAACCAGGAATTTAAAACGTTAAGGCATAAGAATCAGCACATGACAATCATAGGAATAATTATCCAAAATCATCAATTGTTCTCACTTTTATCTCTTAGAGAATTCGAATTGAATCTATTCTCCTACGGAAAATTTCAGCATGAAAGCATATAAATTTTTAATTAAAATTTTGTATTCTCTTACATATCAATAGATGAGATTTAAATCATTAGTTGTATCTATATCTAGATAAATTACAACTAATATCCAAATAACATATTAAACATTGGAGTCCAACGTAATTAATTTAAGAATAACAATCGTTAAAACGCATTAATTTAGATAGCAATTGCATCACATGAATACTATTCTTACAACTAATCATGGCTTCATCTCAGCCCTAGACAGGAAATTAGCTACTCATGCTATAGAAATTAACTGCAAAAATAATGGAATTCATTTGAATTAAAAATCAGATTTAACTTGCAAGAAGAATAAAGGAAATTAACAAAGAATCCACTGTTCCTCTCCTCTCCTCAATCGACTGTTAACAGCGACAGTTCCAAGCAATTTGTACAACTCCAAACGGCAGCAATGAAAACCAGAATGAAAAGAAAGAAAATTGAAATAAAAATTTGAAACTGTAAAAAAAAATGCAAGAAGGAATGTCTGGTCGTCTTCTCCACTCGATTGCCAGAACCAGCCCAGTTTTGCTCCCGGTCTCTGTTTTATATACATCCCAAAAGAAGAATCCTTTTCCAATCCGAATCTACCTTGAGGATGAGCCCGAATCCAACACCAAATCTCATTCAGAATCCAGACCGAACACGCCGCTGCCATTGCTCCGTTCCCGAACCCATTCGCGTTGATCCACTCACACGGTTTGCCAAAATCAGAGCTTTTTCGTCAGCTATTCCTCCTTGCCATGGCCGCCGTCGATCGAATGTCACAGAACCTCCGCCGCTGTCGTCGCCCTCATGCGCTGTCTTCGTCATCAACTCCTTTGTTGGTTGCTGTCGTCACCTGCCAACCCGTAGCCGCCATCATTTGTTATCGCCCATCAGCCTCGCCGTCGATCGCTCACCAGCTCGAGCTCCGCCGTGGAATCATCTCCGTCTCGACCCATAGCCGCAGGAACCATGGGCCGCCGCCCAACACCGCCTCCGCTCGAGCAGAGAGCTCAAGCTCTCTGCTTTCCGTCTGAAACACCCGAGCTCCGGCTGGGGTTGTTTTTTTTATATTGTTTTTCCTTTCTTCATTCTTCTTTTTTTCTTTATATTGGTTCAAACCCGTTGAAGCAATTTCAACCACCGGATTAAATCTGAATAGCTCTTTTTTTGAATCAGCGCCCGTCTTCTTTTAAGTGGCTCATCAACGGTCTAGATCTTTTAGGCGTACATAATCTCCGCTCCTGGGTCACTTTGGCACTTCAAAACCCGTCTAATGGCTTCACTTTGGTTGCTCTGCTGTCAAAAGATTTGAACCTATACAAAATAAAATATGTCCCAAATTAGACGCCCCAAATATTCATAAAATTACGGAACATATCTAAATTGAGTCATTTAGAGCAAAATACTTATTCAATTCCTAATTAATCAATTAATTACTAAAACTCATTTTATTCCTTATTTTAACTAGAAAATATGACAAACAAATCGGTAAAAAGGCATATAAAAATATGTATTTTTCATGTGTAACAGTTATTTTGAAAATTGGCTCTCTGGGGTAGATTAAAAGGAACATCCAGGTTCTGTGGACGCCAGGAAAAATTTGGGTGATTCCTCCACCCCGGGTTATATGTGTTGGAGAATGGAACATTGCCTGTTCGAGTATAAGTTTGAGCAGCATTGACATACTCCTGAACAAGCTCTGGGAATTGAGGGGCAGATGGGCACTCTAGGATAGAATGCATGGGACTTAAACATAGAACGCATGCTTCTTGAGTGTGTGCAGGGGTTTGTGATTTCAGGCTCAAGATTTGATCTATCTTTCTAGATAATGATGGAACCTGTATCACTTCATACATACCACCTTTAGAGGGGGAAGACGAAGAAGATTCAATTAAACTCCTATTTGCCATCGTATGTTGCAACGAATTTTCACTCAAGTTTTCAAACAGTTCCCATGCTTCATTTTTATTTTTTAATAAGAAAGTGCCTCCACACGATGCATCTACAAGATGACGATTCTGATCTGTCAATCCCCTATAAAACCGCTGCACTAACTGCCATCTAGGTAAAGCATGATGAGGACACTTCCTAAGGAGGTCCTTGAGTCTATCCCAGCTCTAATGAAACTGCTCAGTCGGCTGTTGGGTAAAGGTAGTGATGGCATCTCTCATTTGGTTTGTTTTACCTATGGGAAAATATTTCTTTCAAGAGAGTAGAGCCATTCTTTAGCCTTATCCTTAAGAAATAATGGGAATAGTCTCAGTCTCACCGCATCATCTATAAGGTTATTCAGTTTAAAAGTTATGCAGATTTCTAGGAATTCATCCACATGCCTATATGGATCTTCGTGATTTCGCCCATAAAATAATGGTAGCATCTGTATTGTGTTGGGCTTAATCTCAAAGTTACCAGCTATTGTAGCCGGCACTCGAATGTAGGGCGGAGATATATAGATATTTGGAGTGTAGTATTCTTTCAAGATTTTTAAATTTTCATCCGCTATTTTAAACAAGGGGTTGGTTATACTTAATTGGCCTCTTTGGTTTTGTCTAAAGGTTCTCTCAATTTCACCGTCAAAGGCTTCTAAGTTTTCACCTAGTGATCTACGCCCTTGCATAAACTATCACAGAAGCAAAGAAATACAAAAGCAGTCCTAATAGCGACAACTAGCAAACAACAGTCTTAGATAGCGACAACTGGCATCCCTAGATAACGACAACTAGCATTGCATGCTGTCACATAAATAAAGAGAAAACACGCAACACCCAAATTAATTAAAAAGAGAGATAAAGAGTGCAAACGAGGGGAAATGATGGACTTTCCACGTTGGCGAGAAATCCACACGTCACTTTCTACCTCTTCAATGTGACTCCTACAAAGACAACAAAATAATATTAAAATCCTGCAAAGAAAAGTCCAAACTAATTAGAGTTAAATCAAACTGTTATCAAGTCCCCGACAACGGCGTCAATTGATTGATTGAATTTTTAATTATTTTTACTCGTAAATGCACGAGACTACGTATAGGCTAGTGGAAAGGAGGTCGAACCCAAAAGACTCAGTTGATTAAGCTAATTCTAATGAAAAGATAGAATTTTTAATGATTTAATTAATTAAAGAAATAAACTTTAATGAGGAATCAAATGAATGAGGATATCAAAGCGTCGATTCCACCACTAAACATGCAATTACTACTCTCAATTATTATTTCCACAAATTTAATATGATATAGTAATTTATGTTCTTGGCCAGACACACAAACTACCAATAAATGAACTACACGTTCTTGTCTAGACACGAAAAGTTCATCCACTATAAATTTAATACAATTAAATTTATCCTTGGCCGGGCATAGAATTAATCGTAATCCTGTTATTACCTAGACACAGGAAATATCAAGATCAAATTCTATTAATCATTCATTAAGTCTCGGTCAAAGCACTTAAGATGAATAACAATGAAATCGCATTAAGCATAGAAAATCATATCAAATTTCACTAAATTAAAGAATCAAGAGTAGCAAATACAAATCTAGGGCTTCATCTAGCCTTGACAAGGAATTTAGCTACACATAGGAAGAGATAAAAGAAAAGCATGTTTTTGCAGATCCATTAGCATGAATCCTTCTTCTTCTTTGCTCCAAAAGACTTCTTCTTCTTTGCTCTTCTCTAGCCTCCAATTCTTCTCTAGATGCTTCAAAACGTCCTCCTGAAGGCCTATTTATATGTTTGATGAGAAACCCCGAAGTCCCCTTCTAAATCCTTATAGCTGATCGATCGCTTGCCGATCGATCACTTTCTTTCACAAATTCCCGCGTTGTCGAGCCGATTGTCCGTTTTATCTCGAATGCCGATCGATCATTTTCATTTCCGATCGATTGTGTTTACTGTATTACCCGAAATAAAAAACTTTAGTACATACGATCGATCGTTTTGAGTGCCGATCGATCGTGTCCTTCAATAACACTATTTTTTTCGGCTCTAGCGATCGATCGTGTATGAAATGCTGATCGATCGTAAATACTGTTCATAATTTTCAACTGGTCATAACTTTCTGCTCCTAACTCCGAATTGCGCGCGGTTGGTGGTGTTGGAAGGCTGACTTCTTAAACTTTAATGGGAAGCTTGAATTAGTCTAATCAGAGATATGCACACGAAGTTATGATGATTTAACCATTGAAGTCTTTTTTCACCTCATTTGTGTATCTTACTCTTGTTTCCTACAAAAACCAAAAGCGATATTAAAGTATCACTAAATCTAATAAAATACTAACATAAACATAAGTTTGGGAGATATAAAATGCATATTTTAAGTGTATTTCAGGTGCAAACCGGAAAAAAGAGCCAATCGCTGCCCATGCACCTCGAAATCCATAATCATTTCCCGTTGATGCGTACCTGCTGCCCATGCACCTCGAAATCCATAATCATTGCCCGAAAGTTCCATACCACATCGCCCAACTCCTGAATCCATTGGACCCCCAACACCACGTTCGCCCCTTTTGTGGAAATAGAAACAGGTCCATGGTCAATGTATGGCCCTCGATACTCAGTGAAGCCTGGGCGTGCATACCCATACTCCGAAGATGCTTACAGTCCTCAATCAGGACATCGAACGGCGTGGAATCTGACACGTAACATCCCAACCGCTGTGCCACCTTATCATTAATAAAATTGCAGGTGGAGCCACTATCAATGAGAACGGCCACCTGTTGTCGTTTGAGGTGCCCTTGGACACACATGGTATATGGGGTGAATGTGCGAGAGAAGGCGTGCACTGAGATCTCAGGCTGCACGTGGTCATACAGGGTGGGCGCCTCTTCCGCCTGGGGTAACTCCTCGTCCTCAGCCTCCTCGACGAGTAAACTACCACAGACTGAACAACGATGACCGGGTGTAAACTTTTTGTCGCACTTGAAACATAAGCCTTTAGCACGTCGCTCGTCCATCTGTGCTGGTGTCAGACGACGGGCTGGTTGGCCAACAGGGCCGGAGGTATTAGGCCGGTTGGAATTGAGGCCTGGCGCTGGCATAGGGGCCAATGTTGAACTGATGGGCGGTTGCAATGAAGATCCCAGTCGACCTCTTTGATGTTGTCTCGCCAATTTCTCCTCCTCAATTCGTGTCCCTCATTAAATTGCAGGGAAAATTACGCATTTCGTCTGAGATCTTGGGCTTGACCCCCGCTTGAAGCTGCCAACTAAGGCCGCCATCGGCCAGTCGGGAAGACGATTCGCAATCTTCATGAACTCCAAATAATATGCACGCAATGTGGTGGTTTGGCGCAGGGTTGATAACATCTCATTGAAATCTTGGAATTCAATGGGGCCGAACTGAATGCATAACTCGTCAGCGAAAGAAGCCCAGGTTGGGAAATAGACCTCTTTCTCAAAACTATAGAACCAGACGAAGGCGTCGCCATCAATATGGAAAGCTACCACACGCAGACGCTCCGCCTCGGAGTGCGTCCCTTGATAGGCGAAGAACTTCTCCGCTTTATAGAGCCATTCCACTTGGGTCCTCATCGCCGTTGTATCGTGGGAATTGCAGGCGAGCCAATCGGGGCTCAACGCCACCCCGAGGATCTCCGCGAGGCCCCTGGTACTGCTCCCAGTCGTCCTCAAACTTGTGCAGCACGTTTCGCAGTGCGTTGCGATTGAGGCAAATGCCCGAACACCTGGCATGCCTCGTGCATCATAGCCTGGACGGCCCCCTTCCGCGGCCTTATTGAAAGAACCAAATCGAACTCCATAATGGTGACAGTTCGCCGCTGGATCCCATGGTGCTGGGCTGCCCCCCCAGAGGTTGGGATCATGGAATGTCATATCGGATATCGATAAAATATTGGTCGATCAAAGAGACGAAATATCGGAGGTATTGTGTAAAAAAATATCGGTAGTCGAAAACTAGTTTTTACCGTATATTTTCACAATCTAACTTCTAAAATGAGTTATACTAATTTAGACAAAGCATATGTTTCAAAATATGCATATTAGGATGGGAAACAAAAAGGAAAGTTTATTTTTTCTTTTTTTTTTCCAAAAAAAATTTGAAAATGATTTTTTTTTAAAATACCGATATATCGGTCCGAAATCGATATATCGACGCTATTTGGAAAAAACGTGAAAAACGATATTAGATGGTATTGGTGTATCGGGTGGGGCCTGATACCGATATATCGGCGAGCCGGCATTCCATGGTTGGGATGGCCCTCCCCACTCCGCTGAGTGTGGAGGCGGCATGGTCAGGACAGCCGCCGTCTGGGCGACTGGAGTCTGGGCCTGTGCCAGTGGATCTATTGAAGCTGCTTATGGACGTTGGCAAACATAGATCGTATCTCTGCATTGGATAGCTCATTCATGGCCTTCGGGCTGGTATCCTCCTTTGCTGCCTCCGGTTCCAGCTGTGCCTTAGCGGCCGTGGCCAGTTGTCTGCGAGGCGGCATCTCCGATGTAGGTCGTGACGGCTCTGAAACCAATGTTGTAACTTGGCAGGATCACAAGGTATTGACTTGATGGAAGAAGAAAAGAGAGAACGAGAAGAAGAAAATGAATAATTTTCAATTGCATAATTACTAAAGGAGGAGGAAGACCTCCTTATAACAACAGGGGGGGCGCGTCTCCCTAGGAGATGAGCCACGAGCCAGCTAGTGACTCGCTGATGGGCCACGATTTATGCCATTATAGCCCCTTACACTATTCAGTTTCCCAATCGGCCTGATTAGAAATCATTGATTTATTTAAAAAGAGAAACAAATCCTAATAATAAAAATAAATAAATCCTATCTAATTTAGGTATGCTCGAGAGTTATACTAACGTACACAACACATTTTTTCTTGGATAAGCCTAAAATAAATACTTCTATCAAAAGAGTGATAAACGTACAACATCACTTACCTATCCACAAACTGTTTTTAATGTGTTTTTTTTAAAGTTTGGTAACCGCCCTTTTTGTAAGAAATAATGCCACTGAAACCACAGACTGGCCTTTTTTGTCATCTGGTGACCATATAAAATTTTTCACAACTTAAATGACGTGATGTAAAGGGCAGTAAGATTTTAGTAGGCTCACGTAGGGCACACACCATAAAAAAAAATCTTGCTCTCTTTCCTTTCCAGCAACAAAGCAATTTATCCATTCGGTCACTCCCCAGTCCCCACCCAACACCATCCCCACATGGCCCCGAAACCTAAACCACCCCATTTGAGCCTCCTCTCTGTCTCTCTGTAACTGGTCTCCTCCCCTCTGCCCTCCACATCTCTGTCTGTACTTTCCCCACCCCAGTCCCCACTTCTCAAAAACCAGGGATATAGCCACAAGAGTGTGAGAGAGAGAGAGAGAGCCAAGAAAGCCAATTCCTTGATAGAAAGATGCATTGTTGGTGGTCCTGTTGATGCGCAATTTGGTGATATTGTTGTGGTAGTGAAGAGGAAGAATGAGAGGGAGAGCGGTGGCAGTGGCGGCACTCGACACGGGCGGGATGGCGGTGCCCTACCACTTCCGGTGCCCCATCTCACTCGAGCTCATGAATGACCCGGTGACGGTGAGCACCGGCCAGACCTACGACCGGGCCAGCATCGAGGCCTGGGTGGCCGCCGGCAACTCCACCTGCCCTATCACTCGGTCTCCGCTCGACCACTCCTCCTCCCCCACCCTTATCCCCAACCACACCCTCCGCCGCCTAATCCAGGACTGGTGCTCCGCCCACCGCCACCTCGGCTTCGACCGCATCCCCACCCCCAAGCAGCCCCCCGACCCCTCCTTGCTTCTCTCTCTTCTCTCCTCTTCCTCCGCCCACTCCTCCCCCGCCGCCCGCCTCTCCTCCCTCCGCCGCCTCCGCTCCCTCGCACGCGACTCCGACAAGACCTGCTCCATCCTATCCAAACAGAGCGCCCATGCCGCCCTCCTCTCTGTCGTGTTCTCTCCCCCGTCTCCGGCGGCCACTTCCGACGCCGACGAAGCAAGTACGGACGAACTGGTGGCGCTGGAGGCGTTGGGCCTTCTGGTGATGTTGCTGCCCCTACCAGATCCCGGTCCGATCTCGGACCCAGACGCCTTGGCACGGCTGGTCGTCCTCCTCGCTCACCCTTCTCCCGACGTCCGCGTCGGCGCCGCCGCCCTGCTGGAGAGCGCCATCGCCACCTCCCGCCCACCGGAGCATCTCCGCCTCCTCGCCGGCGAGGCGGACGGCATCTTCGAGGGCCTCGTGGAGCTCCTCCTTCTCCCCCTGCCGTCCTGTCCCCGGGCTCTCCGTGCTGCCGTCCGGGCTCTCTTCTCTCTATGCCTCGCCCGACCGAACCGTCCCCGGGCGGTGACCGCCGGCGCGGCTGGTGCCCTGGTCAACCGCCTGGGCGAGATGGAGCGGTGCGACTCGGAGCGGGCTCTGGCTACGGTGGAGCTGCTGTGCCGGGGGGCCGGCGGGTGCAAGGCGCTTGGCGCGCACGCGCTGGCGGTGCCGGCGCTGGTGAGGAGCATGATGAAGGTGTCAGACAGGGCGACAGAGTATGCGGCGGGGGTGCTGGCGGCGCTGTGCTCGGCGTCGGAGGTGGCGCAGCGGGAGGCGGTGGCGGCGGGGGTGGTGGCGCAGCTGCTGCTGGTGGTTCAAAGTGGGTGCACGGAGCGCGCCAAGCGCAAGGCACAGCTTCTGCTCAAGCTCCTCCGGAGCTCCTGGCCCCACCCGACCTTTTCCTTCTCGGACGGTTTCCACTGCACAGACGTGGGCCCCATTTGAACTTTTAATAATTTTTGCCCTAATTTCTTTTTTTTACTCCCCGTTTTTCTCCAATTCTGATTAATGTTGGTGATTGGTCACCTTCTTTCTAATTTTTCATCATCATTTGTGTATTTTTGTATTTATGAAAGTAGGCATTTGAGGTTTTTTTTTTCGTTTTTTGGTTGGATTAAAAATGAGCAAAAATTTTTAATTGGGCTGATATCATAATCCTTGTTTGTAGTTTATTTATTTATTTGTTTGAAGATTTTGGTAGTAGGTTGGTTTTGATTGCTATTTTTGTGAAAGGAAGTCTTGTGTAATTATTGTGATTTGGTTGAATTGGGGATTAGTTTTGGTACGATGGATTGGCTTTTGAAAAGAAGAAGAAAAGTTGGTCTACTTTTGCAGATTATATGAAGGAACTGATTCCTTTCAAACTTTTAGGTAGACTATTGGTGAAAAGAAAAAGATAGCGTTAGGTTTCACTTAAGTACTCATTTAGTTTATTGGTTGTGGGGATTCATATGGTTTTGGTGTCAATTATCAATAGGGTTTTTGTTATTTTATTTATTGATTTGTGGTGGTGAATAGAATTAGTGTGGGGAATCATGTGGGTGGGTGGTGTTGTAGCACCTTGACTTTTGTCCCCTTTGCTACAACAAAAGTTGGTCTGTGTGTGTATCAAGTGCATGAAGATTAAACTAGAAAAAAAGTGCATGAACATTATAATACAAGTCCTCTTTTAGAACATATGTAAAAGAATAGATAATGAAAAGAGGGCAAGAAGAGAGGAGAGATGAAAGGGGGGAAGATAGAGGTAAGTGAAAGGGGGGCTTTTTACATATTACCTGACACCAGGTTTGGTTTTATCATATCACCTGGAAAAAGATAGTTCCTTTCATATGACCTGGAAGCTACCCAAAATACCCTTGTCTTTTATATACGGCAGTAGGGGTTTGTGCAATTTTTTGAGAAAGCGTTCTGGAGAAGAAGGAAAAGGCGGTCCGGAGAAGAAGGTGTTTCGGAGAAGTTCCGTGCAGCAGCTCCGGCCATAACGTCGCCGGCGCCGACGCCGTCCAAACCAGGAAAATTTATCTTGCAGCCAAAACACGAAAAACGAGCGGGAAAGCAGTTGATACGCAAACACAACTGCCAAAGAGTAATCGTCCATTCAAAAACGGTACGTCAACTTGAAATTCAACGTTTGATATAATGTAAATTTGATCGAGAGATGAAAGTTGAAAATTTGCAGAGTTTTCTACTTTTTCCTACTGTCGTGTATTCCCTAACACGACAATAACAATAGTCGTATATTTAACAACACAACTATTACACGACTATTTTCAATCAAGATTTATTTATTCATTTAGTTATTGTAATGTCAGGTAAGGATGGATTTGATACCTTTGTGCTTACACTACGATAGAATGTTCACAAATTCTGATGTGAATGTGGGCGGGAAATTGAAGCTCATGTCTATTGATACACAAGTAAAGTACATGGAACTGTTGCAGCAAGTGGAAGAAAGATTACCGCTGAAGTCTCCATCCGATACATTGTCTTTGTCATATCTTGTTCATCCCGGAACCCGATACGTCCTTGAAGATGATAAAGACGTGCAGACAATATTCCTCCTTCACAACAAGAGGCGATGCACAGATGGACCGCTCGATCTATATGTGGAGTGGACTTCTGCTAGAAATAACAACACGGAGAATTCCATTGCCAATAAGCAAATGGTTTCCACTGTGGATAAGGAAGGCGATAATTCAATGCCTCCAAATGGGAGGCCGGCCAGTAAGACACCACAGGAGAGGCCGTCCAGCCCGGGGAATAAGTCACCTGCACCAGCAGTTGAAGGAGGAAAAGATGAAAATTGTTCACTTGAAACTGTGAGGTAAGGGGTGAAATTAACGAGTGGACTGGAATTCAAGTCGTGTTGCATACGACACGACTGGAATTCAAGTCGTGTTGTATATGATGCGACTAGAATTACAGTCGTATTGTATACAATACGACTGTAATTCTAGTCGTGTTGTCGACAACATGACTGTAATTCAAGTCGTGTTGTCGACAACACGACTAAATAATCAAGTCGTTTAGACGTTTTTGTACAATATGCATGCCATTCTTACCATGTTGTTATCGCAGATTGGGAGATGCTAATAAAAATATAAAGGATGAATTTCCGAATGAAGTCGATAACCAGTTTCAAATAAATGGGATAAATGGTGAAGATGAAGATGAGGATCAAGGCGAGGATGAAGAGAAAGATGAAAATGAAGACGAAGATGAAGATGCAGATGAAGAAGAATTATTTGACGATGAACAATTACTGTGGTCTGCAGATGACTAGGATGAGCCTCTCACACTACCAGTGTTTCCCGGGCCGCATCCCACGGGAGGAGACCACTCTGTGTCAGGTATAGAACTCCAACAAGCAGCGAGAGCATCCACTTCTAAAGGAAAATCTGACGGGTCGGCGGCACAAGACTTGGACGACAATGAGTACAACAATATTGATGGTGAAGGTGGTTGGGATTGGGGTACCTATTCACCACAGGCCGGTCCTGCAAAAAAATATGAGGAGGAGACGATGTTGACCGGGAGTTTGCAAGGAGACGACTATGAGGCACAACTTGCCTTAGGGGCTGGATTCGAAAGTATAAAACATTTCAAAATGGTTCTTACTGATTTGGCAATCAAGAGGAAATTCATGTTCAAAGTGGCGGACGAGAACAAGGACACCTTTGCTGCAAAGTGCAAGATTACAGGGTGCAAGTGGTACATACGGGCATCGAATCTAGTTGACGGAGTCACCATGACAAGGAGTGAAGGAAGGCATACATGCGACATTTTGATAAGTGGTAAAGATCATCCATTAGCCTCACACCTATGGATTGCATGGAAGTGTCATAGCCTCCACAAGGATTCAAACTCCATAAAAACGGCTAATATCTAATAGTACATTGAGAAATATTGGGGCGTCAAAGTGAACTATCAAAGAGCATGGAGGGCGAAAGAGGAATTGATATGATTGATCGATGGCAACCCGGAAGACGCATATCGTATTTTGCCCCATTATGGAAAGGAATTAGAGCGGTCTAATCCAGGTACATATGTGGTGATTGAAAGATGTTGTGATATTCCGGAAATTGAAACTGAGGAAGCTGGATATGAGTTCAGACGTGTCTTTTGGATCTTCGGCCCAGTCGCAAGAGCATTCCGAGGATAACTTAGGCCGCTGCTCGCTGTTGATGGAACATTCCTGAAAGGAAAGTACCCCGGAGTGTTATTGGTTGCAACAACAGTCGACGGGAACCAACAATTAATGTGCGTTGCATTTGCGGTTGTTGACAAAGAGACTATAAATTCGTGGTACGTATGCTAAGTACATTGTATGAGTAGTCGTCTCTTCGAGCAACACGACTACTCATACAGTCGTGTTGTTTCGTATACGACTGTGTACCCCCTATCTCTTCTTCAATCTCCTTTCGCTCTGATTGCTGCCTTGCAGGAAGTGGTTTCTCAGCCTACTTAAATCCACCCTCTTTACGGACCCCCCGGCGTCTCTGGATACAATTGTCTCGGATAGACAGAAGGGACTTCTGAGAGCGGTTGCTGATGTATTTCTTGAGGCTCACCATGGGTTTTGCCTAAGGCATATGGCCGCCAATATGCTTAATCAATGGAAGGATAAATACTTGAAAGACCTTCTATTCTGAGCTGCAAAATGCTTCCGGAGAACAGAATTTGATGAAATCATGCACAAGATGAAGGACCACAATGAGGACGCATGAAAATATGTTCAGAAGATCAATAAAAGAAATTGGGCTAATGTGGAATATCCGGGTAAAAGATATGGCACTCTCACATCAAGCATATCAGAAAGTGCAAATAATATGCTATTGAAGGCTAGATTTTGGCCAATAACTCGATTGATCGAGCAAACTCATGCAACCACGACCTCCCATTTCGAGAGACGCCGCAAGGAAGCAGAACGGCTAATGACACCATTAACCAAGTATGCACACAATCATATCAACGAAGTGAGGAATAAGAGTGCTGGCACAGTCAGAGTGCAACCGCTATCATTATGGCAGTTTGAAGTCACATCTTTATACCATGTGGTAAGAATTCATTCCGGAATGGTTTCTGATAATTCAAATCCGGAATAGTCGTGTCGTGCGATACACGACTAATGATATAGTCGTGTTGTCGACTACACGACTAATGATATAGTCGTGTTAGCCACGACACGACTAGTGATATAGTCGTCTTAGCGACGACACGACTATTAAAATAAGAAAACTATTTCACAACAATACTATTCATGTTGTTGTCATATTTTTTCCTCAGGATGTTGTTGACCTGATGAAGAGAACCTGCACGTGTGGGTTCTTCCAGAGCATGGGACTTCCGTGCAAGCACGCCATTGCATGTATCGATGAGAGGAGTTTCGACCCGGTGGAATATTGTGAAAAGTGGTACCATTCATGTCTGTACCGCACAACGTATGAAGAAGTAGTTTTCCCTACATTAGACGGGAGTTAGTGGGGGGATTATGGGGTTTTATTCAAATGCGAACCGCCCATGCTCGATGCTCCAAAGAGGGGTAGGAGACAGACAAAGAGAATCGAGTCACACCCTGACCCACCAGAGAGGTTGAGGGTGAGATGTGGCAATTGTCGACAACTTGGTCACAACCGTAAAAGGTGTACTAACCCAACGGTTGAGAAAGAAGCAAGGAAGCGCAGATATCAAAGACTCCCGCAACAAGGCAATCTGGGAACGGATGATTCAGCACCGAGACGACCCTCTGGCTTACCTAAGGCCCCACCCTTCTTCACTTAGGTCGATCACAAATTCATGTATAACAAAGATTACTCTACCGCAATGTATGCATGTAGTAGAATATTTCTTTGAATGCAAGTGTCGTGTTGCATAAGTGTCGTGTTGTATGAGCGCCCTCCCGTCGTTGAAACATGCCGATCATTCTTTGTTTCCTCACGTACATGACAGAAAAATAAAGTAGACTCCGTCATAGTCAGCGCAGAGTCGACATAAGAGGAATATAATTGTCGACTACAATATTATACGACTAATAATACAGTCGTGTCTTTTGCAACACGACTATATAGATAGTCGTATATGATACAACACGTCTATATAGATAGTCGTATATGATACAACACGGCTATATAGATAGTCGTATATGATACAACACGACTATATCAGATGTCGTGTTTCATAAGAGTCGACACTAAGCGGCTTTCCAATACACTGTAGTCATGAAAAAAATGAATTTGAATTTATTCAAAGCATACTGTATGTACATGGAAGAATATTCAGAAAATCACAAAAAAGTGTCGACTGTAATAGTATACATGTAAAAAAAAGCTCAAAAAAGATTATTAGTCTTAATCCGACATCCTCAAAAACCCCGCAATTGTGACAGCCTGATTTTGCTTTTTGATTGAATCGTCGTCAAACTCGCTGTCGATAACCCCGCGAATCATAGTTGCAGCAATTATTGGGCGCCACTTTCGTGTAATTGTTGACTGATCAAACTCAGGTGGGTTGACATTGGACGCCAGGTGCGCCACATACATCATGATGAAGATGCCACAGTCTTTTGAGTTCTGTTGGCAGGGCGCTTTCGCGATCTGAGTCATCTTCCAGTCGATGCAACAGATGAGTCCCAGTGTGTGTGCCATGACAAGGTTCATAAAGTTCGTGAATTTCTCAGCTGCGACCCTGTGATGTGGATACAACTGGGGTTTGCCGGATAGGGGGTTGTAGAAACGCCATACACCAACTGGGAAGTGTACATAGACGAGGCAGAAATGGGAACCAGTGCGGATTGGGAAAAAGGCGCAGAACATGTTCTTGTTCAATCCCTTGAGCATCCTCCCAAGTTTTTTTTATCAATTTTGTATTATTGCCCCCTTCTATGTATTCCTGCAAAATCGCAATAGAATAAGAAAATCACGAACTGGAAACGTGAAATTAGCGCTCGTGATGCTGGAAAAACTTACGTTGTCGAATATTTCTTTGAATGCGTGACATCCAAAAAAACTGAACGGATACTTCAGCCATTCTCTGTCATTACGCTCCCGTAATAGACCAAAAAATTCATCTATAACTTGTATAAACCAACAACATATTCAGAAATTGGCAATATTCAAACAATAATCGACTTTAGGAATAGTCGTGTCTACGACATACACGACTATGCGTAAAGTCGAGTACTTTATATACGATTTTATGAATAGTCGAGTATTTTATATACGACTTTAGGAATAGTCGAGTATTTTATATACGACTTTAAGAATAGTCAAGTATTTTATATACGACTTTGGGAATAGTCGAGTATTTCATATACGACTTTAGGAATAGTCGAGTATGTATACTTACATTGGTGTTAATTTCTGTTGTTTGCAGGAGGTATACGTAGTCATCATCACATAGTGTTGGGATTGGATAAGCCTTCCTTGGATTGGCTATCCATCCTGATATTTCCACTCTATCCCGCTCTAACAACACCCCCATGTCGAAGCATAACTACAAATTACCATAGTTTTCTGGGAGTTCAACTTTATGCTTAGCCTTTTCTGGGGTTTGGAGGACATCAACGTCAAGAGGCTGGGATGACGTTAAGCCAGTTGCCTCCTTCACCTCCTCCATTGCCTCCTCCACCTTCACCTCCGCCTCCTCCACCTTCACCTCCTCCTCCTTCACCTCCTCGTCCTTCTTCTCTGCCTCCTCCTTTGCCCATTCATCCTCCTTCGCCGTTTGGATATCCGACTGCTGTAGGGAAGAGATCACCTCATCGATGATAGAGGTTGTTTGTCGGTCGGATAAGGTATCTTCAGAGTCGGCGTTTGGATCTTGTGCCAAATTCTTCCTCGCCTTCTCCTCCGCCATTCTCTGTATATAGTCATCTTCCCTAAGCCTCTACAATTCCCTCGCAGAGACAGTCCTCATTCTCCTCCTTACCACTACACCAGGGGGGAATCTGTCCCGGCCGTACGTCGGACGGGACTCCTCTTCTGCACGCTCCATGTGTTCGTCAAATTCTGGTTGGAGCTTCTTCAAAAACAACTTCGCGGCGGATCTCTTTGTAGCCCGTTTAATCTTATCTTCCACATCCGCCTGCTTTATGGGAGCTAAAATGATATTTTCAATATTCGTGTTAGTAGCAGCAAGAAATATAACATAGTTGTGTTGAATTCAACACAAACGAATGCATAGTCAACACAAAAAATTAGCTAGTCGTGTTGAATGCAAGACGAAAAATGAGCTAGTCGTGTTCAATGCGACACGAAAATTAGGTAGTCGTGTTGCATGCAACACGAAGAATTAGCTAGTCGTGTTGAATGCGACACGAAAATTGGGTAGTCGTGTAGCATGCAACACGAAAAAATAAATAATCGTGTTACAACTTACCTTTACCCCACTTCAATGAATCGCTGGCTGACTTGTGCACCAGCTCCTTTCTGCGCATGGCATTGGAGTTTGCTTCACGTGGTCCTTGTCATCGGGCCGCTTCTTTGCCTCCTCGTTGTGATGGACCGATGACTTTGTTATCTTCTCCTTCTTCTGTGATTCCTTCGTCTCCTTCTTCAGCTCTTCACTCTTCTCCTCCTTGGGATGCTCAAAGTTGTGACCCTCTAACATCGTTGACGCTGTGGCGGCAGATGCCTTAATACAGTGAAGAACCTCTCGCAGAGGTCCGACGGGCCTTCCCATCTCCTCATACGACGACAGAGCGATCTCAATTAGTGACTGTATGCCTTGAAGCGAACCCTCCAATTGCCCCAGGGCAGTAGACTGAACAGCCGTCCTCGAGGAAGAGCGGGTAGGTTATTTAGGATTCCTCTTTATTTCCGGCCTCTCTGTCTTATGTCGTCGTGGAGGAGGGGCCACTGGGGGACACGAAGGAATGAGAGATGCCTCTTTCGCCATGGGGACGATGACATCGACGACGTCTTCCCATACGTCGAGATTATCGAATAGACCCTTCCAGTAGTCGGTCATACGGTGCTTCTTCTGTGCACCCATCTTCACCTCTGTAATTAGGGCCCCACTTCCTGGCCACCTTTTTGCCCTCGGACTGGTAGGGCCAGACGCAGAATGGAAGATTGTCGTGTGCTCAAAAAACCAAATCTGCATAATAATCAGATGAAAAAATTAGTAAAAGTCGTCGATACAGTCAAGTCGTGTACTATTATAGTCGACTATGATAGTACACGACTAGAAATTTAGTCATGTCGTATGCAACACAACAAACATGTTGTCTAGTAGACGACTATATATCAAGTCGTATTGTATAATACACGACTATAAATAAAGTCATGTTGCATAATAAACGACATTAATAAAAATGTGTTGCATAATACACGACACTTAGAGCCTTTCGAAGACTGTAAAAACATACATACCTGAAGGACATATGAGGCGCCGTTTAGGTATCCACCTCCCAACCCTTTACTTCTCCCACCCACTAGTCTGCTGGTGTGGGTTATACCAGAAACCAACATCGTATGAATAGCCTCAGCCCAATTGTATGAGCTCATTCTTGGGAGTCTTCAATGTAAGGGTATAAAGAGGGATGCACCACTCTCGTGCTACATGGAAACAGCACCGTGGAGATGAGGAGGCAGATGATCATCCTCGCCATGTCCTCCTCTGGCATCTTCATTTCGCCCTCGTTAAGCTTCTCAATGATTTCTTCAATATGTGGAATATCCGGTTTCCTTAAGGTGAAGTACTTTCTGAAGAATTCACATTCCGTTGGCCATGGCACAGAGGGAAGGACCTCAACTCTTTCGCCCTTAGCAGGCAATACAGTGATAAGAGCAACTTCTTGCTCTGTAAAATGTAGCGTTCTCCCCTTGATATTGAAGACCTTCGCTTCCTCATCCCAATACCTAACCAAATGGTCGATGAGGTTCCGAGAAACAACTACGTCCTCACCTTCAAAGATGACAGAGAACCCAGCTTCTCTGATCAGTTGACAACATCTTTGGTCACGCCGTAAGAGGGCCGCACACTTTTTCATCGCCCCCGGTTGACAAAACGTCCAAACCGCCAGTCGCGGATTGCATGTTTTCTTGCGTGATCAGTCCATTGGAGCCTTCCTCTTCCTGCCCCTCTGTCTTCGCTCCCGAGGTGCAACGATGAATTCCTGATCTTCCTCCTCTTCCGATGGTATTTCCTCCATATACTCATCTTCTTTTGTATCCATCTGCAATGAGATAGGTAGAGTGGTCAGTAGAACAGTCGTGTTGGAAACACAGGCAATCATAATAGTCGTGTTGCATCGTACACGACAAACGCTCAAGTCGTGTTGGAAACACAGGCAATCATAATAGTCATGTTGCATCGTACACGACAAACGCTCAAGTCGTGTTGGAAACACAGGCAATCATAATAGTCGTGTTGCATCGTACACGACTAACGCTCAAGTCGTGTTGGAAATACAGGCAATCATAATAGTCGTGTTGCATCGTACACGACTAACGATCAAGTCGTGTTGTATATAATACGACTTTATGCTTCATCTTAAAAATTTGAAATCTTAAATTCTGAGCTTCTGAAACTAATATAAGTAAGGATTTTTCTAACTTACCGTGGTTTAGTGATGTGTATGTGTGTATTTCCTCGTACGCGCCTTTCAAACGCTTCCTCGCCGCAAACCGAACCTCAATCATACACTCCGCCGGTTGCTCGAAGGTGTGGGGAGCCGCAGGGGAAACTCAACTTCTTTGTCCCCGAAATCCCAGGAGTTTTACGCGACAAATCGCCGCCCAAACCGCACTCTCCGTCAGTCGTGTCGTCGAAATCCAACAGGGAGCTCCGGAGAAATCGAGTAGGGAGGACGTTAAATCGGATCTTCAAAAACCTTGGTGCAGCTGGAAATCGTCGGAGGACTCGCCGGCGGCGTCGCGTCTGGAAATCGCCGGAGAAATCGTCGGAAACCCTCTTTTTTGTCGTGTCGTATCCAACACGCCCTGTTCGCCCAGTAATAACACGATAAATATACAAGAGGGGTATTTTTGGTACTCTAAGTATAGATTCCAGGGGATATGAGACAACACGAGAAAAACCAGGTGATATGGAAAAAGCAAACTTGGCGCCAGGTAATATGTCAAAAGCCCGTGAAAGGGGGATGGGTGCTGAGGAGAGCTCACACGAGTCACATTGAGCCCTTTTGTTAGTCTCTTTGGATGGGCCTGAGCTGTAATTCACATGATACCCACCTCATTTTACTTTGGTTCCCAATTCAAGATGTTATGTGGATGGGAGATCTAGCATCTTCATAACACCTGATCAAGTGATGGAGCTTAGGGCTTCTCCCACCTGTTTAAGATCTTCGGGGCGGGCAAGGGGGCCTTGGACTCTCGGACACCGTTCACAATGGTCTCTCCAGTGTGGTGACACTCCTTCCATAGGCAATGGCAATGGTAAAAAAGCGCATATACATTGGGCTATTTCATTAGTAGTGTTGACATTCATGTAAATCAATTGCAAGGTTCGCCATTATACAACTGGATAGATCAAAGTTGTGACATGATTCTTTTTCGACTTGAAGGAGAAGCAAAATAGCATAATTGTTTTTTGCATGACAATGGTGAGTTGATTAAAGTTTTACTCTTGACTCTAATCACTAGTTAGCTTCAAGACTCCACAATATAATGCTTCCTTTCTCCTATCTTTATGTCATATTTGCTTCTAGTTCATTTTGGAAACCCATTCTGAAAACCAATTTGGACTATCATGTGTGATGAGAGGAGTATTTGGTTTTTTCTCTTCATCGCTCTCAAATCCAGAATCCCAATTATATGCATGAATGGTATTCATCAATATGTCATAACTCATAACCAGCTTGGCATGTTGTTGTTCATCTTTGTAGCAACTGATGGCTACAGTCACTTCCATGTTTATAAGTGAGCATACTCTTACCCACTAGCTGAGATTTTGTCAAACTTGCTTAATTTACAACGTTATACCGGACATAAGTCTCACTTGAGGAGTGCTCTTCCAGTGGCATGCAAGCCTAGTCGAGCCAACTGGTTGGATCTTTTTCTAGTTGAGAGAGATGTTCTAGGGCCAAATGCATGTGCTGTATTTGTGGTGTGGTTGGGAGCTCCAACTTAACTGAGGGGGGAAAGATGAGTTGAAAATCCTTACGGTAATAATAATATCGGATGGAGGGAGTAATACTTAGTTCCTTACTCATGACTGGACCAGCCCCGCCTTAATTAGTACTCCCTCTGTTTTTTTAATAGGTGCAATTGATTTTTAAAATGTTAGTTCTTTTTTAAAATCATATTGCTAATTAATATGAGTTCATTTTGAAAATCAATGTAATTTATTAAAAAGGACGGAAGGAATAGTGTCGATATTGCTAAAGATTAATTACTTCAAAAGAATTTTCAATGTAATTTCCAGAATGTGATGTGAAGAAGTTTAGCCATATAATACAAGTGATCAAAAGAAGCTAACGATTAAGTGCCAAGATCTCAGTCTCTCATCTTAAGTTCTTATCAGACGAAGTGGTATAATTGAGCATCATGCAAACAACAATCTTAAAGATGTATAAAAAAAACCTAATCTTAAGGGAACAAAGGGAATCCCTACATTAGCATTGTTATTCTACTGAGTATCCGGAGATTTTTCCAATAGTGCCTAGCCAATGATAGCCTGGAGTCCCATATTACATTGTTTTTCCCGGCTCATGCCATATAACCTGGTTTTGGGACCTGGTCTTCCCATTTTGCCCTCCCACCCAATACTTCATGTTTTACCCGCCATGAGTCGCACCCCCGTTAACACAAGCTTCTCCCACAGTGATCATACAACGAGGAAGTTCCCTAACGTATTACAGATAATGCTTACAAATATTTGGATAGATTTAATCGAAATCCAATTCTATCTCCACCTATTTCAACATGTTGCAAGGTTACGATAGTGGTATCGTGTCATCGATGACATGATAGCAGTGGTACCATGTCATCGAGGACACGATAGCCTCGATATCATGTCATCGAGGACACTATCGTGTATTCAAAGACACGATAGATTTTAGATATGTCTTAAGAATATGATATACTTGAAGTGTGCTTTCTTATACGGTAATTGCCTAATGCTGTTTAATTGATTGCACAGATATAGTTTTTCGAGCACACTACCATCTTTCACTCCATAATAAATAATTATAGGCCCAGAGTTAGAAGGTGGTCAGGATCTGGGTGTCTAGAGGTGGAAGCCAAGGAGGGAATCCAAGTACACTATCTATTTCACAAATATTACGTTGACTTATTTAAAAAAATTGCATGTCCAAATAGAAGTTGTGGATGTTATCTACCCACTTGTTGAAGAGGCAGACCTCATTGCGCATTCCCCTAAGGAAGCGCAAAAGTAGCCTCCTAGTGCGCCCTCACCAAAAAAGAAGAGGATGAAGAAGTATGTTCATTCAACAACCACCTTACATGGGATTCTTTAGGGTATTAATACCCTAATTGAGGTCGCCCTAGAAAAGTCAGATAGGGTTGACAAGCAGGGCTTGAGGGTAGAACATGTAGTTGAGGTTTTTTTAAAGAATGAAGCAGTCTGCTAACACAATAACCTTGCTAGTGGACAACTTGTATGTAGACGAAGTAGTGGTTTCAAGAGAATACGCACCAAAGGCTCAAAAGCTTTTGAAGGCAGGTACCTAAAACAAAAGGTAGGAAGAAGACTCCCCCCCCCCTCCCGCCCCCCATACACACACAGAGAGAGAAGCAGTTAGAGAAGCCCCCCTACAAATAAGGCATTGATCGTTTAAATATAAACCCTTGCAAGTGCACAAGACAATTGTACTACGGCGAGTATTAAAGGGTTGTCGAACCTCATGGACGGATTAATCTTTTACCAAATTCAAGAGAAGAAAAAGATGTAGTTTAATTAATTCTAAAGAAAGCAATGGACTTTATCTAATCTAACTAAGATTTAATCAATATGGAGAAGTATCAAGGCAGAGAATCCACCACTAGACATGCAATTACTACTCTCAATTATTATTACGCCCAAATTGACATGATATGGTAATTTGTGTTCATGGTCAGACACACAAATCACAATGAATTCACTCACGTTCTTGGTCGGACACAAGAGTTCATCCACTAAAAATTAATGTAGATAATTCTATCCTTGGTCGGGCATAGAATTATCATTTGGGCTAATGATCCTATCCTTGGTCGGGCATAGAATTAACACCAGCCTACTTTTAGCTAAGCGCAGGAATTAAAAAGATCTAATTTCATGCAAATCAATCAAGTCTATGGTCAAGCACTCAAAAGAACTCATGAAATCGCATTAAGCATGAATCATAATCAACTTTATAGAATTAAACTATCAAGAGTAGCAATACACATCTAGGGCTTCATCAAGCCTTGACAAGGAATTTAGTTACACATAGAAAAGGGAGAAAAGAAAGGCTTGTTTAAGTAGATCCATCGTCATGAATCCTTCTTCTTCTTCTTTGCTCAAGACTCCTTCTCTTCCTCCTCTCTAGCCTCCAATAAAGCTCTGGTTCTCCAAGGTTGAGTGCCCAATACGTTTTCCCATAAGGCCTATTTATAATAGTGAAGAGAAACCACGAAGTTCCCTTCCAAATCCAAGTCAAAATAGGTCTTATTTCGGTTTTCCGTATACGGCAATCGATCGGTCCGATTGACGATCGTTCGCTATCCGATCGATCGCTATTCCTTCGTTATTTTCCTCCGATCGATCGCGTGCCGATCGACGCCGTATGATGCCGATCGATCGTAGTTACTGTCTAAATTGCAGTAGATACGATCGATCGTTTTGATGCCGATCGATCGTGCCCTTCAATATAGTGCTTTTGCGGCTCTAGCGATCGATCGCAGTGATTCCCGATCGATCGTAGTTACTGTTTAGAAACTTTAAATGGCTATAACTTTGTGTCCCGAACTCCGAATTGTGCGTGGTTGGTGGAGTTGGAAAGCTGACTTCTTGAACTTTAACTTGAAGCTTGAATCAGTCCAATCAGACATTTGTAGACAAAGTTATGATAATTTAACCATTCGAGTCACTTTTCTCTTCATTTTTGTGTATTACTCTTGTTTCCTACAAAAACCAAAAACTATATTAAAGTAGTAGTTATTCTAATCAAACACTAGCATAATCATAAGCTTAGGAGATAATAAAATGCATATTTCATGTATAGATCACACCCCCAAACCTAGATTTTGCTAGTCCCTAGCAAAACAAAACAAAACAAAATCAAACAATCGAACTAAAAGAACTAATGCATAAAAGTAAACACCACTTTCGTAGGGAACACGATTGCATTGAGCGTATGCAACAAGCCGTTAAACCTCTAGGTGTCCCTAGTAGGACGAGTGTTGTCTCGTGAGGGTTTGCAGCCATGCTACCCACAAACATGTATTTATTAATCTAATTAACCTAAGTGCAAAAACAAAGCAAAAATTAAAACATAGCAAAACATACAACCTATTATCCCGACAAATACACACTACAATGCTTAAGAAAATCAACCACATGTACTTGGTTCATAATCAACAGGAATATAGAAGCCCTCAAGTAAGTGGTTTTATTCCACACTTTCATCTTGGAAATTTCTGCTCAAATATTATATAGCATGATAACATAAATATTAGAAAGTGTAGAACATTGTAGCAATACATTCTAAATTTCTGTTTATACAGATCCAGTGTTACCCATTAACCAAAGAACATCAGAATCTACATAGTCATCGTAATCTTTAGGTTCATGATAGCACAAATCTGCGCGCCTCCTTCGGGTCCAACATTCTAGATTTGAGAGGATAATACACCATAGACTTTTTTTTTCTTTTTTTTTTCTCGCTAGGACTATGTAAGGCCTGACTTCAAGATGCTTAGGTTTAGCAATGACTCAGGCCAATGACTCCCAGCCAGTTGGCTTAGGGCATTAGGTTTAAGAGACCGCTTCGGGCCCGAGCATCAGCCTAAGTTAATCCTATAAAGTCAAGCAGCCCCTTTTCTTTCATTTTGTTTTCATTTTTTCGCATTTTCATTTTCAGCATTCATATTTTCAGCACATCTTTATTTTGTCCAGGCTGTATTATACTCTCAACCTATTTCCGGTTCCAATCCCTTGCCATAGCTAACTAAATGGTCTATCATGATCTTTTAAGCTCAACAGACAACTACACATCATCCAATGACTATGACTAAAGATATCCCACTGTAAATTAGCATTCAACAAATCTCTAGATGGTATTACTTTATGTACTAGTGTGTGTGAGTGAATTTTCTTAGTTCAAGCACATGTTCCAAGAGGACTGTAACAGAAAGATATGCTCAGTTAAGTGTATCTATCCTCCAGTATACTTACTCACACTTCCAATGTAAATTAATCTCCTAAGAATTGTAACATGCATTATTACGGGATAAACTAACAAAACCTAAGAAAAAGTACTAACAAACAACTTAAAAACTAATCAAACAAATTTAACAACTTTTTTTTATTTTCTTTTTTCCTTTTCTTGATTTTACAATGAAGCACATCCTCTCCCCCAAACCTAATATAAGCATTGTCCTCAATGCACAATGAAAGACAAAATACAATGATCATAAAAAGGGAAAAGAGAAGGAGGAAGGAAAACACCAGAGAAAGAGCGGACTAAGAGTCCTGGTCATCGCCGTCTGCACCATCGCCTGGAGAAAAATGCCATGCATGAAGAAAATCGACTATGGAGTCGAGGCGTTCCGTAATAGCATGCTGGGACTGGCGAATCTCCTGCTGTGACTGGCGAATCTCCTGCACATGGCCAGTGAGATCGCTGATCTGCTGCTGCATTGTCGCCCATGGTGGTTGAGCAGGCTCATCCTCAGGTATCTCAGCATGATCCTCAAGACGGGGAGCTCGTGGCCACCCGCGTCGTGTATGGCCCATCATACGGTTATATGCATCAACTCCAATAGACCCCAGTCCATGAGATATACGAGAATGCTCAGGAAAATGCACCCCCTGAGTCAGAAATATTCGCTCTAAAATGTAGGGGTAAGGTATCCTCTCATCTTTACGGCCCACCATCATTTGCTTCATCTGGCCAAAGACGAATGAAGGCAAGTCAAGATCACGGCGCCGTGTATCATCGCTAAATACATAAAGTAAATCCGTCATAGTGCGGTCGACTTTTTCCTTCCTGGCCGACCATACATCATGCTGTAAAATTAAAAAGGCAAAGCGAAACTCCGATCGCATGCTAATGGCGGCCAGCCAAGTAGAGTTCCCAGGGCCTACTGCCGACCCCGTCAATCGCCCCGTGATATTCCGGTACGGAGGAAACTGATATCCATTAAAGTCAGGGTGATGAATCGTACCTCGGTCACAACCCATAGCACTAGCAATATCTGCAACTCGAACTCTGATCGGAACACCACATACTATACTCTGAATAGTTACCTGCTCCGGATCATCGCTGTCTTCTATGGTGCCAGTTGCATAAAATTCACGAACTGGGTCCTCATGGACCATGGCGAACGCATTCTGCCTTTTTGCCGCGATATGGGTGAAATAATGCACCCAATCCGCCCTGTCCTCAATCCATCGCTGAGTTGGAAGGTCGGGAATAATCGGGTTGAGGACCACCTGCCTCTCATACTGGATGGGCCGTGGCGGTGCAGCAGGTTCAGATGGAGGGGTGGAAGGAACAGGACGTGAGGAAGAAGCCTCACCCCTATGGCGTTTGTGCGCGACGGATTTCTGAGGCATTGTACCTGAAAACCAAAGATAATAGTGAAAATTCAATCAAGATACAAGAATATGCAGCAGGTAATTGCAATACTTAAATATCACAGCAAGCATGTAATAACAGATTCACTTCTCAATTTTCGGTTTTTTTTTTTTTTGAAAATAATAATAAATAAATAAATAAACAAAATAAAAAGAAAATTTTTATGAAAACTTAGGAAATCAAAAGGAACCATCATGCATAACAAAATCTCAATCATCAATATAAAACTATGCATGAAAGGGATTCGAAAATCAGATTTCGAAAAAAAATTTTTTTTTTTTATAGAAAACACTGTTCACCGCAAGAACAAAATTCCTAAAAACACCTAAAATCGAAGAATCAAAAGCTGAAAGTCACGCATAAGCATCGCAATAGTCATTAGAAGAGAATGCATAAGATTAATCACAACAATATCCACCGGAAACTAAGAAAAATTGAGTTTTTAAGTTTCGGCTTACCGGAAGAAAAATGAGTGATTGAGATGAAATGAGTGCGAAATCACGGAAACAGACACCGGATCTGGATTCTACGTGCAAAAATCCTTTGAGGGCCGGAGTTTCAACTCAAACAAGGGTCGGAAACGGCGGCGGCGAGCGGAAATAGATTTCTCTCGCCGCGGCCGTTTGGGCTTTATGCATGAAGAAGACGACCCGCGATCGATCGCTATTTTAGCCGATCGATCGTTATGTAAATAAGAAACAGCGCCCGTTAGAATGAAGATGAACGGTGTTGATGTACCGTATCGCGATCGATCGCAAATATAAGGCGTCGATCGGCGACCGATCGATCGTAAATCCCGATCGATCGTATCTACTATTCTTCGTTTTTTTTTATACAAGTAATATTCCCTCCCCCAAACCTATTATGAACATTGCCCTCAATGTGAACAAAATATAGCATGACAATGAGCATATAACAAAGAAAATCAAATAAAGGAGAAAATACACCTGAATACGTGGGTTGCCTCCCACCAAGCGCTAAGTTTAACGTCTTCAGCCAGACAGAGCCATGATCCTCTGTAGGGTCCAGATTATCAAGTCATCAACCTGGATAAATTAAATGATTGCCCCACACACTCCTATCCTTGTTGCCTATGTATGGAGCACATCGTGGAATAAAAGGATGGAGTGGTGGGTAGGGAAGCTTTGGAAAGAGGGGTCCCTGCATTAACCATGAAAGAAGGTCATTAGAGAATTTTAATATAAAGGGAACCTCCTCCCCCACATCAACCATTTTGGCCTTAGGGGCCTCTTCTAGTAACCTAATTGGGAAAGCTTCCTCAATTAGTGACTCAACTAAACTATCTATGAAACAGTCTAAGTTATGTTCATTAAACAAAGAGTTAGATTGGTCAAGACATGGTATGAATGGTGTTCTAGGCATAGAAGGTTCTGTTGATAGTGCCATAGAATGTGACTCTTCAAATATAGAAGAAGGTTTAAAGCTGGGTTCTATTAATGCACTCACTTCTTCTTTAATTTCTACACCCTCTTGATCATTATGTAAAACCCACTCAAGCTCATTGTCAAACCTTGGGGCATTCTGAAGGGATGTAACATCATAATCAGGGGAAAAACAGATCCCTTCATCAGAAAATTGGCCCTTCGGATATTGGGGCTCGATAGGTAAAATGCATTTGTCGTTCTTATTCATGGCCTGTGTTAGCTGATCTAACTGTATTTCAATGTTGGCAAGAGCCTGTGTGTGAGAATGGACAATCTGAGCATGGGTCCGTATTTCAACTCTCATCTCCTCACATCCAGTTTTAATCTCAGTTTTATCTCGGCTGCCATCTCAGCTACAAGGGCTAACAGTTGGCTCATTTGGTTTTCTAAGGTAGATTGTCTAGTGGGTGGGTCAAACTGAGGAGTAGCGGCAGGTTGGTAAGGCAGGTGTGGGCTTGGGAAATCTTCTCTAGGGGCCTGATGAAGAGTGGGCCCAGGGTTGGGTTGCTCCCAAGGGTTGTTAGGATGATCCTCCCACCTATGAAGACTTTGGGCCTCATTCACATATTTTCTTATAAAATCAGGGTACTCATGGGCCAAAGGGCACTCCACTGGGGTGTGAATGGGACTTAAACAGAGGGCACATGGTTCCGACATATGACGAGTTGTGTATTGTAGGGAAGATGTGCCACTCCCAAAATTAGAGTGATTATCCCACCCACGGTTGTAAGTATCAGCATATAAGGGATGTGGGTGGTAGGGCACTTCATAGGGAGGGGGATTAGGTGTGTGTGAAGAACAATAATCATTAAAGCTCCTATATGGGTTCTCATGGCTAAATCCATAGAAAGGTGAAGACATTTCTTCACCATGCATTCATCAACTGAACCACAATATCACACATCGACAAATAAGATAAACAACCCTAGATAGCCACAACTAACAAACATCAGTCCTAGATATCGACAACTAGCAGTCCTAATAGCCACAACTAGCACAACATGCAGTCACAGAAAGAAAAGAAAAACACCAAGCACACAAATTAATCTAAAAAAAAGAAAGATAAGAGAATGCAAACTAGGGGAAGGGATGGCCCTTCCACGGTGGCGAGAATTCCACGTCTTCTCGTAACCTTGCAAAAAGAAAGAAAAACACAAATTAAGCTACTGACAAATAATCTAAGCTAAGACTCACTAAACTACTCTAACACTAATTATGCTAAGAATATGGTAAACTATTGTGTCGTCCCCGGCAACGGCGCCAAAAACTTGATCGTTTAAATATAAACCCTTGCAAGTGCACAAGACAATTGTACTACGGCGAGTATTAAAGGGTTGTCGAACCTCAGGGACGGATTAATCTTTTACCAAATTCAAGAGAAGAAAAAGATGTAGTTTAATTAATTCTAAAGAAAGCAATGGACTTTATCTAATCTAACTGAGATTTAATCAATATGGAGAAGTATCAAGGCAGAGAATCCACCACTAGACATACAATTACTACTCTCAATTATTATTACGCCCAAATTGACATGATATGGTAATTTGTGTTCATGGTCAGACACACAAATCACAATGAATTCACTCACGTTCTTGGTCGGACACAAGAGTTCATCCACTAAAAATTAATGTAGATAATTCTATCCTTGGTCGGGCATAGAATTATCATTTGGGCTAATGATCCTATCCTTGGTCGGGCATAGAATTAACACCAGCCTACTTTTAGCTAAGCGCAGGAATTAAAAAGATCTAATTTCATGCAAATCAATCAAGTCTATGGTCAAGCACTCAAAAGAACTCATGAAATCGCATTAAGCATGAATCATAATCAACTTTATAGAATTAAACTATCAAGAGTAGCAATACACATCTAGGGCTTCATCAAGCCTTGACAAGGAATTTAGTTACACATAGAAAAGGGAGAAAAGAAAGGCTTGTTTAAGTAGATCCATCGTCATGAATCCTTCTTCTTCTTCTTTGCTCAAGACTCCTTCTCTTCCTCATCTCTAGCCTCCAATAAAGCTCTGGTTCTCCAAGGTTGAGTGCCCAATACGTTTTCCCATAAGGCCTATTTATAATAGTGAAGAGAAACCACGAAGTTCCCTTCCAAATCCAAGTCAAAATAGGTCTTATTTCGGTTTTCCGTATACGGCGATCGATCGGTCCGATTGACGATCGTTCGCTATCCGATCGATCGCTATTCCTTCGTTATTTTCCTCCGATCGATCGCGTGCCGATCGACGCCGTATGATGCCGATCGATCGTAGTTACTGTCTAAATTGCAGTAGATACGATCGATCGTTTTGATGCCGATCGATCGTGCCCTTCAATATAGTGCTTTTGCGGCTCTAGCGATCGATCGTAGTTACTGTTTAGAAACTTCAAATGGCTATAACTTTGTGTCCCGAACTCCGAATTGTGCGTGGTTGGTGGCGTTGGAAAGCTGACTTCTTGAAATTTAACATGAAGCTTGAATCAGTCCAATCAGACATTTGTATACGAAGTTATGATAATTTAACCATTCGAGTCACTTTTCTCTTCATTTTTGTGTATTACTCTTGTTTCCTACAAAAACCAAAAACTATATTAAAGTAGTAGTTATTCTAATAAAATACTAGCATAATCATAAGCTTAGGAGATAATAAAATGCATATTTCATGTATAGATCAGGCGCCACGAAGATGGCAGCAGAGCAGTCTCTAACAGAGATGGCACTAGAGATGGCTGCAATGGAAGAGGAAGAAATACCACACATTCTATCTCCGCTTGTTTTAACCCGTCGGATGGTTACGTCACACAAATCAATCAAATGAGGTAATTTCGTATTTTTCAACATAGGTATGTATAGTCGTATCATTGAAGACACGATATTTGTGTCTTATCGTGTCCTCGATTACACGATAGCATTGTCGAAACATATGATAGTAGTGGTATTGTGCCGTCGAGGACACGATAGCAGTGGTATCATATTGTCGACTGCTATCGTGTCGTCGAGGACACGATAGCAATGCTATCATGTATTCGAAGACACAATTTGTTTAAAGTTGTGTCATCTATAAAAAAGATGATTTTGAATTGTCGAACCACTACCAGAATAGAATGGGGAGGTTGTGAAAGTGCTTTTTTGGGCCGCATTGGCGAGCTTCTTCTACCTGCTAGTGGGTACAAGAAGTTGTCTAACTCAAGAAAGCTGACGAAAATATTTGTGCTTGCCATACAGTGCCTTCTCTCCACTGACAAGTCTCTGCCTCAAACAGGGAACTTCCTCGTCGTATAATCATTGCGGGGGAAGCTTATGTGAAATGGGGCATGACTTAGGGCGGGTAAACACATGAAATATTTGGTGGGAGGACAAAATGGGAAAACCAGGTCCCAAACTAGGTTATATGGCATGAGTCCAAAAAAAACCAAGTAATATGGCATTCCGGGCTTATTGGCTGGGTAATATTGAAAAATCTCGAATATCTACGTTCTTAGAACCCAACTAGAAGGGGCAATGCAATTAGCCTCTTAGAGTACTAAATCCCGCTTACCGATCCCCTCAAGCACATACAACACCAACCATCATGCAAACCAAGTAAACCAATGTACAATCTTGAGCCGGGGTTTCGAACCCAGGACCTCCACTTTAAGAAGCCTGCCTTGGCCATCAAACAAATTCCCAATTGAATCCCTACTAACATGCAATATTAGAGAAAGTTAATTAAGTTGCACTCTTGGAGGGTTTTTTAGCATCTAATCCTCCATCACTTTCTTTTTTGAAAAAAAATTGGTCCAGGAATCGTTAGGAGGTGCTGAGCACAATTGATGAAAGGCAAATCATATTGAAGGAATGGCTTGTAGCAAAAGAAAAATCGAAGGAAAGATGTGTGTTTAAGAAGAATGAGCATTTCAGTGAGAAGGGTAAAAAGGCAACCATTTAATTATTTTTGTACTTCCGCTTAATCCACCAAAAAAAGTAGCCTATACCGTCCAAATTTTATGCGCCTAATTTCTACTGTAGGTGATTGGAGTGGTGATTGGTCTTTAGAAATTTTAAAATCTACAATCTAAGTTTAAGTTTTTCATTTATAAGTTTATCATTTTAATATATGGTATTGTTTAAAATACTTATGAGGGTGGCAAAAAGTTAGTATTGCTATTGAACTTATTGTGCTACTTCATATATGACGCTTATATTAAATGAAAAACATAAAAAGAGAAAAAAAAACCTAAGAAAAGGTGGAGCAATCCGTGGGAGGTATGTTACTATAATTTCCTCCTTCCTACTTTGCTAAGGACTATTCCGGTAAGGCATGATCGTAGATTTAGAGGCATTGGATGAATATTTTCTGAAAGAGTGTTAGTATAATAAACAAGTTTGAGGCAGTGATGGAGGCTCTTATATATGTGATGTTAAAGTGTAGGCCTCTCTCGCTAACATGGACGCTGACGGTAAGGACATTTATTCCCTAACATTCTACTTCGGAGACAACGAAAAACTAATTCCACGGTGGGAAGCTTACTTGGTCCGGGACTCCAGGAGAGTCAGAGTTTTGTTTATTTAATATCCTTTACGCCTAAGCCCCCATAAACACTTGTTTATAGGACATGAGGAAATGCAGGAGTCCAGGTGGCCTTCGACTTGGCCAACAAAGTCGTAAAATTTACCCCCATTGAGTGTTAATCATATTGCTCAATGCACTTAAAATTTAACCACGACATAAATCATCATCTTGACCGATGTTCAACCAACAACCTAAAACCCTAATTAGAGTTACAAATGATCCAAATGCCTCATGTATAGTGTTTTAAGTTAGTATTTTTTTTAATCCACTCTATCAGTTTAGTTTTTTAGTCGACTTTGTAGAATATGTAGCATTGTCCGAGGTGGAATGCATGAAACTTCAATAAGGTCTCCCTCTATGCAGTGGTTTCTGGTTGCTAAATTCCATGTAATTGTCTCATATACTATTGAAGAATGAACTCTAACTTTCAATGGAGATGTGAGAGAAAAATTAGCAGTCACCTTTAGCTTTTTTACGGTACAAATGAGAAAAGTAACTTCAGGTTTTTAGCTATACAAAAAAATCTTTTATTGCAGAAAGAGAACATACAAAATTAGTAATGGGTTCGAAAACCATCCCCTTACTTTCAGTGGATGAATTTCTAGGCCATTTCATGAATGAACAAATGACTATCAATCAACCTTCGTTCTCATTTAAATCCTTTTGCATCTACCATCATCTCTTGTTTATGGGAGACCATCGCAGATGATATCGTCTGGATGGGCCAGCCCAAACTTGTTGTGGCAGGGAGACGGCCCCGACGGTGGCACGGGCCCCCGGGGCAAAGTGCTAAGCCACTCCGTCGCAGCCTCTTCTGACCATTCTCGATCCTTCATCGCCCGTGAACATCCGCCCATTGAGGCCATTACTGACGTCAAAATCGCGACAATTAGGATGGCCATCAACAATCTTCTCCTGATCATCAGGGCCTTTCAGTGGAGCATGAACCTGAAATATGCAAGAGATGGATGGGGAGGGAGAGGGATGTGATGCTACTTTAATATAAGGAGCTTATGTTTTTTGTATAACTAGAAGGTTGAATATATGGAGCTCTTGGGTCATGTTTCACAGCACTAGCAGCCATCTTGGAACTAGAAATTTGGAAATCTGGGGGGGGGCATGCTCTTCTTCTCTTTACTCTTTCAAACGCAAATCAATTCAAAACACCAACCCCAGTTTCCACATCATGAGCTCTCTCTCACATGCCTTTTGCCAAGCCAGCAGTTGCGGAGCAGATGGACTAAACCACGTTAGTAGGACAAATAAAATACCATTAAGAGATTAAACAAGGGGAATTAACCAAATAATACTTAAAAAAATGATAATTCTGGATCCGGTTATTTGATAAAAAAGGCAACCACAAAAGAGAAAGAAGCTTTAGGCTGTTTTTAACTATTTTAGTGGGACAAACTTCAATGATGTATATCTCTATCATTTCTAATCCGTTTTCGTCTATTTTTTTTTTCATTCTTCCTTATTTTTAGTACTCTTTTTTATAATGATGATATCACAAAGATGTTGAGCCACTACATACTATTTATCATAGTTTTTGTTGTATTTTTTTCGATAAGATATCAAAATTATTATAATTTCATGATGATTAGAAAAAACACTAAAAATAAGGAAGAATAAAAAATGATAAAAATAGACTAAAAATAAAAGAGATATGATTCGGTGAAGTTTGTCCCGCTAAAATAGCCAAAAAAATAGGTACTCCGTAGGCAACCGACGCCTCTCAAAGCGTTAAAATTTGTCTCATTTAAAGGGGTGATTAAACTTCATCGAATTATATCTCCTTTATTTTTAGTCTGTTTTTACCCATTTTTTTTATTTTTAGTGCTCTTTCTAACCATCTTGATATCATAATGATCTAGATATCATATAAAAAAAATACCACAAAAACTACGATAAATAATATGCGGTGGTTTAACTTTTTTGTGATATCATTATTATAAAAAAGAATACCAAAAATAAGGAAGAATGAAAAAACATGGGCGAAAACGGATTAAAAATGAGAGAGATATGCATCGTTGAAATTATCCTACTAAAATAGTTAAAAATAGCGTAAGGCTGTCAATCTCAAACCGATGCCTTTCTCTTTAATTATTATTTAAAGTATTATTTAATAAATTCTCTATTAAACAATTATAGTGATATGGCTGCTTGATTTGAATGGTCCACAATTCTTTTCTACGTGTTATTTATTATGAAGCGAATAACGTGGACAGAGATTTGGCAACGTTGTTTCTTTGGCATGAGCAAATTGGCAACATAAATATGAGCTTCCTATGTCATTATCATTCAATTAACTGCCACTGAATCAATGTATGAATTTGAGTTTTCTACATGCAGCAATAAAACGTGACTGCAGACACTGCACAACAGGTTGGAACAACACTGAGGAATCAAAGGTTGGCCGATAAGGCGTGGTCCTGGTTATCACACCAATACTCCATTAATTGATTAATGATAATAACATTAGTGAAGAATATAATCAAATTAAGGAACCAAGCATCTTTTATTCCCATATGTAGACTTAATGTCTTCAGGGTGTAGGAAGAGTATCTCAGTATTACTTGTCTTCGTCAACATATGGTGGAGTAATACCAAAAGGTGAATGCTTACGCAAGATGTAAGTATATATGCATTAAAGTGCACTCTAATAGGTTCTTTTATGTATCAACGGTTCTGAATTCAGATTCAACATGGTTGACCTCATAAGCAGTCTAATATGGTGGTAGGTTTTGAATTTCATGCATGCCGGGCTACAAGGAAAGTACACCTTTATGGGAAGTCAAATTACAGTCATCATGCTTAATTGAAAATTGGTTCTTACTGCTCTATATTTTACGACCATTGCCTGGACAAATGAATCATGATTCAGACATTCAAGATTAATGCCTTTTGACTCCGCATCTTTGTGTCGTAAAAGCCCAGTGCATGCCTTTTCATTCCCTAAGTAAAGCCAGACTCAACGATCATGATAACCAAAGATAAGCCAATAACAGGGAGCTGGATTTAGAATACGGCAAGGAGTTCTCGAAATCCATTCCCAAGCTGTTATTTGGGTATGGACGTGGAGATCAGCCAGTAAGCTGCCATAAAACCGAGCTACGGATAGATGACAGGCTTCTGCTTGCATGAGATTGATAGGCTTAGCTCAACCTTTGGACTAAGAGGTACAAGCTCAGCTAGAACAACTAAAAAGTAAGCCAATCTAGAACTTGAGCCGAACGAAAAGCCTCATACTTTGCTTAGGCTGGATGACTACATTTACACTGGCGCCTTATATCCACAAATGATAAAAGTCAGATAATAAGAAAACCAGTGGACATTAATCTGGGTAAGCCTGTTTAAACTCTGGCAGCAGCTGATTTTTTCACTCCCAAGTTCCCATTTTCTTGAACAATATGACTTCTGAGAAAATTGAATTCATCCAGAAACCTAAGGTCGGAATTGGGAGGGCTACCTCACCGTAGGATAGGATGCATCGTGCGTGAAGGCATTAGATACTAATATGTTTTGTTACTGCTACAATTTCCAGTTTAAAAAATTCATGGACCACTAAAGCACTGCGTATAAACTTGACAGAACTACACAACGTATCCAATGCCCACTAATGCCTCCATCTAATCGGAGAGAATAATCAATGGGGATATAGCAGATACCTACAACTATATCAAAGAGTAGATATATCATGCACATATATTCATGATTTAGTAATAACCATTCGACGAATGGTTCAAAATTTATGTTATATCAATGAGGAAATAGCAGGTACCTACAACTATAGCAAATAAGTAGATATATCATGCACATATATTAATGATTTAGTAATAATCATTCGATGAATGGTTCAAAATATATGTTACAAGCAAACTGCATGTTTGATTTACATCAAACAAACCTGGCCATGTATAGTGTGATGTATAAGCAGAAGAAATGGTTCCAGCTTGCAACAGTAGTCAATTAGGTTTTTGTGTAACCAATCATACTCTTCAAGTGTGGGAACTGCCCCTCACCGTAGTTAGTTGATTAATTCCTTTTTCTGTTTTGCTAAAACCTGCTTGACATATTCAAGCCCTTCTTGGAAGCACCCATTTCTTCTTTCTTCCATTCCTCCATCAGAGAGTTAAGCTTCTATCCCACATTAGTTACATTACACACAAGCAGAAAAATGCAATATGCATTCTGGTACTTCAACCGATGGAGCAAACTTTATCTGTATTAGAACACCAATGTTACTTCTAGACTGAAACCAGAATACAAGCTACAAAAAAAGAAAAAACAACAAAGCAAAAAATGCCCAAAAGCGAAATAACTGTCTCTTTCTGGGCAACCCTTGTTTTCACTGCCAAATTTTTTTTATTGAATCACTACCATTTTCAACTGTCTCATTTGCTTCATTTCTCAAACTTAGTAGTTAGCTAAAAAAGTGCATGACCTTCTCATGTTGTTTGATGTTTCACTCCACGTATTATTGTTTTTAATAGAAAGCTAGAAGCAGCTATATAGGCCTCATTGCAAGTTTTTTTATATTGCTGGTTTACATTTGACAACAGATCAAGAAAATATTAACTTTGCAAGCTGGAAAAAGATAATCATGAGGATGTATACCATTACAGTTTAAAATACCAACCTTGTCTTGAGCTACTGCAACAAAGACGACTTTCATCTATGTAGGTTGTTTCAAGACCTATCAGCCACGAACCTACTGATATGTCATCATGGGCATATGTCTGTAAATAACCACTGCGATGGAGAAGCAGTTGGTACCCAATGGTACACATAAATTAGAAGGCACAAAGACCTATAAGGATTTTGAAGAAGCTATATTGCATATTACTGATTACAATGTTGTCTAAAGATGCTAAACATTTCGAAAAAGATCGACTTGGGATTTTCATGGTAACCTGTTGACACTGATATATTCAGCTAAATTCTTTGATAGTATGAATAGCGATCCAGAAGCATGTCGAAAGTACCTGAAGGCAGAAGTTCAGGATGTAAAAAGCCAAGTTACCTAAAAAGCTCGAGTTACTAAAATTGGCAAAAAACATATATCAAGCCCAGACTGGTGCAACAATGTATATCAAGCCCAAACCGGTCAAACAATCAACTACTTCTAGGAAAGCCTGTTCTTAGGTTCACTAGGCTTAACCGAGCACAACTGGATTTTGTACTATTGGTTTTATGGGTATTTGATATGAAAATACAAATAAGTTAACAATAATACGTAGGTTTTCAAGCATAAATAAACAGAAAACAAAATTTCAAAAGAAGAATCTGAGTGTAAGTCAAGCCCTGGCCTCTGCCCGGCCATTGAACGAGTTCTGCACAGTCCGGATTAGCTTCCAAGACTGCATAAGGATTCAAGCCAGGACCCTTGGGTTTAAGACCCAGCTTCCTGCTCCCTTGCCACCTACTCCATCTCCTAGCTATTCCTTTAAAGAACAATGATGTGGGACAAGTGTCCTGCAGATAGGAAGCGTGGAAATGGACAAAGGTGGTCTGAAGGAAAAAGGGATTAGGGAAGTTGGACACTTGGAGTCCACACCAAGGGGGTTCGACTGAAGTCCACAGCAGACGGAGGATAACTTCCGAAGTGAGCACTGAAAATGGGATTAGCATCAATCAAGGGGATATCTCCTTCAGCACAGACACACATCCAAAAAGCTCAAAACCATCAAGTACTTTTGCTAATGTACTAGATGCCTTCATATAAGCTTTAGATGGATGTTTTAATGAGAAACTACAATTACAATAGGAATAATATGATATGGGCACGAGATTTAACTAACATAGGAATCCCTAAATTAGGATTCAACCTTTCTTCAACAAGCCAAAATCAAATTTCTATGAAACTAGGAATCTAAGAATAAAACTAATTTCCTGTTAAAGTAAAGGGCACATATTTTCCCACCCCTAAAAGGTATCTCCCCACCCCAGAAGGGAGAAGATTATTCTTCCCACCCCTCTAGGAAGAAACAAATGTGCCTTCCAACCGCCTCTTTTCCTGACCCATTTGGCTGCTTCTAGCGCCCCTCTCTTCCACAACCCCTCTTTCCCTTTCCCAACTCTAAAGCTACTCAGATCGGCAGCCGAGAGATGCATGTGGGATTCGATCACCTCAGCGAAATCAGGAAAAAAAGAAAAAATGATGCCGGTCGACAGTCACTCGTGGTCACTGGCTGTGTAGGTGGGTTGCCGGTGGCAGTGGATAGTTGCTGCCGACAGCAAATGCTCATCAGGGGCCAGTGCTGGTGGCAGGTGGTCACCAGCCGTCAAGGTACTATAAATAAGATTAATTAAATTATTAAATTAAGGTCAGGTGACAAAAGGGGTATACAAAGTGATAAATTGGGTTTGATAAGTGAAAAAACAAATGATCTGATTTTTGGTATGGTGATGTGTCATTGTGAGGTGGGGAGATACCTTTGAGGGGTGGGAAAATATGCACCCCTAAAGTAAAATCAAATCCATAACTCATTCAGACCAAGCACTGACGATAATATCCATAACAAGAGCCCGTGATGAATGCCAACCTTCATCGCAGTCACGGTCTAGTGATCATGTGATGTCATCAATTTGCCTATGGGCTGATTAAAGGCAACCCTCATCCTGGTAATGCAAGAACAGGGGGCTTCTAGCTAGCAATCACAGCCTTGATTCATGTGGTGGGAAAGTCAGATTTTACATGGAAAGTATGTTGTAACCGATATGGATTATAAAATAAGTAAAGGAGAAATTGGAAAAAAGGGTTAAGGAAAATAGAGAGGAAGGTAAGGACTCAGATGAGGAGGTGAAGGGAGAAAAAGGGATGCCAATGTTATTCCTACTCCTAAGGGAGAGGAGCATCGAGCAGTCAATGCTGGTCTCCTAAGCTCCACAAATGAAAAAGAACCCAGCTTTGATTCCAATGTTGAAGCCCCAACAATAGGTGAGCTTGGTAACTTTGGTCATAAATTTCAAACTGTTTTTGCAGTGAAGGAGACGAGAGAGTATGGTAGTTTGGACATTGAGTTATGACCAGAAGATTGAGCTTTTCCTTTACTTAAGTTGCTCAGGCTCTTGTGATCAAATAGACTATTCTTGTACAAGCATTTAGATCTGCTCCATCAAGTTGGGGAACAGTCAATTAAGTGATACCCAACAGTTCCCAATGCATGTGGCTTGCCACTTCAGGCTCAATCCAGGTCAAACCATACTTGAATCAGGTTGCAAAATTTTCCCCAAGTTCAAGCATGCATCAACTAACCTATACTTGCTCGTTCAAAATCCAAGACATAAATTTCAATGGAAGTTGGCTTTCGCAATGCAAATATATCACCTACTATCGTGCATAAAATCTGAATGTGTAAGATACTTACGATTTCCCATCTCCAAATTTCCACCACTCAGGTTCATACCACATTTTGCCCCTGGAAAAGAGAACATACAAGATTAAGAACACAGAGGGAGAGACCTTAAACCAACAATAGAAGACCATAATGTTCAAACTTCAAAGTGAAAGCTGTCACTGTCACATCCCATACATTCAAATTGCGCACACAAACTAGAACCATTTGGTTGACTTACAAAGAAATTCTAAAGTCTTCCGCGATCAAGTTGATCACCTTGGATAGATAGATAACAACCCAAATTGCCCAAAATTAAGAGCCAATTATGCACTCATTTCAGCATTGTTTTTTTGGGTAATTTCATTTCAGCATTATTGAATTCCTAAGAATGAAAAAACGGACTCAGATACTGGAGGACACTGGTTAAGTACAAGGTATACCTGCCTTAATGAAACAGTAGAATATATTATAAACAGCCTAGCAATGAAGAATTGAAGCCAAACTTTTTAATAGGCATGGTTTCTTTGCAAAGTAATTAAAAACCAAAGATCATCAGGCGGTTTTTACAGTCTTCAACAAAATGGTGGATTACAGACAACTCCAAAGGGAAAATACTGAACATAATATCAAATGCCAGCGTGTCTAATGTCTTAGAAAAATACATAAAGACGACTCTTAACGTATAGAACATAGTAGAACATAAATAAAACATCTTACTGTTCACTTATAACGTCCCCTGATTTCATGCACCCCATGTATACACCAGATTTACCATGATGGCTTTTAAGAATTTCAATTAGTGCATCTGCCAAGCCAAAAGAAACCACAAACAACACTTTAATTTGATAATACTTCAAAAGTTGCCATTAATGAAACAACACGTTCTTGCAATTTTATAATCAGAAATAACTACACCCTCATGCTTTTGTACAAAAAGCTGTTCCCACCAGGATACCACAATTAACAAGAAAGTCAGTATAATTTTACTTAATGATCTCTATTCTGCCCCACAAACAATATAAAAAAAACTACTAGGCTAAGTATAAATAATAACACAACAAAAAAGGATTCTGCCCCGATGATTGGATTCTTTTTAACTCTTGATAACTCATCATCATACAACCTATTCCATCTACTTGTGCTTGGCTTCCTAAACATCACGATTCTTTCATTAAACACTCCAAACAGCATATGAAAGGAATGCAAACTCATGATCTCGGCAATATCTCACATCTTGGCAGAAAACAGAAGCTTGGAACTGGGGAAGGGAGATGAGGTTTTCCCCTTCTGCAGCAAGATCCAAGTTAGATCAACTATAGTTTAATTTAGGTGTGTTTAGATTATTTACACATTTTATTCATGCATTTATTTCGGAAAAAAATATAGAAGAGTTAGGTTGAAGCTAATGCCATTGATGAAGATCTTCCTTTTTTTTACTTCTTCCTCAGTGGCATTAGCCTCATTATTCTTTCAACTTTGTTAAACAAGTGTATTCTCGTGACTTTATGTTGGTTTATATTAGTATCAGCATTATGTGTCTACAGTTGGTAAAAAGCATACTCCCTCCGTTGAGATTTACTCTGTAGATTTTGAAAAGTCTCTGCTTTTATTGGGCTATGGGTCCCATTGAGAAGTCACGTGACTTCTCCAAAATGAACCACTTAAGAATAGGCATTCTTGTAATATATCTCAACTCTACATCTTTGGTTCTCCCCTCCATAAAGCAGATAATAACAGAACTCTACATCTCCAGTCATGTGAGAATCTTCAAATGAGAAGAGTAAAGTAGAATAAATTTTTTTATCAAATGGGAAGAGTAATTACATACGGAAGGAGTATGCAACTTTTTCTCATTCCCGAGTAATTACCCTTATCTCTCTGAAATCTGCCTAATCTCTTGTGTCTTTGGCCGAGTGAGACAAGTCTGAGATCCAAGATCACATTCATTGAGTACAAGCATACCACAATCTTTTCCACCTATTATAGGCCACCCAAGAAAAGAGGTCTATTTATTTAATTCATTGCAGGAACAAGTAACTACACATTCTTTCAAAATTTAGAAGTACACAAAGAATTACGGGAAGATCAAAATTCATTAAAAAATTTTAAATGGGAACTGTGTATCATGTTTTAAGTGTTTGCTAATGCTTGCCTCATTAAAGGTTGTCCTCATAGAATCAGAAAAAGGAGAATGGGTTCTTCCTCAACATGCAGTCACATAACAAGAAAAGAAGAGGAAAACAAAATAATTTAATCACTTTCATATAAGGCATTACCAAGGCCAAGTTTAACATTGTCATCAACTTTAACATAAAAATCTGCATCCCATGTTTCAATAGCAGTGCTAAAAAAGAACTTTGCTTTCTTTGGCATTTCGTCTGAAGCCTCCTCATGCCCTTCCTACACAATGAAAAAGGAAACTGAGAAAAGAGAAATCTGCACAACAATTGGTGACTTGTGTTCCAATCCCCACCAGCCACGTGTAAATTACAGCAATTTGTGGCCTTGAGTTGGAGTTTCTTCTTTTCTTTTTTTGGAACGCAACACGAAGTTGCTCATTCTCGTATTTTACATATATATACATATATGCCATAAAAATGAATTGCACAGTCTAATTGAAAAAGATAGAGTAGGTTCAACACCCACTTTCAAACAACATATGATGCTCACCAAAATCAAAAAGTCCTTAGTTGAGTCACTTTCTGCATCAATGTTTCGGTCTAAACTGTCTCCCCGATTTGCACTGTCAAATCACATACTTAAAAATGTAAGAGGAAGAATACCTTATGGAATATAAACTTATCATAGTATAAAACAGATAAGTTTACTCACTGACCTTCGACCAATTATAAACCGTACAATCACACCCTTTTCCTCTAACTTTTTTAATGCATCACCTACGAGACAAAATGAAAATATGCATTCGTTTAACAAAAAATACTAACCAGAGATAAGATAGACTTTATGCCGCGCATCAAGGAAGGCATCTATATGTGAGTCCTTTTATGCAAACAAAGAATATAATTTGTAAAGGGAATAAAACTGGGAACCACAAAAAACTCTCACCTCACATCCTAGCCAGTAGGATATAGGTAGCAACAAAATTTAACTTGAAAAATACAAGAAAAATAAGAAAAAGCCTCATTACAGTCATAATAGTATTCTAAATATTCAAACCAAACAATTATATAGGCAGGTCAAGATTCATATTAGGCTACATTATTCAAAACTATATGAGCCACTTGGTCTTGCTACTGATCTGTATTAACATCTGTATGTATATATATTTCTGACAAGGAATGTCACAGAAAATGCCCGCCAAATAGAGTCTAGATTTATACTAAACCTGATGGACCACCCTCCACAAGAACAATGCCCATGAAAGAAAGTGTGACTAAGCTCCAAGATATAATAAGTATGTGCCACCATGGAGTCATTCAAGGTTTTTCAAAAATAAAAGTCTAAATGGCACGAAACTATGATCCCCAATAATAACAAACAACATTTCATATGAAGTCATTTATGACAGGGATCTCAATGATGTAGTGTTATTGTGTGCCTAAATTTTTCAGATTAATCTGCCATAATACAGGGAAAACGGAATCAGCAGGTAAAACGGAAATAGCTCAATTTCAACTTACCATTTGGAATCCAAGAGGTTCTAAAGGAATTCCTTCTCGAGAGGCCACCAAATCCAGTATAAACTCCAATTACTGCAAGTAACTTTTGGCCAGAGGAAGATGAGTCCTTTTTGTGAAGAAAGCCTTGACTTTTTGCCAAGGTTAAGTCCATCTCAGCTTCAACTAATCTCCTCCCCAAGTCTCTAAGGTTCTCAAGGGAAATACAAAATTATAGCAGGCAGAATTTTTTTACCAGATTTACGATAAGATCTCTCAATGAGAAAAATAAAAATCTGAAAGCACTTACTTGCAGCCTAAGTACATTAGCTTATCCTCAGTCGTCAAAACCTTTGGCAGCTACAATGAACAAAATTACCCAGAAGAGCAAGCAAGCCATTGTATAAAATCAGGTGAAATAGATAATAATACAACAATTTCTCGACAACAAAAAAAACGTAAATTTTGAAACCCATTTCAGACCTTGCCAGAGTTCTTCTGAACAAGTTCTGCCAGAAGCATCCTGTTCTCTGCATCTTCCCACAATCTGTTATCAGTCCCAAGATACAAATTTAGAACAAGCAGAGGCAAATGGGAACATCCATCAAAATGTAATCATTCTACTCTCTCAGTCTTCCCACAATCTGTTGTCAGACCCAAGATACAAAATTTAATATAGAAAACAAAAAAAAAACACCTAATTTACTTTATAAGAATAAATGGAAGAGAAGAAAAGGCAAATAGGCATTCATCAAAATGGAATCATCCGAGTCTCTGCGCCTTCCCACTATCTGTTCTCACCTCCAAGATACAAAAATTAAAAGAAAAAACAAAAAAAAAACACCCAATTCACTTGATAATAATAATGTAAAAGAAGAAAAGACAAATGGGGCATTCATTCCCACTCTGTTATCAGCCCCAAGATACAAAATTTAGAACAAGAAAACAAATGAACATCCAATTCAATCGGTCAAAATGGCAAATGGGCATTGATCAAAATGGGAAAAGGAAGAGGGAATTACCGTCCAGCAACGTAGAGAGAAGCGAAGCAAGAGAAGAAGAGCATGATCAATGAGCCCTTACTGGAAGAGGAGGGCTTGAATTTGACTCTTCTTTCCATTTGAGGAGAAATTCAGAAACAAAAATCAGCAAATCTGAAGCTGAGGAACGGCGAGGGGAGCTTCCGGGAGGGAAACTCACGGAAGATGTTGGGTGATGATGAGAGTGATGTTATGCGTCCTTCCTTAAGGGCCACCTTTCCGTCCTTCAGTGTACCAGGTCCACTTCCCTGCTTTAGAACAGCCAATCAAATCAGGGCATTTGAGATCCCCGTAGTGATGGACGCAAACTAGGACTCTCTTGGTGGACTCGTAGGATATATCAAGTTTTTCTAATTTAATTGGAACTTAAAAGCGTTTTGTTAATCGTCAACCTAATAAAATAGGTCATTAGTCCCTCCGTCCGGAATTATTATTACCAAGAGACGAAAAAAGTACTTCTTTAGGGAATTATTATTACTATAAGGATTTTCAGAATGAACTCCAAATTATCTATTGCATTCTTCATATCAACAACAAATGAAATCAAAATGAAACCGAAAAAAACCAACAAATGAAATGTGTGTACAAAAAACAACAACAAATAAAATGCAACGAACCACTCATGCCTATGATGAATGCATAGTCACATGAAATAAGCGAAGACTCTCTATCTCACTTATAGTCACAAGTTAAAACATGCTCTTTCACTCTAAAAAAGCCTGGCTGCATTTGAAAAATTATGGAGACCGGTTAAACTTAGATGCTCATGAACGTGCATGTGCAGGGGTGAGTAGAGGATTAAAATGTTTTGTTAGGGGTGTAAACGGACGGATACGGACGCGCTCGTCCGCTAACTTTAAAGTTAGGTGTCCGCCCGTCACCCGTCCGTACAAACACCCTTATGTGTCCATCCGTGTAACACCCGAAAATTCGGTAAGATTGCCAAAACTGCTATTTTAGGAAATTATTCTAAAATATGAAAGTTTTAATGCCTGTTTTGATTTTTTATGAAATCTTATAATCTGGTGGTTGCATTATTATTGTGATGCTTACGAAAGTGTGGAACCAGGGGCTTGTTAGAATTAATTTGATGCTATAAGTTGGACCTTCGTAGTTTGGGAATTTATTTTTGGTAAGTTTTGTGCGCGCACCAGAAGTCGGAGAAGCTTTGATCGCCGGATGTGTTGGGCGCCAGGGACCATTGGGCGCCAATGCAGTGCAAGGTCCCAAAGCCACGTGGGCGCATACTTAGGGGCATGTGCACATGTGTGATGTGATGTGATTTGGTTGGTTATGGCAAGGAGAGCAAATCGTAGAACGTAGCAATGGAGATCCCTAATTCAAATCGGTTTAAATTCGCATTATCTTTGGGAATTCCTAATTAGAGAAATTAAAGTAATTAGTGGGATGGTAATTGGTCATGATTAATGGGATAATCATGGCAGTTACCAAGCTGATTATGGGCACGTCTTGATTTGGAAAGAGATCATGGATTAGTTTTCAAATTAGGAGGTTACAAACTCTATTTTGAGTAACAACTTTATTGGACTTAAATCCCTACTAAAAAGAGATTTGTAACTGATCTAAGCCAAGGAAGACCACGTCCTTGACCTAGATCATGTGCTAGTGATTGGTGAACCGTGGCCCTTAGATGGGGAGTTGATCTACAGTGGAGGTTTAACCTAAGTAATTAGGCTTTTACTATTTAAACCCACCTAAGAAGAGATCGACAATCTTTTTGGAGGACCTTGGGAGTCGTGCTAACCTTGGAACAGAGAAATCAGCCTTCTTGCAGTTCGTCCAAAGGGTTTTACATCAGTTCGTGCACTCGTTCGTGGAGATTACGCGAAGGAAAGGGGTAATACGCATAGAACCGATTAATGTGCAAATAATATCGATTTTGCAAAAACGTAGGATGTGTTTTCCCTACTGTATTTTTACTGATTTCGCCTGATTCGATCCTTGCTATTGACATATGCTTGCTTTGATTTGTGAGTTGTGTAGTAGTAACATCTTCGATGAATAAAGATTTGATTTTTACGCAATGTTCACACATGTACGGATCGTGTCACTCTATCGTATTCAATTCATTGTGCAACGGCCTAGATAAAATCATATCTCTAATATCCAGCATTGACATACTTGATTATGTGTCTTATTCACTTCTGGAGTTGTTGTCCATGTAACACCCGAAAATTCTGTAAGTTTACCAAAACTGCTATTTTAGGAAACTATTCTAAAATAGGAAAGTTTTGCTGCCTGTTTTGAAACCTTATAATTTGGTGTGTTGATTTGGTTTTGTGATACTTATAGAAGAGTGGAATTGATAAACCTGATTAGGCAGTAGACTAGGGCGCGAGGACTAGCCCTGGCGCTGGGCTCAACCTGGCGCTGAGGATGGCCTGACACCAGGGGCTGAGTGCACCTGACGCCAGGAGTGGATGCCAGGCACCAGGGTGCGAGACCAGTGTGTAGAGACTCATTTGAGTATTTTGAGTTATTAAATTGAGTTAGTGATGTGGTACTAGAGTTGTGCAGTGCAATACGGCACACTCCATTCGCGGGACATCGAGCCGTCCATCTGTGTGCCACGCCCCAGACGCAGGAGCAGCTGAGAGCCAGAACCATGTGGACACCGCACCCTGGGCACTGTGCACGTGGTTGGCATGATAAGGTTTGGTTAGTCGTAGTGGAGAGAGAATCAAGGAGGAGAGAGAATTTTGAATTAATTGCAAATCCGGTTTGAATTGGACTATTTTTGGGGAATCCCTAATTAAAGGAAGTTAAGGCAATCAAAGAGAGGTTTATGGACGTGATGGAATTAGTTACCAATCTAATTTAGAGTTGCCATGTGGCAAAGAGCAATGATCGTGCTTTGAAATCAATTTAAAGGAGGTTATTGAAGTAGTTTTAGGAACCAATTTAAATTCACTTAATTCCCTAATTAAAGGGGATTTGTAACCGATTGAGATAATAGATTGACCACATTCAAGAGGGAGATCGTGCCTTGATTTGGGGCAGATCGTGGCCTTAGATTAGGTAGCCATCAATGGTGGAAGGTTGAATCCAATTTGGGAAAAATTGTCTTAAGTATGTGTAACCGAATTAGAGTTTTGAAACTCCTTAATTAAAGAAAATCCTAACTAAATGAGGAGTTAATTTGGGGGCACGTCTTGGGCAAGTGGAAGGCTTGTTTTTGGTGATCATTCATGGCCTTTGGATTAGGAAAAAATCGACGATGGAGATGTGTCCTAGGAGAATAGGACACTTGCTATTTAAACTCATTAAGTGAGAGACCGCCATCCCTTTGAGACTTTGAGAGACGTGCAAACTAGTAAAGGGGGTCTTGTCCATTCTCCTTTCAGCCTTCTACAGTGACCTAAGGGGTGGTAGTGCGAGCCGTAGTGCTTGGATCGCGAAAGCAAGAGAAGTGATTCGAAGGAGACAACTCGTGTATTTTCTCTTGCGAGGTAGGTGCTCTTTTTTCCACAATTCCATACTATAAATTGTGATATTTTGTGATGAATATGATACTTGAGCACTGATGTGAATACCTATATGAATGATGATCCGTTTGATATTGGTGTCGTTCAATTCAATGGTTTACCATTTGTTATTTTGAACATGATGACTATTGCACCCGATCCTAGTAAATTAAATACTTCTCATGCATGGCTCCACTTAGCTATCACCGTATGCTTGCTGCTTTGGTCGAGATGAGTACATTCTGTTGGACATTGTACAATTGTATGTCCTTATATGGATGTCTTCTTTCCTTAGTTTTGTTGTTATATGTCATCGATGATCATGTGGTGTCATACCGGATTCCAGATTTCAATCATATGCTGTGATTAATCCTTACAGTTTGAAACTTGTAGTTAATGCGTACTGGTATTCAGATGTTTCAGCCTCCAAGATTAGCTTTGGGTTGTCAGTTTTCCTGTCTCACGTTAATTGTCTATTTTGGGTCATATCAGCCGATAAAGGGAATTATTTGTACAAAATTGTTTTGGCATAATGATACATACCTTATTATACTAATTATTAAAGTAACAATTTTTGTGAAAAAGAGTTACTGGAGTTCAAGATTTACTGTACACTAGTTATCTCATGATTCAATATGTGGTATGTCCTGAATTAACAGTCCTAATTGCAGTCTACATGTCTAAACCATATGGGTATGTACAATCAGTTTTGGGAATAACAATTTGGGTAAGAAACTAAGTAATTACAGATCTAATGGGAACTTGGTAAATACCTAGGAGAGTAAGATACTAAGTCTAATTAGCACTATTAAGTATTAGACCCAGTATTAAAGGAGATTAATTACGCTATGCTTAAGAATAGTGTCTTCGCCAGAATTGGTCCTACGCTAACAGATTGTAATAGAAAAATTATAACTAAATATAGAAAATTCATAAAATTATGCCGTAAATTGGGTTAGAACCTAGAAACATGGGGCAGTCTGTCATAAAAATCTCAGACCATAATAGATTCTGTGCAGAACGTGGTGATCCATAGAAGTGAGCTATTGTGCAGATAACAGTATATTTTCGGGTTGTTTAAACTATACCTTATACTAAAACCTATGTGATATACCTAATGATAAATTGTAGTAACTATATAAAATCCAGAGAGATGAAGTCAGTAACGTCTAGTAATTGATCCAATCCAGAGAGTGAGTCATGTCGGACCGAGTCATTCCTTCGTGGGGCATTGTTCTACCAATATACTATCTTTGGCATCGAACTTGAAATCTTAGATTCTCGGTTAGGGTTTAGTTTCCTAGACCCTACCATCTTGTACCAACGTCATATAATCCTCAATATTGTCAAAATCGATGATGTCTTGATTGGAGCTATGCATGGTGAAGGTGTTTAAGGAGTTATTTCTGATAAGTCTCAGTCTTGAGTCATCCTGTGATTGAACATCGAGAATTCTTCGATTACTCCTTTGTGAGTCAATTCAGATTGTATTTCTTGAGTACTCCTATGTGAGTCAATTCAGATTGTATTAATGAGATTGTTACTTTACTCCTCTGTGAGTCATATTTTGGAAGATTGATGTTCGAGTCTCTAGATGAGAGAGCTCTTGATATTTCTAGATTGATTCAGTTCTATGTAAACTGTTTCTCCATTAAGAGTTTTGATTAACACTCTTAGATTGGAATCATAGTATGCTCATGAGCCATTGCTAGATCTTGCGAGATCTCAAATTATATTATTGAACCTCTGTAGTTCAGCTGATGACGGCAACGCATGCGCTTTAGACTGTATGATATTACAGAAGGTCTGCAGTCTCAGCCCATTATGCCCGTAAGCATCGATGGGGCCAGCATCCCTAGACGCATGGCCGGGTTCCTCTGTAGAACCTCTAGGATGATCTGGTATTGATGTCCATAGGAGAAGTGGACTGAATAGAGAGCAGAAATTGTTATCTCCGACACTCTGTATGTTTGGAGTCAGTATTCATTATTATTTCCTCCCGACGCTCTGTACGTTTGAGATCTGAGTTAATGTTTATTTATTCTCGACCGTTGATGATCTTTGATGATGAGTATTGTCCAGGTAAGTGAACTCCGTATTTGCTCAACCTGATCTTTCTAAACGTGTCTTTATACCATGTTGTCAGCATTTCCTTTATTATTATTATGTTGTGGGTTTTTCTTGGCTCCTACTGGGTATTTCTTTCAAAATACTCATGCATCTCTCGATGCAGGACTCAAAGTGGAAAGGAATTAACAAGGTACGTGCGAAGGAGCTCGATGGTGGAAAGTTGATAGAAGTGGATGTATTGATCGTTTTTAATTTCATGTTCATGGAGAATTAATCAGCTTGTGTGCTGAATTGCATTTATGTTTGATGAATTATGATAATTGAATTATTGTAATAGCGTGGTTTTATTATTTAAGATTTTTGTAAACAGGCGTTGGTTAAGCATTCTGGAATGAGAACTTGGTGTGATCGAGTATTCGGTCGCGTCCCGTGTTTCAGCCTCATAATCTTAATTGAGCTAGTGCTTCCACGCTTTATTCGAGGTCTTGAAATTTGGGGCATGACAGTCCATATATTGTTGTCTCATTTGTTTTGGTACCGATGGACTGTGTTATATCGATGATTGTCTATTTGAGTAATTATTTGTCAAATGATGATGATAAAAGTTATGTGATCACCAATTCATAGGAAATCAAATTCGTATTGCTGTTGGTCAGTGAGAGGTCATTCTTTTGTGTGTCGTCAGTACCCTTGTCTCATGATAGTATCCAAGATTAGTGGTCTTGTTTGGGGTTAAACTGGTTAGCCACAATTGGGTGCATAATCTGTACTAGGATTGCTATATATAATTAAAACAGCGGATCTACCTACTGATATGATTATGAAAATATCATCAGAGGACTGGGTAGTAACTAATATTAGTATGTAAGCATCATAATATGGAAGTTAATTGACATAATTAAGCCTTGGCCAGTAGTTTTCCTGCACAGACGGACAGTAGTATAAAATTCATATCTAATTATAGAAAACTCAGAAAAATGCGTCCTTTGTTGTGATGGATTTTAGACTCTTGGTCTGCAGTAAAAATTTCATAGCTAAATACGAACTGTAAAAATTATGGTAAAGGTCGAAATTGATCTGTTATGCAGAAAATAGTGCAGAGAACCGGGGAACACTTACTATTATTTAATATCATGTGATTATATAAAGTTATGAATCGGATAAGACTTAAGTGAAAATCAGGGGACATGGGTAGCCTTTGAGTGCAGAGAGTTTAATCCTCTGGAATTATGTATCGGAGTAGAGTTAAGTCAAACCGAGTTGAGATTCCGTGTCAGGTTGTCTTACCGATTGAAGTTGTCTCAAGAAATCCGATTAGGGTTTGTACTCTCTAACCCTAATTCTCATGACTACCTTGAATCATTTGAGATTAGTGTTAGAGTCGGTAATTCTTATCTAGGGCCTTGCACAGTGAAATTATTGGACCAGTGAAGTTACTGTTGTACCCCTATAGTTTGGGTGAAGCGTGAAAGATGATTTGTTTCAGTTACTCCTTAATGAGTCAGATACTGATGAAGAGTATTGAATTCTCTTCCTTTTATCGATTTGTCAACTCCTTGGGATATTGAAATCTCAATGGTGTTTCTATGGGAGTCCATTATGAAATATTGAGAAATTTTCCATTGATTTTAATACAGCCTCTGTTGCTGTCAAATTATATTCAGTTCTCTATAAACTACTTATTCCACAAGTGTGATTGATGAAAACTCTTCGAGTGGAAATCATAGTATGCTCATGAGCCATTGCTAGATCTTGCGAGATCTCAGATTATATTATAAACCTCTGTAGTTTAGCCGATGACGGCAATGCGTGCGCTTTAGACTGTATGATATTATGGAAGGTCTGCAGTCTCCGCCCATTGTGCCCGTAATCACCGATGGGGGCAGCATCCCTAGACGCATGGCCGGGTTCCTCTGTAGAACCTCTAGGATGTTCTGGCATAGATGTCCATAGGGGAAGTGGACTGACCTGAGAGCAGAAATTGATAACTCCTATAATCTGTATGTTTGGAGTCTATTTTAATTGTGATCTATATCCGTTCAAATGAGGTGTTCGGAGTCTGGTTGTTTATTTCTTAGCATGAGTTACTAATATCCTGGTGCGTTGATTATTGCATATATTATTCTAAATTTAATTGTTGATATTCCATATTTTGTATCCTTTGAAGTCTATTGCTTCTATATTTTATCAGTGGGGTTTGGGCATCCTATTGAGTATTTCATTCGAAATATTAATGCATCCTTTGATGCAGGTATTAAGAAGGAGTGAAGCAGAGCATGTAAAAGTGACTGTTGACTTCAAGTGGCTAAAGATCGGTCACGGAAGACTTTATTCTGATTATTTGATGTTTTGAACTTTTTACTTTATGGCCTTGTGCCAGAGATATTATTTTATTATAGTTGAATTAATTATGTTGTAATAACTTAGTTAAACATGAGATTTTATTAGCTAAGATTTTTGTTAGCGGATATTTGTTTAGCATTCTGGATCTTGCGTGTACCCCATATTACATCAATGGGAGAGAAGATTGATCGAGTATTCGGTCGCGTCCCGGATTCTAGACCTCTTGACCATTATTGGGAATAGTGCTTCCGCGCTCTAAATGGGGTTTTGAAATTCGGGGTGTGACAGTCCGCATGTGTCCATTTTGGACATAGACGGACATGGATATAGACGGACATGACCACTGATGCACTTTGTCAGCAGCCGTGTCCGCTCATAAGCAGGACCACCGAAGCTATTAGTGTCCATGACAGACAGATTTTTATATCCGTTTGGACTATAAAAAGGACGGATGGACAAGGACACGGACATACGGGCACATTTACAACCCTATGTTTCAGGCCTTACAAGTCAACAAATTTGACTCGATTTCAAATACTGGGAGAATTTTTTTGCAGAGAGGAAATATAAGATAGGCTTGAACATTCTAATTGATGAGCCAGCGTGAGGCAATACTAATTAAGCGTAAGCATTTAGCATGTCATAGCCCGGGTTTTTAAAACCATTTTTTAATCAGAGTTGTAGTAGAAAATCAGAGGATTATTCCTCTATGCGATAAATCATTAGTTGAAAAGCTGTCGACTAAGCATCTAGGCCATGATAACTGGGGTTCACAAATATCTTGAAAGATAATTATTACAGATGCAAAGTCGATTAAACTCATGCAAGTCCTTCATGTACAAGTCTGTCATCCATCTCAAAATACACCAGAAAAGAAAGAAGACTGATGCCTACTTTGAAGCTATCAAGTCATCCTCATTCTCGATCGTCTACCACAAGAGCTACGTGAAGACAGTCTTCTACTAAAGAACCTGCATCACGAACGGATGCTAAGTATAAAAATACTCAGTGGGATATCGTAACACAATCATCAGTAATAAAAAGTCATTAGATAGTATGATCGTTTAAAATTAAACCCTTGCAAGTGCACAAGGCAATTGTACTACAGTGAGTATTAAAGGGTTGTCGAACCTCAGGGACGGATTAATGTTCTACCAAATTCAAGAGAAAAGCAGCAGTTTTTAATTAATCTAGAGAAAAGCAATGAACTTTAATTAAACTAAGCTGAGATTAATCAATAGGAGAAGTACCAAGGCTTCGAATCCACCACAATAGACTAGTGTATCGTCTCTCTCTCTCTTTTGAATTCAGATTTCCAGTTGGCTAGTGTATTCCTCTCGGACATACACTTGTCAATTCAAATTATAGTGCCCTCCTCTCGGATGTAACACATAAATCTATTAAAACATGGAACTGTGATCTATCTCTCTCGAGTATAAACCAATGAGACTTTATTAATATGTAACACTTCAGAGCCCTTACGTTCCTCTCGGACACGCAAGTGCTCTTTCAGATTGAAATCCACAAAGATCCACTCTTGTCTCTCTCGAGTACAAAGAATAAACTCTAATGAATTAACTTTTATTGCATAACAAAGATTCATACACCAACTAGAATAAAAACATAATATGAGAGAAAGAAACAATACAACCAATCAGTTGGGTTTCATCTACGCCTTGGAAGAGAGTCTAGCCAAGCATGGGAAGAGAATCCATCAACAAGTTCTTCATCTTCTTCTTCTTCTTCTTCCTTTGCTCTAGCCTCCAAGGTCTCCAAAAGAACTCAAAACTCTATTCTTGCATGCCCCATACGTTCTCCCTTAAGCCATATATATAGGGGTGAAGGAAAGCCCTCAAATCCCCTTCCAAATCCGAGTCAAAATAGGGTTAAATTGCGTTTTCCGTATGCACCGATCGATCGCTTTCATAGCCGATCGATCGTTTGACGAACGTAGCCGAACGAAGCCGTTTTCCTTTGTTAATTGCTTCCGATCGATCGTATTGCGAACGATGCCGGACGAATCCGATCGATCGTTTTTACTGTCTTCGCAAGTCCAAAAATTCCAGTAGATACGATCGATCGTTTTGGTGTCCGATCGATCGTTTTCTCCAATGTAGTGTTTTCGCGGAAGACGCGATCGATCGCGTAAGGATGCGGTCGATCATTTTTGCTGTTCGGAATCTTCAAATGGCTATAACTTTTTGCTCCGAACTCCGAATTGCGCGTGGTTGGTGGCGTTGGAAAGCTGACATCTTGAACTTTAACATGAAGCTTGAATCAGTCAATCCGATATTTGTACACGGAGTTATGATAATTTGACCATTGAAGTCCGTTTTCGCCATATTTTTGCATCTTTGCTCTCATTTCCTACAAAAACCAAAATCTATATTAAAGTAGTAGTTATTCTAACCAAACACTAGCATAAATATAAGTTTAGGAGATAATAAAATGCATATTTCATGTATAGATCACACCCCCAAACCTACATTTTGCTAGTCCCTAGCAAAACAAAACAAAACAAAATCAAACAAACTAAGGAATTAATGCATAAAAGTAAACACCACTTTCGTAGGGAACACGATTGCATTGAGCATATGCAATAAGCCTTTAAACCTCTAGGTGTCCCTAGTAGGACGAGTGTTGTCTCGTGAGGGTTTGCAGCCATGCTACCCACAAACATGTATTTATTAATCTAATTATCCTAAGTGCAAAAACAAAAATAAAACAAAAATATTACAAAACAAGCAAACCTATTATCCCGACAAATACAAACTACAATACTTAAGAGAATTAACCACACGTACTTGGTTCATAATCAACAGGAATATAGAAGCCCTCAAGTAAGCGGTTTTATTCCACACTTTCATCTTGGAAATTTCTGCTCAATATGATATAGCGTGATAATATAAATAGTAGAAAGTGTAGATCATTGTAGCAATACATTCTAAATTTCTGTTTATACAGATCCAGTGTTACCCATTAACCAAAGAACATCAGAATCTACATAGTCATCGTAATCTTTAGGTTCATGATAGCACAGATCTGCGCGCCTCCTTCGGGTCCAACATTCTAGATTTGAGAGGATAATACACCACAGACTTTTTTTTTCTTTTTTTTTTCGCTAGGACTGTGTAAGGCCTGACTTCAAGATGCCTAGGTTTAGCAATGACTCAGGCCAATGACTCCCAACCAAATTGGCTTAGGGCATTAGGTTTTAAGAGACCGCTTCGAGCCAGAGCATCAGCCTAAGTTAATCCTATAAAGTCAAGCAGCCCCTTTCTTTCATTTTGATTTCATCATTTCGCATTTTTTTTCACATATTTTTTTTCAGCATTCGTGTTTTTTTTTTCCAGCACATCTTTATTGTGTCCAGGCTGTATTATACTCTCATCTCTATTTCCGTTCCAATCCCTTGCTATAGCCAAGTAAATGGTCTAATCATGATCTTTTAAGCTCAACAGATAACTACACATCATCCAATGACTATGACTAAAGACATCCCACTGTAGATTAGTATTCAACAAATCTCTAGATGGTATTACTTTATGTACTAGTGTGTGTAAGTGAATTTTCTTAGTTCAAGCACTTATTCCAAGAGGACTGTAATAGAAAGATATGCTCAGTTAAGTGTATCTATCCTCCTATACACTTACTCACACTTCCAATGCAAATTAATCTCCTAAGAATTGTAACATGCATTATTACGGGATCGATCGTATTGCGAACGATGCCGGACGAATCCGATCGATCGATCGACCGTTTTCCTTTGTTAATTGCTTCCGATCGATCGTATTGCGAACGATGCCGGACAAATCCGATCGATCGTTTTTACTGTCTTCGCAAGTCCAAAAATTCCAGTAGATACGATCGATCGTTTTGGTGTCCGATCGATCGTTTTCTCCAATGTAGTGTTTTCGCGGAAGACGCGATCGATCGCGTAAGGATGCGGTCGATCGTTTTTACTGTTCGGAATCTTCAAATGGCTATAACTTTTTGCTTCCGAACTCCGAATTGCGCGTGGTTGGTGGCGTTGGAAAACTGACATCTTGAACTTTAACATGAAGCTTGAATCAGTCAATCCGATATTTGTACACGGAGTTATGATAATTTGACCATTGAAGTCCATTTTCGCCATATTTTTGCATCTTTGCTCTCATTTCCTACAAAAACCAAAATCTATATTAAAGTAGTAGTTATTCTAACCAAACACTAGCATAAATATAAGTTTAGGAGATAATAAAATGCATATTTCATGTATAGATCATAGTACCAATCACATCTCTGCACTATAATAGCTGATACACATATGATCATTATAGCCATGTCACATGGTTTCTAATGTGGTCCCAACTGCATTCAGGATAACCACTACCCCTTACAGCCGTGTGGAACAAAGGCCCTCTATGGCCATGGGAATATGCTCATGTGGCAACCCACTCACACCTCACGCTGAAGCATGGTAGCTTACCCTTATTTGCCTTCAAATCCAGCATGCTCCGACTATGGAACTCATGGCCATAGTTCTGAGTCACCGCCACTCATCCCCTCCATCAGCGGAAAATAAGCGTCGTCATCGCCTCCATCGGCGGAAAGTATGCGGCATCGTTGCCTTTATTGGCGAAAATACAATTAAAACACAATAACACAAATAAATGACGAAAGAGGTACGAAATCCAACCTCTACACGCGTTGGGGCTCAACCTCCATCGGCAAAAAATACGCGTCGTTGTTGCCTCCATCTGCGGAAAGTACAGTCAAAACACACAAAAACACCAAAATAACGATGAAATGGTACGAGATCCAACCTTTACACGCGTTTGGGCTCGATTTAGGGTCTGCATGTGGGTGAAGGCATGGATGGGGAAGAGGACGATGCCCACCTGGTATGATGCATGCCACACCTGGCACTGAAGCATGCCACACCTGGCTCGAAGCAAGTGAGGGTATGACATTCTTCCCTCCTTAAAAGAAGTTTGTCCTCAAAATTCAGGTAGATTCTTCCCTGAACAACTCTGAGTAAGCACACTGCATTTCTTCTTCCGTTTCCCAAATGAGTTCCTCAAATTTATCATTGCACCACTGAACCAGGACTAATGGAATCACTCTATTCCTGAGTACCTCTACTAAGCGCTTGATTATCTTCTACATTTTTCATGTCCTGTCCACAAGTTGAATGCAAGTAAGCTTGTGTTCCAAAGCCTGCTTGCCATATCGAATGGATGCATAGTCATTTTTCGAATAAGCCAACACACAAATCCCACTTATACACTCATCGCACGTTTGTCATGATAAATACATGAGTACAATAATATCGTGGTTAGGCTGTGGCAAATTATCTTAAGTGTGAGCGTGGCTTCACCCTATCAATAATGTAGGCTGGCAGCTTTGGCAAAACTTCACGAGAATGAGGTGTTTGAGGTTGATTATGTTCTTCCTTTTGGACGTAATTTGCAGTGAAAACTTAAATATATCTATATTTTTCTTTTATAATATCATGCAAAAATGTTTGAAAAAACAGTGAACTTACATTGTGGTGAAAGGAACAGTGAACTTATATTGAGGCCACAATTGGGCTCCCCCTCCATTTGGTAAAGGGCACGTGTTTACATGAATACTCCTGCCACATCAGCTGAAAGTATTGGGGATCGAAAAAGGATCAGTCTTCTTCGCAACCAACATACATACTCTTACTAAGAACTAGTAATAGGATACAAGCAATTCCCAACATCTCGCGGAAAAATAGTATAAATAAAGCAAAAAAAGGGCTTTCCATGATTTTTTTGGATAATACAATACATCATTGCGTCGATCAACCAAAATTCGTTCCTTTTGCTAACTTGATGAACCCTTGGGTCTAGAAATTCATTTCGGACAATTGAACCTTCTCAAACTGTGGGTTAGCAAGTAGCAACCTCAGATATAAATTAGCCAATATTCATAAGAGGCAAAGATGGAATAATTATATCCTAAACAGGCTTTATTATCATCCAAAAACAATAATAGACCATGGTACACAACTAAATATCCTTGACGGAGTAATTCCCTACGATGTGGTGGAAAAAGCAATTTTAACTTTTTTTTATATAAGCATTCAACCAAGTTGATAAAAGAAGCTCATGAGACAATTTATAGCTTTGTTAAAAAAAACACAACATTCTCCTCCGGTTGCATTTTGCATATGAAGGCTTTATTGAATGAAGGAGCTTGAGCTTCTCCTACTGGGCAAGAACTTGGTGGTGTGAATTGAGAAGAAACCAAGGAGAAAAAAGAACATAGAGGGAGGCTAGGGTTTCAATTATGATTAATTGAATATCAAAATACATCAAAAAGATATATATATATATATATATATATTAGTCTTCCACATAATAAATAAAAGATAAATTTACCCTTATATCTAATAATAACTCTAATATCCCCTTCAAATTCAAGATGCGATTACAAAAAACATCGAGAGTTTGCTGACTAAAAAACTAAAACGCAGAACCGTATGTGACTTTGTAAAAAAATATGCAATATGCACGAACGAGGAAACAAATAGGACGGTGATAATGCTATGCTGCAGATGATGATGGGTGGGGTGACAGTCAATCTCAATATGCTTAGTTATTTCATTGAAGACGGAGTTGTGAGCAATCTTAATAGCACTATTGTTATCACAATACATAGGATTAGGATGAGAAATATCAACACCCAAATCTGCAAGTAACCAACGTAACCAAATAATTTCCATGATAGTCGAAGTCATAGCGCGATACTCAGCTTCTATACTGGGCAATGATACTAGAAATGACCCAGTGAGATTGTTGCCTCCAACGTGAAGAGATCTGAGTTTCAATTGAGCAAATTAAATTGAGTTTGTAAAAATATAGTGGTCATAAAGTTGCACTTGATCTATAGTCTTCACACTATAATAAGGGGTTATTTGGATAGTGAAAGAGTAATGAATGTGAAATCAAATTCAGGTGAAAAAATTCATTAACTTTTATGATGAATGTGAAATTCGTTTGGATACTGAAACTCTTAAGATGAATGTAATTGGTCATGTGTTTGGATAGTGAATGTGATACATTAAGTAAAATTTTAAAACGTGACCATTTAACCCCTGCATGACCTCTTTTCTACACTCCGTCCGACATTAGTAATACCATATGATTTTCCCAAATAGATTGATTTTAGTTCAATTTGGAAAACTAAATATTGATACAAATTTCGGACGAAGGGAGTACTGTTCATGAATCATGATGAGGGCAGAATTGTATTTTTGCACATCTGCCGTACACTTTCAGGTGAAAGTCATGAAAGTGCTCTTTCACCCTGAATTTATTCTTTCAGGTGAATTTCTAATTTCAAATAAATTTACCTGAAATTCACCCCACAAACCTGTTTCACCATCTTTCATGTGAGAATTTAACCCTCTTTCACTATCCAAACAGCCCCCCAGTGGCAATCATTATTAAATGGAGACTCGGTTGTAAAGATGAGAGAGAAAATTTTTCTTGTAGATAGGTAGGGGATTAATTTCGATTGGACCGCAGTGACAAGCCTCCGTGTTTGAAAAGGTTGGACAAAGAACCAAGCTCAGTTGGGCCTGCAACGTGGCGAAGAAGACTTGTTTCTAGCAAAATATTCTGATAAATTTGTTAATTAAATCTCTCTCTCTCTCTGCCCAAACATGATCCTGCCTTAATTCCTTGACAAAGTTTGTACCGGTGATTCAAATGTTGATGACTTTTTTGGATGAAAAAGTGTTAATGATTGAAGTTCTATTCCTGGCACAGTTCCTAAATAACTACAATTATTTGTATAATACATTAGATGATTATGATATGAATATCAAATTAGTTACTAAGACAAAGTTCCATACATCAAAGTTGAGATCTGATGTGAAATTTCAAGTTTACCTTCAAATCAACATACAATATAAGGTGGCGGGATTGGTGCAGGTTGGGAAAACCCCTTGTCTAGTAGAAAGGAAAGGTCCAAATCCTCTCTACCAAGGTGGAATCTGGTAGGGCTCACTATAACCTGCCCTTAGACCACCCGTACATATTTCCACCAAACAAGTTGATAAACAGGATGCACCTCATGATAATATACTCATTTAAATCACAAGAGAAGAACAGAACCAAAGACTTTGTTTTGGTAGGTATGCTCACAAACTGTTGAAAAAACTACAAATCAAGTTTGTTATGGTAGGTGCGCAGTATACAACTACAAGGGACTTGAATAACATCTAATTAACGGATTATCGTGAATCGCACTTAAAGCTACAGTTATATATTAGAGGAAAGAATGCAGTTTTCAATATAATACTAATTGTTTAATTATTTTCAATTTGATTAATTACCACCTTGGTACCATATCAGTACCAGGGAGAGTGTGGGGGAAAGGGTGGTTTGGAGCAATTCATTTAGAAGACTAGTAGCCATTTGCTCAAGTTGCTGTTAGCCAACTTATTGCTTTATTTTGGGCAGAAATTCCACAAGAAGTTAGTATGGTCTTGATAAGGTCCATCAACATATCATTTGCTAACCAACTTTCCAAGTAGAAAGTAGAAACTAGCACTATGTAGGCAACATATACGTGCAAGTGATTACATCATTTTTTTTGGCTTCAAGTGGCCTTCATCATCTAATTAACTCAAAGTTTTTACACAGAATAACTTCGTCTACAGGTCTAAAACCGTTCATTTCTCTCTTTCAAAGAACAGTCATGTGCATGAAAGAGGAATGTGAAGCTTCTGGCTGAATGTAGCTGGCCAATGTGGATGCATTGTGATTGGGCTAAACCATTTCTCCACCTTGGACAGGGAGGAATCTGACTCCTTTCTGCAAAGTCAGAGGAAGAAAACAGAAGAATGAATTAGCTTAGAATATGATGTATGAACCTTCCAAGAATTAGTGATCAGTTATACGGCACATAATCTGTGACAAGTTTCCCAATAGTCAACCACTTCAATTCAATGCTCAACTCTAGAGGAAAGTAAACCCACATGGAGTTAGAGATTTTAATTCATTTTTGAATTGTAAACTCACGAATAGAATCAGTCCCCATTCTAAAATAGAATGAATGGGGACAAGAACATGGGGTTACTAATGCAAAAGTCTGACCATGGCCAAACCCAACTTATGAACATGCAATTCTTGCATTCTTGCTTAGCACATCTTTTGCTTGTTTGAAGGAATAAAACTGCCGATCTCTTACGTACCAGAAAAAATTAAGTTCTACCTATACTGGCAATTTACTAATTACTATAACAAAAGCAGAAAATGGAATGTCTATTGTGTGGGGATATGGAAGTCACCTTCTCAGTAGAGAAGTCCAAACAGAATACTTCAAAAGAAGGATACTGGTCTGGTGATGTTACAAACTAGAATCTTATCCTTCTCAAGAATCAAGATTAGACAAAGAAAACTTATCCCATCATGAATTCAAGTGGTTCATGCATTCAAGAAACCATGCAAAAGATAAAACTTTGGTGGGCTCTACGGCCGACATAATTAAATTCATGCCAATAATTCATCATTTGGATCTACCCTAACAAGTAACAACTAGTCTAGTGTGTGCTATGTAAAATACATGGTCCATATGACATCCAAATTCAGCCGCCAGCCATTGTCCATGGACCATGGTGCTAGTGGTGGTGGTGACCGGAAAGTTGGCAACGTACCTGGCGTGGCTTACACCTTCTCTCCGAGCTCCCACCCTCCGGAACCGGCCGCAGACCGCCTCGCGCTGCCTCCCCTGCCGCCAATTTCTCACCAATATTCGAGGCGGCGGAAAGAGCCATAATCTTCTCGGCAGCCTCCCGGCTGTCCTTGCTCTCCTCCATGACCCTGGCCACCACGGCCTTAGGCAGCTTCATCTTCACTTGCACCCCACCCGCAGTGGCCTCGACCCCTGCCGTCGAGGAAGACGCGGCGCCTGCCCCCTTGACCAGCGTCAAGTCTGACACGGACCTCCGCGACAGCATAAGGCTCTCCAGCCGCTCCTTGGCACCGACGTTGATGACACCCGACCAAGCACGCCGTGGCACACGGTGGTTGTCGACCTTAGGCAGCTGGACGAGGAAGTAGAGCCGCCTAGGCTTGAGCTCCAGCTGCTCGTCAAGGGCCTTTGCTCGGACTCCCAAGTGCCTAACAGCATCTGAATCCATGATAACATGATCAGGATAATCCTTGACCACATCTTTAACTCTAACAGGCAGCTTGAACTTCATTGTTTCCCCATCCAGCTTCATCACCTTGGCCGTTCTCCTCCCTCCCAAACTGTTGCCCATCTTCTTTTTAATTTGTTAAGAAGGAGCTAAATCAAACACAAGGAAGATATGTGATGTTTTTGGCTAGCTTTAATGGCTAAAACCAACCTGCCCACAAATGGGTTTTAGTTGTCTGTTCCTTCTCTTATATGGTGGAGAGAGAATGGGCTAGGGAAAGTTTGGTTCAGTGGTCAGAAGTCAAAAAAGAGGGGCCAGATTAGAGTCGAAGGATCATGGTCATGGGAATTGTACGTAGAAACATGTACATCATTTTCATGATCAGCCTGCAAAAGCCTATAAAATGCCACTTAATTTGTACAAGACTGCTTGGAAATGATGCTACTAGAATTCCTTAAAATTAAGAAAGTTTGACTCCCTGCCCCTTACCAGACCCGTGTGGAATGGAGGAAAATGCATATGCATGGGGAAGAAATTGTCAAGGGAGGGGCGTTCAAGTTCAATTGCAATTTTAGTTGGTGGAACTTTTCAACCAAAAATCTTTTCTCTAAACTTGTCATTTGAATGAAGGGTCGGTGTATTTTTTTTATACAGCTACTCCGACCCATGTGCTTATTTCACTATCAGACACAATGACACATGACTTCGATACTTTGTGTTGAAGATGTGTTCTATTTGCTTCTTGTTTTAGACTGGGACTGGACAACTTGAATTGATTAATACTAGTGAATGCAGGTCTCCAATCTTACAAACGGTTTTTGGTTCTTATTGTAGTTAATTCCATCTAAAAGACACATGACAGTTTTAACTCCTCATATGTTGGTCTGCCAACACAGCCTTAACTTTTAACTACCCGGGTCATGGGCATATAGAGTTTCTACTTTGTTCTCTTATATAATGATATCATATGAACGTATATAATATATACTGCAAGCTGTATGCAGTAGAGGATTATAGATTTTACAGCCAGTGGTATGTCACTATATTAGTTACATTACTACTCCATCCGGTTACTTTTAATAACTACTCCTTCCGGTCACTAAAAATTTAGTTCATTTGAAGAAAAAAGAAACTTGCATTTATTAAGGGGCCGTTTGGGGCGTGATTATTGCAAAATATCCAGACTGGATATTGGATATATACTGTAGCATCCATGTGGATTTTTACATCCAGCTGAAACACCTCCTGAGGTGTATCAGCTGGATATATAAAATATCCAGATGCTACAGTGTAGCAAAACATCCCATCTGGATGTTTTGCTTTTAATCACGCCCCAAACGGCCCCTAAAAGTGAAACTACTCCATCCGGACACTAAAAATTTAGTTCATTTGAATAAAACTGTATCTATTATTAAGGAAAATGCTAAGTCTCACTGGAGACTTCTGACGTATTTTCTCCAACATGACTTGGCACTGACACAATTCAGGCCAGCTCTTTCCTTCAATTTTGAGCTCACCATGTCCTAAAAAACTAACCGCATTTTCAGTTTTCACTAAGGGGCCGTTTGGGGCGTGATTAAAAGCAAAACATCCAGATGGGATGTTTTGCTACACTGTAGCATCTGGATATTTTATATATCCAGGAGGTGTTTCAGCTGGATGTATAAATCCACATGGATGCTACAGTATATATCCAATATCCAGTCCGGATATTTTGCAATAATCACGCCCCAAACGGCCCCTAAATCAGCGCCCGTCGCAGTCCGACACCGCCGGCGCCGAGCCTCGACCTTCCCTACTCGTCTCCGCCTAGGCCTGCCCTGACCCATTGTAGCCGTGAGGCAAGCGTCGTAAAACCCTGAACCTAAAGTGCGCCTCCAGTTGAGCAAGTCAGAGAAGCCTCTGCTCTGTCATGCCAAGGATGGGCGGCTCCACTTCTGCCTTTGTGTTCTTTAGTAGCCGGCGGGGAGAGGCCAAACCCCTATACGTCACATAGGAAGGTCAGTGGCGGCTTCGTTTCAAGGCTACCCAAGTCATCTTCCCAAAAGAAATAATTTTTCTTTCGTCACTGCCTCAGCGTCAGCATCTCCCAATGCTGGAGTTAACGGGGGAGACCACAAAATGCATAAAAGAAAAAAATTCACTTTTTGGCTTATGTCGTCAGCATCCTATAAGCCCACTGGGATGTTTGACGGAAAGCCGGAGCATGACCACTGGCAGATTAGGACAAGGGTCGGGTGTCTTGCCGGAGTATGGAAGTGAGATGAGAAAGGAAGAAGAAAGGAGAAGGGTAGTTTAGGGTCCTTTGGGAGAGGGTGACGTGGTGTGACAGATTTTACTAACCACGCCAGCACGTGATGTTGGCCGTGTTATCTCGTCTACGGTACAACACTACTCATCTGCTCCCCTCCGTTCCAAAATACATGTACTGTGTATATTTAAGAAAATTCCTTTGTTTTTATTGGACCATGAAACCCACAAGAAATTCACATGACTTTTTCTCCCTTATATCCCATCCAATTCGTATGATCGTTCATGAATAAAGTTCTGTAAATCCTTCCAAGTCTCATCCAATTTTGGAAAGAGGAAGTCACCTGATTTGGCAAAATGTACATAGTATATTTTTAAATATACATAGTATTTTAGAACGGAGGGAATATTAAAAAAAGCTGTATTTATTAAAAGTGATAGAGGAAGCATTAAGTTATTATGTAGTGCTTACTATATCCCACATCAATAGTCTCATTTAGCTCTAGGGCTACATCTTGGGTCGGGTTGTTTCGGGTATGATAGAACCCGACCCTACGTGAGATAAAGACCCGAGTTACTTAAACCCGACCTATCCGAGATAGGATCTGAGATTTTTAAATCCGACCCTACCCGAGATAAAACCCGCAATATCCGAGAAACCGAAATACGAACCGAGATTTTAATAAAATAATTAATATAATTAAAAAATATTTGATAAAATAATTTCATAATTATAATAATAATAAATTATTAAAAAATTAGGGGTTTAAATAGTATATCTCGGGTAGAGTCGGTTCTTGGGTATTTTAAAGTAAAACCCGACCGTACCCGAGATAGGATCCGACCCGACTCAACCTGGGTCAAGGTCGGGTCGGTTCCATCAGGGTCAGGTCGGGTCGGATTTTTTGGTGCAATCCTAATTAGCTTCTCAAATGAACTGATTTTAGATCACTTTAAAAAATCATTAAAGTGGGATGGCAGGAGCATATAGTGTCTGACAATCTATACATTAATTGGATGGTTGAAATTTTACAAAGCTTAGACAGGAAGGGCCCCCATATCAATGAGCCATAAAAGCTAAGAACTTTCAATTCTGTTCAAAAGAACTATTAATCCTACTCTGATTAGTCCATAAGACTAGCTCACATGCTTTTGCTTGGACCATCAATCAATAGCACAGAGCATTCCATGGATTTTCCTATTAATTAATTTCAACGGGAATGTAAGCGTTACCTATAATCCTTGAAACTTAAAAAAATTAACCACCGGAAAATGAACATTAGCATCCAGAGAACGGGAAAACGGCATAATACTGAGATATTCAACCAAAGGAGAAAATTATCGTTTCTTTTTTGTTTAATCTATGAATTCCATGTGGAATTCTTTCCGACGCCCTTTAAATAGGGTCTGGAATTGTATTAATGGAATATATTTATGTTATCCTAAACTTCGAAAAAAATATTTATTGTTTAACTCTCATATCGCAAGGTTAGATAAATATCAGATTAAAATCGTACTTGTGAAAGAATATATAAAAACGACCAAAGTAATTAATAAATATATAGTGATAAATATTCTATCATAGTATGCTTCATTAATTTGGTAATGAATTCCACCACTTGTGAAACTATTTTAATTTTCTTGCTAACGTTTAATTCAATATAATCCGCTCTTGTAAAACTACTTAATTTCAAAGAACATCCTAAGGAGTATAGTGTGGATTATATTGAATTGCATTTTATTTTGAAAAACCAATCTAGACATTTTAATACAAACGGAGGGAGTACTAATTAGTTCTTTAAGAAGTTGGTCCCATCTGCTTCTTTTGTTTTGAAGTTACTGGATCCATCTAGAATAGAGGCTTACAAAAATAGATATACACAATCAAAGCTTGGACTTCCATGGGGCTTCCTGGTAAAAGTGAGCAAGTATGAAAGCAAGACTTTAAGCTGGAAGTCGCGTGATTATTCAAATAGATTACCGTTTATCATTCAAGAAGAACGCCTGCAGTTTATTTCAACTTTGAACATCTAATTAGAAGAAGGGTCAAGCAATATTAAACCAAGACTTCATTTTGAGTAATACCAACAAAAAAAGACTCCGTTTTAAGTAAAGAATTCTTCTAGTACCAGTTCGGGTGGCCACACATATTTGACTGAGGCTTCCTGTTCTTGGCAAAAAAATAAAGGGAAAAAGGGGCTTCCTGTTTGAATGGTTATTTGTGAATTTGGAGTTTGGACAAACTCAGACATGTGTGGTGATATGTTGTGTGGTTTATCCCACTTCCTTTACTCTTGCACTTGCATTTTATTTTTACCCTTCCGTAAATCGGCCAGGTGCTTTATGCACAGTCAGATCAACATCCAATGCTGCACAGATTTTAGGAACTGGGGTGAAACACTCTGCCTGCCCCCCTGTATAGGGGCTGTTTGGATCATGAAACATGAGAAACTTCGGTGGATTTTTTGGAGTGGATGTTTGGGATTTTTCACGATCCAAATGACCCCCTACATATAAAAAATATATGTGAATGATCAATTCTAATGTGAAAAATCCAAAAAAAAAGACAATATCTCACAAGTACGTAGGGATAAATTGAATTCTTAAACAAAGAAAAATTTAATCACCACATCAAATGGCCAAATAAGCCCCATGGGCTTGGCCAACAAAAAAAATATTGTTAAATGGCTAAGAAAAGCCTCATAGACTTAACCACAAGAAATAAAATGGCTCACGTAAAGCCCGATGGGCTTGGTTGTCGAAAATCCAAATTGGCTAGCCTCCAAATCTATATATGACTAAATGAGGCATGGCTCCACCAACAAGCCAAACAAATTAAAAGGCTAAATAAGGCCTCATAGGTCTCACGTCATATTAGCCCAATAAATTAGAAAGGGCCAAGTGCTATCTAATGGGTCGCACTTTAAATTAGCCTAATAAATTACAGAGGTTAAGTGAGGCCCTATAGGTCCCGTCCCATATTAAATAACCCAACCAAATTATAAAAGTCAAATGAGGCTTATCAAGGGCCCCTACACCAAGTGTTGATTCAAAAAAGACACAGATAAAGAAGTAACGAAAGAAAGAAATAGAAGGAAACAAGAAACAAAAAAATAAGTGCAATGGGGTTGGGCTTGTAGATCCCACACCCAAAATGAAAGGAGGCTTGCTAAAATCCCAAACCTAGCAATAAATAAAAAAGTGGGCTTATTTTATGGGCCCCGTGTCACACCCCGAGCACCGCCCGATCCAAACAGAACCCGGTCCAAGAGTCGAACCGGTGCACGGGGGTGACGTTTAAAGGGATATAACGGAAGACTTATGCCCCACAAACGGGCGGTCTATCTAAGAGAGTTACGCAACTACTTTGAGCAAGAGTAAATAAGTAGACAAAGGTAGAGTTTAACTCATAATTCAGTCTACAAGTCTTAAACCCACATACTAAAATCCTGAGCCAACACACAGGGCTCGAAACACAAAATTATAAAATAGGTCTAATCATAAGTCTCAACATACACAATGGTCATACATAAACATGGCGAAACAGACAGATAAACAAAGTAATGTCCAAAGGCCTCCATGCCTAATCCTATGCTCTCTTCGATTGTTCTTCATACAGAGGATCCTGTCCATTTGAGTGTCACACCACGCAGCCCCAAAACAAAACAAGGAAAGAGGGGTGAGTATAAAACTTAGTAATGGTTTTAATACGATCGGCAATAATCAGAAATCATACTATAATACTAAAAAAATTAGTAAGTATATTAAATCCAAATTTTGACCCTCTTAATGTTTGATTTGGTTATATTTTGCTTTATGGGGATTAAAGTTGGTGAGAATAGCTTTCCAATGCTACCAACTTATTAAATCCGAATTTCTCATATCTTTCGGAGTGAAAAGATATGAGAAATTGAATTTTGTTTGGGCGTGGCTGCGATTGATCGCCAGAACAAACAATCGATCGGCAAATTGAACCGATCGACCGCCTATCAAAACGATCGATCGTAGGTACTATGATTATTGATTGTTTTGTTTCGGAGAAAATAATCGATCTTCAATAATTGCGATCGATCGGCTATAACGTGGTAGTTTAGAAAAGGCATGCGACGATCGATCGCCGATCAATCGCCGGTTGCGGTTTTGCGATTTCTAACTTATTTTTTGGGTGGATTTGCATGGGAAAGATGTCAAATCCCAACTGGACTTAAATTGCACATCTCTAGAAGGATCTTGAGGCCTTCTCATTGGTGGGAAGTGTCCATGATATGGAAAATTGGTTTAAGAAGTGATTATCCCCAAATTCTATATAAACTTTAGAGAGTTGGCTTGTGCTATTGGAAAACCTAGCCCTAGAATGTCCAGAGACCTTTTCCTTCTCCTTCACATGTTCACCCACCTCCTATAAGGCTTCTTCTTGTGGGAGTTTTGCAAGAACTTGGAGCAGGAGCTTTGGAAGAAGCGGAGGAGACAAGCAACGCGTAAAAAAACAGAATTTTCGGTAATTAAGAGTAGGATGGTTTTTCCCCTTTCTTCTCTTTTGTTATATGATATTTATAAGTGTTTTAATTCAGTACCTTAGAGTATTGCTTTGATTCATGTGATATAAATGAATTATGTCCTTCTTTTCCATGCTTATTGCAACATAGTCATATATGCTTTCATGCTACGTGTCTAGATGGAAATTCACACCCAAAGTTGGTTGCTTTAATCATTATACAGAGGTTAGAAGTTCTGATATTGTTTTGTTGACCATGATCCACGTTGAGTCATGTGTCTTAATGATTGTTTTGCATTAATTGTCTTGTTTGGGATGTATTAATGACTAAAACTGTGTTATATGTAAAGAGACATGATAAAAGGGTGTACTTTGGTAATTCTAGATAATCCTAGGGTCTGTAATTGATCTAGGAGGGGATTATATGGTCTGTTAATGATATATTATCATCTATAACGTGTTATTAAGTGAGATAATCAAGTTTAATTAAGAGTCTTAATCTCGGCTAGAACTATTGTTGTGCTAATAGTTTGTAATAAATAATTCATAACTAATTCAAATAAAATCGCAAAAATATAAAATCAGTGGAGTTAGAAACTAGACTCATGAAGGTATTATCAGTAAAAATTTCAGAGGTTAAGTATTACTGTACAGAGCACAGTAGCCGTCGGCAGAGGACTGTTGTGCAGGAGGCAGTGAGCTGAATCTAAGAGAAAATACTAAGTATACAAATAACATCATGTAATTGTAGCGACCGTAAATTTTATATTAATAAAATTAGGATTTAATTTGGGATTAATTAGGGAGGTTATGTTTGACATTCAAGGTGAGTTATGGAAGATGCTAAGGGCATATTCCAATCAAGCTTGGCGCCCTTTATCAAGATGGTTAGATCTTGCTAAATGAAACTGCATAAGGTCTTAATTAGGTAATTAAAGGGATTGAGTTAATTCCCCTTAATCAAGGGATTTATAACTGAAGCAAATTAAGGAGAATGGCGTCCTGGCTGTTGTGGAATGGCTGGACCTTTTGGTAGCCTTTAGATCATGGCGAGATGGACGGTGGAGAATCAACTAGGACTTGTGTATGTCCTATATATACATGCTATTAGAGGGGTCGACATTCTCCTTTGCAATTTTTGGGAGACGTGCCAACAGAGGAGCAGTAGTGGGCAGCCTTGCACACCACATTCAAGGAGCTCTCCGGTGGTTTGTGGAGTGGTTTCGTGGAGAAGGGAAGCGTAGTCTACCCGGAGAACCGATTTACGCGCATAACGTATCGATTCTCTTCAAATCAGGTATGATGCGTTTTTACCCAATTTTCTTGGCTTGAATAGCATGTCTTGATGATATTTCATGCATGTTTATGTCTGTTGTTCATTGGTGTATAAAGATGATGCTTTTGAATTGAAAAAGGTCATATCTTTATTTATGTCCGGTATATGCATGATCTATTTGAATACTTGAATGCATATTACGATATGCAAAGTCTTAGATATGAATTCCTCTCTCCTTAGTCAGCATGTAATTGACTCGTTCATTTCCCTATGGATCTGACTTCGTGCTGTCCAGAGATTATAGTCTTACCTTCCGGTCATTTTTTGTTGTTTAAATTATATTAATCATTAGATCGGGTAATGATTCATGAGAATTAAGAAGGCGAAGGATTAAATGTCTAAAATATTGTAAAATACAAGTCGATACCCTTCTGACCAGAGGTAAAGGCCTCTGCTTTTTGGTGTTATTTGTGTTCCTCTTCGTCCCAAATTAAGGGTCTTAATTATTGAATAGATGATAATCATGATTAGGCATAAAAACAGTTTGTAGAAGTGATAAAGACATAGTATTATATTAAAAATTTACTTGCTGTTAATTATTACAAATATCATGCCTAGGTGGAACAGAGAGATGATTAGTAATATCATAAGTGATTAATAGATGTGATTAATTAATATAATAAAGGGCAAACCGAAGACTTAATTAAGCCTCGATCTGGAAATTCCTGCACAGAAAGTCAGTAGTAGAAAATGCATAACTAATTCTGTAAAATTCAAAAAAACGCGTTCTCTGTTGAGATGTAAAATAGACTCATCAGAGGACCTACAGTAAAAATTACAGATTCAGATTCACTCAGTAAAAGTCGTAGCTAGTGCTGAAAGTGTACTGCTGTACACAGGGCAGTGCAATGAATTAAAGATAATTCACTAGTATTATTATCACGGGATTAATTGATTTATAAATTTAATTTAAATGCAAATAAACTCGAAATGACCAGAATTACGACTAATATAATAGTATAATTTTCCTATAAGAGAGAGACCAGGGGTTCGAGTCCTAACCTTGGTATCTTTCCCTTTTAGTTTACGGCTCACCGTAGTGGTCGGTATAGAAATCCTTAATTAGGGTTTTACTCTAAACCCTAGTTAATTATTTTCTTCATAAAATCTCGAGTTTACATTCAGTATTTGGAATTCATACCTAGGGCCTTGCATATCGAAGATCTTAGATGAGTAAAGTTACCATTTTAACCCCAATGACTTGAGTGGAACTTGGGAAGACGAGCGTTACAACCACTTCTTTTGTGAGTCACGTGTTGATGACAAGTTCAGACACTTGAGTCCTTATTGCTTGGTTACTTCGAGATATTGTCATCTCGTTGGCATTCCTATAAGAGTTTATTCTCAAGGTGAAATCTTCGATTATTTTCCATACAACCTCTGTTGTCGTACAGTGATCTTTGAACCTATGGAAACTGTTTCTTCCACAAGAGTCATAATAGAACTCTTCGAGTGGAAATCCTAGTATGCTCCAGAGCCATTGCAAGATCCTCTGTGATCTCAGATTTTATGAACCTCTGTAGTTCAGCCGACGATGGCAACGCGTGCACTTAGACTGTATGACATTACGGAAGGTCTGCAGTCTCCGCCCATTGTGCCCGTAAGCACCGATGGGGCCAGCATCCCTAGACACATGGCCGGGTTCCTCTGAAGAACCTCTAGGATGTTCTGGCATAGATGTCCATAGGGGAAGTGGACTGACCAGCGAGCAGAAGTTGTTGACTCTCTACACACAGTATGTTGGAGTCTAACTCAGTTGTTGATTCTACCGGTACATATGAGTTTTCTGGTGTTTGGTGATAGCTTGGTTTGCTGATTTTCCAAAACCTGATTATTAATTCCTTATTTCCATAATACTTTTGATATTCAATCTTTTTTTCCTTTGGAATTTGTTAATCCTTTATCAGTGGGGTTTTTGGTATCCTACTGGGTATTTTGTTCGAAATACTCATGCATCCTTCGATGCAGGAATTAAGAAAGAATGATGCTGAGCTGGTGGAAGTGGAGATTGACTGCGGAGTTAGAAATGAAGATTTTTATTTCAATGTTTTAGTTGTTGAACTTTGTTACTTGTGGCCTGTGTGCCTGACTTTTGATATCGTATTATTGGGAGACCATTTATTTTCTGTAATAATTTAACTATTAGTGTTACAGCTTTGTTATTTATAATTCGGGTACAATGAATGTTATTTAAGTCAACGATCCTTCAAAACCCATGTATGGAAATGGGTATGTGATGATTCGAGTATTCGGTCCATCTCAGATTTTATACACAACAACCTTTATTGGATTATCGCTTTCGCGTATTTTGGGTTTAATAAAATTTGGGGCGTGACAGTAATATGATATGATAATAATTAACGTGTCAATACCAGTAATTGGACTATATACTTATGGAATATCATAGTAAGAATTAGGTTAGAAGTAATCTAATTAGGAGGGATAATCTTTTGATCAAGAGATTCATAACTGTCTATCTTAAAAACGTTGATGTCGGTTTGTGGTTCCACTTGGAATTCAAATCATCTAAGATTCTTTGGTATTATTATTTCTGATATTTGTATTATAAAATTCTAATGTGTATGGGAAATTCTTATCTATGGCTGCGCATGAAAGGTGTGTATTGATTGTATTGTACTTCTTGGGTGAGTTGTTATTATTTAAAGTGTTTGGATTTTCTTGTTATTCTAAGAGTGAATTGTATGCCTTTGAGAAGCTTTGTTGTTCTATCCTACTCCAATAGGCAAGTTATGTGTTGGCTAAAGACTTTGACACTTCTATCCATACTCCGTGAGGGAGTCTATTCTTGTAAAAAGATAACTTATGATCTTAGAGTGTTGCGACCTCCATTCCTTTGAAATATTGCTCATATTGCTACATGATTATTTCCTCCACTAGAGATCTTGGGAGATTCTCCCTAAGAGTGGATTCATAGTATGCTCAATTAAGCCATTTCTAGATCTTGCAAGGTCACCAATATTTATGGAGTTGCGATTCCATACTGCCCGAAGGGAGGCACTATACGTACATTAGACTGTTGACATTACGAAAGGTCTTCAGTCTCTGCCCATCGTGTTCGTAAGCATTGCTGGGGCCAGCATCCTAGACGCATGGCAGTGTTCCAAAAGAGGACCCCTAGGGTGGTTCTGGTATATTATTTTAGTCACTTGCGAGCGACCAGTTCAGCGAGTATAAATTGTAACTCCTTTCACTATAGATGTCTAGAGCCTTTGATTTGATTATTGTTCTCTCCTTACACATATATTTGTTCGGAGTCTTATTGATGATTTTCCTATACTTGTGAGTTGGGATGGTTATTATTGACTAACCTTTCAGGTGTATAGACCTTGGTTAGGTCCAGATGTTGTGGAATGTTCACAATCCTTTGTTATTCTTATTCTCTTCATACTGCTTGTTTTAATTCAGTGGGTTTTTACATCCTACTGAGTGTTTATATGAAATACTCATGCATCCTCTGATGTAGGCACAAATGATAATTGAGATTAGTAAGTGCAATAATGGAAAGGCGGTTGCAGGAGCCGTGAAGAGTTTTAAAGACTATCTAGTTATTTGCTTTGCTTTTATTGATCCTTATGACATTATTGGCAATTGTATGCCATAGAATGACATTATTGGCAATTGTATGCCATAGACTATAGGTTTATTTTATTTAATTTTCTTAAATAGATTATTATTATGTAAATTCATTTCATATTATTTATTGATGTCTGTTATTGTATTACACTGATTGCGGGCATAATCGGTTACACATTCTTTTGAAATGATTGTAATTGGTAGTGAAATCGACTGTTCGATCGCATGCCTGGGATCTCTACCTCGAAATGTATCTCAATTGTTGGCTTCCGCACTCCGATCGAAGTATGGGATTTCGGGGCGTGACACATACAACATCATAACATAGCAATATAGATCGATGATTGACATGATTACACCATTTCCTGATCATGCATTCATAACACATAATCCTGCACAATAATATCTCAATCACATGCATTCATAACACATAATCCTGCAAAATAATATCTCAATCACATACTTTCAGATCATGCATTCATAACACATAATCCTGTATAATAATATTTCAATCACATGTTTTCCGATCATGCATTCATAACACATAATCCTGCATAATAATATCTCAATCTCATACTTTCCGGTCATGCATTCATATCTCATAAAGCTACCCAGCACGATAGATGTATTCAACACATGGTACACTCATGCATAACAGTCATAATAGGCATGTAGCAACACAATGGTGAATGCCTCCATCAGAGAGTAACACAAGTATTGCCACGAAGGCTGTTGCCACAAAGGCAGGACACAGTCAAGGCCATGAAGGCGTATCATGGTCCGATTTCCACATAGGAAATATAGGAAGGTTGGGGTTGTCGGCCCCTAAAGCTGCTCGCCATGAACGATCCTAGCCAATGATGTCTGATTCTTACACAAAGAACCTAGAGCAGGTGTGTTCGCCCAGGGTCATCTCCTGCGGTGGGGGAGAGCCCAAATTCCCACACAGGGAACCCTAGAACATGTGGTAGTTAGTGCACGAAGCGTACCACACTGGATGTTCAAGTCTAGATGACAATCTCAATAATCTCATCTGCAAGGCAAGTACACAACTCGCCCCCCATATATCTCAATGTAGCTCGACTCAACTTGGGGAGTATACATGTTCCATATAGGAACGAAATCGAAAACATGTCCTTTCGGACCAACCAAGATTCGATTAATCCACCGATTGATTAATCCGGCACGCAATCTCAAACATTGCATACAATCGATTAATCCCGGTTAAACAACGATAAAACTTCGTCCATGAAGTCCAATACATGATGCATGATATCATGATACATCCGTGAGCAAGACCTACTTGGGTTCTAACACATGGAACGTGCTCCCAATCCATCCCCTTATGCATCATAGTCAAGGTATAAATCAACTACAATTCCATAATAAACTCTCACATGTGTGTGTATTCATGCACATTCTAATCACATGATCAATGCTTTGACATAAACTCATAGAGCAATATACGCATGCTTAAGCGCATTCAAAACCATGATTTTCAACTGAAATCAAATCAAATTCCACCATAAAACTTAATTCCAACCATGTGAAGTCTAAGATTCACACACACACATGATTCTTTTCTATACATTAAGCCATAGCATAATCACATCAATTCCTAATAAACCATACTCGATATAAAAGAACGCATCTCATCGTCTACCATATAACATCTTTGCTAAAAATATGCTTTGATCACATGAATTCCATCACAAAGTAATTCAATATCAACATGCATCATTATCAACATGTATTACAATACCACATACAACACTTAGCTTAATCCATAAACTTTCATAATAAATTCCACACTTCCAGTAACTTAATTTTCAATATAACACTTTTCATAGTCATTAAAATTATTTAATGGAGTGAAAACATTAAAATTTGCATAATTTTTAAATTTTTTTCGAGAAGACGATCGATCTGTTAGTATGCACGATAGATCGCCAGACGATCGATCGTCTGTCTCCTTCTTCCTTTCAAAAAACCGAAAATCGAGACACCATTTACTCGACTTAAAACTTTCATCCATGGTCTCAAACACTAACAAAAAGCTATTAAACTTTCCAGAACATCTACTCATACTATTCTAAGATAAAACCCTAAAAAATCAAAGTGAAAAATTAACATTTATTAAACCCACCATTAGAGCACTAACAAGCATATTCAATTCAAATAAAATCATAGAAAACAAACCATTTTCTTCCCAAAGCTGAGATTGAAGAACCCATTACCTTGATTTGTTGAGAATGATCCTTCAACCTTCTCCAACACCTTCCAAAAACATGATTTTGTGTTAATATACAACTAATCTCGATTTAGCTTTGAAAATCAAAAGAAAATCCTAAATCTAGGGCTTTGGAAACATAAAAACAAGATTTTGAAGATTAGGGCTTCGAGAAGAGATATAAAACAGTGATTTTTATGCTTTCAAAATGGATTGAAACAATAAAGGAAGTCAAGATTAAGAGAGGTTTTAAGAAAAACTTAAAGAATAAGAAGAGATTAAGTTAATTACCTCTAATCCTTTCCTCTTCAAGCCCAATGGGGAATAAGCTCCGTATCTCCTGGCCAAGCCTATTCCTAATTTGGGAAATGGCACAACACTTTCCTTTTATAGAAAAGTTGGGGTAAACCTAAGTAAAATGTGGGGTAGAAATAGAGTTTTTGGCTAAAATTAGAAAATTTAGCAATTTAATCCAAAATTAGGTCCAAAAAAATTCTGAAAATTTTTATAGTATTTTCCTTTGATGTCGGGGACATTTTGGTTATAAAAACCTAATTTCATCGGTGGTGCCCACCGGGGTCCCGCCAAACCCTAATTTTCAGAAAAATTGGTGAAAATATCAGAAAAATACCAAAAAATCACGTTTTATCCAAAATCACTTAAAACTCATGATTGTGAAGTTAGTTTTGATTAAAACCTTTATAAATCTATTTATTTTTGAAAATCATTACATTTAACCCGAAAACGTTTAAACCACACGATAACTTATAAAGAACAGTAAAATAAACCGGTTCAAGATGAGAGTTCTTACACCCCGCACCAAAAAGATTTGGTCAAAACACAAAGTTATATGCCTCATAAAATAATTTTTGCCTCATTAATATTATTTATAAAAAGGAAAAAAAGCAAGGAAGAAAAATCCAAGATGACATGGCAAGTATCCCTTTCCAAAGTCAGTTTGAAAATGAAAATGAGAAGGGAGGAGAGAGGTATGTAGGAGAGAGAGAGAGAGAGTCCCCCACTTTCTAAAGAAAACTACATCTTATTACAAAAAAAAACTCATCAAACTACTAATAATCACCTACTCCAACTTTTAAAATTACAGAAAACTCATCAATCTATCAATAACTACCCACTCCCCACTCAAAATACTTAACCACTGTCCTATCTCATGACCTACTCAACCCTTATATATACCTATTTATTTCTATACGAGAACAACCATCCTTTTGGCCATTAGATACCCAAATTCTAGAAAAATCCTTTGGAAAATGCAAAAGTCAATAAGACAAAAACCTTCCCAAAGCAAAATTCATAAAGAAAAGCCTTTTCAAGCAAAGATTTCTTCATTAAAGCAAAAGGATTTCTTCATCATCAAGCATTCAACCTTTAAAGCATACAAATTAAGGCTTAAAGTTAAAGTGGAAGAAAGTAAAGCAACGGAGAATTCAAAATTTGAAGAAGTTAAATCATGCAATGAATGAATCCCTACAAAGGGTCTTTCCAATTTTTATTATCTTTCCTTGTAATTGTGCAATCTTTGTAGCCATTGTTTGCCATTGATTTTCTTTCTTCTTGTTGTAATCCTACTTTTAAAGCTCCATTATCTTGGCCAATTAATCGGAGACCTCGTAAAGAGAGGGTCATCCTACCATAAAAATGTAGTTATCTATATCTTATAAGAACTAGATTCATGAATCTAATTTGTGAGCATAGAAGACTACCCAAATCTTTGTCTGTACCCTTGTATCACAAAACTACATGATTGTCATTGTGCCACCCCAAGACGATAAGCGTATGCATGTGATCGCTTGCCATGTATATAAATGACCTTTTCCCTTTACATCGTTAAACTAAAGATTTGCTCGAGTCATGTTTATATGCACCTTGGACATGCCCATATACAAGATCTGTGACCAGAAACACGTTTTAAACACGCAAAACGCGTTTTGGGTAGACAGCCGCAAAAAATGGCATTCAAAACCCTTATTTGTGAAAAAACATGTTTTTGTGCAAAAAAACGTGTTTAAACTCGTAAAACGCATTTCATTCTTAAATCCATTATTTTGCCTTAAATACTATTCCTCCCGCCGTCCTTGAGTCCGATGGGGTGATCACCCATGCGGTTGAGCCCCGGTGATCCCTCGAGTCCTTTTCCTCCCTCCGCCTATAATCAGAGCCTCCAGTAATCGTCTTTCTATATGAGCTTCTCTCTGGTTTTCTGACATGGGGTTTGGCTGAAACAGGGGACGGGAAGCTATGGAGGAGGAAGAACAAGAAGAAAGTGCATTTTGCATACCATTTGGTCGAGGCCGTGAAGGTGATTGGTGACGACGATGACGACATGGCCGAAGAAGAGTTCGAGGAGGAGGAGAACCCGATTTTCGACCCGAGTCGAGTCGACAGCTAGGGAGTTGAAGAACTGCCGGCAAACCGGGCGGCCCTGTACAATGGGATCCTCCAGGATCGGCTACAAAGGATGGCCTGCTCATACTAATCCCATTTGTGCAAACAAAAAGGGTGAATGTTGTTAATGCGTAATTTGTAGCACTAACGTCCCATTAACCTTTGTAATTAACAGCTTAATGGAATCAAGAAAAGCAGTGTATTTCATTTGTACATATACCATATGCATATTGCTTTGCAACTTTGGTTTGGGTGAACTAATACCCTATACTTTGGTTTGTAATTATACCCTATACTTGTTTTGCCCATACTTTAGTGGAGAGTGACTTGTGACTTGTATGGGCAACCGGGTTTCTTTAAGCAAAAATGCTTTCCAGACCAGGGCTCCGTTAATGTCCGTGACCATATTACATACTCCCTCTTGCCATCTTAGGTGTCTGCATTAGAAAACTAAAATGAAATAAATTAGGTGTAAGGTGAAGAAGAACATGTAGATAGTGAAGGTGATGAAATTGAAGAAAATTTAGAAGAGAACTTGGTAGAAAATGATGATGATTATGATATATTTGATAACTTGAATGTCTTGTTTGCAATGAAGAAGATACTTTATTTTTTAGTATCTTTTAGTATTTTGGGCTACTAAGGAATAAAACACTTTATTTTGAACTAATGATACACATTTGTTAAATTGGATTTTCAATTTTATTGCTTCCCCGTACTTTTCGCATATTTTTCCTGTATATTCTACTTTCTGCAGTATCTTACCGTACGCTAACTTGAGCCATATTATTGCCGTACCCGTATTTAGTCACTTAGTATACAGGTGCACTGGATGCCTCAGGGCCGCATGAGCTTGACCACAGAGCGCCTCTATATAGAAGGGGAGGCGGGATTTTCAAATCAGACCATAGAGGCGCCCTGTGATCATAACTCACATTGCCCTGAGGTGCGCGAAAAGCCAAAATGCATGAATGGCCAGATCCATCGGATCTCTATCCTATGGCTCGCCATACGAAGGATCACTTACTTCAGGGTCATTTATCACTTATGGGTGAGTAATTGGTTACTTATTTGAATTCTTCGTATATGTTACCATGTGCGTGAAATAGGAAGGAATTGCCATCTCAATTGCACATCATCACTATGAGCCCAATCCTAACTATTGCTTTGGGTTTTGGTGACAAAACAACCATTGACGATTTATAGCCAACTTTAACAGCCCATCTGGAAATGCTGACACCTATCAGCTAAAAAATGGGCCCAATTGGAAATTGTAACCCAATTGCAAACATCTTAGACTATTAACGTAAAAGCTTATCTGATTTCATGAGTGGATCTCCAAACATGCTTTTACCCCCATGCACACCTGAATTTCATTACTTGAATGATATGTCAGCTTAGCAAGGAATCATGACTCAGTTATTACCAATACTATCATCATCTCAGCAAGGAATCATTACTTAGTTACTGCCAATCTTTTAAATCACTCAATAGCCCACACCAAACTTTTTACCACAGCCGTGAATATTGACATAATGCTTTTGAGGGGGGGGGGGGGGGGGGGGGGGGGGGTGGTACTAAGATCCTTTAGCTTTATGTCTTTGTCCAAGACCTTAGCCTATCTAAAGGTCAGAGGCTCGGATAACATTGGAAATGCAATAATAGAAGGTAAATAAATGCATATGGGGATAATTTGTCCACATATATGTCACAGAGAGAATCCACTGAAGGGCCACTTCAAAAGGCACACCAACATGCGAGCATCTAGAACAAATTTGAATGGTCCCACACCAGTCCATACTACATTGTCCTGTTCTTTCCAAATATCAAAGACAAGTAATGAACATGCAGGAGGCAGCTATGTGGAGGGACCTGATTATTTTGTGAAATGAAATTATACATCACTATGCCAAGATCAAAAGAAATTAGTACGCTGGAGGTAGTTGTCATAAACACAAATTGAGTCTTCAGATATGTCAGATAGCATTGTAAGACAAGCCTTGGATCCATGCTTGTATGCAAGCGGAGTAGCATTTTTGCCTGGGACCTTTAGAAATGAGCTGCAAATTTAATTTATCAGGCATACTACCTTCCTTCGTGCCCCTTTTCAGGTTCCTTTGTGGTGAGTGATTCACGATAAATTGAATCTGCACGCGCATGTTAACCTACTTCGTTATAAACATAAATGACAAACATTGTAATGAAAGGAATTATTGACTCAATAGAATTGAACTATGAGGCCAAGACATATCGGTCCCTCTTCTACTATTGTACTATAAGATATAAGATATGTTCGTGAAGGTTTAGTAGCCTGAATGTATGCTTTGCATATATGTATATCGATACCTCTGATAATTACATCCAGCAGCAGGATCTTTCTCTACAATACTTAATAACTACTTCATTCTCAAAATCTTTATGGTGATAATAATTCAGGATGGAGGGAGTACGAAATAGGGAATGAACCATTACAAGGTACAGCACCTTAAGTTACATCTTTATCTTTTTTCTGCATTTTTTGGTGCTGACAATATTATAGATTGAAAGAAGAGCAATATGACACCAAAGATGTTTCACTTCTCAAGGCTCGGGCTCTTAATACGGAATGATAATTTCCACTCAACATCAAGGGGTGTGTATATGAGAGAGAGAGAGAGAGCATTTCTGGACAGTAGGTGCATGTTTCATGGAATAAATTGTCAGGTATCTTCTTATCTAACACTCGTTCAGGGTTGCTTAAACTTTACACTTTACAGAGAAGAAAATGTCCTCTAAATTACTGCAGCACATGTGAATCATGCGGGAAACTTGCAAGGGCCAGCATGAAAGTTACCGATTAGTCTTGTTCTGAGGAGACACAAGACTGTAAGGTCTGGATGACTTGCAGCACCACTAGTAATCGTGGAATAATTTTGTTGAAGACATTGATGCAGACAAAAATTGCCTAACTTGCGAGGTTTTTTCCTTAATTCATCTTTTTCACGTAACTCGCCTACCTTTGAGGAGCGAATTATGCTAATTTGCGTGAACTTAAAGTAGTGCTCAGCGCACGTTAAGGGACAGATATTCCCATTTTCTTTGATTTGATATCACGGTATTCGGTGGGACGACAAAGAGTGATCAAGAGTGACTATAACATTCGCAAATTCTTCTTCAAAGGGCTAACTCTTGGTCGGGATGTAATGGTCTGGATTAATTGAGTGAGGCCAAAATTAATATCGTAATCACAATAGCTGTTATTGAAATATGAAACATGTATGTCTACTTGGGTTAAATTGGTGTGTAATTATTGTTCAAAAAATGAGAATGAACACATAACTATTGTGACGGCCACAGCACGTTTCGTGAAGCAGAGGTCTTGAGTTCGAATCCCCACTCTGTTGGCCACCCACTTGGGATTATATCCCGATTTATCCGGTGTGTATGATGGGCGTGCCTTGGGGATTGGTGGTGGGATACGGTGCTCTAAGAGATCGATTGCCCTGCCCCTTCTAGTCGTGTCCTAAGGACTCGAACACCCCTTGTAAAAAATAAAACGAAAAGAGAATGAACATGCTTTAGAAAACATACCAAAACCTGTGCATGATGGTAACCGTCAGATTGGGGCTCACATGATCTGGCGTTTCTCAACCCTACACACATTCTGCACATGTTTGCATTTGAACATGTTGTTTAACATTGTTCATGTTGTCCGGATCGTCTGGACCGGCATTTCATTATCCTCGGTGTGAAATAATTTCCAAGTTCAATAAAACAGAAATACTTACCACGCCAAGGGAGGCTATGTGAGGCCCCGTAATTTGCCATTAGGTTGTCCAATTTCCCAATGTTGTGGCTGTTGTGCTAGGATTATTCGAAGAGTGATTCTATTACACCTATGTTCATAACCATAACTATACATCAACTTTGCCAATATACCTTTTCATTTTAATGTTTAATTGAAGACAATGGCTTCATCCCTATTTGCTTAAACATATTCATGTTATGATGAGATCAGCACGTACGAAGATGCCTTACAAGGAGGGCGTTAATCTGGATTAGGATCGAAAAGAGAAAAGCATGATCTAGGGAATGAACCATGTAAGTGCTTTGTCTGAGAATGGAAGTACCATCCTCTTTTGGAGGTTGTTCACCGCCACCACATGGACTTGAGTCATTAGTTGAAAAGGAAGAATAATGGTGGGCAAGGGAGGCAGGCACTACTTTTCATCTTCCCCTCCTCTTCTCCCCTTATCTTCCATACTCTTTCACAATAAAAAACAAAGGAAATAGTTCATGTTGACTCCTCAAGTTAGAAAGGAGGGGAAGAAAGTTTCAAAAAGTTTCAGGTGGCTTGAATCAAACTGGTCTCTGCATATGTTAATTGGTTTATGCCTACTATTACTGACCATCTCTTCTTTGGTAGATACACATGCACATGGAAACGAAATAAGGGCCAAATTTTTGAAGCTAGTAATCTTATATTAAGGAGGAAAACCTAGTTTAGAATGTAATGTAATACAGATAACAAACAACTTATAACAAAACTTTGTTTGAGATGTTTTAGGCTTTTAGCTAAGGGTCTTGATAAAAATGTTACAGAGAGGGTTGCATGCAGTGTTATACAAAGGGCAGACATGGGTCTGTTGGAAAGGTGCTACCGAACTAAACAGCCCACTGAATTCAGCAAGGTGACAACAGCTGAAATCCAAGTGGATGTTTCATGAGTGGGACCCAAGAGATCGTACTTGTTCAGATATGTCGTAGGCCCTCAATGAGATGGTCCTCATTTTCCTCAATTTGCATATTTATCAATAAAAATAAATACTAATTAATGTAATGAATCCATACCTCTATGAATCATTAGAAAGCAATAAAATTAATTTTTCTTGCTAATTTTAATATGCTAATCTAGAAGGAGGTGATAAGAATAAAAATCATATGTCACCATAATATGCAGCTAAATTTTCATTATTAAAATTTATCTTTTAATTAGGATTTCTTAAAAAACTTCATAAATAGTTATATCCTACTTTTATTGACAGTAAATTAATATTCGTCTAACAAAAACATAGGTTAATCATGACATCAGGCTAATATACTATATATATGTTTTTATTTGGGAAATTAAGAGTCATGCTCATATAACAAACCTATCTGCCTCTTGTGAGCAGTTATTCTTTTCAGGCAAAAAACAAACAGGAATTTCCAAAAAAGCGAAAAACAAAGCTGTGGAAAGACAAACAGAAATTGTCATTAGAAATGTGGACACTTTCGATGGTTGGCAAAGTTGCCTTGTTACATAGTTTCGTGCCAAAGAAATGACATGTTTCTGCACATCAAGACCACATGACTTGAGCAGATCACACCCCTCATTATTTTACCTTGACGTCCTCCAAATTTATGAGAGAAAAACCTCCCTTGCTTGGTAGCAGAACATCATAAAACACATGTTAATTTGTACGTACTTTTACAAGATGCCAAAATGATTTGGGAATGAAGAAGACGCACAACCATCCAAAGTGGTTGCAGCTTCTTCCGAGCAAGAAATGATGATTCTTACTGTTGCAAGCAACTCAAACCAGTCCCAATCTTTTTACATCTTACTAATTACTAGTCAACGAGAAACTCATCAGCATCTCCTCCTCCACCACCTAAAGACTGCAAAACGCAAAAAGGATGCATGGATAGAAAGAGGAGAAATTCATTTGGTGTTAGTTCTAGAAAGCACTGATATTGGTGAACCTGTTAGGTTCTAAGCTTGAGTATACTTTAATGTTCACGCATTCAAGTTTTTTCTAGCAGTAATGGCTGAGGGCTTTTTTTTCTTTTTTGTAAAGCCTGTCAGCAACCTTTTGACCAGTAGAGAGAAACAACAAGAAATAATAGATGTGTGGTTCATGCCTTACTTGTACTAGTGTATAACACGTACACTAGCGGCAATAACATAAGCAAATTGTTTTTTTACTGGCTTTCTCTCTTGACAAAAGGTTTTCAGTAATAATGAAATTTACAGACCATCTTATTGAATAACATTTATTTCATGAAAAGATAGAACTGCATGCAGATGCTATTCTTCATATCTAGAAGATTGTGGGCAGCTACCATTTTTTTATTAGGTGGAGATACTGAAAGCCCACCTTTCATAATGTGTAAATACTTCAACTTCTTGTATATATGAAGGCAAATTTAGGTATCTTTCATGGAAGAATAATTCTCAAATGTGTCATAAGTAAATGACTAGCTAGCTGCTTGGTCTTGACATGAAGTGAATAAAATTAATAAGATTAGAGGTCAAGGCCTCTAGTATAGCACACTTCAACAAAAGAAGGCCTCTACTACCCAATCTCACACCTTACCTCAATATTTCCATCTTGTCTCAATAAAGTTGAAGTGACTTGAAACATATCTTTCTTCCTAGTTACTTGTGTCAAATTAGGCTGTCACAACAATCTTTAGTCTACATCTCTATGTTTAGTCTCTTGTCTTAGAGTATATGGTCACCAAAGAAATGAGATACTTACAAAATTCAGGATTCTGAAGGATGTTAAAACAAGAAACTAAGGGCCCATTGAGAAGAGTCACTTTCTTTGCAAGTCACCATCTGAACGTTAGTTCCCTGCCCTCTCTGGTCAATGAGACCAGGCGTGCCTAGTTAGGCGAGATTGTGGACCTTAACTTGTCACCTTAATTAGACTATTAGTGAGTGTATGGACCAGCTTGGCCAAAGAAGATTGGGTGCACGTTTTGAACCGGATGCATCTATTAATTTGTCTATCTAAAGTCCAATTGCTTTTTCCAACAATATAAAGTCCAATTAAGGGCACTAGCTTTTCAACAGAATCTCATTTTTCTTTCACAAATTATCAATTTTTGAATTTTGAGATATCTCGATTCATATTTAGGCATTTTATGAGATTCTTCTAGCTAATTCACTTCAAATCAATTATAAAAAAAATTCACTTAAAATCAATGCTTCATGCTGATTTCTTTCCTAATTTTTTTACATTATCATATCAAAACTTGCTACATGATTGGATCTTAATCAATCCTATCCTCAACCCTGAATGCGCAACTAACGGCCCTCGGGGTGTCCTGGCTGAATAATACCCCCATATGGAAGGGCTAAAATCATCGTAAATTAGCAATTAAACGTGTGATTCAATTGGAGCCAGAGGAACAAAAGAAAATAATGGTGGCATTGTCATTATTAATTGATGGGTACCCTATTAAGAAAAAAATTGGTTGTATTAGGCGAAGGCGACTGTGACGAGGCAATGAATCATACAACTGCATGCTTTGTCAAAAAATGGAAGTATTACCCAACCTTTTTTGAGGGGGTTGGTCTGTATGCATGATGCATCACATGGCTCCGAGTCATTCAAAAGGAAGAATAATGGTGGCAAGGGCGGTGGATTATTGCCCTTTTCCCCTGATCAGTCTCTTCCTCTTATCTTCTACACCAGAAAAAATAGGTGTAGTAGGGCCTTATGTGCTTTCAACTACTTTTACTAGTATTAGACATTAGCCAAAATCACAAAGAAAGGACTAAAGAAGACTGCAAGTTGGAGGTCGTTACCAACAAAATTGATGTCTCTAAGAGATGGATATAAGTAATGTGTCCTTACGTATTGTACACAAAAACGCCATATTTTGCAAACATAGACATTCAAGGAGGGACCCACGAACAGACATTTGTTGGAGTTGATAGTGATATACAATGGATACAAAAGGGAGTACTATTGATAGGATAAGATAAGGAGACATAGTTATACACTTGAAAAAAGAAAGTGGGTCCAATTAATTACAAGTAAAATAGTATATAGATAATTATAGAATATACATCCATGTTGTATTAAAATTTATAATCTGATAAAAAGTACATAATTATATATTATGGAGGCCCCTTTGTATCTAGATATATAGACAGTATTTTTTGGACGAGGACGTGTGACATGGTATACCTGCGCACGCAGTGGATAATAAATCATGTTGAGCCAATTTAAATAATTGTGTCCACTTGCAATTAGCTTCAACTTGCAATAGGGCTAGCAGCATTTAAAAAAAATTCAACAAGCCCTTGGCCATATTGAATGGTGGAAATCACACATAAGAGACTGTCGGGAGGAAGAGGAGGTTCAAAATTCACTTACATTGAGCCAAATATAATGACTAAAATCAGACTAAGGGAGTACATGTGACAATTTTAAATACAAAAGAATACAATCAACTGTTTTATTAACAAAAAACAGAATATATATAATTCAACTTACATATATATTCTCCCCCATCCCACTTTAATAGTTCGATTTGGTTTTTCAAAATGAAAAATATTCATTCTGAAAAACCGAACCGGATTATATATATATAACAACAACAACATGACATGGACAATTTGGGAAATTGACTTCGTCGTCTAACTGTATTATGCGCGATTAACAAGCATAACTGCCCTTCCATCGCCACTATGCTCTTTGCCCAAAAACGATCGAAGACTACCACGAGAACATTGACATTTCCGTATGACAAAACTACCCCGTTTTTTGCATACCTCACGAAGAAAAACGTCATAGCGACATCGTTTTCCTATTTATTTTTTGGTGCAATTACATCGTTTTCAATATTAAGTGACATCTTACGTTGTGTGCTATAATAATTAACTTAAACAAAGTGAGATGTCTTATCCATAAGACAGATAATTACATTAAAATAATTTGTCGAATCTGATAACGCTTATTGCTAAGAGGCTTCACATCTTCAGTTATGATAATTATGAAGGCCACATAACTTTGTTAGTCCATTTTGATATAGAATCTCTTTCAATTGTTCATTAAAATTAAGTGTATCAATAGTAAAGCCTATATGTGTGATCATGATAAAATGACATATGTAAGAAGGGTCTGTATATATTTGCTAGTAACTTATCCGTATTCAAAAGTTGTCATTGTGTATTTTTTTGTACGATCACTATTGGTGCATTTTATGAATCTTATGAGCATACCAATTTTACTCCAACATATAAATCACAAAGTAATATTTAATCCTGAAAATGGTTTATTTAATTATTTTGTACGTACTATATTAGTTAGTCACAAAATATAGTTGAAAATATATTTTTGTGTAAATACTTTCCTTTCTAATACTCCATAACTCAGTGAGACATAGTTCATTATCTTACTGTTTGTCTTCCTTTATATTGGATAAACATCAGCCGTGGAAAAGAAAGGAATCATCTCCTTACTTAAAAAAAAAGGAGGGTTCTAAGATTCTTCTCCTTCCATTCCTCTTTCCGTCCCTTTCCTGCTACACCTGTCTCTTATTTCTTTATGTTTGTTATTATTTATTTATTTATTAAAATGCCCTCTTATGCTTAATAACTTAATTGTTTTAGTCATTAAACATAAGAAGGCATTTAAATAAACAAAAGATAGCAAACCGAAAGAGAAGAGGTTTGGTATGGACGTGACGGCAAGTGTCGAATACAAAAGTTCAACGTCCTAAATCTTCCTTCCGCCCCCGGCCCACGTCAATGCCCCCTCTCCCTTCCCGCCAGCCGCGCGCCTAGCACTTTTCCACGTGTCTCACATAAAAGCGAGATTCTCCAAGATCGTAGCCACTCTCGCGCGTAGCCAAGCCACCCCGCACACCACTTTTCGTCCACTGACCGCCACTCTCACCCCGCTCCCCCCCCCCCCCCCCCCCACGCACGTGCCACGCCTTTTAAAAAATATTTCGCGAAATGCCTCCCAGTCTAGTTTTGCCAATACACAAAAATATTTACAACTCTCAGATGCAATAATCGGACGGAAGAGAGTAATAATCTTTACTTGAAACCAATAAAATTTCTCCTGCGAAAACCAGTGCCCCCGCGCGCATACACCGAATAGCGGAAGAGGCTTCTTCCTCGGTCTTGTTGGTAGACTCCCCGCAGCTCATCGTGGACTTGCTCGCGCATACACCGAACCAAAGTGTTACCATCGTCTCCATCCTTTATCTATATATACTCCATTCTGCATCCTCCCACCATTCTTTCCCCATTTCCATTTTTCTGAAGAATTACTATTCAATTAAAATTTAAAATTGGATTGATTTTCCATTGTTGAAGCTCGAGATGAGTGTGCGCTCGACGTTCGAGACGCCGGGTGTGCGCTCGGCGCATTGCAGACGAAGCTTCCTCTTCCTCTGCCTCCTCCTCCTCCTCCTGCTCCTCTCCGTCATTTAGCCTCCCCGACTTTTTCGGGCCGGGCCACGCCCAGATCTAGGGCTCTCTGGATTCGGGTTCTGGAACCTTGGCGGCGGCGGGATTGGTGCCGGTTTGGTAAGTGATGGTGATTTAGTGTGGCTGCCTTGGCGGCGAGCTTGCGGCGCCGGAGGGTGGAGCTGCTGTAAATAACAGTAGTCTGAGGGCTTCTTGGTGGTGGTGGTGCTCTTGGTTCTTGTTGTTGGTGGTGTTGGTGTTAAACTGGCCAATTTTCTGGTTCGGGTGTTGAATTTGGTGTAACAGTAGCTGGTTTCTTTGGTAATACTGCTCCCTTTGAGGTGATGATATTTTGGTGGCATCTCAAGTGGAGATTTGGCGCTTTCCTCTTTGGTTGCTGTTAATAGGAGGAGAAAATTACAGAAAAAAAATCGAATCTTTATTAACACTGTTTAATTTTTGGTCTCCAACCATTAACAGGATTAGAGTTTGTGGCATTTTGTTTGCTTTTTTGTGTAAGAACTACTTCTGTATTCTTAAGAGCTTCACTGATTTGTTGTATACCCATTACCGAATTCGAGTCTGTTGGCGCGTCTTGTGCTTCTGTATTGAATGCCAGTCAGTCAGTTCACCCCTACCGTTTTTTTTCCTGTGTGGGTGGTATAGTTGATTTGATCTTTTTGTTTTCTTTTTTCTACAGAGTGAAAAGTTGAATTCCATTTTTACATCAACTTTTTTTAGTTGTTCTTGAATAAATTACTAGAAGATTACACACAAGTAGCTTAGATCAGTGCTGGGTTGGATCGTCGGAGAAGGGTTGGGCTTCTGGTCTATGGGAATTGCGGACGGCCCGATTCAGAATTTGATTAGGAAAGTTAGATCCTGGCTGTCTTGGGGTTGGGGTGATCAGAACTCTGGAATTTCTAGAGAATATTGGATGCCCGACGTTAGTTGCCAGATGTGCTACGAATGTGACATCCGATTTACTGTCTTCAATCGTCGGCACCATTGCAGGAGCTGTGGTCGGGTGTTCTGCTTCAAGTGTATGCAGGACACTGCAGAAGGGGAGAGCAAGTTTTGTAAATTCTGTTTTCAGGCAGTTGGGATTGAGATGGAGTCCAAGACGGAGGAGTATGATGAGAAGCTGAACCTTGTGATGACTCCTAGGCAAAAGTTTGATTTCGGTGGCGAGGGGCTTGATAAAGGTAGTCAGCTTTTTGAGAACGGAAGACTTGAAAGGTTTCTTCAATTGCAACATGAATCATCTTCGCCTCATGCAGCTAACAGTAGCTGTGCAACTTCGTCAATTGATCCTTTTTCACCGCTTTCTATTCACCATTCTGGAAGCAGGTTTAATACTCTTCACGATAAGTTTTATTTATGCAAACCTTTACTTTGAACTTGATATGATGGGGCATCTCTATGGCAGTTCGGTTTGCAAAAGATTTTATTAATTGGTTGATAAAGATGGCTATATTAATATTTTCATGTGCAACCATCATGTCATGAAGCCAATCCTATAAATTGGAAAGGTGTATGATAAATATGATGACGTTGAATCTTCTTATCATTGTCCCCTCTTCGGAAGGTTGCATCAGGAAGGGCATCCGGTGTAAAAACTTGCCACTATGTTTCTTTGTATGGATTTTGTACTATTTTGAGTCCGATAAGAGTAAAAAGCGGTATATAATCCATGTCGCCGACCCCATATAGCCGGGATAAGGCGTATGATGATGATGATGATGATAATAGTTGATATGGTGTTTAAACATTCACCTAAAATTTGTGCCATGATCAGAATTGTACGTGAAATTACTTGTATGCAACAAAGCTAATGAAATATCTTAAAATAGAACAAAAAAATAATGAAATAAATGTTAAAAGATGCACTTTATCTTATTCTAGTTATTGTGCAACTTCTGGCGAGCGTGTGGGTAGTATACAGGTTATTCATGATGGGGATGAAATGCTTAGGTGATCCATTTTAGAAATATACATGACCTGGCCATGTTGCAGCTTATAATTTTAAAGATTTGATTGCTTACATCTGTATGTTTCTTTTTCTTTAAATTGAGCAATGTTTTGCATTTGGCATGCAGGAGTGACGAGGAAGATATTCGAGATACCGGGAAACATTTTTTGAGTCCTTTAAGGGAATATGATATAGACAGCAGTAGTATAAATAATTTGAATGAGTTCTATAGCTTGCAATCGGTGGCTTCTAGTCCCGCTGACAGCCCTTCTAAGATGAATAGTAGTCCTAATAGAGTCGACTACTCTGTACAGCTTCATAAAGGGATAAAATGTAGTGTTCACAATGACCAGCTCCACATTCAACAATCTGTTGGTGATTCAATAAGGCCTGAAACAAATGCTGACAGTCCAGAAATGAATGTTGACTATTCTGATGACTTGTCTATATTGCATGATCAAAGCGAGAACACAACACTGCCATTGGATTTTGAAAACAATGGCTTGATTTGGTTTCCTCCACCTCCTGAGGATGAAGGGGATGATGTGGAGGATAACTTCTTTGGATACGATGATGAGGATGATGAGGTTGGGAGCTCAGGCATGTTCTTCTCATCAGGTAGCTTTGCAAGTGAAACATCCTCTGTCAAGGAGAAATCAAATGATGGGCAAAAGGAACCGCTAAGAGCTGTCGTGCATGGACATTTTAGGGCTCTTGTATTGCAGCTGCTGAAGGGAGAGGGCATCTGTACAGAGACGGAGGATGTTGAGGCTGGGTGGCTGGAGATAGTTGCTTCACTAGCATGGCAAGCTGCAAATTTTGTTAAACCAGATACTAGCAGGGGTGGAAGTATGGACCCTGGTGATTATGTGAAGGTGAAGTGCGTGTTGTCTGGAAATCCGTGTGAGAGGTAGGGTAGCACTTGATTTATAGATGTGTCAAATGCACTGGTGTTTCTGATGGTCGCTTACTTGATAATGATGATGTTTCTCAGCACACTCGTAAAGGGAGTAGTCTGTACAAAGAACGTGAAACACAAGCGCATGGTATCACAATACCGCAATGCCAGATTACTTCTTTTGGGTGGATCACTTGAGTACCAGAGGGTTCCTAATCAGCTAGCCTCCATAGATACATTGCTGCAGCAGGTTCCAAATGCATTATCACTTCTTTGAGAAGTTACAATGACATGAATTGCATGATAGGGGCATTATAATTATTATTTTTTCTTTCTTTATTTTATTTCTTTCATGCAGGAAATTGATCACCTTAAGATGACTGTTGCAAAGATAGAGTCTCATCGCCCAAATGTTCTCTTAGTAGAAAGAAGTGTGTCATCCTATGCTCAGGAATATCTTCTTGCAAAGGAAATATCTCTGGTGCTCAACGTCAAAAAACCACTGCTGCAAAGGATATCCAGATGTACTGGTGCTAACATAGTTCCATCTGTTGATAATGTCGCTTCTGCAAGATTGGGACACTGTGAAGTCTTCCGACTAGAAAAAGTCAGTGAAGATAGTTCATCCTCTGGTCAGCCCAGCAAGAAATCCACCAAAACTTTAATGTTTTTTGAAGGCTGTCCAAGGCGATTAGGCTGCACGGTAGTGTAAATTCTATCCTTTATAATAAAGTACAATTTTTTTAAAATTTTATAGTTAAGGTTAAAAGATATGTTGCCATTATGGCATACATATTATGGAAGGTTACTGTCTCAGAATATTACTGGCCTGATTGAGCAAAACTAATGCAAGGTAACCTGGAATTTTGATTTTGACTTCCAAGGCAAGCTAAGCGTTATTCTGAATTTTGATTATGTTGAAACTTGAAATTATATTTTTTGAGAACGTGTTTTGATACAGAATATCGATGCGTAGTTATGAGAGTCCTTTAAAAGATAGCTATTTATAAGAACATTGAACTCCGTAGCTGAGGCTATGGTGTAGGCATTTGGCCAATATTTGCCATCTTGAATCTCAGTGAGATCTTGAATGGGCGAGAAAAGATCGAGAATTTCTCAAGATCTTAATAGTCATATAATTCTACATGTTATAAATTATGCAAATTCACTTTATAGCACTCTAGACTTTCAGCTATATATCAATATTTGTGATAGATCATAGATGTTGAACATATATGTATCACATCTACTTGTTTGTCTTTTTTATGTACAATAGGAGTTAATATAATTGTCAATCATTGATTATTGATCTACTTATTTCTATGGAAATATAATTTGCTAATCATGAATATCATTAATAGTACTATAAAAAATGAGAAGGGAATCAAAATGTAATTTCTTGCATCTGGCAAAACTTACTTCCTCTGACTATCATTAATAGTTGGTTCTACTGTATCAAAAAAAAAAAGTTGGTTCTACTGTTTTGTCTTTTATGCCCCTCATAAGGTCTTGAAAAGAAGCGATTTGCAGCATTTATAAAACATATGTTTTTAAGATCCTGCTTTCTGATTTAAATTTTTTGTCAATTGGAATGTAATTTGTTTCCTGATACATACAAATTGCAAATTTCTTTCTTTATGCAGGTACTCCTAAGGGGCAAATCTTTGGAGGAGCTCAAGAAGGTTAAGCATGTTATGCAATATGCAATTTTTGCTGCGTATCATCTGTCTCTTGAGACATCTTTTCTTGCAGATGAGGGGGCAAGCCTCCCTAAAGTACCTTTGGAACCCTCAATTTCTGTACTGGAGAAACTACAGAACATTGATAGTGCAATCTCTTCAATTGGAAACCCAACTGCCTCTTCCACCTGCCGAGAAATAGAAGCCGAGTTTCAAAGGGTTGGTTCATTCAACAAGGTGGTCCCTCTTCCCTCTTTGGATATTCCGAGCGAAACTGAGGGAATTTTAGGTTGTAATTCTGAATGTGAAGAATGGGAATCAACAATTGTAAGATTTAAATTTCCTGAGGCGGGTTTAGTTTCTGGTGAAAATTTTAATAGTCCTTCTAAATCTGAGTGGGAATCATTCCAGAAAACCTTCTCTCATGAGGAAGCAGCACCTCATGGAAGTCATAACATTCTTGTGGAAGAAGAAAATGTCTCAAATATTGATATGTCAGGAAATTACTTTTCATCCACTGACAACAACCAAAGCATCCTAGTTTCTTTTTCAAGTCGGTGCGTTCTGAAGGGAACTGTATGTGAACGTTCTCAGCTCCTTCGGATAAAGTTCTATGGAAGCTTTGACAAGCCACTTGGCAGGTTTCTGCGCGATGACTTATTTGATCAGGTAGTATGCTATTTATTTGTTTTCATTATCATGAACATTATACACTATGCTAATATGATGTTATGATTGAAATTGGACCACTGCCCAGAGATCTAGCTGTCGTTCATGCAATGAACCTGTAGAAGCCCATATGAGATGCTATACCCACCAGCAGGGAAGTCTGACCATAAGTGTTAGACGCTTACCCTCTCTGAAGTTGCCTGGAGAACGTGATGGCAAGATATGGATGTGGCATAGGTGTCTTAAGTGTGCCCTTATAGATGGGGTGCCGCCAGCCACCCGGAGAGTAGTCATGTCAGATGACGCATGGGGGCTTTCGTTTGGGAAATTTCTAGAGCTTAGCTTTTCGAATCATGCGACTGCAAATCGGGTAGCTAACTGTGGTCATTCTTTGCAGAGGGATTGTCTTCGCTACTATGGGTTTGTGTCTTGATTATGCAACTAGTGAAGCTAGCTGGTTTTAATTATTTGGTTAAGTGCATCAAACAATTTTTCTTTATTGATTACATGATCCTTTGATAGGTTTGGAAGCATGGTTGCTTTCTTTCGTTACTCGCCAATTGATATTCTTTCTGTATTTTTACCACCTTCCATGCTGGAATTTTGTGACCAAAGTCAGCTGGAATGGTTGCAAAAGGAAGTATCAGAGGTTTGACTTGAATATGCAGTGTCAACTTTCCTATATCATTCCCCCCTTTCTTTTTCTATAGGCTTTTAATAATAACCTCTCTGATTCTTGCTTGGCAGGCATTAAACAAAATGGAATCCATGTATGCAGAGATATTTGATGCATTAGAAAGCATTGAGAAGAAAATTTTGTTTTCAGGATTTGATAGTTCAAGAGCAGATGAATTGCATAACCATTTTATGGAGCTGAAAGAGTTATTGAAAAAAGAACGAAATGAATATGAGGTACGCATTTGTGGTGGGCACGTAATAATTTATCTCTAAACTTATTTGCTGATCCCAGATATCTACAATCAGGCATAGGTTAGGATAACTATTGTTCTCATTTCAGTTTGGTCTCTGAATATATTAACAGGGTTTGCTTCAGTCCATGGCACCAGAAAATGCACAGTCGGATCGTGTAGATCCTGATATATTAGAACTCAATCGATTGAGACGATGCCTGCTTATTGATTCCTACATGTGGGACCGCCGTCTCTCGATGTTAGATTCATTTCTAAAGACAATTAACACAAGTAGCGAAGTTGACCATAATCTTTTAGAAAATTTGGCCTCTCACAAGTTTAAAGATTTAAGTGGTGAATCGGTTACTAAAGATAGAAGTCCTAGTATTGAACCTGAAAATACCGGTCAAAGGCATTTGTCTATGGTTGAGAATACAGAGGACATGACATCTTTGCATCCGGATGCAAATTATGATACAAATCTTGCGGATCCCATTTCTCATGAGCCTGTTAAAGCTGACTATCTGGGTGAAGAAGAGGGATGTTGTCTTCAAGATTCTCTTGATACTAAATCTTTGGACAATTCAGCCTCGCCTGTATCAAATCTTTCTGACAAAATAGATTTGGCATGGACTGGTTCTGATCTATCTACCGCGGTAGTAACTGGTATGGTGGAACCAGTAATGCAGTTGGATAATATACATCACAGAAGAGTCATGGCTCCAGTGAGGGTTCGCTCCTTCGATTCTGCTTTAAGATTTCAAGAAAAACTCCATAAAGGATTACCACCTGCCTCATTACATGTGTCCCATGTAAAATCTTTTCACGCCTCAGGGGATTTTGGAAGCTTAGTGCGAGATCCAATTTCCAACAGGCTGAGAACCTACACTCGGACTTCACCTATGGCCACCCAAAAATTAAATTTTATTTTTGGATATACTCCACTGTACATTTCATCAACTTCTTGCATGGTCAGTGATGGAGCACGATTGCTGCTGCCATTAACAGGCTCAAACAATATTGTTGTTGCCGTTTATGATCATGAACCCACCAGCATAATATCTTATGCTCTTAGTTCCAGAGAATATATGACCTCCGTTTCTGATAAGCTCGAAGGGCATGAAGGCTTGGGTGAGAATGAGAACATTAAAGATGATGAGATCGGAAATTTGCTGGGCTACCAAGCTGCAGTGACCACATTGTCGGCTTGGCAGTCTTTTAGTTCCTTGGACTTGGACGAAACTCAGTACAGAAGTTATGGATCAAGCGATGCATCTTCACTGAGAGGAAGAACTCTTTTTTCAGACTCAAAGCAATTTCAACATGTGAGGGTCACTTTTGAAGATGAATCATCACTGCCAATGGGCAAAGTAAAGTTCTCAGTGACATGTTACTTTGCAAAGCAGTTTGATGCTCTTAGGAAGAAATGTTGCCCTAGTGAGGTGGACTTTGTAAGGTCTCTAAGCCGATGCAAGAGATGGAGTGCTCAAGGGGGAAAGAGTAACGTGTACTTTGCAAAAACATTAGATGAGAGATTTATAATTAAGCAGGTCACTAAGACGGAGTTGGAGTCTTTTGAAGAGTTTGCTCCTGACTACTTCAAATATTTAATGGATTCTTTGAGTTCAGGGAGCCCCACATGTCTCGCTAAAGTTCTTGGAATTTATCAGGTCAGATTGTATTAAAGGAAAATTGCATTGTTTTATAATTTTCCCTCTTGGTTTTAAATTGCTCATTATGTCCCATTTATGTCCCTTATGAGATGCTATCCATTGGTTTTAAGCGAGAAGGTCTATGATGTCACTCATAAAAGGTGTATCACAAGATTTAGTCCTGTTTTTCCAACCTCAGAGATTCAGGATGACCATAACTGTTTATCGTGCTCATTTTAGCTTTCTTTATTTTGGAAGAAGTATATGTTATGTTCACTTTTCACTGAATGTTGCACGTTTTGATTCTCAGGTTACTGTCAAGCATCTTAGAGGCAGCAAGGAAATGAAAATGGATTTAATGGTGATGGAGAATCTCTTTTTCCGCAGAAATATTTCTGAAGTATATGACCTCAAAGGCTCTTCTCGATCCCGATACAACTCAGATACGACGGGAAGTAACAAAATCTTGTTAGATCTGAATCTTCTGGAAACTCTTCTCACTAATCCAATGTTTCTGGGGAGTAAGGCTAAAAGGAAGCTAGAACGCGCTATATGGAATGACACATCGTTCTTGGCGGTAATAATTTCTTAATCTTGACCTGGACTAGAACTTATTATGTTTCCATCTATGTGAGTTGAAGTTGGCATCATACTCAAACTTAAACCACTTGGATTGGGTTACAAGGACCATGGCCCGCTTGTAGCATTAACAGACTTGGGTGCAGCTGATCATTCCCATAAGGTCACACCTACTGGCACCATTTATGAATTGAATATGAAAGATTAAACGCTTATTAATTTAGTGAACCAAGAAGATTAGACAATCAGGATCATAACCTTCATACCACTTCTCAATTTTCTGTGCATTTAATCTTAGATTGAGAGACCTTTGTTTTAAGGCTCTTCATATGAGTGAGGCAATGTTCTTTTAATTTTTCCTTGAATCATTTTGTTTGATACTATTTTTACTATTTGTTGGTTGCAGGCAATTGATGTTATGGATTACTCTCTTCTGGTTGGTGTGGATCAAGAACGTAAGGAGCTTGTTATGGGCATCATTGACTTCATGAGGCAGTACACATGGGACAAGCACTTGGAGACTTGGGTGAAAGCCGTTGGTATTCTTGGAGGGCCTAAGAATGCTTCCCCCACAGTTATATCACCTAAACAATACAAAAAGAGGTTTAGAAAGGCCATGTCAACGTACTTCCTAACAGTTCCTGACCAGTGGTCTTCCTGAGAAAGGCTCCCCACATTGGGGTCATTGTAGAGAAATTTTGAAATAAGGTTTAAAAGTAGTCGTATCTATTATGTTATATGATTCAATTGTAAATTATTCAATTGCGTTCATTGTTTTTCATTTTGCTTAGGTTTTTTCGTTGAGCGATCTGGATTTTTTTGTAGATTACTAGATATAACAAACCATGATCTCATAACACACTGGTCTTGTTTAGGATTGGAGGCAAGCTGCCATCATCTCACTTGCTTAAAATTTTCTCCCGAGTCATCTAAATGGCAGGTGATCTCCATATCTGAGGCATGCTGACAGTTGTTCCATATTTCATATGGGCGGAAATCTTAATGAGCTGCTCTTGAATCTGTCGGATCTCAACCCGACGGCTCACAGCGCCTTGGCATGCATATTAATGTTTTTCCTTTATAAAACTAGAGTAATGAGGGGAATTGGAAGATTACTTCTGTCTGGGATAAAAAGAAGCGACCTCTACTCGGGCATTGGAGACGATCAGTAGCCAAATTGTGACATGATCAGCTCTAAACGAATTTAACAAATATGGAGGATTTAAAACATGATTTACAGCAATAATTAAGTATTTCCGTCTCTGAAACACATGAACTAACAAAGAGGGGGAGAACAATAGAGGATTGAATTGATAGTCGTTAGGTTTGGTAATCAGTCTAGCCTTGTTGATTGCCTAGGTAGTTGTAACAGTACAGTTAGTGCTTTACTTGTATATCAATCGTAGTTGTAATCGGTCCACACCTTATATAAGCAGTTGCAGGCATCTTCTTCTCTCAAATACACACGCATCATATAACAATACATAACAATGGATTATATAAGATGGCTTGTTCTTTGGGTTATCTTTTACATCCGAGTTTATGCCATATATTATTATGATTTATATGTTTAGAAAATGACGTTTGGTATTTGCATATTCCAACTAGATTTATAATCTTACTTGATGCCCTAAAAATTCACAAACTTCCTCAACTCCCATCCTCCAAACTCTCCAACTCCCTACACCTAAAGAAGAGACCAAACAAACGGACTTAAAAATCATTGGAACATGGCACCAATTTTTTCAACAAAATATGATGTCAATCACCAAGGAGATCAACATGGAGAAAAATTTTGTGGCTATAACAACTAAATCTACCACCAACCCTCTAGCTCAAGGCAACCTCTACAAAAATAAATACAATTAAAACCCTACTTCTGTTAAAATCCAACCGAGAGTCCAAGAGTAAGATTGTTTTAATGGAATATCTCCAGCTACAAGCAAACACTAGCACCTAACTAGGGTTTGCATGCGGTGACCTAGTCTTTCACTCCCTTCCCAACACTTCTTTAAATACCCCAATATCCCCATTCGAAAACACACTCAATCCCTCCTCTTCTTTTTCTTCTTCTTCTCAACTTAATCAAATCAAAGAACAATGCCTAGCACTGCAATACCATACTTCTCTAGAACAGTGAAGCTCACGTATGTGAAGCTGGTCTACCACTACATAATGGATCACATCTTCACCATTTTCCTCCTCCCTCTCATAGCCACCCTTCTAGTTCACCTCCACCAGCCCAGCCCCGGAGAGCTAGCCGCCATGCTCGAGCCCCTACAACCTCAACTCCTTCCGGTCATTGCCGCAGTCTTCATCACCACAGTGCTCGCCACCGCCTACCTTGCTACTCGACCCCGTCCGGTCTACCTTATCGACTTCGCCTGTTTCCGTCCGCCTTCCGCCTGCCGCGTTCCCTTCTCCACTTTCATGGAGCACTGCCGGCTCCTCAACCAGTTCGACCCGAAGAGCGTCGAATTTCAGATGAGAATCCTAGAGCGCTCCGGCCTTGGCGAGGAGACCGCATTCCCGCCGGCCCTCCACTACCTCCCGCCTTCCCCGAGCATGGCCGCTGCTCGCGACGAGGCTCGCATGGTCATCTTCTCCGCTGTCGATGCCGCCCTCGCCAAGGCCGCTGTCCGGCCACGCGACATCGACATCCTTGTCGTCAACTGCAGCCTCTTCTCCCCGACTCCCTCCCTCTCCGCCATGATCGTCAACCACTACAAACTCCGGGAGGACATCCAGAGCTACAACCTCTCCGGCATGGGCTGCAGCGCTGGCATGATCTCCGTCGGTCTCGCTCGAGATCTCCTCCAGGTCCGCCTGGGCAAAACCGCCCTTGTGGTCAGCACCGAGATCATCACACCCAACTGGTATGCCGGCAACCACCGCGCCATGCTCCTCCCCAACTGCCTCTTCCGCATGGGCGGAGCCGCCGTCGTCCTCTCCAATAGCCCCCATGACTCCCGACGAGCTAAGTACCGCCTCCTCCACTTAGTCCGTACCCACCGCGGAGCCCAGGAGCGGGCCTACCGGTGTGTGTACGAGGAAGAAGACGCCAGCGGCAACTCCGGCATCAGCCTCTCTAAGGACCTCATGGCCATCGCCGGCGAGGCCCTCCGGGCCAACATCACGGCGATGGGCCCACTAGTCCTCCCCATCTCCGAGCAGCTCCGCTTCCTCTTCAGTTTCCTCGGCCGGAAGGTCTTCAACCGCCGGTGGGCACCCTACGTACCGGACTTCAAGCGGGCGTTCGAGCACTTCTGTATCCACGCCGGGGGGCGAGCTGTGATCGACGAGCTGGAGAAGAGGCTGGAGCTGGAGGCGGAGCACGTAGAGGCGTCGAGAATGACATTGCACCGGTTCGGAAACACGTCGTCTTCGTCGCTGTGGTACGAGCTGAGCTACATAGAGGAGAAGGGGAGGATGAAGAAGGGGGACAGAGTGTGGCAGATCGCCTTCGGGAGCGGGTTCAAGTGCAACAGCGCCGTGTGGAGGTGCAACCGTACTGTTGCTGCTGCTGGCAACGGCGACGGCGGTGGTGGGGGGCCGTGGGCTGACTGCATCGATAGGTACCCGGTGCATGTCCCGGACGTTGTCAGGCTCTAGGGAAGAAGAACCAGCTTATTCAGTTGCATGCATATGTTTTTTAGTTGTTTCTCTCTGTCCGGTTTTAGATGCTACATCTGGAAAAGAGGGCAATCCCGTTTTAAATGCTCCATATGATCAATTCAATTCTACTGGATTAATTTGAATCTCTTCTTTCACGGTTTTCACAGTTGAAATCAACATTTCTTTAGATGGAGCTATTGAAACACCACGGAGGGAGTATTAAAACGTAAGTGTGAAAAGAGTCAAAATTTCATCTACAATAACCAATGCATGTCTTTAATGAATGGAAACTTGCGATTTTTGGATGGTTCAGCTGTATTGGGTTATCTAAGCCATTTTGCATTGGATGAAGAGTTTCACCACCCCCACACCCCCAATACACATCCACCATCTGAAAATACAGGGACGGTTGACATCCAACGACCGTGTAAAGGGTGAGTTGGCTAAACTTTGGAGTGGCGAACTACTCATCGTTTCAGATTGAAATTGACAAATTAGGTTGAGCTTTCTCTAACCATGTTATTTTCCACCCACCAAGGCAACGCATTACCATCTTTTGATCTTGGGAACCTATAATTCTTAGCGTTAATAGCCAATCGCAAGTTTCCATTTATTTATGACCACAAGCCAGCCTAACATAGTACAAAGAGGACCAACATGGTACATAAATAGCCATCTGGTGACCAAGTAGCTATATACCATGTTGGCCTCTATATACTATGCTAAGTCCCTAATATACTTTGGTGAGACTAGAAAAGTTGTAATGTGAGACGTAAGAGTAAAAGCTTGTAGTACAAATATGGTGTGTAAATGTTTTCGCCTTTTTTATGGTCCGCAAATCTTGTTTTGGTATTTTCACCTTGAGGAATCATTAGAGGAGTCATTAACATGCCTCACCAAAACCAGAATCATCTAGAACTCAAATCCGCTATAAGAAACTTTGCTGCGAAGAATTAAATGATGGCGCAGTCTCACACGCTAGCGAAACACTACAACAAAAAAGGTCAGTAGCGACGCTTTTTTTTCAACGCTCAAAAAAAGCGTCGCAAGTAACTATCAATTGCAACAGACAAAATTAAAGTTGCTATTGCATTGGACATGAGCGACGCACAATAAACGAACGTCGCTATTATTGAAGTAATTGCAACACACAATAAAAGAGCGTTGCTATTATTGAAGTAATTGCGACACACAATAAAAGAGCGTCGCTAGTAGCCAACCCTCAAGCTATTACGACATTAATTAAAAAGCATGGCAACTAGCGTTCACAATTGCTATAGATACTATATGTGTCCCAATAGTGCAAGGTAATAATACCACTTTATGCTGAGCACCCTTTAATCACTCATCCATCATGTCTATCATATCACAATCCATCGACGATTGGCGCCTAACACTCTAATAGTACTTTTTTTAGGAACCACTCTAATGGGTGATATGGTGTCCGATATTAAATGCCAACCGTCTCAAAATTGAGCTTGTCTAGCCTGACAGTGTTTTAAAACCTGGTTCGGCCCTGTCGATTGGTCCCGATTCAATCGGACCTGGTCTACGTTCCGGGACGAATCACTTGGGCTTTAGCAATTTAAGACCTGACCGGGTCAATAGTGGTCCGGGCGGGTTGACCCGAGAACCGGCCGAAATAGAACAACTTGGTCATTAAAAAAACCAAAAGCATAAGAATGTGAGAGTCCTCATTTTTTTTGTGTGCATAGGAAACACCTATATTAAAGCTAAAATAATTGTTTAATTATATATCATATACAAGGACAAAAACTTGAGTATACAGTTGTCAAATTTCCCACTAATTTATTTTTAAATTTTCTTTATTGTTCAGTCAAAGATTGATGTTTATGTGTTAATATTTTAATCAGCTCTTTGTAACTATATAATTTTAGGAAAGGGTATTTATTTTAGAAATGCATTAAGTGATCGGATTAACCCTTTCCTAAAATTGACCCGATTGACCCAGATTGACCCGGACCAGTCACCGACAAGACCCGGTTTTAAAATGGTAGCAGGGAGGAGCAGCCGGAGAGCAATCAATAGAGCGGTTCCGATCCTCCCTTCCCTCTCTGTTTCCCTTTTCCTGAGCAGCAGCCGGCATAGAATGGGCGTCAAGGAGGAGGAGCGGGGGTCGGCGGCAGCGAGAGGTCCTTGCAGACGGTGCCAAGATGGTGGGGGAGGGGGAGGAAGAGCTCCCTACCACGTCCCAAAGTTGTTACCGCAAATACAGGTAACAGTTTTGCAAGTCAGTATTTTCCCCCAATTTCAGTCTTCATGCGCCAAAACTCCTTAGCACCACCCACGAATCACATGCCCACTATCTGGAATATCTCTGCAAGAGCATGAACCGTGGCACTGATCGGCAAGAAAGCTTAGCCCACTATACAGGTAACTAAGATTTCCCCTTTTCATATTCACCAAAAAGAAAAGATTTTTCCTTTGTATTGTTGCTGCTATGATTTTCAAAAAAGCCAATGTCAGCCATTTGCCAAGACTTTGCATTCAATTCCTGCGTTCAGACTATGAACTGTGTGCAAAAGGACGGTCAGCAGTTCTTGTCTGCATGAGATTTAGAAAATCCACCAATATTTACATGTCTTACAATGGATTATTTGAATAAGATAAGATGTTAGAGTGTTAGATCCAGTTAGCATGATCTTCTATAGCAGAGCGTTATAACTATTGAGAAAAGGCAATGTTAGAGAAGGCAGTCAAGGTTGGAGTCAGCCAAGGAGTGGCCCAGACACCTCCGACAGTGGAGGATATAAGGACATTAGCAGCCTCCACTTATATTGCCTATTTACATTTTTCTGTTATTTTTTTAACAAGGCAGTCATTCATTATTTTGCTCACAATGAACAATCAATCTGCCATATGTTGATAGGTTTAAAATAACGGAGTTGAAGTACTATTAACAGATTTATTGCACACAAAAAAGCACACTTTTCATGTACTGTGCTGTAGAAGGTTAATAACATTGAATCTCTGTGTAATTGGAAACCTTTGAAGCTGATAGTGTGTTTATATTTTAAACTTTAAAGACAATGATTGATCCCTTCGTTCAATTTTAACATTCTCATTTATAAAAATGGTCATCTTTATAGGACGATGAGGAAAACACTGTATGTATTATAAATGGAATATTGATGGATGAAATCCCTTTATATTTGGAGAAAAATATTGGGGGAATTTGGTTAAAATATACACGCTTCGTCCGGATTTATTATTAACCTTGTTAGTTCATTTTTTAACTAACTAGGTTAGCAATAAATCTGGACGGAGGGAGTTGTAAGTTTTCTGACCATTGGTAATTTCATCACAAAAGGCTGAAGATATGCAATTTCAGGCACACTGACCTGAACACATGTAAATCCCTCTACAATCAAGTGGGAAGAATTGGACTATCAATTCTTCTTTTACAACTATGTTGGTTTTTAAATTTATTGTCTACTACACTTTTATATATGCTATCTATCTCGAGCCATATTTAAGGCCCAAAACAAGATACAAATTTTTGGCTCTATACTCTAGATTTGGGTATTAGATTAGTAATAGTATTTGTCAGATCAGTATTGACAAACGCTGGTTTTGTATAGTAGTATTGGTGTCAAGGCCTTATTGTCACAAATCCAAATCAGGTCTTATAAACTTGTACTTATCTGGTATTTTTTATTTCTTGATATCTCCGAATGAAGAACTCTTCTACCTTGTCTCCGTATGTCAGATTGTCTTAAAAAACTCTGTTTTTTGTGAGGTTTACCTTTACTCTATTTTTGAGGGACCAAATTTGTGTTTTCTTATAGGGTTTGGAAGGGATTAAGTTTGTGGTTTTTCAGCGCAAGTAAATTCAAGTGTGTAGGCAAAGGTGATAACTCCTATAGCTGGTTTTAATTCATAATTCATATATGTTATTGGCATGTACTTTTGATGTGATTAAATTTGATGACTTTTGCAACTATGTTGGTTTCTAAATTTATTGTTTGTGACATGTATGTACTAGCCAGACTATTATATGCTTTGCTATGTCTCTTTGAATTGTCTAGGTAAGAAACTTGTGTAAACAATATTATGATGATTAATTTTGGATACAAATTGTATGCAATCAGTTTTTTTATACATGATTATGCAATCAATTTCACAATATTCATAGTAACTAATTTTGGGTATGAGAATGATTAGTCACATGAAAGAAAGATTGATGCATATTTTACTCCAAGTATTGAACTTGTAAATTGTGATTTCTTTGTGATTGATAGATGAACATTGATAAAGGTTGGATAGATCTACCGAATCGGTATTGGCCAGAATATATTGAAGGAATTAAGACGTTTATCAAATTGGCACATCAACATACAGATAGTGCCAATAGATGTAGATGTCCTTGTCGGAAATGTATGAATAGATATTACAAGGATATAAATGAGGTTGAAGAAGATTTGCTTGAAAACGGAATGTACAAATTTTATACCTGTTGGATATATCATGGTGAACCTACATTTGGAGTGATAGGCAACAATGAACATCATGGTAGTAGTGATGAGGAATGTCTTGATGGGGTGCAAGAAATGTTACAGGATATACAGGCCGGGACATGTGTAGATGGCCATACTGCGGATGGGGCCCAAAGTGAAGATACTACTAGTACTGATCCTGATGCCTCAAAAAGTGGCAATCTAGGAGAATTTGGTAAACTGTTGATTGATGCACAACGTCCGCTTTATCCAGGTTGTAAGAAATATTCTAGGTTGAATTATTTGGTAAGGTTGCTTCATATAAAAATTATTAATCGTTGGACCAACAAATCGTTCAACATGAACCTCGAATTGATTAAAGATGTATTGCCTGATGGGGAGACAATGCCGGCCTCCTATTATGAACTTAAGAAATTGATGAGAGACTTGGGGCTCGGCTATACGACAATTGATGCATGTATAAATGATTGTATATTGTATCGAGAAGAGTATGCACATATTAGTGAGTGTCCAATATGTCATCAACCAAGGTACAAGGTAAGAGTAGGAAAGGGTAAGAATGTTCCACAAAAGGTGCTCCGGTACTTCCCATTGAAACCGAGGTTGCAAAGATTGTTTTTGTCATCAAAGACGGCTGCAGACATGAGATGGCATAGCGATAAGCGAGATAAGGAAAAGGGTGTATTTAGGCATCCGGCAGATTCTCAAGCTTGGGAGGATTTTGTCTAACAACATGAATGGTTTGCTCGTGATCCTCGTAATGTTCGCCTTGGCCTTGCAACAGATGGCTTTAATCCCTTTGGAAATATGAGCAATCAGTATAGCATGTGGCCCGTAATGCTCGTCCCATATAATTTGCCTCCATGGAAATGCATGAAAGATCCATTCATTTTCATGTCATTGCTTATTCCTGGACCTAAAGCACCTAGAAATGATATTGATGTATATTTGCGACCATTAGTGGATGAATTGAAAGAGTTGTGGGAAACTGGGATTGAGACATATGATGCCATTACAAAGCAAAAGTTCCAAATGCATGCAGTTGTTTTATGGACTATAAATGACTTTCCTGCCTATGGAAACTTATCTGGATGGAGCACTAAAGGTTTCTTAGCATGTCCAAATTGTAATAATGATGCAAGTTATCAAAGATTGAAGCATGGAAAGAAGACTTCCTACATGGGCCATCGTCGTTTCCTGCCACCCAAGCACTCATGGAGAGTCAGGTATAAAGAACGATTTGATGGCAATGCGGAGCGGAGGCGTCCACCAATAAGGTTGTCTGGAGAGGACATATTAGCCCAATTAAAACATGTTAAAGATGTTGTATTTGGGAAGGTTCCAAATAAGAAGAAAAGGAAACGTACTGAGGAGGTGTTGAATTGGACAAAAAGGAGCATATTATTTGAATTACCATATTGGAGAACACTCAAGTTGCGACACAATTTGGATGTGATGCATATTGAGAAGAACATTTGCGATAACGTGGTGGGAACATTATTCAACCTAGATGGGAAAACAAAAGACACAATCAATTCCCGCTTGGACCTGGAGTATATGGGTTTAAGGCATGAGCTACACCTAAGGAAAAGAGGTGATAAGTATGTGATGCCACCTGCATGTTATATGTTATCTAAAGATGAGAAAAAGAACTTTTGCGAATGGTTGAAATCGATAAAGTTTCCAGACTCATATGCATCAAATATATCTCGGTGTGTTAATGTTAATGATTGTAAGATATTGGGAATGAAAAGTCATGACTGTCATGTCTTCTTACAAAGGCTTCTTCCAATTGCATTGCGTGGATATTTAAATGAGGGTGTCTCTACAACATTGATTGAGTTGGGTGCATTCTTCAAAGAGTTGTGTAGCAAAACCCTACAATTGACAGTATTGGAGAGTATGGAAAATGATATTGTCTCAATATTATGCAAGCTTGAGCAAATATTTCCACCATCGTTCTTTGATGTCATGGTTCACTTGGCTGTTCATTTACCACATGAGGCGATATTATGTGGACCTGTGCAATACCGGTGGATGTACCCAATTGAACGGTAATATATTTATCTTTTGAATAGTTTTTAACATATATTTTTTTTTGCTTCTAACACACTAAAACAGGTTTCTCCACACATTAAAGCAATATGTGCGCAATAAAACACGACCAGAGGGATCGATTGCTGAAGCATATATTGACAATGAATGCCTCACCTTTTGCTCTATGTATCTTGACGGTATTGAGACTAGATTCAATCGTGAGCAACGGAACAATGATAGATGTGAAGGCCTACAATGCACCCAACATTCTGTTTTCGGGCATAATGTACGACCTTTAGGTTCGGGGAGCTTTCAACATCTTGATATAGCGGAGCTCACTAAGGCTCGATATTACGTGTTGAATAATTGTGATGAAATAATTCCTTATTTCGAGTAAGTTGATATTTACTAGCATATAAAATATTCACATTTTATCATAGTTAAGTAGCATATGCATTCATATTTTTCATTTTCAGCGAGCATAAGGCAGAATTATTGAGGCAAAACCCTCATAATTGGCAACAGAGGCAAGAAAAGCAGTTTGCTGGTTGGTTTGCAAAGCGTGTAAGTTGTCATAGCATTAAGGTTAATAACATACTTTATTAGCATAATATGAATTCCTTGCTAAATATAATTTTTGTTACCACATTGTTTTTGAATAGATAAAAACCTTACGCCTTCATGGATCACCGATTGCCACAAATGAATTGTATGCATTAGCATGTGGTCCAGATCAGCGAATAACAAGGTACCCAGGATGCATAGTTAATGGGATGAGGTTTCACACCAAGGAGCGTGAGAAGAATCGTCGAACTCAAAACAGTGGTGTGATTGTAAGCGGAGAGCACCAAGCAAAACCAGTTGAATTTTATGGTGTATTGACAGACATTTTTGAGTTAAGCTATTTATATAAATTTTGGGTTTTTCTTTTTAAGTGTGAATGGTGGAATATCGGCAAAAGGACAGGAATACATACGGATGCTCACTTCACTAGTGTCGATACCTCCGATCAGTGGTACAAGGATGATCCTTTCATTTTGGCAACACAGGCAGGACAAGTTTTTTATCTTAGTGATACCAAATTCCAAGGTAATTGGAAAGTTGTACAGAAGTTGAAGCCAAGAAATGTGTATGATGTAAAGGAAGCAGAAGAGGAAGAAGATACTACCAATATCGAAGAGGCCTATCAACAAGAAGAACATACTGCACACGTTGGAATTAATCATCATAATATTGAAACTGATGACATTGAGGTTGAAATGATGTCGCTTGATCGACCAGACATTGTTCCGATGGATATTGATGCTGAGGAAGTGATGAAAAATCTTCGATTAGTTGAAAAAGATACTTCTTTCATTAATGATGATGAACTTGATGAAGAAGATGATACTCTCAATGAGTATCATGATGAGGAAGAAGTTAACATTAGTGATGATGATACTGACATTGATTGGTGAAGTATTTGTTTATTTATCTTTTGTTTATCTAAAATTCAAATAAATTTATACATACAAATAGTGATGGAGCTTGGAATTAGTTTGGATTTATATGAATGTTAAAGTTCAGTTAGATTGTTGTGTCTTATTTACTCATGCGAATTTGCTTGCGAATTAAAATGCAATTTGCTACAAAGTTGATTAGGAAGTTCATCCAATTAGTTTGAAATTATTTGTTTATTATGAAATTAGTTATGGCTCCGGGAGGTCTTCGTAAGAGGGTCGTAACCCAATTAGAAGTCGAAGAGTCCTTAGAGGCTACGCATGTTCCTTCAGCTGATGCAGGTATGGTTATCTCATGTTTTATTATGTGATACTCCTTTCTCTTGTTGGATTATGTGATACTCCTTGTGCTTTGTTTGTGAATGATTAATATCTTTCATCCTAGGAGCACATGGGAAGAAAACTCGTGGAAAAGCTTTGAACAAGAAGTTAAATGACTATATGCGCCGTTCTAAGGAAAAAGTCAAGATTGAACTTCCGGTTACTAAGTGGAAACCTATTTGTGAAGATGGTAATGAGTTAGCCCGAGAGGTAGGAATTGTTTGTCGGGCAAATATACCACTTCTCGATGAAGATCAAGAAGTTCTGTCGGACTGGAGAAAAGTACCAAAAGATGCAAGAGACCATATGCACAATCTACTGAAGGTAATTTATACGGAATTAGTTATTTATTGATTTCTTTGGATTTTGATAACTACGAATTCCAATAGTCTTGCTTTGCATTTTTTTTAGTTATCTACTATGTCTTATATTAATCACTAATTTATACTTTCATAACAAACACCACTAATTTATTTGATAGGAAAAGTTTGATTTTGTTGGGGACCCCGAACATATTACTAAAGCTCTTGACCGGATGCTCCAAGAGCGGTTAAGAGGCTTTAGGTCGAAAATGCGTGAGCATTATGAGAAATATAAGGATGTGAATGAAGCAAAGGCCCATCCTTGTAATGAAATTGATATGGACGCGTGGGCAAAAATTTGTGATCGGTTTGCAAGTGCAAAGTTTCAGGTATGGAATATTAACTTTTTAGGAGCATCTTTAATATTATATCTTCTACTATTATGACGGTTTATAGAATTGTACTAATCATGTTTAATGCAGAACATTAGTGATACAAATAAGGCTAGTCGACAACAACTGAAAACCCCACATTCTTGTGGTTCGATGTCTTTTGTCCGTCGCCGAGAGATATTGGTATTATTTGTGTATCCTTATTTAATTTTTCATGAAAAATATTCACTAACCATTAACATGATACAGCGCGAGAAGTTAACCCCATCTCAGGATTCCTATAGCATGGTGGACTTTTATAAAACTACGCACTACTCAACAAAGAAAGGTCAATGGCTTAGTGAGAACGCTCATGCCCTCCATGTACGACTTAATTATTTAAATGCATATATTTTTTCCTTTTTTTTAAAGAAACTTAAATATAGGTATGTACACTTGCAGAATCAAATGGACACATTGCGCAAGGAGGCTCAGCCTGCAGATGGGTCAACTGAAACACAAAAACCATCTGACGATGAGATAGCCTATGAGATTTTGAAAGGGACTCGTAGAGGCTATGTTCTAGGGCTTGGACATGGTGAGGTGGCTCCACCATCTTCTTCGTCATCAAGGATCACACAATCACAATTTGATCAGGCAAATCGAAGAGCTGAGATGGCAGAACAATCTGCTGCTGAAGCTCATGAGCTTCTGGTCGAATATAGAGAACGCTTTGAGCAACAACAAAGTGACATTGATAAGCTGCTTGAGTTCATGAGGCAGCAACAAGATGCCCCTCCTTCATGGTAACAAATTTATGCAATTGCCATTACAATATGTTTAACAAGTCCTCGTTTGTTGTTCCTTTCTTTGAAGTATTGTTTTTACTTTGTAGAGGCTCCTCTTCTATGCCATGGTCATTGAGATGCTTATGCGATATGGTAAGTTTCATACTCGTGATCCTACCTTATTACTAGTGCTCATCATGCATTTCAAAATTTGATCTGTTACTTTTCTGCATGAGAGGGATAGACTATAGTTGTACAAACCATTGTTTATCCATTTGATGCCTATATATGCTTGTTGACTACCTGTATGAAATATCTTTGATTATTAAATAAGATGTTGATTGTTCTAATAATTTCTCTTTTGAGTTACACTGATGGGTACCATGTTAGTTTTTTTTTGTGGTTGTTGATCTGGGTCTGTGATGATTTGTGGGGTTGTGGGTTGGATGGAGTTATGCCAATCCTAGTTCTAGTCTTTATAGGCCTAAGTCTAGGATTAAGAGATTAAAATTTTTTGTTGTCAAAGAGCTTGAGTGCGCATAAAAGATATTTTTTGTTGTAGTGGTATATGAGAAACAAAGATAAAGAGATTTCATTATAGAGCCAAAATGACACTCAACCATTTTTATAGACCTTCACAATGTGACGTTATAAGGTCATTATTAATGTCTCCCGCATGGACTAATGTACAACCAAGATTATGGAAGGAGCTCATGAATTATGAGACAATCCACAACTTTGTGATCACAAATGCACTACGACCCTAAGTTTCACATAGGGCTTTATCAGCAAAAAGAGCTTGTCCTCTAGTATCACTCTAAAAATTTGAATAAAAATGCAAAAACAAAGAAATAATGCTGGGTCAATCAAACTATATCCCATGTTGGCAGCTTCTATGTTTTTTTTTCAAGGCTGATTCTATGTCAATACAATGTAGGTGGATAACTTGTGCGTAGCATGATGCTCCATTCTTTGCTAATTCAGAGAGGGTCAAGTACATTGGTATACTAAGTTATTATGTAAGTATTATAGTAAGTATCAAGATTATAGTAAGTATGACAAAAATTGACGTTATTATCTAGAATTTGTGTGCTGTTGGACCAATAGAAATTTACTGCCAGCTAACCTGATGTAATGCTCAGCATGTGGGTCACAAAGATGAATTTACTCGCACCAAAAATTTATACCTAACAAAATAAGTGGAAATCCATTGACTTTCTAATCACTGTCTTGGTCTTACTTGGAGAATCCATTTGTAGCAATTGATATTTTCCATTTAACTCTTTTTCCTATTCGATATGTGTTTGATGTTCGATATGAAGTACCTAAGGCTTTGTGGTTGCTTCATGTTGAAATGTGATAGTAAGGTATATTTAAGCCTTGTGTTCAGGGAGGTTTAGTGTTATTTAAACTTTCAATCACGAATCACGAACATGAAGGAAGTTTTGAATCAGGCTATTAATACCTCCTTTTGTTACCTTTTCTGATAAAGTTGAGGCTAAAGAAACAATCAGCTTAAAATCTTGAAGAGTATAAAGTAAAGTTGGAGAAGGTTGCAGGGTTTCTCCAAAAGGAAAATACATTATGATATGCTAATAATTAAAAGTGAATGAAATAAGCAACATTTACCTATCCAAAATACAGAGCAACATTATTGTAACTTTTTTTTTCTGGATCACGTATTATATAGTTGCACTTTTAAGTAGGATCATTTTTGTCACCCCTCCCTCCGCCCCCCTCCCCAAGTTAGGCAGGCCACCCCCCATATATAGAAGGTGGATTTTTACCACTGTGCCGTGGAAATCCTGTCGGTGTTAAGGGTGGGCTACCTAAAGAGTACTAACTTACTATAACATTATATTCAAAGTGCTTAATTAATGGCTTTTTTGGTGATGCTGTTTGTTCACAATTCCACTCTATTGAAACTTGTGTTATGCAAATTAACTACCTTCCAAGTTTTTTCAGTTACATTCCTGATAGTAACGAACCATTTGGCAGTTGGAGATGTTTGGAATTTGAGATTACCATTTGATCGATGTGTTTAATAAAGTGACTGGCTTTAAACTGAGGGGAGATGCTTAATTATGGGAATGAACTTGAACTGTCAGTGTGCTCTGTAGCATTGCATGGATATAACGAGGAAATTGAAGTTAGTGCCATTTTATCTTTGTTTTATCTTGTTCTTGTGAGATGTGGAGCTGAACTAACAAGTAGAAATGTTAGTATTCTTGTTCTGTAAATGATCATTTTTTAGGTTCCTCCTGGCTGTTTCTTGGTTTGTAAGTGGTGATTTTCATCAATCAAGAAAAATAGAGCTTCAGTCCTATAAGATACTTGGGTTGTTGCTTGGTTCTGAGGCTGTCAAATAGGAAGAAGAGGGGGATGGTCCGCAGCTCAGTTGAATAGGGTTATCTGGTTTACTTATATGCCTAGGAAATGTCATAATATTAGTCACTCTCACAGATCTCTTGATTTTCCTCCCAATCTGAGAACACATGAGATTTTTACTTGATCTTTATTTGAATTACTCGGAGCATCTATTTATCTTTTTAAAATTTTTCTCTCTCTTCTTTGAGAACGAGCTTCGTGATGGAATTGCTTTGTAAATGTGGGATATATCAATAGGGGTCATAGATGATTGTCACTATTATTTGTAAGGGGCAATTAGATTGTTTTGTATTTGGAATTTGTGGATATTTATATCTATGTGTTTAGAAGCAAATTAAATATAAAGCATTGGTTGTAACAAACCAGTACTTGCGGGCAGAATAAGAAGCATAAAATAGTAAAAGATGACAATATCGCTTGCTTATCTTGCTTAACACTTGCGTAGATTATTATGCATTTTGTGGCCTAGTATTGCTGCTAAATTCTTATCAGCTACTGGGTTAATATTATGCCACCAGTATATATACTTTACTAATTTTATTTGTTATAATTTAAATATATCTATGTTGCTAATATCTTTAACTATTACCTTTGTGCAGGATTGGCCGAGGAAGAGATCTAAGTGGTAGAATGATAGTCGAAAGTTGGTGGTTATGTCTATTTTTACTTTGGGAGGTCATTGAATTTAGTTTATTTATTTATTATTATGTAGACATGGTTTTTTTACTATAATGATCAACTTTTGATTTGACGCAATTACATGATTTAGTGTGGACAAATTTGACTTAATTGTTTCTTAATGAAATACTAGGTAACCAATTAAATTAAATGTGTACTTTCTAATTAATTAATATTTTGTGCTATTGGTTGGTCATCTTAAATAAGGAATATCAACTTTTTTTAAGTGTCCCAAATAAGCAAAATTGACAGTCTCGGGTGTCACGATTAAGCAATAGCGACGATAATTGAGAATTGTAGGCATGCCCATCGATGAAGACCATTAGTGCTTGCGACACTTTTTAGTCTATTGTTTTATGTTGCCAATTAATACTTGTGATGCTATTTGTCTGTCGCGACTACTTAATAACGACATATTCTACAATGGCGTGGTTAAAAGTAAAAAAGTGTTGCTATATCATAATAGGGACGAACCAAAACACTGACACTATTATCTAGTTTCGACATTTCAACAACTGTGGGAAATATATTTTTGCGATGGTTTAACTGTTCCGTTGAAATTGAGTATTTGCCACGCTTTAACCATTTCGTCGGAATTGAGCAATTGTATCGGCAGCAACAGCAACGCATTGAGCAACGCACAAAAAGCGTTGCGAATTATCTGTAACGACATTTAAGAGTACTTGTTGCGAGGCACATATACTAAGGGGACTCCACAAAATCAAGTTGCTCGACTTGGCTCTAAATTGAGCACAAACTTACATTGGCACGGGTCGAAAACATATCGAGCCTGAGTCCAAAATGTTTCTATGTCATCTACCTCTTCCTATTTAGATAGCAAGATTGTAAGGTGCACAACCATGACGATAAGTAACGATCATAACGATGTACGGGGAGTGATGACGATCGTGATTTGACAACGATGGTGGCAAGGGCGATGCCGATGATGCTAATGATGATAATGATGTCTTTTTCCGGCATTTACATATGAGAATTCATTTTTCTAAGAGAATAATTTGTATTCAAAGTTGTATACATCCATTACAATGCAAAATTAGTACTCTATTGTTTCCCTTTACCTAAATTCCGGAGACTATTACTATATAATAATCATGTAAAAACACCTACGGCAATTTTCATGACATACGAATATGAAATTAGTTAGGGGCTGTTTGGATAGTGAAAGAGGGCTCAATTCAGCCTTCTTCCACGTAAAACTCGTTTGTTTGGTAAATTTCAGGTAAATTTTTATTTCACCTAAAAGAGCGGTGAAAGAGCTCTTTCACGTGAAAGTCCTCCCCAGGAATTTCACCTGAATTCGTATGGCTGGGAACCGACAGATGAAAGAAATTCATCTGCAAAATTTTTTTTCTGCCCTCTTCTCCCTGTTTTCTTCTAAACTCCCCTCTCCTCCAACTCTTGCTCCGGCTCCGGCGCGCTCTCTCTCCCGCTCCCTCTCCCTCTCCTGGTCTCGGTCGCTAACCTCCCGGGCTCTCTCCCGCTCCCTGTCGCTGTCGCAGTCGCGCTCCTTCTTCCCTTGCTGCCCCCGCAGCCTTGCTATTTGAGGTTCTCTCTCTCTCTCTCAACTGGATGTGAAAAAGATCTCTTTTTAGTTGGGTATTTATCATTATGGTAGGAGAGGCAATCTATAAACCGATTAATGTAAGAAACTGGTTCTAAATAAACAGAGTAATCTTTTTGAAAATAACTCGTGCTATTGTTCCATACATTTTCGAAAATCATAGCAAGTGAAGTAAGTTGTGTGAAGAATGGTAGTTGGTGGTTAACTATTTTCTTACAGTAACAATGTCATTCATCATCTGTTCGATGAAATGCCAAGATGAGAGGCCTCTTGTTATTTCAGTCTCTTTCTTATTGTTTACTCTTCTAATAACAAAGTGTTCATTTAATTAGAGTGTATTTCCTTTTGATATGGTGGGTGATTCAGGGTCTAATCCTGCTTTTGTTAGCTATTGTCATTTGCATCAAACCACAAATTTTCTTCCTTATGGCTCCACTAGAAAGAATAATGCCCTGTTCCATACTAAGTATCCGATTTGGTTTTGCCATAATGAACTAATTAGTTCACTTTGAAAAAACAAATAGGACACTTAAATATGGGGGTGGAGGGAGTGGAGTGAAACATATGGAACCCAATACATTATTAAACAGCAGTCTAGCTTAACTGTGATGCTGAAATATGTATCAGCTTAGGTCTTTTGGTCTTACATGTTGTCTTGGCTTTTTTTTCTAGTTAAACGTGTCATGCTGCTCCTGTTTCTAGCCATGTTAAAAAATATTTATCAAAGCTGTATGAAGTATCAAACTGCCTTTTCTAATAAAGCATTTTTCTAGATAGCTGGGCCTTTTCTATATTCTTGCTTATAATTCTACCTCTTCTGCTGTGTATGGAGCTTTTCCATCTGAGCTTGGCTTTCATCATTTTTTTCAAAATCAATGGGATGAGGATTAATGGTTTCTACATCATCTTGGCTTTAATCATCTCAGATAGAAAGAGGTAGCTCAGAATAGGCCTGAATGGAGGAGTAAGATCCATGTCGCCGGCTCCAAATAGTTGTGAAAAGGTGCTACTTGATTTGATGTGAGATAGAAAGACACTAATTTATACATATCTTGATTAACGCCTTACCTATCTGAATTTGCTTATAGTGGTTTGACTATTCCTGAGGCTGTGTAGGAGAAGTGTCTTTTTTTTTTCCTGAGATTGGCCAAGAGGCCAAAACAACAAATAACCCACAAACGAGAAGCATCAAATAGTAGACAAGTGATACTTAACTTTTCTATTCTTATGCTATTAATGCTGTAATATATGCTACCAAAGCTTCAAGTTTGTGTAGAATGCGAAGAACTTTTTGTCCTTATTTTGGTTGCACCTTGCCTATGCAGTTACCAGTCTCCCATTCCAGCTGATCAGGGGAAACCTTTGGTTGAATATGATTATGAAGCAGGTAAAGTACACACAGTTATGCAAATACTTTATATATTAGTCTTGTTTCGAAATACATTTTTTTTTACTTTTTGTGATTGTAATTTGTTGACCTTGGATGCGAATAAAGCATTGGATATGAGAACCAGTAAACTTCATGAACCAATATTGTTCTGATGGATATGCATTACCTTAGTCACTATCATTACTTTCACCTGAATTTTGATGAATTTTCACCTAAAAGTTAATGAATTTTTTCATCTGAATTTACTTTCACATTCATTACTTTTTCACTATCCAAACAACCCCTTAGTGAGGCTACATTGTATGAGATATATCTACTCTGTATTTCTACTGAATGTAAACAAAATCCAATATTTGAATATAAGACTCCGTTAAGATTCTGAGTTGAATCGACTGAAATGATTGTGGAGTCGAGTCTGAGTCTTGAGTTTTCAAACACAAGTTTTTTGTCATCCGTACCTCTTCCTAATTAGATGGCAAGATTATAACACAACCATGACGATGACAATAATGAAAATGATAATGGGGATTATGACAATGGTGATTATAACAACGACGAATAGAACGTCTATGACAACAGTGATGATGATGTATTTTTTCGGCATTTACATATGAGAATTTATTTTCCGAAGAGAATCATTTGTGTTCAAAGTTGTATTCATCCATTACAATGCAAAATTAGTGCTCTATTGTTTCCCTTTACCAAAATTCCAGAGACTGTTACTATACGGGAATCATGCAAAAATACCTACGGCAATTTTCACGACATTCAAATGTGAAATTAGTTAGTGAGTCTACATTGCATGAGATATATCTACTCGGTATTTCTACTAAATGTAAACAAAATTCCATATTTGAATATATGACTCCGTTAAGATTCCGAGTCGACTCGACTGAATTGGTTGTGGAGTCGAGTCCGAGTCTTGAGTTTTCAAACACTGGTTCTTTGTCATCCTTACATTTTCCTAATTAGATAGTAAGATTATAACACAACCATGACGATGACAATAGTGAAAATGATAATGGGGGTTATGACAATGGCGATTATAACAACGACGAATAGAACATCTAAGGTGACGGTGATGATGATGTCTTTTTCCGGCATTTACATATGAGAATTTATTTTTCGAAGAGAATCATTTTTGTTCAAAGTTGTATACATCCATAACAATGCAAAATTAGTATTGTATTGTTTCCCTTTATCTAAATTCCGGAGACGGTTACTATACGGTAATCAAGCAAAAATAGCTACGGCAATTTTCACGACTTAGAATTAAATCAAAGTCAAGTTAGAATTAGCAGTTCTAGTTAATACAGCAGAAGACCGGGTGGCTTGAGGCGATGAGGCGACTTCCGGCCAGCTGACCTCCGCCACCGTCGACCCCAGCCCACCTCCATCTCCGCCTCCCGCATCCGTCCGTCCCCCCCTTTTTGTCCGATTTCACACAGTGGCCAAAGTAGCCGCCTTTCGCCCCACCGCGCATCGGTCCTCCGTCCCAACCACCGCCGTCACAACTCTGCCCCCTTTCCACCCCCTCCCCCACCCCGACCAACCTACCACCCATGCAACCTCATCCTCCATGCCATTGCCCCTGCCCCCGCCAACTGTTTGTTAAAATGTCAAGGTGAGTTGCTGTGAGATCTGAAGTTCATTTCCCCCCGGAACCTGGTCATCTAGGCTATGGCCTCTCCCATCCGCCCCCCGGGCTTCTCCTCTCTCCAGCAATCGCCTTCCAATCCCCCTCCATCTTACACGATCCCCCCTTTGGGCCTTGGAGCAATGGCCACATCCTCCCGGACCGCGCCGGTATCTCCCCCTTGGGTAAGACTCTTCAAAGATGCCTATGAAGCATCCAACTCTCTCACCTTCCACCCGGAACTGAAGGGGTTGACATCAGTCAGAATCCTTAAGATTTTGTGGATAGAGAAGCAACACGATGGAAAAACACACTTGTTGGATATGCCATGGGAAAGCGGCCATCTTTTATCTGGTTCAAGGAGTATGTTTCTAAGATTTGGAAGCCGGCTGGGTCGTTCGACATGCAATCTCTAGCAGGCGGTTCTTTATGTTCAAATTCACTTCTCTGGAGGATTGCGAGCGAATACTAAATTCCATGTGGACCGTTGGTGGTAGGCCCCTGATTTTACGTAAATGGCACCCAGGCATGCGTCCGGCTCACAATTTGGTGAAAACGCTCCCGATTTGGGTTCACTTTCCAGAGCTTCCACCTCAGTACTTTGCAAAGGAAAGCTTGAGCATGGTGTCTAGTCTTGTGGGTCACCCACTATTCTCTGATAGAGCTACAGCTGGCCGATCTCGACTAGAATATGCCAGAACCTATATTGAAATCGATTCGGATTTCAAGTTCCCTTCTATTGTCCATGTCGCCACTGGGGATGGGTCCTTCTTCCCACAACCCGTGGAGTATGAATGGAAGCCTCGCATATGCTCCAAATGTAAGTGTTTTGACCACTCCACAAGCACTTGTAAATCAAAAGAAGTTTGGATTGAGACACTTCATCGTCCAGCACCAGCTACTGAAGTCAGTGGTATTCGCAAGGATTTGACACCTACAGATGATACTATGGCAGATGCTAGCACTTCTATGCCGGTCATACCGAGCCCTTTTACCCACTTGGCCAAAGTGATGGGATCAAAGCGAAACTGAATTCAGGATCGGAGACCTCCAAGTCCTCCCTTGGGGCCACCCTCATGACAGACAATCAACTCGGAGACATGAGGTCAGTACTAAGGAATTCACCATCTTTGATTAGCTACAGTGGATGTCCTTGTGAACGGTAGCCCAAATCAGCTCTTATCCCCATCACCTATGGAAGCCTTTGGGGGCGACCTACCGTAGACCCAATGCTCAAAGGACTGGAATGCCCCGGGAAAGAGGGGGGTAAAACCCCCTCCTAAGCAAGAGCAGGAGCAGGCTATGCATTCTCCGAACCCTTTCCATCCTATACAGGAGAGTGATGAGTCGACTTCCGAAGCCTCATCCTCTTTATCGACTACAGCTAGGAGAACCCAACCAGCTCGAGCTACGACTCAGAACAAAAGTGTCAAGCCACAAAAGCAGAAAAAGAAAGTGGGGGGGGGGGGGGGGTCAGCCCCTCAATCCCAGTAAATGCCCATCTGTAGCTGGAATATCCGTGGGTTGGGCCACGGAAGTAAGAGGTCAGCGGTGCTAGACCTTGTTAAAAGTGAAGATGTGTTCCTGTTGGCGCTTTGTGAAACCAAAATAAAGAGAAGACAGGTAGATCGAATTAGCAGGAAAGTCATTGCGGGTTAGGAATCCTTTAATAATCTGAATTCTGACGAAGCGGGTAGGATCCTGGTTCTCTGGAATCCTAATGTTGCTACAGTTCAGAAGGTGCAGGAGACATCCCAGACACTTCATTGCTTTGTCACATGCTTCTCTGGGGAATCTTTTACCTCATAGCTGTCTATGGTTCCAATGATGCTCAGGAGCGAAAAAAGTTGTGGGCTACTCTTTGCAGCTCTAACAATTCAATAAATGGTCCTTGGATAGTGATGGGTGATTTCAACGCTATTCGGCATGAGTAAGAAAGATTGGGTAGAGGAACCGCGCCCCAAGCTGAACTTAGAGCTTTCAATGATTGCATCTTACAGGGTGGGTTACAGGAGATTCCCTCCTCTCTATCCTTCACATGGAGTAACAACCAATCGGGTAACAACCTTACTCTCTATCGTCTTGATAGAGCTTTTGCTAACCTTGATTGGTTCATTAGACACCCCACCTCCTAACTCCACTGTCCTCCTCCAGGCATATCGGATCATAATCCTGTCATTTTCATATTGCGTCAACCCTTTCCAAGAGGCCCGATACCATTTAAGTTTTTTGACATGTGGAAGCAAGACGCAAGTATTCGAGAGGTTATCTCCAAAGCTTGGGATACGCCCATTCAAGGTCAGCCCTTATTCTTACTTTATAAAAAATTACAGGCTTGCAAAGAAGCTCTCAAAAGGTGGAATAGAGATCATTTCGGGGATGTTAATGCAAGATATAGAGAAGCAGTTCTTGGACTCTAGGCCTTACAAACAGCATTGCAAAATCAGCCCTTTGATGACGATTTGAGGAGGAGCGTCAACTTGGCGCGACAAAAGGTATGTGAAGAGGATGGTATCAGAGAACAATTCTACCGTAAAAAATCTAGAGTTAAGTGGCTCCAAGAGGGAGACAGATGTTCCAAGTTCTTCCACGCATCCGTCGCTTCTCACAGTGTTCAGAACACCATTCATGAGATATTTGATGATTCGGGCACGCGGCTAGAATCACCTCAGGAAATTGGAGTCAAAGCAGAGCTGTTCTATAAAAAGCTTTTCACTCCTACCTCAGCAACCTCTCAGGTACCAATCCCCTTCTCTCGGATACTAACCCTGGACCAAGCCGCTTTCTTGTCCAGTGATGTTGGTGATGATGAGATCAAAGGGGTAGTATTCCAGGTGCCTAATGGAAAAGCTCCAGGTCCAGATGGTTTTCAAAAAGAATTCTTCACGCACTTTTGGGATATCATTGTCCCAGACTTCCTTTTGGCAGTGCAAGACTTCTTTAAGAGATGGTACATGCTCAGGGCCTTAAACTACACATTTCTAACTCTCATCCCAAAAAAGCCAAATTCAAAGAACTTTGAGGATTTCAGACCGATTGCCCTATGCAATTTTATCTACAAAACCATCTCAAAACTCATGGCAAATAGGTTAGCTTTAGTGCTTCCTCATCTAATTAGCCTTAATCAGTCGGCCTTTGTTAAGGGGAGACTAATTGGTGAGAACATCTTGCTTGACCATGAACTTGTCCGTAATATGCATCGTCATAGGGGACAAAATAGGCTATGCATCAAAGTCAACTTGAGGAAAGCTTATGATAAGGTGAGATGGAATTATATCTTCCATGTCCTGACGACTCTTGATTTTGATAACAAATGGATTCACTGGACCCGACAGTGTATATGCACCCCCACTTTTAGCGTATTGATCAATGGGTCGAACTATGGCAATTTTTCCAGTGCAAGTGGCCTTCGGCAAGGATGTCCGTTATCACCTCTCTTATTCTTATTATGCATGGAAGGTATGTCAACCATGTTAAATCAGGCCTCAATGAACGGCAATCTCAAGGCACCAAATATTGAGGGAGGTATCCCTATCTCGCATCTTCTTTTTGGTGATGACGTTTTCTTGTTCTCTACGGAGGATGTACAATCAGTAGTGTGCATTCGGGACATTCTTTCAGATTTTGCAGATATGTCGGGCCTCCAGGCAAATATTAGCAAGAGCTCCATATTTTTCTCTGAAGGGTGCCAGCACAAGACAACTATTCTAGAAATGTTTGGCTTCCAAGAAGGGTGCTTCTCAATTACTTATTTAGGTATGCCTCTTTCCTCAAAGCATATATCCTATTCAGCCTACAAACCTCTTCTTGACAGGATCTTTGGACGTGTCAATGGGTGGAAAATTGCACTCCTATCATATGCTGGGAGGCTACAATTGATAAAATCAGTTATTGGTGGATTGAATGTCTATTGGACGTCTTGCTTTAAACTGCCCAAAAAAGTCTGCCACAAGGTGGAGAGTATCATGGCCATGTTCCTATGGAAAGGTTCTTCCCAGTCCAATGGATTTCATAATAGTTCCTGACGAAAGCTTTGTCGCCCTCTGAAAGAAAGAGGTCTTGGGATCAAACGTATCCAAGACATCAGTAATGCAAATCTTGCCAAGCTCTTTTGGAGATGTATCACCTGCAAAGAATCTCTTTGGTGTCTTTGGGTTCATGGGGTGTATCTTAGCACAAACTCTATCTGGACTACTAGAGCTCACAACTGTTCCTATGCATGGCAATCTATCCTTCAATTGCAAACCTTTATGCAGGAGAGATGTGTTGTCAATATTGGAAATGGATGCACAATACGGATGTGGTTGAACCCTTGGAGCGGCCCCCTATCGTTTGCCCGAAAATTTGGCAACAGAACCGTTCTGGAGTTGGGAGGTAACTCAAATGAATCAATTTCGGATTATCTTAAGTCTGGCAAGCTCCAAACTGAACATATACTCTCAAGAAGAGGTGATCTCGCCAAGAAGGAAATCCTAGAGAAACTGCCCGTGCTTATTGAGTCAGAGGATTCCTATGGGTGGCACAATCAATCTGGGAAGTTCACTTTTAAGAGTGCCTGGGATGCAATTAGAGCGAAATCCAGAAATGTGCCATGGCATGACCTTGTATGGTTCAAACATCGGGTGAATCAATATTCCTTTTGCACCTGGATGGCACTCAATGAAGGGCTACTCACCTTAAACAATATGAAAAGAAGAGGGATTTCCTTAGTAAACAGGTGTGTTCTATGCCGGAAAAATGAAGAATCAACCAGGCACCTAATGTTTGAATGCATATATGCTAAGGTGGTCTGGCGTATATTCCTACGTAAGTGCAATATTCATCATACAATTTGGGGGTGCTCTATGGAATTAGACTGGCTGACTTAGTTGATCAGAAATAACAAACATACAGGGCATATAATCCAAGCTGGTTTCACATGCTTTATTACTCTAATATGGGAGGAGAGGAACAGGCGAATCTTCGAAGACAAAAAGCCTGACACTTATCTATTGGGCCAAAACCTCATCCACAGGGTAAAGGAGATCCTTAATGCCTTCCATTTCAAGATATTTGCCTCATGCATTGCCCTTTCTTGCACACTTTTTGGGATGAGCGGAACCCTTGAACAAAGAGATTGGTGGGATCTTGAGATTTGGTGGGCCCGACAACTTTTGGCCCCATTTTTTGGCTTTTGCAGTTTTGGGCGATCGATCAGCTCAATATTTGAGTTACCTCCCAACTTTTGGGTAGGTTATTTTTTGTTATTTGTTCTTTGTTTTGTACTTTTTTAAGGGGGTTGTTCATGCCCCTTGACTTGTGTTGAGTTGAGGTGAGGTTGATCTCCCTTGTTTTCTTTAATATAATTTTTTAATTATCCAAAAAAAAAATTCACGACATTCGAATGTGAAATTAGTTAGTGAGTCTATATTACATGAGATATATCTACTCGGTATTTCTACTGAATGTAAACAAAATTCCATATTTGAATATATGACTCTATTAAGATTCCGAGTCGACTCGACTGAAATGGTTGTGGAGGCGAGTCCGAGTCTTGAGTTTTCAAACACTAGTTCTTTGCCATCCTTCAATTTTCCTAATTAGATAGCAAGATTATAACACAACCATGACAATGACAATAGTGAAAATGATAATGGGGATATGACAGTGGTGATTATAACAACGATGAGTGGAACGTCTATGATGACGGTGATGATGATATCTTTTTTAGGATTTACATATGAGAATTCATTTTTCGAAGAGAATCATTTGTGTTCAAAGTTGTATACATTCATTACAATGCAAAATTAGTACTCTATTTCTTCCTTTACCTAAATTCTAGAGACTGTTATGCAACAATACCTACAGTTAGTGAAATTATGGTAATCATGCAAAAATACCTACAGCAATTTTCTGGACATATGAATGTGAAATTAGTTAGTGAGGCAACATTGCATGAGATATACCTACTCTATATTTCTACTAAATGTAAACATAATTCCATATTTGAATATATGACACCATTAAGATTCCGAGTCGACTCGACTGAAATGGTTGTTGAGTCGAGTCTGAGTCTTGAGTTTTTCAAACACTGGTTTTTTGTTACCTCTTCCTAATTAGGTAGAGAGATTATAACACAACCATGACGATGACAATAATGAAAATGATAATGGGGGTTATGACAGTGGTGATTATGACAGTGACGAATAGAACGTCTATGGTGATGGTGATGCTGATATCTTTTTTAGCATTTACATATGAGATTTAATTTTTTGAAGAGAATCGTTTGTGTTCAAAGTTGTATACATGCATTACATTGAAAAATTAGTACTATATTGTTTCCTTTTACCTAAATTCCGGAGAATGTTACTATATGGTAATCATGCAAAAATACCTATGGCAATTTTCGCTACATACGAATGTGAAATTAGTCAGTGAAGCTACTATGCATGAGATATATCTACTTGGTATTTCTACTGAATATAAAAAAATCTAATATTTGCATATATGACTCCGTTAAGATTCCGAGTCGACTCGACTGAAATGGTTGTGGAGTCGAGTCTGAGTCTTGAGTTTTCAAACACTCGTTCTTTGCACAGTTTGAAAACTCAGTTTGGACTCCATAGACTCACCCGAGTCAACTCGGCTCCTTAACAAACTGAGTCAAACTCGAGACTCCATTTTGCATGATGGTGTGTAGACTCAATGGACTCGCCGAGTTGACTCCTCGAGTCTTGTCTAACTCAGTAAACTCAGCTGACTCCAGGGACTTATCACAACTGTTTCACATTCAAACTTGCCCACTTTAAACCTTATTAAATGTAGTCAATCTTAATTAGCGATAGTTACAAGGTAGTTTACGCAAACTAATGTTGTAAACTTCTTTTTTTGGTACAAATTAATGCTATAATCAATGTCATTTAAGCAATATTGCATTAACGATGTACCCAAACTTGTTCTCGAACTTATTTTGTGATACATGCGGACTTTAGTTCTTGGGAGTGCTTTACCACCATTGCACAAAAAAGGAAAACACGCCAGATTTTTCTCTCCATTATTGTAATCCATAGGAAGCATTTAACACCAAGAAGGGTGACTAATAAAAGTGTGGTAGAAGGAAGAAGATGGGAAGGCATGAAGTTTGACTCGAGGAATATAGGAATATGCTAGTTAGCCTAATATCCCCAAACTTTAAATCTTCTTATACTTGATTAACAACTATCAAATATGATGGAATATATAATAATAATTTCTCTTTGTAGTAGATAATTAAAGTGAATGCAACAAAAAATAGTACATTTACATGATAGTGACATTAATATTATAGTTGTGGATTTATGACTTTAACCTACATGACTCCATTGTGAATCTGTCAAGACTCCGAGTCGACTCCACTCCATGATCGTTAGAGTCGAGTCCGAGTCTTGAGTTTTTAAACATTGTTCTTTGTTATCCTTACATGTTCTTAATTAGATAGCAAGATTATAACACAACCATGACGATGACAATAGTGAAAATGATAATGGGGATTATGACAGTGGTGATTGTGACAACGAATGGAATGTTTATGGTGATGGTGATGATGGTATCTTTTTCAGGATTTAAATATGAGAATTCATTTTTCGAACAGAATCGTTTGTGTTCAAAGTTGTATACATCCATTACAATGCAAAATTAGTACTCTATTGTTTCCCTTTATCTAAATTCCAGAGACTATTACTATATGGTAATCATGCCAAAATACCTACAATAATTTTCAGGATATACGAATGTGAAATTAGTTAGTGAGGCTACATTACATGAGATATACCTACTCTATATTTGTCACACCCCAGGATCTCACACCTCGACTGGATTGCAGAAGCCTTAAAAAATATTAATATCTCGATGCCGAGACCCTGAGCATGCGACTGATCAGTCGAAAACACAACCAATTACGTCATCATGAAAGAATGTGTAATCGGTCATCCCAAAATTTAGTGTATACAGTATTCAAACATCATTAACAATTATGAAATGAACCTACTTAATATTTATTACAGCAAATAAATTTAACAAAGTCAATGAAATGAAATCCAAGTCAAGTGGCACACATCGGCCAATAATTCATAAAGTTTGAATCAAATAAAATGAAATAACTAGAAAGATCTCTAAAAATCTTCACGATGTCATCAACACCTTCCTGCGTTTTATAGGTTTTGATAGTTTATCCCATAATAATGCATGCTTCAATTCTTAAAAGATTAATTTACATTGGAAGTGTGAGTGAGTAAGTATATTGGAGGATAGAAACACTTAACTGAGAATATCTTTCTATTACAGTCCTCTCAGATCACGTGCTTGAGCTAAGAAAACTTACTCACACACACTAGGTACATAAAGTAATTGTTAGAAGTGGGTATATTAACCCATGTTAAAACCCACTTATATTGATGTGAATGAGTGAATTGGGTGAAGGATGAATAGTCCCACATCCACACCAAAGAGGAGTTGTGGATGGAATATAAGGTCCAAGGTTGGCCTTAGAAGTTAGGCCCAAGGGCCACCCCACTTTTGTGGGGGAGAGAGATGTTGGACCCATGCACCTAGGTGGGCTAACCCACACGCGCGCGCGCCGCCGCCGCCGCTGTCCGTCCAACCGGCCGGGTCGGGTCGGGTCGGGTTGGGTTGGGTTGGGTTGGGTTGGGTCAACAAGAAAATATTATTTTGGGATAAATTCAATGGTTTGGTTTTCTAATTTATTTTGGTTCAACCAAAACGGGTCCGTTTTATTATGACGGTTAACGGACTGACGCGTCTGTTTAACGGGAAAGGGTGTTGTGCACGTCAGCACACAACACGTCTACAGCATCCGTCATTAGGATATTTCTTTTTATTAAGTATCAGTTGTAATCAGCCCGTTTAGGCTAATTGTTAGATGACGGGACTGGTAGAGAATAATCAGGCCCAATTTGAGGTATGGAGTTCACGACTGTCTGGCCACCCCAACCCTTCGGCAGGTACTACACTCGGCTCCAGTTCGAACCGGCCAGCATTGCCAGGGTCCAATTCCACTCCTATCCGTCGTCTCACCCAAGCTCAGATGGCAGAACGGAGGGCCAAAGGACTATGCTTCAACTGTGACGAAAAGTATGCTCCAGGCCACCAGTGTGCAGTTCGGGGTAGCCTACTCATTGTGGAGGTCGAGGACGAAGAACCTCCTCAGGTTGAGGATTTCACCCCTATTTATGACCATGTTCAGCCAGAGATATCAGTGCACGCCTATACAGGCACGTTTACCCCACGAACTATGCGAGTCCAAGGCCTGTTAAAGCGACAGCAAGTGGCAATTTTGATTGACAGTGGCTCGACACATAACTTCATCAACGACAGGGTGGCTCAGCGCCTCGGAACTATGCGAGTCCTAAGCATCGTAGGGAGGGCGCATTCTGTCTTAAGGACAATGTGCTTCGCTTGATTCGATCATAAATTTCTTCTAACGATTTTTTGTCTTTGCAAAGGTACACATTTCTCATCCTTGAGACAGTAACAGTAACAAATTTTAATAACAGTAATACCCTCTAGAGATTTGTTGAATGCTAATTTACAGTTGGATGTCTTTAGTCAGAGTCATTGGATGATATGTGGTTGTCTGTTGAGCTTAAAAGATCATGATAGACCATTTACTTGGCTATGACAAGGGCTTCGAACCGGAAATAGGTTGAGAGTATAATACAGCCTGAACAGAATAAAGATGTGCTAGAAAATATGAATGCTAAAAAAATAAAAAAAAATGCGAAAAAAATTAAAAATAAAAGAAAGAAAGAAAGAAAGAAAGGGGTTGTTTGACTATTATAGGATTAACTTAGGCTGATGCTCAGGCCCGAAGCGGTCTATACTTAAAACCTAATGCCCTAAGCCAACTGGCTGGGAGTCATTGGCCTGAGTCATTGTTAAACCTAAGCATCTTGAAGTCAGGCCTTACACAGTCCTATTGAAAAAAAAAAGTCTATGGTGTATTATCCTCTCAAATCTAGAATGTTGGACCCTAATGAAGTGCGTAGGCATTTGTGCTATCATGAACCAAAAAATTACAATGACTATGTAGATTATGATGTTCTTTGGTTAATGGGTAACACTGAATCTATGTGAAACTAAGATTTAGAATGTATTACTACAATGTTCTATACTTCCTACTATCTACATTACCATGCTATATCATATTGAGCAGAAATTTCCAAAATGAAAGTGTGCAATAAAACCACTTACTTGAGGGCTATATTTCTGTTGATTATGAACCGAGTACGTGTGGTTGATTTTCTTAAGCATTGTAGTTTGCATTTGTCGGGATAATAGGTTGTGTATTTTGTAGTGTTTTTATTTTTTGATTTGCTTTTGCATTTAGGTTAATTAGGTTAATCAGTACATATTTTTTGGGTAGCATGCTGCAAACCCTCACGAGACACAACTCGTCCTACTAGGGACACATGGTGTCACGCCCCAAATTTTATTAAATCCAAAATAAGCGGAAGCGATAATCCAATAAAGATTGTTGGGTATAAAATCTGGGACGGACCGAATACTCGAATCATCGCATACCCATTTCCGTACATGGGTTTCGCAGGATCGTTGACTTAAATAACATTCATTGTACCCAAATTATAAATAACAAAGCTGTAACGCTAATAGTTTAAATTATTACAGAAAATAAATAGTCTCCCAATAATACGATATCAAAAGTCAGGCACACATGCCACAAGTAACAAAGTTCAACAACTAAAACACTGAAATAAAAATCTTCATTTCCAAATCCGCAGTCAATCTCCACTTCCACCTGCTCAGCATCATTCTTTCTTAATTCCTGCATCGAAGGATGCATGAGTATTTCGAACGAAATACCCGGTAGGATACCAAAAACCCCACTGATAAAGGATTAACAAATTCCAAAGGAAAAGAAGATTGAATATCAAAATTACTATGGAATTAAGGATTGAATAATCAGGTTTTGAAAAAAAAAACAACAAACCAAGTTATCATCAAACACCGGAAAACTCATCTGTAACGGTAGAATCAACAACTGAGCTATACTTCAACATACTGTGTGTAAAGAGTCAACAACTTCTGCTCGCTGGTCAGTCCACTTCCCCTGTGGATATCTATGCCAGAACATCCTAGAGGTTCTTCAAAGGAACCCGGCCATGCGTCTAGGGATGCTGGCCCCATCGGTGCTTACGGGCACAATGGGCGGAGACTGTAGACCTTCCGTAATGTCATACAGTCTAAGCGCACGCGTTGCCGTCATCGGCTGAACTACAGAGGTTCATAAAATCTGAAATCACATAGGATCTTGCAATGGCTCTGGAGCATAGTAGGATTTCTACTCGAAGAGTTCTATCATGACTCTTGTGGAAGAAACAATTTCCATAGGTTTAAAGATCATTGTACGACAACAGAGGTTGTTTGGAAAATAATCGAAGATTTCACCTTGAGAATAAACTCTTATAGGAATGCCAACGAGATGACAATATCTCGATGTAACCAAGCAATAGGGACTCAAGTGTCTGAGCTTATCATCAACACATGACTCACTAAAGGAGTAGTGGTAGTGCTCGTCTCCACCCAAGTTGTTGGGGGTTAAAATGGTAACTTTACTCATCTAAGATCTTCGATATGCAAGGCCCTAGGTATGAATCCCAAATACTGAATGTAAACTCGAGAGTTTATGAAGAAAATGATTAACTAGGGTTTAGAGTAAAACTCTAATTAAGGATTTCTATGCCGACCACTACGGTGAGCCGCAAACTAAAAGGGAATGACACTAAGGTAAGGACTCGAACCCCTGGTCTCTCTCTTATAGAAAAATTGTACTATTATAATAGTCATAGTTCTGGTCATTTCGAATTTGTTTGAATTTAAATTAAATTTATAAATCAATTAATCCCGTGATAATAATACTAGTGAATTACCCTTAATTCATTGCACTGCCCTGTGTATAGCAGTACACTTTCAGCACTGGCTACGACTTTTACTGAGTGAATCTGAATTTGTAATTTTTACTGTAGGTTCCCTGATGAATCTATTTTACATCCCAACAGAGAACGTATTTTTCTGAATTTTATAGAATTAGTTAAGTATTTTCTACTACTGACTGTTTGTGCAGGACATTCCAGACCGAGGCTTAATTAAGTCTTTGGTTTGACCTTTATTATGTTAATTAATCACATCTACTAATCACTCATGATATTACTAATCATCTCTCTGTCCCACCTAGGCATGATATCTGTAATAATTAACAGCAAGTAAATTTCAATATAATACTATGTCTTTATCACTTCTACAAATTGTTTTTATGCCTAATCATGATTATCATCTATTCAATAATTAAGACCTTTAATATGGGATGAAAAAGAACACAAATAACACCAAAAAGCAGAGGCCTTTACCTCTAGTCAAAGGGGTATCGACTTGTATTTTCAATATTTTAGACATTCAAACCCTTGTCTTCTTAATTCTCATATATATCATTACCCGATACAGTGAATACTACAATTAAGACAATAATTAAAAACCGGATAATAAAACAGAAATTTCTGGACAGCAAGGAGTCAGATCTATTGAGAATCAAACAAGCCAAATACATGATGAATATGGATTAAGGATTACATAACTAGGCTGTTGCACTTCAAACCACACCTTGAGCATACCATCGGATTATGCACATATGAAACACGGGTAAAAATGTGAGCTTTCACTATTCACAAGTAACATCATCATACACAATTGAATCTGCAGACATGAGCAAGCATGATAACATATCAGATCAGGTTATACGAGCATAAAGAATTGGGTAAAAATGTATCCTACCTGATTTGAAGAGAATCGATATGTTAAGCGCGTAAATCAGTTCTTCGGGTAGACTACGCTTCCCTTCTCCACGAAACTACCCCACAAACCACCAGAGAGCTCCTTGAACGTGGTGTGCAAGGCTGCCCACTTCTGCTCCTCTACTGGCATGCCTCCCAAGTCTCAAAAGAGAATGCCGATCCTCCTTAATGCATGGTTAAGTAGTTGATCCAATTCAATATCAACCATTGATCTTCCTCCCATCTAATGGTCAAGACTCGATCCTCCAATGAGATATTCCAGCCAGGAATCTCATGCCCCAGATCGTGCCCCTTAATTAGCTCTTATGTCAGTTGCAAATCTCTTGATTAAAGGGAATTAACTCAATCCATTTAATTACCTAATTAAGACCTTAAGCAATTTCCAATTAGCAAGATATGACCATCTTGATAAAGGATGCCAAGCTTGATTGGAATATGCTCTCAGCATCTTCCATAACCCACCTTGAATGCCAAACATAACCTCCCTAATTACTCCCAAATTAAATTCCAATTTAATTAAATTGCCAATTAGCTATCAATTAGGGTTTTCAAATTCAAATTATCTCCCAAGTTTAGATCCCTTGATTAGGGCTAATTAGGTAAGACACGTCCCCCAAAGATCCCCCAAAATCAGCCCAAGAGGTTCCCCAACGGATTTGCCTCGAAAATCACAAAATTAACAGCGATCGATCGGGTCTGTATACGCGATCGATCGTCCGGCGATCGATCAGATACAACAGCGATCGATCGGATGCCGCAAAACAAAAAATCAACGAAACTCAAATTGTCCAGTAGATACGATCGATTGTTCACCCGCGATCGATCGTATCCTGATCGATCTTCCTTTCAGGCGATCGATCGGTCTGACGAAAATTCGATTTTATTTTTATTTTTAATGAATTTCTCAGAACTCAAAATTACTCCCTTGAGTACTAAAATTCCACTTTATTAATATAAAATTTACGGTCGTTACACATGGAGGTTTAACGGATTGTTGCATACGCTCAATGCAATCGTGCTCCCGACGAAAGTGGTATTTACTTTTCTACTTTATTTTATTAATGCATTAGTTCCTTTTGTTTGATTGTTTTGTTTTGTTTTTATTTTGTTTTGCTAGGGACTAGCAAAATATAGGTTTGGGGTGTGATCTACACATGAAATATGTATTTTATTATCTCCTAAGCTTATGTTTATGTTAGTATTTGATTAGAACTAGTGCTACTTTAATATAGTTTTTGGTTTTTGTAAGAAACAAGAGTAGGATGTAGAAATGAATTCAAGAAATCAGCTTTCCAACATCACCAACCGTGCGCAATTCAGAGTTCGGAGCAGAAAGTTATGACCATTTGAAAATTATGAACAATAACTACGATCGATCGCCATTTCATACACGATCGATCGCCAGAGCCGGGAAACAGTGTTTTGGCTTGTGCTAACCCTAGAACGTCTAGAGACCTTTCCCCTTCTCCTTTCCACGTTCACCCACCTCCTTTAAGGCTTCTTCTTGTGGGAGTTGCAAGAGCTTGGAGCGGGAGCTTTGGAGAAAGCGGAGGAGACGAGCAACGCGTAGAAAGGCGGAATCTTTGGTGAATTAAGTAGGATGGTTTTTCCCCTCTTCTCTCTTCTGATTATATGATATTGGCAAGTGTTTTGATTCAGCACCTTAGTGTATTAGTGTATTGTGTGGATTCTTGTGAGATGAATGAATTGTGTCATTATTTCTATGCGTAGTGCATCATAATCATATGTACATTCATGTTTCGTTTCTAGATGGGAATTCACACCTAAAGTCTAATGCTTTATTAATTTTCCAGAGACTAGAAGTTCTGATATTGCTTGGTTGATCATGATCCACGTTGAGTTTTGTGCCTTTAAGGTGTGTTTTGCATTAAAGGTCTTATTTGATAGGTATTAATAGTTAAAACTGTGTTATGTGTAAAAGAACATAAGAAAGGAGTGAACTTTAATAATTCCAGATAATCCTAAAGTCTGTAATTAGTCTCGGAGGGGAGTATATGGTCTGTTAATGATATATTATCATCTATAATATGTTATTAAGTAAGATAATCAAGTTTGATTAAGAGTCTTAATCTCGACTAGAACTATTTTTGTGCTGACAGTTGGTAGTAAATAATTCATAACTAATTCAAATAAAATTGGAAAAATATAAAATCAGTGGAGTTAGAAACTAGACTCACGAGGGTATCATCAGTAAAAATTTCAGAGGTTAACCCTTACTGTACAGAACACAGTAGTCGTCGAAATAGGACTGTTGTGCAGGAGGCAGTGAGCTGAATCTGAGAGAAAATACTAAGTATACAAATAACATCATGAAATATAATATGATAATGTCTAACGTATCAATACCAGTAATTGGACTATATACTTATGAAATATCACAGTAAGAATTGGGTTAGAAGTAATCTAATTAGGAGGGATATTTTCTTTGAATAAGTGATTCATAACTATCTATCCTAAAAGTGTTGATGTCGGTTTGATATTCCACTTGGAATTCAAATCATCTAAGATTCTTTGATTTTCTTATCTCTGATATTTGTATTGTAAAATCCCAATATGTATAAGGAATTCCTATCTAGGACTGAGCATGAAAGGTATGTATTGATTGTATGGTACTCCTTTGGTGAGTTATTATTATTCGAAGTGTTTGAGTTGTCTTGTTATTCTATCCATACTCCATGAGAGAGTCTATTCTAGTAAGAAATACCTTATGATCTTAGAGTGTTGTGACCTCTATTCCTTTGAGATATTGCTCATATTGATTACATGATTATTTCTTCCACTGGAGACCTTGCGAGACTCTCCCCATGGTGGATTCATAGTATGCTCAATTAAGTCATTGCTAGATCTTGCGAGGTCACTTATATTTATGAAATTGCGATTCCATACTGCCCGAAGGGAGGCACTATACGTACGTTAGATTGTGGACATTACGGAAGGTCCTTAGTCTCCGCCCATCGTGTCCGTAAGCACTGGTGGGGCCAGCATCCTAGACACATGGCAAGGTTCCAAAAAGAGGACCTCTAGGGTGGTTCTGGTATATTATTTTAGTCACTTGCGAGCGACCAGGTTAGCGAGCAGAAATTGTAACTCCTTTCACTTTAGATGTCTGGAGCCTTTAATATGATTGTTATCCTCTCCTTACACATATGTTTGTTCGGAGCCTTATTGATGTTTTCCTATACTTGAGAGTTGGAATTGTTGTTGACTAACCTTGCAAGTGTATAGACCTCGGTTCAGTTTAGATATTGTGGGATGTTCACAATCCTTTGTTATTCTTATTCTCTTCATACTGCTTGTTTTAATTCAGTGGGTTTTTACATCCTACTGAGTGTTTCTATGAAATACTCATGCATCCTCTGATGCAGGCGCAAGTGACAATTGAGATCAGGAAGTGCAGTAGTGGAAAGGCGGATTGCAGGCACCGAGAAGAGTTTAAAGATTATTTAGTTATTTGCTTTGCTTTTATTGATGCTTATGACATTATTGGCAATTGTGTGCCATAAACTTATAGGTTTATTTTATTTGACTTTCCTAAATAGATTATTATTAAGTAAATTCATTTCATATTATTTATTGATGTCTGTTATTGTATTACACTGATTGCGGGCATAATCGGTTACTTTGAGATGATTATAATCGGTTGGGAAATCGACTGTTCGGTCGTGTGCCCGAGATCTCTACCTCAAATTGTATTCCATTGATTGGCTTCCGCACTCCGATCGAGGTATGGGATTTCGGGGCGTGACAGCGTGGTATCGGGGCCCTCAAAGTCAGTCTAATACAGTACTGACATTGCTGAGTTAGTAGAACTTGAAAGAAAGTAAAAGTGTACCTAGAAGAACTTACTTTATGAGAGTAGATTCTTAGATAGAACCTGAAACCTTATTTTAGCTACTAATGACGTTTCTTGTGTAGGTTTAAATGGCTAGAACAAGAAGCGGTAGGATCTATGAGAAAGACAAACAAGAAGCCGTTAGGCAGTGGCTTGAGGAATGGAAAAAGAAGGACATAGGGAGTGGAACCGAAGATGACCAATTATAGATTGATATAGATGAAGTTCAGAACCCAGTGGCTAAAGTAGAACCCTTATCTATAGATGACCCAGAGTGGGATCCTTACTTGGATTATGTGCCAGGTATGGAGATCGAAGGATATCAGCAAGAAGAGATTTAAGTGGAGTTTACCGATGGATCTCCTCCTCTATTTGTGGTGGTAGAGGCCAAAATTGTGAGAAAACACCCTGTTTATGTTCGGGCTAGAGATGATGCAGCACTGTCTGACATTCTGTACCATAGGTTTAAATCTTTGGGTTATAGGTGGCCATACATGATGATGTGGGAAATTCTGTGGCATTCGTACTTGAGACTTGCACCAACCTGGTTAGCTTTAGACATACTGGATGATTACCTCTGAAGGCAAGAGCGTGGGAAGGATGGCTAAGAGAGAGAGTTAGGATAGTTTTTAGTTTCATAAATCTTTTGGAATAAAAACCCTAGTTTATATGGAATCTCAGTGTAGGAATCTTTTTATTAATAAATAAAAGAATTATTTGCTTTAATGCTTGCCTTGTGATTGTTTTTATTTTGTGTGTTCTGTGTGAGCGAGACTAGGAGTCAAAGGAATGAGAGGTGATTTACAAATTGAGCTATAAGTAAGATTTCTAATTCATCTCCTTTCTTTGACTGTAGATACGCGAGAATGGTGAATTCTGGAAATCGTGGATGTCGAACCAATGCGAACCCTAACCCTTTGTAGGAAGAGGGAGCCAGTCAGAACATGTCTGATATGGTCAGGCAATTGGCGGCTGAATTGCGAAATGGTGGAAGTAGTAATAATAATACAAAGGCGCCGACACTTGAGCGGTTTAAGAGGGCTGGGCCTCAGTTTTCTGGTGAGGATAACCCAGAAAAGGCGGAACGTTGGTTAGTTGAAATGGAGCGGCTGTTCAAGGGCATGAAAGCATGGAATGCCAGCTCGCCGATATATCGGCGATATATCGCCGATATATCGGTATCGGACACAAACCGATACTCCGATACCATTAAGTATCAATTTTTCCATTTTTTATCGGCGATATATCGCCGATATATCGGTTTCGGACCGATATATCGGCCTTTTTTGAAAAAAAAACTTTCATGTTTGTTTTCTATCCTTTTATGCATATTTTGAAATCTATTCTTTGTTTAAATTAGTATAACTCATTTTAGAAGTTAGATTTTGAAAATATATGATAAAAACTAGTTTTTGACGACCGATATTTTTTTACGCAATATCTCCGATATATCTCCGATATTTCGTCTCTTAGGCCGACCGATATTTTACCGATACCCGATACGACATTCCATGCATGAAAGTACCCAAGGCTGATCGGGTGATTTATGTTACCTTCCTTTTTGGTGGTGAGGCGGTATTTTTGTGGGAGTCCGCCGAGCGCAACAATTTTACTGCGAATCAGGAGATCTCTTGGGAAGAATTTAAGGAGGAGTTCAATATCAAGTACTTTCCTTCCCATATTTAGCGACGCAAGGAGAAAGAATTCTTGGAGTTAGTGCAAGGATCGATGACTGTGCTTTAGTATGAGACGAAGTTCGAACAACTTCAACGATTTCCTACTAATGCTTGTCCTAATGACTTGATTAAAGCGCAACGTTTTGTGGACGGACTGAAGGACGGCTTAAGGTCAAAGGTGTTAGTTTCCCAACCAACGACAGTAGCAAAGGCGGTCAAGCTAGCTTCCATTTTGGAGGATGATTTTAAAAGAACCTTGGAGAGGAGGAACAATCAAGTCAAAACTCAAGAGAATAAGCCGCCCCACTACTAAAACCTTCCATAGAGTCCCCCCCACACTTGAGTTGACCCCTTCTTAGCTCTTTGAAGTATGCTTTTCTGGGCCCCAATGGCACCCTTCCTGTGATTATCTCCTCGAGCCTATCTAGTGACCAGGAAGTCCAGCTGTTGGAGATCCTTACCACACACCGGCGAGCTATAGGGTGGACAATGGCTGACCTCTGGGGTATAGACCCCTCTGTGTGCATGCATCGCATAAACCTTGAGGACCATGCCAAACCTTCTAAGGAGGGGCAGAGACGATTGAACCCTCACATGAGAGAGGTGGTGATGAAAGAGGTCATGAAACTCTTAGACGCTGGCATCAAATATCCTATATCGGACAGGGAGTAGTTGAGTCCCATCCCGGATATACCTAAGAAATCGGGCTTAACTGTGAAAACAAACTCTGATGGTGAGCTAATGCATTTGAGAGAGACCACAGGATGGCGGGTGTACATTGATTATAGGAAACTGAACTCTAACACCCGTAAAGACCATTTCCCTCTCACATTCATTGACCAAATCCTGAGAAGCTAGTGGGCCAAGAATTTTATTGTTTTCTAGATGGGTACTCGGGATATAATCAGGTGCCTGTCTATCCAGGGGATCAGAAGAAGACAACTTTTACATGTCCCTTCGATACATTTGCATACCGTAGGATGCCTTTTGGTCTTTATAATGCCCCTGCTACATTTCAACGCTGCATGATGTCAATCTTTTCTAACATGATTGAAAAATTTTTGGAAAATTTTATGGATGATTTTTCCGTCTTTGGCACTTATTTTAATGATTGCCTGCACAACCTTACTTTAGTTTTGAAACGCTGTGAGGAAACAAACTTAGTGTTAAGTTGAGAAAAGAGCTACTTCATGGTTCAAAAGGGATTGTGCTTGGACATGTTATATCCAAAAGGGGTATAGAGGTCGACATGGCCAAGGTTGACTTGATTGCTAATTTATCACCACCTACATCAGTTAAGTAAATACAGTCTTTCCTTGGCCATGCAGGGTTTTATTGCCGATTCATCAAAGATTTTAACAAGATATCACGTCCACTATGTCACCTTCTAGGTCAGGACGTGCAATTTGAATTTGATGAGTCATGCAAAGAAGCTTTAACAACACTAAAACCCTCCTCTCTAGCTCTCCCATCATTAAGCCCCCTGACTATACACTGCCCTTCGAAATAATGTGTTATGCTTCTAATTTTGCTGTAGGGGCATTGTTAGGCCAACGCATCAACAAAATTCCTCATGTTATATACTATGCTAGCAAGACTCACTGATGCTCAAATGAATTACACTACTACAGAAAAAGAGTTGCTTGTTGTTGTGTTCGCATTAGATAAGTTTAGGTCATATCTCATGGGCAGTAAGATTATTATTTTTTTTTATCATGTAGCCTTGCGGTACCTTCTTTCCAAGAAGGATGCCAAGTCGAGGCTAATTCATTAGATCTTACTCCTGTAGGAATTTGACTTTGAAATTAAAGATAAAAAGGGATCCAAAAATGTCGTGGCTGATCATTTATCCCGAATTCCTACTCATGACTTGCTCAGCCATGAACCTTTGAGGGATCCTTTCCCTGACGAGCAGCTTTTTGTTGTCTCCGCTATACCCTCACCTTGGTTCGCACATATTATGAATTATCTTGTTGTGGGTCAAATCCCAACCTTTTGGTCTAAACATGATCAAGACGTGTTCTTCTCACACGTCAAACATTACTATTGGGATGACGCATATGTGCTGATCAAGTCATAAGACGATGTGTCCCCAAGCATGAGTTTCATAGCATCTTATCTTTTTGTCACTCTCACGCCTGTAGTGGACACTTCGGTGGAAATAAAACTGCGGCCAAAGTACTTCAAAACGGTTTTTATTGGCCAACTTTATTCAAAGACGCTCATACTTATTGTCAATCTTGTGATAGGTGTCAAAAACTTGGAGCTTTACAAAAGAGATATGACGTTGACAATAGTGAAAATGATAATGGGGGTTATGATAGTGGCGATTATAACAACGACGAATAGAACGTCTATGGTGACGATGATGATGATATCTTTTTTAGGATTTACATATGAGAATTCATATTTCGAAGAGAATCGTTTGTGTTTAAAGTTGTATACATCCATTACAATGCAAAATTAATACTCTATTGTTTCCCTTTACCTAAATTTCGAAGACTATTACTATATATTAATCATGCAAAAATACCTAGAACAATTTTCAGGATATATGAATGTGAAATTAGTTAGTGAGGCTACATTGCATGAGATATACCTACTATGTATTTCTACTGAATGTAAACAAAATCCCATATTTGAATATATGACTCCGTTAAGATTCTGAGTCGACTCGACTGAAATGGTTGTGGAGTCGAGTCCGAGCCTTGAGTTTTCGAACATTGGTTCTCTGTCATCCTTATCTCTTCCTAATTAGATAGCAAGATTATAACACGACCATGACGATGACAATAGTGAAAATGATAATGGGCATTATGAGAGTGGTGATTATGACAACGACGAATAGAACATCTAGGGTGATGGTGATGGTGATGATGATGATGATATCTTTTTCAGGATTTACATGTGAGAATTCATTTTTCGAAGAGAATAGTTGTGTTCAAAGTTTTATATACTAATTAGACCATTACAATGCAAAATTAGTACTGTATTAATAGTTTCCCTTTCTTTAAATTCCGGAGACTGTTATTATATGGTAATCATGGAAAAATACCTTCGGCAATTTTTAGGATACACGAATGTGGCATTGGTTATTGGGGCTACATTGCATTAGAATTGAGATCTACCCTCGGACAACCAAAAGTCATGCGCTATGTGTGCTGTAGAACGGTGATATTCATATTAGCAATTGATCATCCTCCAATTGCTTTCTAAGTCCCCATCTTAATCTTTAAACAAATTGTCCCATCCGGAGTAACTTCAACGCCCACTGACTCAAAGTATTCGAATGGTAAGCTTAAAGCATTTCGAGGTTGTGGATGCATTGGCATCTAGTGGCCGTTGATTAATTGATTAGTCTTAGTGGAGTCAAATAAGTGATTACGACCATATTCATATCTAATATTCCCCTTCAGTTAATTAAAGTACAAAGGTACAGATTTCATGGCCATACGACTTGCTTTGCACCTTTTCCGCACTACTCTATCAAAACTTCTTTTTCCATGAAAGCTATTGTTAAACCCAAAAGGCTACTTTGATACTAATCATATTGATAAAAATGATTAGTAATTTTGATGTTGATATGATGTGATAGGTGCTTGAAAAGTTACATTACTTTGGAAAACCATAAGATTAGTGAAATTTTTTTTCTAAACTTTTAGATTATTGAAGATAATATATAAAAAAGTGGCATCAAAGATATCTAAATCATTTCATGAAAGGATGGCATCCATGATCTAACTTTGAAACCATTCTTCAAAAAATGATTAGTGGACTTTTTTTCAACTTTATCGGTGGACTTTTGAAACATTTAATTTATGAAAATTTCATAAGAGAACGTGCGTAGAGCTATGTTTGCTAGGCATGCGTAACCAATATTGATAACTTCTCCCTTTGTCCAATGAAACCTGTCTGCATTTGAAAAGACTTAAATTTATTGCTCTTAAGGCCCGTACAAAAACACAGTTTTCCGTCACTCTTTCGTGCTTTTTGTTGGTGAGGGAGCAAAGTCAGCTATGTAATGATGAACCCATGTTGTTTTCAAATGCAGAAAAGGCTTCATTGCATGAAGATGTAACAAAAATATTTTCCTGGCTAAAGCATGACCATATTAGTTGTCTGCATTAGAAAGCCAAAATAAAATACATTGAATTCATTTTGGTTTTCTGATTCAGACAAGTAATATAGCATAAAGGACGTAGAAGAGATTTTGATCTTATGTGCTAACATAGTACATAGAAACCTTATGCTGTTTTGTCTGGTGAACTTCTGCTCACGGTCGCCGGTCAGGCTAGATGCGGTTTAGGCATCCCTGACCCCTAGTTTAGTAGAGGAAGATGAGTTCACCACCCCACCGTTAGGGCAGCCAACAACCCCTTACACAAACAGTGGATATCCAATCATTGAATATCCATGACGAAGTTGGTTGATTAATGTCACGAGTGCATTTGTCTGAAGATGTGAGGCTCTGTTACATGTCCACGTAGTGGCATTCGACTAGGAAAGCAACCAATAAACTTGTCCAGGTTATTCAAAAGTTAATTGCTTTGAGCTACTTGAATTCATACGAAAACTGTTAATCGTGAAAAAAGAAAAAAGAATTCGTACATCAGATGAAGCATGATATACTCCCGGTGTTCTTTTTTCTTTTATCAATATTAACAGTTTATGGTGATAATAATTGCGGACAGAGGAAGTAATATCAATAAGCTAATCCATTAGTTAAAACTAGCTAGGCCCTGAGTCAGGTTATGAATTTGAGATTGATACTATCGAGCAAATTCAAATAAAAGCTCGACCATTTGTTTTGTTCTCAAACTTAGAAGAGCAAGCCTTTATTCATAATCTCATTTTTTTATACAAATTTATTCATAATCTCATACTACAGAAAAGTCCAAGCAAGTCTACCACTCTTATGGAGTAAGTCCTAATTTTTCGACTTTGATACATTCACCATGAGATGTAAACAAGATAAAAAGTGAAGATAAAGATGGGTGTGATAATATGCTAGGATGGAGATAAGTGTGGAAACAGGAAAGTGGTAGTGGAGAATTGAATAAACAGAATGGCTTATGTAGGAAAGATCATCTCATTTGACTAATAACTTTGATGGGTCTACTAGCAGCCAAATCCACGTGCGTGTGGGAATTGTGAAGAGGAATCCTAATTTCTTTTTGCCCTTCTATGTGTGCCACTTTCATTGCACACGAACCGCCTCGTGCACACAAAAAAATAAAAGAATTCTTTCTTGTTCATGATCATTGTAATTTGATATAAGTTTCTTTCATGAAAGTTAAAAAACAATTAGCTAGAACAAGTTGGTGGGAAAACTCGCCAAGTCCATGATGAGTTGTGGCCAGTGGCTTTGCCATCTGAAGAATTAAAATGTGGGTGGGACAAAATTCTTGTTTGGCCAGATTTGAAATAGAAGAAAGCACTTGCAAAAGATTGAAGCATATCACCATGAAAGGCCAATAGAAATGATGGACACAGTCTCTTTCCCCTACTTTTTCTTAGAAGAGTACCATCTTCCTTCCAAACTTTCAAATTCTATATTATTTTCTCAATCCATTACAAGATTATCCTCAACCTTTTCCCCATACCTTCTCTTACTAGTTGTTGCACCATGATTGAGATCAAAGAGTATATCTGATGATATATGGGTGTCTTTCTCTGTTCTCTACTGTTTGATCCACTCATCAAACCTTCTTTATTCAGTTCCTCTCATCTCAAGAAACAAAACAAATAAGAGGAGGGAAAAAACATTTGTATAAGCCTCGGTAGTAGAAACACTCACAAAACTCCTCTTATCTAACGCCTCTGATCTCCTAGGTAAAACTTTGGAGTCTCGGCAGGTAAAGTGCTGAATTTTTAGTTAATAGGCTTCAACTTAATGTGAACTCCATGCTTAGGCTTCAAAGTGAGCACATATACTGGGGCATGCCTGTATTTCTCCGAGATGATGAATTTGAACTTGAATAGGAACATAGCCAAGACGATCTTTGCCTCCATCATGGCAAATGTCTGTCCGACACAATGTCGGGGCCCCGCCGAAAAGGGCATGAAGTGGCGGCATGGTGACCTCCTGGCAAACCTCTCAGGGTTAAATTCATGAACATCTTTGCCCCATAGATCCTCATCATGGTGAATTGCTAGCACTGGGATCCATATTGATAGTCCCTTTGGTACCTTTAGATCACCTAGCTTCATATCTTCAAATGTCATCCGAGGCAATAATGCAGCTGGTGGATAAAGCCTTAAGGACTCATTGATTATCATGTGAAGCTGCATATCAAAGATATAGGTTGGTAAGAACTTGAATGTAATTTAATCTATTCAATTTGACACAAGAAATCCTAGTTACAATAAGTTATGTTTATATTTCAACACTTCTTCACACGTGCAAGCATTATCAATCTTTGCACGTGAACATAACTAAGGGAGGTTAATTTGTTTATAGCATTGGTTGAATGTTGTAAATAGTGGTATGTACCAGTGTGAGCATGGGGAGGTGATCGGCGGTGAGAGTGCCACCCCCGCAGGCTTCGACCACCTCGGCCCGTGCCCGGTCTTGCCAGGAGGGGTTGGTGGCTAGGAGCATGATGGTCCAAGTGAGTAGAAGAGCTGTGGTCTCATGACCGGTGAAGAAGAAGGTCTTGAGCTCATCCATCAACAATTGTAGGTTGAAGGTGAAATCAGGCCTCTTCTTCTGTGTCTCAGCAAGAAGCAATCCGAGGAGATCGTCGCCATAGGACGTGCTTCGTCCGACCTCAACGCAATCCTTTCGGCTCTGGATGATCTCCATGAGCAGCCTCTCTACCTCCATCCTCATTGCCTTGATGTCCCTATTGTATTTGCTAGGAATATATCTGCATATTATCCAAAACTCTAAATCAACTACTCGATAAAGATAATTGAGAGTACTGAAGCTAGTAGAATGTGATCAGCATTACTCACCGGCTGCCGGGGAACCAATAGTGGCGGCTAGATTGGGCACAGAGGTGCTGAAGAGAGGTGAGAAGGCGGAAGATCTTCTTCCCTTTCTCGTAGCTGCTACCAAACTCCGTCCGCGATATAATGTCCGCCGTGAGGCTGGTCAGGTGCTCGCTGATCTCGATGTCCGCCTCGGCCCTGCCACCGCGGGGGTCAATTTTCTCTTCCAAGGATGCCATCATTTTTCTTGTGAACTCCACCATGTAGCTGGCATGAGACTGAAAAAGAATCCATGGACACATTTCTAAGTTACTTCTACTTGAATAATAACATGATTGAGGATATATCATCTTAATTTGAACTAACTTAAACACAAAGTCTCTTCTTGGCTCTTTTGTTTCTTTATGTACCTTGAGCTTATCAGGCATGAATGCTGGAGCAAGAATATGGCGCTGATGGTACCATTCCTCTCCATTAGCCATGAGAAGCCCCTTACCAATGAAGTGCTTGGAGTTTTGCTGTTGCAACCAAGACTTGCCTGAGATGTGAGTGTATTTAGCTGATAACAGCTCTTTGATTAGCTCAGGATCCACCAAGCACATCCTTGGCTCAGTGTTGCACCAATATATGAATCTTTTACCTGCCCAACAAATTATATTTACGAGGTCATATAATTAATCTAATGGAGGTTGTAATTAGACATGATTACTAGTGTGGTTAAATTGGTAGAGTGCCTCACCATACTGTTTACACCAGAGAAGGTAATGGGGAAAGAGGCGGCCGACGATGTCGTGGCTGATTTCAGCCATGTCACCCGAGATGGCCGCCTTAGAGACCATGGTGGCCAACTCCAGCAAGTTGCCAGTGAGGAAACGGGGCTTGGGTCCATAGACACCTTGCTTCTCCATGATGTTCTTAATCCGGATTGGAGCTAAGTAGTAGGAAGAGATGCCTACATAGGTGGCTCTTACAAGGTGGACAAGGACGAAGAAGACTAGAATAAGGGTAAGGAAGAGCAACATGAGAGAGCCTTTGGAGAATGAGTGACGACGGGGATGGTTGGCTGTCCTTATTTTGATCACTCTTTACCCCTTATATAGGAGCGTACGTCTCAAGAGAGTTAAAAAGGAAAGACTGGTGATGTAAATAGAGGTGAAGCGACGTAGGTGGGCAGAAATTTTTGGCCTATGCGGTATCACTTCACTCGCCAGCGTTTTGCATATAGAAAATTGAATAATGTGCAGTGAAGTGTCTTCTATATTTGTTGAAAAAAAAGTACCTCCGAACTGAATTTAGTTTATTTTGTATTTTTTATGGAGGGTATATATATATATAAATGAAAAGGTTAAATGAGATCGCTCTTGTATAGTTTATATGATGTCAGTTCATGTTATAATTATTGGATCTTGATCTGACGGCTACAAGGGTAAGTGATAGTTCATGCTCACGGCTACAAGGGTAAGTGATAGTTCATGCTCACCACCTACTACTGATTTGATATTCATCATCAAATCGGAATCTAACGGCCTAAAAAATTAGCTTCATGCTCTTTATATAAAAACTATCTCAGATAAACCAATCTCTCTCTCTTTCTTTTTATATATATATATATATATATATATATATATATATATATATGCTCTCCAATTACATGCTTGGGTATGCATCGAGACGCTGCCAACTGTGGGATCTAGATCCGATAATATGCATTAATCGAGGGGCGGGACTCTTATTTACTATGAACTGCTACAATAAGTATATAATGTTATACTTTTGAACAAAATACCCTTATTTTAGTTTCTTATTCCTCCCCTCTCCTTAGGATTTAGGCCGTAGGCCTGTAGTTAATTCAAAGAGTTCGGGGTCAATTTAGGTTTAGAACTAGTTTTTTTAAGAAAAGAAAAATTGGACCATTTCTCGACTTGTATCTGTCATCCTTACATAAGGGCCATGCTAATCGTCTCTGCATCGTTCCAATTTTGTCCGGTATCTCCGAAGAGAATTAGTTTAGGGTTAAAATAAATTCAATAATCCATCGCTCATGTTTTAATCTATAGCACCATCATAAAAATGGGTGATTTTTATTAAATTGTGGAACCAGGGGAGAGAGATAATTGGAGAAAAGGGGGGGAGATAATTGGAGAAGAGGTTCAGAATTCACTTTTTTTTTTTAATATCAGAATTCACTTAACTTGAGCCCAAATAGAGCATCTAATTTTATCCCCATGGAGTTATTGAAACAGGACGGAGGGAGTTTTTTTTGTTAGGTGGCCACAGTAGCGCTGGCCTTTCTAATAGTAGCCCCAGCCGCGTGGAATTTTGTTGCCTTGGCTGCAGCCACTGCATGTTGATGCTTTACTGCAGTCGCCTAGTCCATGCACAGCCAGGTTGTAGTCCACAGGTAGGCAGGCAGCCAAATGATGGAAGGGAGGAGTGGCAAATTTTAAATTTTTTTTATTTTAAAAAGGTGCTATATTGTTTTTTGGATTTATTAACATTTATTTCTAATCATGCGGTCAGTGCCAAAGGCCCCTGGTACTAGCATAAAAGAAATTTGATGAACGCTTCTTCATAATTCACGATTTAGTTAAAACTTTTTATTTCATAGCATTAAGGATGGGCAACTGAAAACCAATTGCACTTAAATTTTTCCTCTATTTCTCTTTGCTATCCTTCTGAAAGCATCATCTCATTTACTTTCTCCTTTTCTTTAATGCCTTAAAGAACTTTTAAATAATTCACGATTCGTATTTTACCAGCTACGTGGAGAAAAAAATGTGTGTCCCATACTAACTGGTTCATTTGTCTCAATTAAGTGGTTGGTACTTAAGAAAGCGCCTCACAGCTCTGAGATGAGTTGTAAGAAGCCTGTGAGATCACCCAAACTTTTACCATTCTCTTAGTTGTGTGCCCCACGATTCAATAATTTTTTTTAAAAATAATGAAGCTATTACTAAGGGACAGAGAGTGTAACTTTCCATATTAAAAAAACTAGGAAAGTGATTCCTTTATTAATTAGGAGCCATATGTCCCATTTTTTGGAGAGAGGCTAGAGATATATAAGAGAAATTTTGTGTTTATTTTCTCTGTCTCTACTTTTCTCTCTTCCATTTTGATGACCCTAAATTTTATAGCATAAAAAAATTCTTTAGAAACCTTAATTGATTTGGACTCTAGAAAACTAGAATGGAATTAGATTATATTAAGTACTTGTTGGATAAGTTTGATAGTAGTTATCGTATTTTTCTACTTGAAGTAGGATTAGGTGAAGTGTAACATGATGGGCTATCAGAATTAGGAGTCTGGTCGATTGAGCTTGATGCTAAAGATATGTCTGACGCCAGAGATGAGATACATAGATAAGTTTGAATAATTTGTATTCCTACTTGGAGTATGAATAGAGTAGAGTAGCATGGTAGGTTAGCTTAGAACCATACTCTCGGAAGTTGGGAGTCTAAACATTTAGAAGGATGTTTGGCACTGGAGATATGCCTTGCACCAGGGATAACATGCAGAGGTAAGATTGTAGAGTCCTACTTAAAGTAGGAATGATAAAGGATAACGCATAGTGTTAATCTAGAACATGAGTCCGTAGAAAGTTGGAAGTCTGATCGACTAAAGGATAAGTCTGGAGTCAGAGATGTGTTGCAAAGGAGAGGATCGACTCAACTTTGATATACTTTGAGTTAGAGTAGGAGTTGAAACTGATAAGGAGTTAGATGGACAATTAAAAAAGAAACCAATAAGGCTAGGTCTCTTGTTGGGCGCCAAGGATTTAACACTGGAGATAATAATTGATTTCAGATAGACTTGACTTAAGAGGAGGATCGACTCAAATATGATAGAAGATCATACTCCAACCAGGATCAGGAAAGCCTTGGACACTGCCTATTTTAATAGTGTAGGCCATCCCTTCTTTTTCCCTTACTGCTCTCTCGATCATTCTCTCTCTCAAACTCTCTTTCTCTCTCTCGTCTCTCTTGCTGGCTGACCAGAAGGAAGCAACGAGGAGGAGCGTAGGTCAGGCGGAATAAAACACAAAGCAAAAAGTTTTGACAAATGGTTTGAGATAGGATGATTTTATGTAATGTCTTCTAAGGTCCTCTCTTTTTACAATGCCTAATATATGTGTGTTTAAAGTCAAATATTATTGATATTCATGTTGATGTTGAGATGAGTTCTATTCATGCTTGTGTTTTGGAAAAACTTGTTTGTATTGGCTGAGTTGTTATTATGTTGAAAATTGTAGTAATCGATCGCAATTGGTTGTCTGATTCATATTCTATCACGTGTTGTATCAAGATGAAATCTTTGATTTATATATAAGATTCCTTGCTGTTGCCATCGCCTTGTTGCAACCTTGTTGTCCAACTTTATTGTCTTAAATAGTCATTGTTTAGTCATAAAGATAATAAATACTATCAATTATCTAGGCTTAATCAAGTATCAACAATCAACTTGTTGTCGAGAAGGAATGTCATATCGGATATCGGTAAAATATCAGTCGACCAAAGAGACAACATATTAGAGATATATCGGAGATATTGTGTAAAAAAATATCAATAGTCTAAAACTAGTTTTTACCATATATTTTTACAATATAACTTCAAAAATGAGTGATACTCATTTAGACAAGCATAAATTTTAAAATATGTATTTAAAATACATATATAATTCAAAATATGTGTTTGCGTTTTAAACCCGTATCTTTCCACTTGGCATAGGATGGGAAACAAACGGGAAAGTTGGTTTTTTTTAATTTTTTAAAAAATTTTTAAATAAAAAACCATTCTTTTTTTAAAAATGCCGATATATTGGACCGAAACCGATATATTAGCAATATTTAAAAAAAAAGTCAAAAATAATATTACAGTGTATCGTTTTACCGGTTGATCAAGGTCGATATCGATATATCGCCGATACAACATTCCATGGTTGTCAGTTGAAAATCTAAATTCATCTATGTCATCCCGGTCTATATATGTATATGTATCGTGTGATTAATACTTTAACTATTAATTGTCTATGTTAAGGTCTTATAAAATTGTCATAACTAAGCATTACAGTCATTCTCGAAATAGTCTTTCATTCTCGGCCAGATTGTTTCATGCACCAATACCCAATACGAAATAATTCATAAACTTTCAAAAAATTTATAAAAATATGTTGTCCATTGAGTCATGTTCTAGACTCATAGGGCTATCTCCAGTAATTTTTTCCAGTCTAGAAATTATTTGTATTATTCTCGGGAGGCGTGCCTTTCAACCCTTTTTGTTATGGACAAATTCTGTTTCCTTGAATACTATTGATCTAGATAGTGTTGTCAAAGATTAACACTAAAAAGACTAATCAGGCTATGGCAAAAGTGTCTCTAATTAGATGAAAGTGCCCTATAACATACTCTTGTAGTTAGAAGGTTATATATTTGTTGTTGGTTTCACTAATAACTCAGTCGAACCTTGTAAAACCCTAATTGAGTATTATATACTTATACAATCCACTTGAGATGCCTATTACATATAAAATCATAATAATTAAGTCTTCAAGCGTTATAACTCTCTTGAAGTCAAGATGTGCAGTAAATCCTTGTGTCTTTCTCTAGGGTTTTCTACTTAATACAATTACATGCAATGTATTAGTGTTTGCCTGAACAATTCTGATAGTTATATCTAGAAAATTGAATTCCATGGGAGTTGGCATAACACCTCTATTCTTTGAGTCATTATTTGATATTTCTCAGGGGTTGACACAACACCTCTGTTCTTTGAGTTATTATTTGAGATTCTACAGGGGTTAGCACAACATCTATGTTATTTGGATTATTATTTGAGATTTCATAGGGGTTGGCACAACACCTCTATACTTTTCATTTTAACTACCCGATTGAAGTCACCATAGAGATTGGAGCAACATCTCTTATTGGGAATCATAGTATGTTCAATAAACCATGACAGAACATTGATCTTGTTAGATCTCTGTCCTTATTTGGGGATTGTCACAACATCCCTGCCCACAAGAGGCACTACAATTCCATTAGATTATTAGGAATCATAGAATGCCTACACAGTCTCAACCCATTGTCCATGAGCATCAATGGGGCCCACTTCTTAGATTCATGGCAGGGTTCCATAAGAAAGCCCCTATTGGCGATTGGGTATGATATCTGTTTGCGAGCGACAAAGGATTTGAGAGCAAAAGTTCACTCACTCCTAGCACTATAGAGTCTGATTATCTTGTTCCATCTCTGAGTTCCTGGCGTTTATGATGAATCATATCTTTATATTGTATTGTAAGATATTGCAGTTCATGTTACAATTATTTCCGTTGTAATATTATCCTTGAATTATCTTATTGTGCTCTATTACGGTTCTGCATCCTACTGGTATTTTTTTGGAATACTCATGCATCTTGTGATACAGGTTTAGTAGCTGATAAAGCATAAGGAATAATTGGATAATAAGGATTAGCGTGAAGAAGTTTGTAATTGATATTAAATTTTTAGTTTATTTTGATAATAATTGTAATGGCTTTGGACCAATAAATATTTCAGGTTATTATTTTAATTGCCCATTCTTAATTTTATTTTTAAATAATCTATCCTTTGAGTTTTGGTCACTTTGCACTTCTCAATGCATTAGTGTGAATAATGATATCTATCTGTTACGCCACAAGTATTCAGCATATTAAAAGAAAATTGCTCTGATAAGTGACATCCATAGCATGAGTTTAATTAATCTGGTGGTATCTCTAGATGCGAAGCTTGTCTCAACCAAAAATCTTTATGGTTAAAAAGTTGAAGCAAGCATTTCTAGTTGCTTGACAATGTAATATATTATCTTTCTAATATATCCATAAATTAAAAAAAATGAGTAATGATATATCTCCCGCTTTTTTATCATGGGCAACCTCATGTGCTAGTGTGGTGAAAGGAAATGAAAAATTGGGCCACAATATTCCATTAAGGGGCACGTGAGGTAGCCTTGAAAAAAAAAGTAGAAGAAGAAGCATTTTCCTATAAAAACTTAAGATCGAGTTGACAATTAAGCTTTCCTTTTCACTTAATCACACCCAACATAGTTATTTTGCTTGATGAGGAAGTCTCACATATCCTAAATTTGTTGCCCAATTTTTCTTTTCTTTGGGTTGAGAATAAGAATCTTGAAAGCAACTCATGCGTAATATTAAAAGCCACAACTTGTATTAAAAGCACCTTTTGCCCATAAGAATAATCTAAAGAACTCTTTTTTGGCTAACAAAGAAATTTTATTCAACAAACAACGAAAATACAAACAAAGAGTCATCCTCATATACAACAACACAAGGGGAGGAGAACTCAACCACACCAATACAAATCTACAACTTCCCATAATAGGAAAATAAAAAACATCCAGTAGAAATACCATAGACAGAGGCATAATGATGAGCTTGAATCCATTGAGAAGAACCTCAGACCCAATCATCTTGGGCTATCTCCAAAGGGTCAGTATGATGCCGATTTGCCAATAAAATACATTTCCATGGCAGAGCCAAAGAAATATACAATAAGACTATCGATTGTGAGCTTTCATAAGTAGTAGCCTCGGAGATAGTCGCCCAACCATTAGGTAGCAACTACAGAACCGAACAATTGAGCGAGCGCCCAACGCAATACGTACAGGTTAGAATTGCACTCCAATGACTTAGACCCAATTGATCACCATTCAACTAGGGCACTCCCAGAGTAGAAACCAACCATTTGTACCCAAGGGGGGGAGAGATCCAATGGCAAGAGCACTGACTGGGCAATCCCCCAAAGTGGACAACCTCCAAAGGAAGTACCTTTGTCCATGGAAACTATCGCTGGACCAGACTGCATCCACATGAAAACTAGGGGAAGAAGATCCGGGGATCAGGGGAGGAGGAGGAGAGAAGAAAAGCTTCCCTATCACCACCCTCCCGCCCAACAAAAACCCACATAAAAAAACAAAAAAAAGCAGAAAAATCTGCCGCCATCGTAGGGACACAGCCCTCGGGTAGACACCGCAAGGCTAGACCGCGAGCCTGTCGCCGGCGGGGATGGGGGGTCAGGGCAAGAAAAGTTAGGAGGGTGAGAGACTTCAAAGTTCACTACCCTTCCAATGGTTCTTTGCCCCTCTCCTGCACTACCAGCCAGCTCAGAACTGCATCGGCCATGTGGCCCTGGCCAGAGGCCTGCCAGGACAAGGACGGAAGACCAATGGAGGACTGGATAGGGGAAAAAAGGGGGAGGGGGAAGGAAAGGATGGAGGGGGTTTCGAGGGGAGTAGAGGAGAGCAGTTTTCCAATTCCCCAAGTTTTGGAATTCCTAGTATGTTTGAATGGTCTAAATAACTGAAGTACTGAGATAGTATATTTTATTTTCAATTTGACCCTTTCTGTTACCGGACATATGAGAAGCATAGCCTATTGAGGGTTTTTTTTCACTCTTCTCTTCTTGACAATATAGGACATCTAAAGTGTATTAGAGCCCAGGCTGCCACTTCAAGTCCTAAGGGAAGCAATTTTCACTGGGAAGTGTTAATGAAGTTAGCATGAATCAATTAATCCCTTTCCCAAATTCACCCTGGGCTTCAAGCAGCAGCTTCACAAGTGTTAATGAAGTTTTAATGAATTCATTTGAGCAAATCATTGCCCTCATGCGAGCTGATAATGAAGTCTATAGATCCTTGGCTGCATGCATTATAATTATCATACGATTGCCTTGATCTTATTGTAGCTTTTCTTTTTGTTTTCCCATACAATTCTAGCATTTTCTTTTGTCATAATGGTTGATATAGTTCGTGGTGTATGGCACAAATCAGGTAGTACAAACTTTGTAAAACGTTTGTGCCTCCTTTTTCAATTTTCGACGAGTGATTTGTAGCAAAAGGTGAATGTTGCATGTCCGTTCATACTACAGTTTTTCCATCTATCATAATATAAAGAAAGGATAATAACAAGGAGAGATGAATAAGCTTCTTCTAATAAAGTTGTTTTCAGGCGATACTGTGGGATGCCTTAGGAAGTAGTATATATGACAAAGCTGTCTGAACGGCTTGCTGGATGATGCAACAAAAAAATATCTCACAATCGCTCCACATTTCTAATTCCAATTGGAAGGACCTTGAGCTATCACTAATATTATCGTGTGTCCTAAGCTTGATAGGGCCTCATCAAGTAGTTATCCTGTGGATACTGAGGATCGGCGGCTGGTGTCACATGGACACAAATCCCACGTGGCACGCTTGGCACAGCAAATAATTAATTTCTTCCTTACAAGACCACCATTTGCTGCGTTCCAACGGAGAAAACACCAATGCAAGTGATGGGGTCAATCAAAGGACTGTAAGCAGTATAAAATCTTACATAGGACTCTAATTATATTCTCATCCTCCAGAATTCAAAATGCAGATCGCATGCTTATAATGAGCATGCTTATGATCTTTGTGTTTTTCCAGTGGCCTAAGATCGTCCTTCTATTCTTAAAGATGTGACCAACTTTCAAGTCGCAACTTCCTCCCGAATAAGTCAAAACACATCTTTCTTTTGACAATAACAATATGCACTTGTTCTTTGTTTAACCATATCTACACTGAACTAGTGGATCACCATTGGCATCTTGATCAAGGTCTTAATCAGTTCTTTTGTCACGTTTGTTATCATTTCTTTTTGAAAGATTCAAATCAATTTTAACCCTTGCAGGTAGAATGACCACAGTTTATATCTCTATTAACAATTGAAAAGAAAAATCAAAACCTTAATGGTGAGGGCACAAAGAAGTCAATCAAGCTTGTTTTGTAGTACTCCATTAACAACTCAATATATATCTAGGGACCATCTCCATCAATGAACAAGGGCGGATGCGCAGGGTTTGATAAGCCTAAACTAATCTCTCAAGCTTTATCCCCGAGCCCAAGTTGGCTTTAATGGCTTCTAGGTGGCAACTTTTGGATTCATTCATCCAAGCTTGCAATACGTCCTATTCCATCTTTTCTCTATAGAAGGTGTTAGTAACATGAACTATGTATAATGACTCCCCATTAGTATGACGCACGGCTTGCTTACGTTGGCTTGAGCCGAGGTACCGTAACCCGTCAGACCAAAGACACCAAATCAGGGCAGGCAGATTTGAATTTTCCGCCCTGCCCCTGATTGGACTCGGACCGTTGGATCCAAATCTGATGGCTCGTGGTAGCTAGGCTCACGCAAACGTTCTTGGTCGTATGTCATTTTAACTTTTCCATAATTAGCATATAAGTGACGTCTATTCAGTCTCCGAGGAGTCAAGATTCGAGAAGATGATCTAAACTGTAGCTAGAAAGCCAATTACAATTTGATCATATATATTGAAAACCCCATACCCCAACCTATAGCCTTTTTAATCGCCTGGAAATGCTGCACGATTCTTTTGTTTAGTTCTAGGCATTGTTTTGCTTTCCCGTCCTTGCACGAAATATAGCACAATCAAGTGTGTTTTTTGTACAACAATCAAAGTGCATTTTGATATCATAGTATGTCCAGTGTGTATGATGGGTAGACCTTGTATGTGCCCGAGGAAATTGGCGGCAAGCAGTGGCATACCCAGGATTTTTATGTATGGGGGTCAAGTCCTTTTGAGATGGGGTCACGTGATGGAAATAAGCCAACTTTTAGCCAATTTGACCCACTTTAAATGTCCTACCTTAGGTAAAGGTACACACCCATGGGGGCCATCTGACCCCCATGGCTTACACGTAGGTCCGCCACCGGCGGCAAGATACAGGTCGGCTCCTTGCCCCTACTCATTGGGTCCTAAGGACTCAGATACCCTTTGTTATTTGAACAACATAATTTTCTCAAAAAGCACAAAAACTACATTATTTAGCATAATAAATAATGTTATTAATAATGTAGAAACATTAGGATTGGCGCAAGATACAGATCGGTTCCTTGCCCGGACTCGTCGGGTCCTAAGGACTCAGATACCCCTTGTTATATGCAACAACAGAGTTTGCTCGAAAAACACATAAATAACATTATTTAGGATAATAAATAACGTTATTAATAATGTAGAAACATTATTATATTAACCTTACATGGTAAGAAATTAACCAATTAGTGGACTAAGAAATTAACCTTACAGCCTAAACACACATAATAGTGTAGTGTACTTTTTTTCATTACATGGTAAGTGAAACACTACGTTGCTTAGTAACATGGTGAACATATCGTGGCTCCACCACCACAATTAATCGCCTTTGTTATGATAATTTCATGCTATGCATAGATAAATATTACTAAGTCAATTAAATCTCTTGAATCATAGATGTACCTTGCTTCAGTAGTTGAAGTTACATCAAGCGTTTGATACTAAACATGTCGATCCAGTGCATCGTCAAGGTGAAAGAAGTACAAAAACTTTATAAAAAATAAAATATGTTTGGATAATTTAAAATAAATGCACCCTAAAAGTACGTTTCAGGCCTGAAAAATTTTCACACTAATTACTTCTTTCACCTTGACGATTTTTCATCTTTCAGCAAACAAATGCACCCGATGTCTAATTGTAAAGACTCGGACCTTTTGACATGGTTGGGTTGGTCTTGCTGATTCTATGTGGGCTAATGCATGGAGATCTAGGTATTAGGGATGGGCCTTACATTTCATCCCTAAATTGCGTGCCCATTTGTGTGTTTAGGCTGGAAGCTTTCTCCCTTGTGGCTCAAAGTGTTTCCTGTTTCCTTTTTGTTTTTGTTTTTCCCTCATTTTTTGATACAAGAGTCCATGAATCTTTTATAATGGTTGTTTTTCAATTTTTTCCGTAAGTTGATTGATAGGTTTTTTTTATCGTAGATAAAAAACTTTACTAGCTCAAGGGAGAGGTACAAGATAAATAATATAATGAAATCCTAAAGTTTGTTGATAGGGTTTCTGTATTTTTTGTGAATAACTCATGAATCTACAGAGCATACAAGCTTCCTTTGTTGAATTTCCAATGAGTTAAACATTGAAAACAAGCATTGAATCTGCTTTCAATGTGGGTATTGTTTCCACCCCCTTCGATTTCTTATGCTTTTACGACAACTTTGATTCGTTGTCCTCTTGTTTCTTTTGAAAGTTAAGGCAAAGTCTTGGGGCCTTTATATCTCATGAGTCATATCTAGTTGTCTACATCAGACAGTTATGGGCCGAAGCTCAACTCATTTTGGCTCAACAATCACCAATAATGAACTTGGCCCATATTTATGAGTAACGTTTTATTTTCTCTCTTTTGGTGCCTCATTTTGCAGTGTGACTTGAAAGTTGGTGGCTCATCAATCTCACCCTCACCACACTGGCACATTTTTTCTGTATGGTAGGTGAGTTCAGCTCATCAAGCCTGTGACCACTACAGTAATATATCAATGAATTAGAATACTGGCAGTAGTTGATTATACCTTTTCTTCCTTTGAAGAAGAGAAGTTAGTCATTGAAGGGCCTAACGCATACAAATTATTTCCATGGGAGCTACGCAATAAAGCCTAAAGAGTTGAGTCCATCACCCATGGGAGATCAGAGACAAAAAGGGCCATACGACATCACAAAACAAGGATATGGCTGATGAATTAGAGACAATATGCCTCAGCACAACCATTAAGCCAAATTGGCATCATTGGACCACATATATGTTAGTGGGTTCTTTGCTCCCATTTGCTGGCATTTATTCCTTAAAGATGATAATCTAACTCCAATCGGAAAAGGGCCAATCGTGCTGTCAACTACCAGTTCATCAGCAAATTGGTATTGTACAACCAGGATGGTTTGAGGGCAGCAAGTTAACAGCTCATGCCAGCATTCGTCAAGCACACTAACATTAGCTCAGTCTCTTCTCTCATGGATTGTCTACTAATAAGAATAAGGAGTAATCATTTTTATCTGAGTCCTGTTAGTATGCGCCACAGCTCACATGCGCTGTCATGCAATGGCGTACCGCAGGCCATCAATCCGGCCGCACAAGTTTGAACATGGGGCGGGCGGGTGATTTTAATCGGAACCTAACGGCTCATATTGCCGCAGCGCAAACCGTTGCGCATGAGCGGTGGCTTAATGAATATTAATCCATGGGGTCGTTTACCCACTACAGAGAATCATGTGCATGATTCATTGAAATCAGTTGTTCTTGTTCTACTGATTACTCTCTTTGTCATCAAATAGTATACAGAAAGAAATGCTTTATTTTCTCATGGTAGGCTTGTAGGCTTAAGCTAGGAGAAGTATGCCCACTAATTTGACAAACAATAGAGAAAGCAAAACCAACCTACTCAGATTAAGATTTCCAAGATTAGTAATGAGGGAAAACGACATGAGAGGAGATTAGATAGACCTGTGCTCCTCCGAGGGGCATCCAAAGCTGGAAAAGGGGGCCAGGAGGGACTGCTTGTCTCTTCCTATACAGGTAAGAAAGTTTGCTGCTGGGAGGCCTCTGGTGGGGTGGACTGCATTCCACCTCTCATATCTGTCCCTCAGAAGGGCAAACATGGCAAGCCAAAAGGCACTTGACATGTCTATTCCAAAATAAATAGTCCCCCAATCTGGTTTGCATAAGCCAGAGAAAATACCCGAAGTTGGGCATGAATTGAGTTCAAAGCTTACCAGCATTTAGGAGTTTGTTTCTGCAATGGTTTAAAAAGGGGTTTCATACATGGTAAAGATCTTCTACTTATGAGAATGTTCCACTCTACAAGAGTACAGGTAAACGTTAGATGCATTAATTGAACCGCCGAAGCGATGTTACATTTATGATCTAACATACCTTGTCATTAAAGTAACAGTGTTGCATACATAAAGAAATGCAAATGGATGAGAAGCATGTAATGCAGCTTGCATGAGGTGACCCACCTCTCCTTGCAGTTGGTGGGCGGAAGAAGGAAAACAGGAATAGAGGTCAAAGAGGCTGTCGTTTTTAAGTTCAAGATTTTTACATGCGATAGTGAGGAACTTCTGACCCAGAATTTTCCAATGTTCTCATGTATCCTTTCCTTAAGGAGACGTCATATCTTCATCATCCTTCATCACAGTTTGTAGTTTGGATTGGTAAAGAAGTATCGTTCATGCGCTTACGCAAATGATTGCCCAATCTAATTCCAAAATGTTATCCAGTTTTGACATTAAAAACTTAAGAAGAATGAGGATGCAAACCGTCAAGACTATATGGTTTAAGAAAGTCTTTTTTTTGTTTTTTTTGTTGGAAGAGGACAAGGACATTAGAATCCAAATATGGCCCTCTCTGAGCTGTTCTGAGACGAGACCTGCTTTGTGATGCAGACATGAAGCTCTAGGTATGTAGGCTCCTCATCCTCTTGCAGGAGGAACTCTGAAGCAGGAGACAAAACCACGGGCGTTCAGAGTCCGAAATCCAGACTTGTATAAGATGTGAGGCCCTATGCAGGTGAAAGTTGCAGAGGCACTTGAATTGCAACCAGAGAAACAGCAGGATCCAAGTGCACTTTCTATTGACAGGGTTGAGCAGTAGACCCCATATAGGAGCTTGGAACACTATATAAAACCCTTGAACTTGTGCAGAGTCCCTCCAATGCTTCCACCACACAGAAAAGAGGGACAATGCACATGTCTCACATTTAAATCTCTCCTGTCTGAAATTTGAGAGGAAGGTCTTGGAAAGTGCAGAGGCCAAATGCACTTTTCTAAGTAGAGCATTTACCTCAGTTCTAACTCTTAAATGCAGAACGGTGAAAAAAGTTCAATAGTTTCCACATACAAGAATCAGAAAACTGAATACAGTTTGAATAATAGCAACTTTTTCAGTGCCCTGCGCCTCTGAATTGGGCAACCTACAATCCTCCCAGATTAACTATAGTTCTATGTTAGGAAAATTATTGGCTACGCGCCGCGCAGGGGGAACAGTATGCTCATCACCAATGGGTGATGAGCACGTCTCCCCTGCTTGCGGGTCCCATATGGCAATCATGGCAAGCAGGGGAGATGTGCCCATCACCCATTGGTGATGAGCACACTGTGCCCATGCGCGGCGCGCAGCTAATAACTTCTCTTCTATGTTACTAGCTTTTTAATACAGTAACTTTCACCTGTAAGCTGAAGAACTTGTAGATTCTATCAACAAGAGATTTCCGTTGGGTCTCTATTATGAAATAGACAAGGGCCATTTTCTTCCCTAAACAGTAAGGCATCCTCCAACATCATAAAACTAGAAGCCAAGAAGAAACAAAATGGAGTATGAAGTTGATATGCAAGTAGGATGGAACGTGTACATTTACCAATTCAACAATCCAACGACAAGAATTATTACACGATATATCAAGTCATCAACCGAGCAAGTAACATTGCACGAGGAATATTCTATTTTTAATAAAAGGTAGTATCAATAATCGTATGAAGACAGCTTTTCTTTATAATAATATCATATATAACTTATATTAGAAAATACCATGGCAACATAGCAATGAAAGAACAATTCAATATACACGAGAAAATTTACATGTATTCAGTAGAGAGTTGTGCATCACCTACGTCCCTTGAGTCCATTTTTCTCGACAAAAATCAAATCTTACAAGCCAACACCACACCATTTCACATAAACAAAGGACAAAAAACAAATAACAAATAAAATATAAAAAGAAACGGACAGCTTGTTCTCTCCACGAAAAAGGTTGAAAAAAAGAAGGAATCAAAATAGAAGAGAACCATTTAGATCTTCATCCTCCGGTAGAATCTTGATCATAAAAAATGCAGGAGATGAAGAAGATAATGAGGTAGGTTGTAGTAGGTAAGAGAGCTTCAAATTTACTCGTTCCTCATTTTCTACTCTGATGAAGACTTGGTCTTTGATCTGTAGAGGAGTTTCTTTTTCTTGGAGCTGGTGTTATCTACGGTCAAGACCACCTTGCCAGGCTCTCCAATTTTGAAGCTGTTCTTGATGACTGGCTCATCCGTGGTACTCAACTTCCTCGTCTTCGATACAATGACTGTGTATCCATCTTCAGCACTGGGAACGAATTCAGCACCATAGCTCACATCCCATCCAGGAACTCGGAGTTCCCAGACCAAAAGACATGCCTGTGGGATAGAAGAGGTCAGAGATTAAATGACCAAGTCCTAGCAATGTGATATCGTGGACAAATTTGTAAGGAGTTAGAGAATCCACCTCAGTAGCAGGTAATTCCACAGTGTATTTTGAGGTTGGCTTAATAGTTACATCAGTCACAGGATCAGCAGTGGTGAAATCAGTTTCACACGGATTACTCAAACCACCATATTGAATTGGCACTTGCTCAGGAGCAATGTACCTATAAGCACACATAAGCCAGTTGAGAAAATAATCATGAGAAAAGGGTTGCCTGGTCTAGATGACCTCTCACCAATATAAAGTGAAAAGGAAGAAGCTAGACATGTACATTTACATTTGCAAGACTAAACATGCAAAAGAAGTAATACAAGATCTAAAAACACAGCCAAACAAAGTGGAAAAGATGAAAGAGTGACCCATAAGAAAGATATGATGCATTTGATATCCTTTCAGGAAGAAGCCAGGGGAACTTTGATAGATAACCAAAGAAGACAAAGAAAGCAATCCAAATACAGAGATAAACATATCTAGCAAGCAAAAAGCTGACAGAGTACAAGTTCAGCTCCAGTCAAACATGCAAAGGGGAAAAACAGCTCATGGCCAGTATGGAAACCCAACAAGGAAGAAGGAATCTATCAAAGGATCTGGGCAAAGGCAAGAGATAAAGGTAAAGGGGAGATAAAAATAGACAAGCAAGTTAAAATGAATAACTCAAAAGTTAGAAGAGAAATTCTCAATTGGGAAATAGAGGTCTAAACCTGAAAAGGGTCTCAGCGGATTTGGATGGTCCTGCAAAAACAAACTTGCTCTTGGTCCTCTGCGTAAGGAAGGGGCTGATCATCCTGTTGAAGGCCAAGTACCACCAGGGCACATTGATGAACACCTAAACACAGCATTAAACAAACACAAATAAGATTCAATTTCTTAAGATAAAGCTCTCACTGGCCAAAGACAAACTCAAATTACAAAATGACTAAATTCTAGCTCAAAGTTAATCATTAAGCTAATCATTTCAATGTCAAAACATCAAATTCTTCATCAACGACCCTAAATACCAGAATCAGACAAAACCCAGGTCAGAATTATTCATTAATAACCAATTCAATGGTTAACTTAATCCAACCCAATAACAAATTATTCAATTAATCAAAACACATGTCAAATGATTTATCAAGAATCGGTAAATACACAATAATAACTAAAATTAATGCAACATTATGATCAAAACCAATTAAAAATTGACTAAAACATCTCACCTGCTTGTAGACAAACTCAGGATAGTTGTCCTGCAGCATGTGCAGCGCCTGGTTGGTGGTCTGCCGGAGCTCCCTCTTCGCCGGCCCGGGGGAGTTCTTCAAGTCGGTGACCTGCACGATCGTGCTGATCCCTCCGGAACTGAAGTCAAGCTGGTCCCGGATGGACTTCTCGAGGAACTGGACCCTCCACCGGAGGAACTTCTGCCTCTTCTCGGCATCGGAGAAGGCCTTGTCGTACAGCTCCTTGTTCTGGAACTCGCCGTAGACGTTGTAGCACACAGGGTGGCCCTCTTTGTCGAAGCCGTGGGTGAAGACGACGGCGTCAAGGTCGTGGCCAAAGTCCTCCAATAGGAGGGCCTCTATGCCAAACTCCTTGCGCCACCGCACCGTGTTCTTCAGCATCACCATCGCCTCCTTCACCTTGAAGTCCCTCGCCCTTAGGAACTTGAGCAGAACCACGTCGCTCTTCTCGTCGCCTAGAAGCGGGACTCCCCATATCTCCACCTCCTCCGGCTCCAGAGTCGGCGGGGCAGGCTCCTCTGTTTTCTCCTCCTCTGCCACCGGCTCAGAGGGTTCCGCAACCGCCTCAGCAGCTGCGACCTCCACCACCGTCTCCGATATGGCCTCCACCGTCTTCTCCTCCACCACCTCAGCTGCTGGCTCCTCCGCCTTTGGCTCCTCCTCAGGCTTTGGCTCCTCCTCCGTCTTCGGCTCCTCGGCCTTGGGCTCCTCCTCAGGCTTTGGCTCCTCCTCCGTCTTCGGCTCCTCGGCCTTGGGCTCCTCCTCGGCCCTTGGCTCCTCCGGCTTCGGCTCCTCAACCGGGGCCGGGGCAGGAGGCGGGGCGGAGAACTCGCGCTTGGCCAGAGCCTCCTGAATAAGAGCCTTGAACTCCTCAAGCGCCTTCTTCTCCGGGTCCTGAAGGTCAGAAACCCGGCTGCTCTCCTCCTTGAACGACTCCGACTCAGCCACCGCCTCCTCCGCCGCCGGCGCCTCCTCCTTCTTCTCCTCCTCCACCACCACCGGAACCTCTGCCTCCTTCTTCTCCTCCACGGGCACCTCAACCTCCGCCGGGGGGGCAGCGGCGGTGGCGGCCTCCGCCTTGGTCTCTTCCGCCATGAAACTTAGAGAGAGAAAGTGAGTGAATTAAGCTGGGACGAGTGTAAGCTAGGGAGAGAAAGAAAGCAGCGAGAATGGCGTCGTTGTTGGGCCTTAGATGGGCATTATATGAAAGTGGGAGGTCCAGACTGGCAAGTGCCTGTCTGGAGGGGCCCACGCGGCCGCTCACCCACCCACACGCCGTTAAGCGGGCGCTTCGGTGGAGTCGCCCACTTCCGCCGGCTCTTTGTGGGGCCCACATACTCCCCGGTTTTTAACTGACGCGTGCAAACCGTTTCTTTCCTCCCAGCTCCTGTCCCTCTCGCCCAGGAGCGCCAGAAACTTGCGGCGCGGGTCTCGTAGGGGTGTTTTAGTCATTTCGATTGTTTCTGTGGCGGTTGCTAAACGGCGCGAGACACCTGGTGCGCTCGTGCGTTGTTGTAAGTTTGTAACGGATGTCTTAGATTTACTGTTTCCTGGGGCCCATATTGTTGTCGGATTAACTGAACGATCCCGTTTATGTGAGCTTGAGCTCACGGGTGTTGATGACGATCTGAACCGTTGGATTTCGATCTGGTGAAGGGCATCAAAATGGAGCAGGCACGTATTAATTGCCACCCGCTCTGCACGCCGTCAGATCTTAATCCAACGGTTCAATAGTGCTGATTCATGAATGTTTATGCCAGCACGTGTAAGTTTGGAATTATTATCACCTCAATATTTTTCAAAATGAACTAACATCGGAGGGATTATTAACAACAACTATTCTAACAAAGCCAATTAACCCATAGCGTACCATTTCCCCTATTCAAATGCTTTTCTTTGTTTGAATTGCATTATGTATTCTGATTTCGAATAGATTCACAATTATATGTAGGAGTGGTGTGAAAAAGTACGATGATGCTTAGATTATTGTTATAGTAAAATCAATTGAAGGTTAGCTGAACGTTTCATCACTTTTTGCGGTTGGAATGTGTTAGCTATATTTCGACCCGACGGCTGGTGTTAAATTAATAGGCTAGTAAGGGGCCGTTTGGGGCGTGATTAAAAGCAAAACATCCATGGGATGTTTTGCTACACTGTAGCATCTGGATATTTTATATATCCAGCTGATACACCTCAGGAGGTGTTTCAGCTGGATGTAAAAATCCACATGGATGCTACAGTATATATCCAATATCCAGTCTGGATATTTTGCAATAATCACGCCCCAAACGGCCCCTAAGTGTGAATCACCAACCACCCATGCAGCTGTCGTCAGATAAAGATCTGATGGCTGGAGATTACTCAGGCTCATGTAGTCAATATGAGACCAGTCTCTTTTAAAAATTTCCCAATAAAATGTGCCATCACTGGCATAATTGTACTAGGCCATGGAATGCCAGCTCAAGAATACTCAGACTATTAATTTGGTCGAAACAAACATAGTTTGACAATCATATTATTCCATCCGCCAATTAAGCTTGTATGCATGACAAAATAACTGGGACCCCTACTTAAGAATAGTGTTTTTCTCCCTCTTTCAATGTTTTTGGTCTTTGAGAGAGCAAACTCAACCACGTAATGTTGGACACATCTTTTGTGAATTCATACGGCTTTCATTGGACGGAGTGTAACTATTACGTTTCTTAGGGTTTATATGGTAATTTTCTACATACCAACCATAACAAAGCCTCCTTGAGCCTTCTTGGCAGGCAGTATATCCCTTTCACGTTGCAATCGGAATACTCTTTCCTTGGCATCACTAGAAGCGCATGAGTATTAAGTGCACTACAAATCCATCAAGAAATTATTGTTTTCCCATGTAGCACACATTCAAGTATCCATCAAACCTTACACAGAGACAATAATGGAATGAATTGTGCCTAAAAAACATATGGTGGAAACTCACCATATGAAAAATGTGCTAAGAAGAATAAATGGAGAAAATTGTCTTACAAAACCTACGACATTGGCTCTTATATCATGTTAAATCATCATTTCCCAGGGTGTTGGTGGGATGCATAGGACATACTTTCTAACGTGTAGGTCATGAGCCAACCATCCAAAATTACATCCTGATCAATTGTATACGTATGATGAGTGACATTGTACGACACATATTAACTTTTTGTTATGGTTGGTATGTTGATACCATATTGTAACACCCCAGTTAGGGATGGAACTTGGGTCGGGTTTTTACCCGACCCGACAAGACCCGGCCTTATTGGGCCGGTTCTGGGATTGCTTATGCAATACCCGGTTCCGGTTCCGGGTCTGAAAGAGGAACCGACCCATCGGGTCGGGTCGGGTCCGGGTTTTCATGTAAAACCCGGACCCGACCCGGGTATATGATAGATATATATATATCATATACTTGGACCCATATTTATTTTTTTTTATGAATATTTTTTTTGGGCGAAAGCACTCATATCTCTTGATTTGAGTAGTTTGGATTTTTATAGATATATATTATTAATAAAAAAAATTAAAGGAGTTAATAGTTTAATGTATATGACATTAAAAATATAAAAAAAACTGGTACCGGGTCGGGGCGGGGCGGGTCCAGGTTTCAAGTTCTGGTACCGGGGCGGGTCTGGGTCCTTGAAACTGGACCCGTAGTGGGTCTGGGACGGTTCTGGGTTTGAAGAATTAAAATGGTTCTGGGGCCGGGTATGCCAATACCCGGCCCAAACCCGCCCCGGTTCCATCCCTAACCCCAGTCTCCAGACGCATCAAATATATATATATATATGGAAAAATTTAAATGAGATCGCTCTCATTTGGCTTATATGAGACCAGTTTAAAGCATAGACGTTGGATCTTGATCTAATGGCTACAAGGGTGAGTGATGGGTCATATTCACTTATTCATTGATTTGATACCCATCATCCGATCAGAATCCAACGAACCAAAAGGTTGTTCTCATGCTCCTTATATGAGAATGATCTCATGTAAACTGGTTTTATATATATATATATATTATATAGAAAAGTTTAAATGAGAATGCTCTCATTTTCTTATGTGAGGCCAGTTTAAATTGTAGCCATTGAATCTTGATTTGATAGTTACAAAGGTGAGTGATGGTTTACACTCACCTATCAACTGATTTGATACCCATTGTCGGATCGGAATCCAACAACCCAAAAGACTGTTCTCATGCTCTTTATATGAGAACGATCTTATTTAAACCGAACTTATATAATAACTTGCATGAGCCCGAGTAATCTTGAACCATCATATCAAAATCTATGATTCAGACTTACCTACACAGTGATTTGACCGTCACTGTCAGATCTTAATATGACGGATAGAGATGGCTTGGCTCATACAAACTACATGAGAATGATCACATGTAAACCGCACTCTTTCTCTCTCTCTCTCTCTCTATATATATATATATATATTTCTTTTAAAAATTTGAGGCATCACTTTTAAACCACCAATCACACAACTATTCATCAAAACTAATAATGCAAAGTGTGGTAATAATTAACCAGGATAAGCAATTTATAAAGGAATAACATAAATGGTTATTGTGTCATTAGAGTCTTATTACTATAATTATTCATGAACAGAAAGAGAATTAACCTACGGCTACAAACTACTTTGCGCCACTCTGAGCTAACCCGATACCTCTACTCTCAAACTACCATAGGACCTGCATCAAATAATGCATGAGTATTTCTACAAATACTAAGTAGGATAAAAAAACCATAATATTTATATCATGAAGTAAGAGAATCAAGTATGT